>OV281096.1:15259539-15889539 GCA_923060345.2 Erebia aethiops
ATTTATTTATTTTTATTCTGTATTTTATAACTTACCAATCATAATTATTTTTAAAAATTCTAATTTTATTATTCATGTTGTGTTATTAATTAATACTCAACTTTGTATGGAATTCAATAAAGCTTTATTCATTCATTCACAAGGTGATGATAGAGCAACAATGTCTAAGCTATAGAAAGTTAAAAACTATCCTTTCGAAACTAAAATGTAAAAAATAAAAGGATTTAGGTAGCAAGTTAGAAAATGCCCAGTTAAGCAGGCTCTTCGAAGAACAGTTCGAAGACAGTTGACATGTTGTGCATTAGGTACATTAATTTTAGTGGCAGTGTAGTTCACCATCTCAAAGTGAAAGTGGCAGAACGTTCATTACACAAACTAAATTAAAGATGTCCCTATCAATCATAGTACCATCGAGCAACGTGTTTGATCTCGACGCGATTGACTCCCTGATCTGAATACGTTATAATGCAATCGCACGGTTTTAACACCCCCCAACCCCACTCCTTACGACCACCTAACTATCTAAACTCTAAAGTTTTAGGACTCTTCTACTATGCGGATATTCTCTCTCAGAATATTGGACGGAAATCTGGATCTGTGCGGTAGTATTTGGAGCGTATCAGAAACTTTGTGAACGTCCTTCTTTCACCTTTATGGTACCACCAGAAGGTATGCCATCGGTTTTACAACAGTCGGATTTCAATCCATAAAAAATTATAAATGTGAAAGTGTGTCCGTCTGCTACGCTTTCACGGTCCATCTGTTCAACCGATTTTAATGAAATTTGGTACAGAGGTAAGTTATATCCCGCGGAAGCACATAGGCTATTTTTTATCCCGTAAATTAGATCAAAAACCTTAATCCACGCGGACGAAGTCGCGGTCATCATCTAGTACTAAATAATAATTAATTAATGTTTCAGTAGCCAACATAAATTCATTACTTAAGCATCACTTTGGTAGCAAAATAAAGCGAAGCTGTGAATACTATTTTTCACAAATTAGAGGAAAAAAATGGACACTAACCATCGCTAAGTGAAACCGATGCTAATTAGTGAGTATAAAGGGAACTGGAACTTATTTGTTTATTACACGGTAAAATTAATAGCTTTTTCACTTCACTGTACGGAGTTATCTTTGTGTTCATTGTATAGTTTCTATGATAATACCTAGGTACAATCTAATGGGAGTTCAATACGTCGTTAATTTTTACAGTGTGGCGACTGCGTCGGTTTCCGAACCATAGAATATTCCATGGAAAGTTCCTAAATATACATGTTTCGAACGCGGTCGTCACTGACAACTAAAATTACTAACGACTATGTTATTATATTATGCTATCCAAGTAAAACCATTTCTGATTACATATTATACAATAACGGATATTTGAAGTATTTAAGTATTTTATTGGACCCCTGGGTCCGCCGCCCAAACAGTTTGCATAAAAATAAAAATCCTAAGCGTCTCCTCAGCTTTACTTCACTCCACATGTATGACTTACGCCTTAGAAGTAAAAAAAATACATGAGAATATTGTAAGAAAATCCACAAGAAGAAATCCAAAAACATTATGCTTTCTAAACCAGAAGTAAAGTAAAGACAAGTCGGAGCGTAGATCATATAAGTTGTCCTACAAAACGCAAAGAAGTACGACAAATATTACTTACAGTTCGCGCGCGAGTTGAATGCAGAGTAAATGTATGTGTCACCATACATTCAACTCGCGCGCAAACTGTAGGTACTACAATATTGAGTTGGTTTGTAGCAAGGTATCCATCTGAAAATTTTATAATTTTTTTTTTTGCAATCTATCGCACTGATATAAATAAAAGGACCTGCAACAGAACTTAAAAAAAGACAAACGAGTGACCTAGTTGTGACAACGCATATCACTCGATTGCGATTGTTAATCAACGTTGACCCAAGTCGGTCACTGGATGGGTGACCTAATTTGGAGGTTCAAATTTGGCCTTTTCGTGTGCTCCATGCCTCCATGCCTCCATGCACGTTAAGCCGTCAGTCCCGGTTATTATCACTAACATCTGTCAGTGTACCAGTGTAAGAATTTAAATACTCTTAGCCGAGTCGTACGCGGAAGGGCGTGGGAACCCACCGCATTATTATCCCAAGAAAACTCCTACCATTATTTGATTATTGGAAAGGGGTCATGACCCTCAATAATGAGGAATACGACGCAGAGAGAGAGTTTATAGATAGTTGTTATCTTTGGGGAGATAATTTGTTTAAGAGGCATTTCAACAGAATTGTTCCGCGTTTCAATTTGTCCACTTTTATAAAATCACTGAGAACGGCTACGTGCCTTTTCCGGAAATTGGAAAACAATTAATGAAATTTCGAACGAAATTTCGAATTTTTGATTGAATTGAAATTTTATCCCAATTTTATTTTAGCACGCTTTCATTTTCGAAATAAAATCTTACTATAACTAATCAATTGCGCCTAGGCTTATCTGTTATTTTAAACTAATGAAACTTTTACAAATGCTCCACGAATTAATTGAGCTATTTATTATAAAGTTTGTATTTATATCTTTTCTTCTTTATCTTTTTATATCAATCTATCGTTTGATTTATAATTAATATATAAAATAACTGGTCACTCAGGAGTTATTTCGCGTAAAATTTGATTTACCCTTTTCATACGATCCCTAGGGGTTGAATTTCGCAACATCATGTTACCCGAGTCTCAGGGTTGTAGCTTACGTTAATACCGAATCCTCAAAGATAAATTGAAGACTGCCAACATCAAGTAAATAGATGAGTATATTTCTATACTCTAAAAAACTGACTAAGTAGGTAACTGAATTTCAATGTAGGGGGACGTGCAAAACAGTACACAAACAGTGTTATAGGCACGTTAAATTGTCATGTTGGTTTTCTTTAGTCATAGTTAATGTTATGGCTGACGAATATCGTACCGATGAGTCATGTCTGAATGTTTTATTTATTGTTTTTTTAAGTAATAATATATGACTGACGCGGAATAATATATTTTTAGTGAAAACTATGGATTTACGATACAATGTCATAAATAAAAGTTAGCTGAATTCCATCGCTAGCCCACTAGTGAGCACGGATATCTTCTCAGAATGAAAAGAGCTTACTAAAGCCTTAGTTCACTACGCTGGCCAGTGTAGATTCACAGACATGCCACACCCTTGTGAATTTTATGGAAATCTCTTTGTCACAATGATTCCTTCAATATTTGATCATGAAACTTGCAGAAAAATTACCTGAAGCCCAAAATAGGAAAAAAAACGCTTCCTGAAAGTACGTAAAAATCATTAATTAAAAATCGTTCCATTTGTTTCCGAGAAAATCGTTAACAAACAAACAAACATATTTTTTTAAAAATTAATATGAATATGCACTACACATAGTCACTAAAATTATAATCTATCCTAAAAATTTGACTATTGAGTAATTTAACTGTAACTTAAACTTATAAATTTTCTTAGATGCTAAGAAGTAGTCCACTTTTTTGGAGGGCTAACAGCTGTTAGCCCGCTACCATCTTAGATTGCATCATCACTTACCATCAAGTGAGATCGCAGTCAAGGGCTAACTTGTAGTGAATAAAATAAAAAAGCATACATACATACATACATAAGGGTTGAATAAAGAACCACCTATTTGAAGTCCTTTAAAAATAACGTGTTTTGTTTAATTTCGAGAATGTTTACACATAATTTTACACCCCACGGCGATGTTTATAAACAACTTCGTGTAAGAAGTATGCCGGTGTCATCTTCCGCTCGAAGGAGCTCCATTCGATAAGTATGCAAATATTAAATCTCCCCTGACACGGGCTGTTTGTCTGTTACTTTACTCGTTTGTTAATGTATGCACTTGGGGTGAGTGGAGTGCAACTTTTGGGGATGATAAAGTAGTTTTAGTTGTGACGACTTTTGGAATTAAATATCACTTGATTTTACTGTCATGGAAAACAGCTTGAGCAAACCTATATTTACCTGTTTTTCGTAATGTTCTCAATCTCGATCTGCCAATACACACTTGGCTAGTGTGGTTGACTATAGCCAAACTCTTCTCAATTTGAGAAGAGATCCGTGCTCGGTAGCAGGCTGGCGTTCATCGATGCTTCATGCCGGTGATTTTGAGAGTTACTTATTTATCTTGATGACATTGTAACGGAAATCCATAGTTGTCAGTCTAGGAAGTCTGCCGGATTGGCAGACTTCCTAGACTGACAACACTTGGCTAGCGTGTTTTTATGGTCAAACTCTCTATTCTGATAGGAGAATTCTCCATTCGTGCTCAGTGAGCCGTAATTAATTTGCGCACATAGCTCAGAAAAGTTATAATTGTTAGCCAGGCGTCTAAACCACGAAGCTGTCACCACTCGAACAAAGTCGAATAAGAGTGAATAGGCATCTTCTAGGCAAGCGTGTTCCAACCTAGATCTCATCATTGCTTTGCACTAAGCATGATTGTCGTCAAGCGCAAGCCTATCTCGCAATAAAAAAAGCTATTAGGGATAATATTCCTGTAATGATTATCGCCGAATGTGTCGCATCTGAGGCGAGAGGCGATAAATCAATCAGACGCAGGTGGTGACAGCGTGACAGCTACAAAACGATGATTTAAAGATCCGATAATATTGACATTTAGTGAGACGATGAAGGATCTTGTCACGTGTACTCCAATCGATTTATGAGGGTGCCGTAGGGCATCTCAAGTACTCAAAAATGTCTCCTGCCGGGAATCAAACTTGAGACCTCCACCTGTTAGAAGACCAAAGCACTCACTTCTGCGACAATAGGTCAATAGTTTAGTAGGAAGGTATTTTTCTAGTTTGATTAGTCTCCTGGACAATTAGTCTTAAATGTAATTCGCTCCGCTTATTAGAAAAGCACCTTTTAAAGTTTTGTTAACTGAAGTTAAGAAGAGAATAAAATATTCAATTCTGAAACAGTCATTTATGGCAAACGTAGCAGTAAAATACATCGATTTGAATATTATAATTTAGTTCCGATAACATCTATGTGTTCATGATAATTTTAATAATATAATAGATCGATTAATAACGGGCTAAATCACGCCAATTCATAATAATCATTGAATTGACACTAAATTGCGTCAAAACCGCAAACAGCAATGATTTTATCAGAACGATCGGAACGCGCTCAAAACGCCTAATTATGACACTAAATAACGTGATTATGGTTGTTATAATATTCCGAAATGTAGTCTGAAATGATCATAAAATAATCATTAAATGACTATCCAGCTAGTACGCGAATTAAATAATAACAATGAATTAGATTCTCTTAGGCCCTTGCACAACGACACTTAAATTATACTCAAACTCAAATGTTTTCTTATTCAAATAAAGCTTAACAAGTTCTTTTGAATTGTCGAGTGAATCTACCACTGGTTCGGAAAGCCATTCCTATCGAGAAGAACTACAAAAAACACCAAAAATCGACCTATTAACATAGAGTGTTAAAGAGAGAAGGACTTTCTCTCTTTTTCTTTCTTTCTTCTTTCAAATTTTATATAGAAAAAAAACCCCAGAGAAGCTTATGTTTAGCGTTTAGAAAACAAATGACACTTCGGATGCTGAAATCGCATTTTTCCCATAGCAAAAGAGCAATTTGTACTAACTTCACGCACTATTTCCTCTAAAGAGACAATGCTGCATCCCATCGGCGTCCAATTGCATACAATCGCGCGGAAAAGTGGAGGAAAATGTGAGCCAGAGTGGGCACGAGTGCGGAAAACTCAGTTTTCGCGTTTCGAGACCCATTATTCCGTAACAAGCGGGTAATGATGTCATTATCTGTTAACTGTGCTGAAGTGGTATTTTGCCTCGTTACAGCAACGCTATTGGATTCAAGTTGGTTTGACTTTTGTGGTTTTGTTTTTTAATCCATTTCTAGTGTTTTCATATTATACAAGTTAATGTCCTCTACTTCATCTGTGCGTATATAGATTTCTGAAAAGTCCCTCTGAAGAGAATCAAAGAACTCTTTGATTTTCGGGATAAAAGTAGGCTAAGTCCGAAACGAACTAATCTCTTGTCAGATCTAATTCCAGAAGTGGGTGATAACTTCATTACTTTTCATATTTTATATTTATTTTACATCGAATAAATCAAATTTAATTAAACACAAAATTTAATAAACTTATATCGTTTCTTCAAATTGATTTTAAACATGAATCTGAAACTCTGATCCAAATTTTTTCTAAATTGTTTAAACAGTTGCGCTGTGAAAATGTTACAGACAAACACACGGACAAAATTTCAGCTCAATCTCAATTGGTAGGAAATAAATTTAAATTATTTATTAACAATCTATTATTCAACTAGCAATGTTTTTGGATTTGTTTAAGTCAAATCTTGCAAGTGAAGTTTAAAGATTGTCTTGTAAAGGAGAATGCCAGATTCTGCCCCACCCATTTTCATAATTTACACAGAATGTAAACTTTTTAAAATTATCTTAGGAATTTATGACCACGTATGATTTAATAATTATTGATGAAATAGTTGCGGATTTTAAAATGTAAAAAAAAAGTAATTCAACTCCCTCGTCCACTTCCGGTTTCTCCTGCGGCAACTTGCATTACATTCTACGCATACACGACTAGTAAAACTACGAGTTGTTCAGTTTTTTAAAAAGTAAAGTAAAAAAAAACTCCTATTACATAAATCATACTACAGATCTTTGTTTAAATTCGTTATTTTGCGTTGTTAATTATTGAAAATGATACATAATTATTATTTTAATGTAAATAATAATGATTAATTAAAGTTGTAATAGGTAGTCTTAATATATTTATAATACTTATATGTGGGTAGGTCTAAGTGCACATCCAATAAATAATCAGTTGTCATCTAATCATGGTTTGATTTAGACCTTATACCATTACATGGTGTCAGGTGTGTGCGTATCCACAAGAAATGGTAGTGAAAATAGGGTAATAGTGTTGTTTATCGTATTTAATATTCGGGAGGATTAAAATATTGTGATGGCGAACGATAGTCGCGGTGATGGCGTTTGCGCGGCGATTCAACAGCCCGCGCCGTTGCGCCAAGATGGCAGCCTAGCTACGAATTGGAAGGAATGGAAAAACTCATTTGATTACTTTTTGATCGCTACGGGCAAGGAGACTGCAAGTAATAAGGAGAAATATGGCTTATTCATGCATTGTTTGGGCCAGTACGGTCGAGAAATTCTCGAAGAACTCGATGTTACGGAACAAGATAAATACGATTACAAAACGTTATGCGATAAGTACAATGAGTACTGCGATCCAAAGAAAAACGTGAACTACGAAAGACATACCTTTTTTGAAACTTACCAGAATGAACTGAATTTTGATAAATATGTGGGATTGCTGAAAAAATTAAGTAAAAATTGTGAATTTGGATCTTTAAAAAATAGTCTTATTTTAACGCAAGTAATACGTGGTTTAAAAGATGTTCAAATGAGGGAAAAATTACTAGCGAGATCGTCGATAACATTAGAGGAGGCCAGTACGTGGTGTCGAGCGGCAGAGCGAGCGAGCAAGCAAGCGGCGGCGTGCGCCTCGCGCGCTCCCGCAGCCCCCGGCGGCGGCGGCGGCGGCGGCGCGCTCGAGCAGCTGCGGCAGCGCGGCGGCGCACGGCGGGCCCGCGGCGCCGGAGCGCCGGTTCCGGAGTCCCCGGGGGCCGGTGCGGATGGACGAGGCCGGCAACGGGGTCCGACGGTGTCTTCGTATCGTCCTTTCAGTGACAGTGTATGTGATAGGTGTAGCTTGCGCCACAGTGAGAGTAGGCAGTGCCCGGGGTTTTCCGGAAGGTGTTTTAGGTGTAACAGATGGGGCCACCGGGCGCGATTTTGTAACGTGAAGTTTACGCGGGAAGTCGTCGAGGACACTGACTTTACGGAGGAACAGTGTGAGGACTATGAGGATGAGTACGGCGAAAACGGTGAGCTACTTATGTCTAATATTTCTATTGAAGCTTCGAATGAAATGTGCGATTCATGGTGTGAGACTATAGAAGTGAACGGGGTTTGTGTACGATTTAAATTAGATAGTGGCGCCGAAGCGTCGGTAATGTCTTTGAGTACCTACGAAAAAGCCGGTTTTGATAAAGTAAAGTTATTAAAGTGTAATACCGTTTTAAGAGAAATTAGTAAAAATAAGTTGCCTGTAATTGGATATTTTAATGGATTACTCAAATTTAAAGAACAAGAATGCTGTGAAAAAATTTATATTCTAGACAATAACTGTAATAATTTATTAGGTTTAAAAGCATGTGTAAATTTAAAATTAATTGCGCGGCTAAATCAAGTGTCCCTCGACCTCAAACAGTATGAGTCGATATTTGAGGGCATAGGTTGTTTACCTACTGTTTGTAAAATAGTCGTAGATGAAACAGTACTGCCCGTTGTAAGCGCCTCGCGAAAAATACCTATGAAATTGCGGCCCCGTTTAAAAGAAGAATTAGATAATATGGTTAAATTGAATATTATTAAAAAAGAAGATGGTCCCACCGATTGGGTCTCTAACATTGTGATCGTAGAAAAACCGGATAAAAAACTTCGACTTTGTTTAGATCCGCGAAATTTAAATCAGGCCATAAAACGAAGCCACTTTCAGTTGCCCACGTTAGACGAAATGGCGAGCAATCTGTCCGGAGCGAAATACTTTTCGAAATGCGATGCAAAAAATGGGTTTTGGATGGTAAGACTGGATGAATGTAGTTCTAAACTATGTACTTTTTCAACGCCATACGGGAGATATAGATTTTTACGGATGCCATTTGGGATTAACTGTGCCCCGGAGATTTTTCATAATGAGATGGATAAGATATTTAAAATGGAAGGTGTCGAGGTGTTCATAGATGACATTTTAATTTGGGGGCGGACCAAGGAAGAGCATGATGCGAGGTTAAAGGAGGTTATGAAAAGAGCAGTAGATAGCGGTGTCAAATTTAATAAAAATAAATGCGTGTTCGGTGTTAGCCAGGTTACTTTCTTGGGTCATATTTTCAACTCTCAAGGAATATCGCCAGATAAAAACAGGATAAGTGCTATAAAAAATATGCAAAAACCGATCGATAAAAAAGGTTTAGAGCGGTTTCTAGGCGTGACAAACTATTTGTCTAGATTTATACCAAATTACTCCGAATTATCCGCACCTTTACGTGAGCTGTTAGGACAGAAAGTAACGTTCGAGTGGTCGGGCTGCCACGATAAAGCGTTTAATTTACTAAAATCAAAAATCAGTAGTGCGCCAGTGCTAAGATACTATAACCCTTTGGAAGCCGTCACGGTGTCGGTGGACGCGAGCGCGCACGGGCTGGGCGCGTGCCTGCTGCAGGGCGGGCGGCCCGTGGCGTACGCGGCGCGCACGCTCACAAACACGGAGCAGCGCTGGGCACAGATCGAGAAGGAATTGCTCGCAATCGTTTTTGGGTGCACGCGTTTTCACCAGTATATTTATGGTCATGATAAGGTTATCGTAGAGAGTGATCATAAGCCGCTCGAGGCTATATTTAAAAAATCATTGAATGAGGCACCGGCTCGCCTTCAAAGAATGCTGTTGAAATTACAGCATTATTGTATTACAATTCAGTACAAGCCAGGTAAAATGTTATTTATAGCAGATACACTATCCCGCGCCGCGACGGAGCAGGGGACGGATGAAGACGTATGTAAAGATGTTATGATACATTTGAATACTTTATATGATAACGTAGAAGCTACACCGGAGATGTTAAATAAGATACGCGAAGAAACCGGAAAAGATGCGATATTAAAGGCGGTAGGGGACTACTACAAGAACGGTTGGCCGGATAACAAGAGGGATACGGATACGGCTGTGCGACAATATTGGACAGTTCGTAGTGAGCTTCATATGGTGAAAGGGATTTTGTTTAGGAATAATCGGGTGGTAATACCGACTTCGCTTCGAAGAGATATGCTCAAGCGTATTCACGAGGGTCATATGGGGGTAGAGAAATGTCAGCGTCGCGCGCGTGAAGTGATGTGGTGGCCCGGCATGAGTGCGGACATCCAGAATACAGTGGAGTCGTGCGACACGTGCGCGCGGCACCGCACGGCCGCACCGCGCGAGCCGCTGCAGCCGCACCGCGTGCCCGAACTGCCGTGGGAAGTGTTGGCGGCTGACATATTCGAATTACGAAACAAATACTATTTACTTGTAGTAGACTACTATTCTAAATTCGTCGAAGTGCTTACGCTGCCCGATATGATGAGCTCGAGTGTGATTCGTGTTTTGAAAGATACTTTTAGTCGTTTTGGCATCCCACATGTATTACAGACCGACAATGCTGGCCAGTTTTCATCAGAATCATTTAAATCCTTCGCTAATAGCTGGGGCTTTAAGCATGTTACGAGTTCGCCGTTGTATCCCCGGTCTAACGGTCTCGCCGAGCGGAACGTACGAACTATAAAAGCCCTTATGTGCAAGTCATATGAAAGTGGAGAGGACTGGAAACTCGCATTGCTTAATTTTAGGAATACACCACTCTCTGGTGAAAAATGGTCGCCGGCACAACTGTTAATGAGCCGTCGATTAAACACTCGGTTGCCTTCTGGTACGTCGCAGTTAGTACCCAAAGTGGTGAGTCCGCAAGCTATGATAGATGATCGCTCAAGAAGAATAGCGCAATATAAATCATATTATGACAGAGGGACCAAAAATTTAATTCCTCTGTCAGACAACGAACCGGTCCGAATGCGACAGAATAAGGTGTGGGTCAAAGCTCGCGTTTTGCGTCCGGCTCAGGGAAACCGATCTTACTGGGTTCAAACTGAAAGCGGTGCCGTCTATAGGCGTAATCGACAGCATATCATGAAAATACCAAACACAGTCAATGTTGCTAATCGTACAAATATTTCCTCTGGCGTCGATTGGGAGCATTTTAATCCCGCGCCAACGGGCAGTACCAATCCGACAGCTGGGCCACAGGCTGCACGCTCGCCGCAAACATCGCATGTACCTAAAGTTACAAGTAGTGGCCGAGTTGTGCGTCCGCCAGTTCGTTTTGGCGATGAATTTAACTATTAATAAAGTTTAAAAACATGTAATTCCATTATGTAACAATATTAAATTTTAAGTTTTTTTTTGATGAATAAGTATATAATATATATATGTGTATTGCTTTAAATTAATTATTAATTATACTTTCTTGATGTAGCTTGCTTAGTCTGAGTATTAAGCTAAGGTTAGATAAATTAATGTACCTAACTATAATAATCATTCACGATACTTACAGGTATTTTAAAACAATATCTCAGTAAGTGCTAATTTATGATATAACAATATCCGATACTAATGTATAATGGTATTCATGTATGAAAAACTAAATATATTTTTTTTTAAAAAGGGGAGATATAACAATATAAGAATAGTTTGTCAAAGTAAGTTAAGTTAGTTAAGAAAATATTAAGTTAACGTTTAAAAAAATATTTAAAATTAATTCTATAAGGGGGGAGATGTAATAGGTAGTCTTAATATATTTATAATACTTATATGTGGGTAGGTCTAAGTGCACATCCAATAAATAATCAGTTGTCATCTAATCATGGTTTGATTTAGACCTTATACCATTACAAAAGTAAATAATAATAGTTGCACTAAAACCTTACCATCGCATTCACGCATTTTTTGCAACGAAACGTCATTGACAAAGTATTTGAAGATGTCAATGTCCATGGGGTTTAGTGACTGTGTTAGTGACATCTGTTTACTGCTGTTCACCGTGGTTGTTTTGAATGTTTCACCAAGAACTTTTGCTATACTTTAATATGGATTCGATTTCGCCGACTTTACGCTATTTTCCATGGATGACCATTGCTTGCGATTTGATTTTGAGGTGCATAAATTGTCACCTGAGTGTAAAGAGGATGCTAAGACATGTTTGTAATAACCTTGGTTGGGGTCACCATCAAAATGATATTGATGCACCGGCAGCATTTCTTGATAATGTAACGACTGATTACCTATTTAATATGAAGATTAATAAATCAATAACAGTTGTTTTATTTCCAATTAGCTAGTCTACCATTTTATCATTAGAAAAGATAGCACAAACTAGGTATCATACTTCAGGTAGACATCCAGCTACGCAGGCATTTGAGTATCCTACTTCATTTTAAATCCATAATATCTCTTGGCAAGAGCATTGTAACGTTACACAGCATTTTTTTACTTATTTTCACAATAATTAAAAATGCATAGGTATACCTAACCTCAAAATATTTTGAAACTTAAACTTAGTTTTAATAAAAAACCGCAAGTGTTAGAGGCTTAAAAATGTATGTTTGGTTATCAGGAATAAAAAATCTATTAAATCCTACATACGGCATGCTTGTACACGAATTTAAATAAGTGGGGTAAAGCTCCATACATAGTCTGGCATTTTCCTTTTCTCTGCTTACTCACACCGATCCCCTGTGTGTCAGTCAGTGTATGGCGAGAGTGTATCAACAGCAAGCGATGCTGAGAGCTCGTTTCACGGCACATAACCCCGCAGCCCAGTTTTGCCGCGCGCCTCGAGTGCACGCAAACATTTACAAAGTGCACTAACTACGGTTTTATGTTATATCGTTAGCATTAGGTACACTCTCATTATTCACTTATTTATTCGGAAAGTTTAGTTAAGCTACTTTATTTTCATTTTTAAAAATTCAAATTCATTCAATTTTTAAAAGCAATAAAGGACTTTCATGGTATCTATTTCTATTTATATTTATTTACTTGGACAGCCAAAAATTGTTACATTACAAAAAAAATCTAAACATATACAAAAATACAAAAATTATACAATTTAACATTTTAGGAAAGAAAAAAAATATTATTAGTTGAAACAACTTAAGTCGAACAACAAGTTAACAATCTTAACGTTTCTTTTTTAAATTTCAGCAGCGTATCATGAAAAACGTAACTCTGTACTGATGGAATTATACATTTTTGATATTCTGCATAAGGCTGATAATTGTTTGAGATTAGTTCTTCTGAGTGGCTGTAAAAGGCCGGTCGCTTGTGGGACTTTCAAATTGATTATTTGTTGGAGTGGTGGGAAGTCTATATTTTAAATTATAGTAAAGCTGTACTGGAAGAATTCTGTACCTTAAATTATTCCTTTTTTATTGGAGCTTTGTTATCGATACTGAACACCAAACTGTATTTTTAGAGGTTTTTAATTTTTTATTATCTCCTTGTTTATTGGTATATATTTTTGTGACCAAACCGATTTTGATTTAATTTGGTACAGAAAGGCTACTTTATCACCCAGCAAATCAATAACGTTCCACAATATTTAACAACAAACTCAAAGAAGTACCTACTCGGAACAAATTCGCGGGCATATTTAACTAGTATTAAATATTTTTTAATTATCTGTGTCATCTATACTGATATTATAAATGCGAAATTTTGGATGGATGGATAGATGCATGAATGTCTGGATCACATCAGAACGGTTGAACGGATCTGCATGAAAGGCAGAGGGATAGAATATAATCTGGAATAGCACATAGGCTCTTAATTTAAGATATCGAAGTAGTTAAAATTACTCGTAAATATTAGTATGTATAACATACTTGTAATTTCGGATGTGTACAGAATATAGATGGAGGACAACAAAGCCGTATAGCCTCCATGAGACGTCATCTCGCATTATCATTATCCCGGAGCAAGATGCTAGTATATGCGAAATAGAAGAGAAAACATTTAGAATTTGTGAGTGCTTTATTATTCAGTAATTATTCATTACCCTGTAATTATTCCTGGTGTTGGAGGTCTTATAAGTGAGAGTTTAATTCCCGGCAGGGTCAGTTTGAGTATTTATAATTCCTGAATTTGCTCTAGTCTGGTCTGGGTGACCTCGGTCGTGGCTAGTTACCACCCTACTGGCAAAGATGTGCTGCCAAACGTTCAGTGGCCGTGAGCCGAGACTTTAATAGTAGTTTTCTCTTATTTGCGAGGAAACCAAGGGGTTTACTCTCTTTAACTCCCGCTAAAACTAGTGTTGTATAGCAATGATAATATGATTTCCTATTATTAGCTATCAGAAAAGCCCCCTTGAACGAATTGTTTTTTTACATTAATGAAGAAATTACCGAGCAAGTAGCAGGAAACTTTTTTATGCTTCTTGCTGGAATACGTCGCTCCATAGAGTTTTCTTTTATAAATATATGTATTATTTAACCAACTGATGCCCGCGAATTAAACCGCGTGGTTTAAGTTTTTTGATTTCCGTGAGAACTCCTTCATTTCCGAGATAAAAAGTAACCTATGTCACTCCCCAGGTCCTCAAGTACACCCATGCCAAAAATCACGTCAATCCGTTGCTCCGTTTTGGCGTGATTGAAAGACAAACCAACAAACCAATAAATCAATAAACCAACAAACAAACACACTTTCGTATTTATAATATTAGTAAGTAAAGTAAGTATGATGTGTTTTATCGCGTGGTCTCGCGTGTACTGTCGTGAATGTGTACGCACGCCTTCCGCGCGGATTGCCGCACATAATTCACCGAACGACACGAGATTCATCTTCCGCGAGAACATTTCTCATTACAATTTATACGTTCTTCAAAATTATTACGAGTGGAGATGTTCTCAAAAATTACACATTTCTTAGGTTTCTTTAGGGATTACGATCTTGACGTTCCTTATTATTAAAGTAAGTAAAGATATTACACTTATGTATTTGATTAAATTTTTCTGAGTCTTCGATTTGGATATTTTGATGTGGATATTTTTACAAAATACTTGGAAAATTTTCCAGTTTTAAGATAATTATTTTAATGAGAAGTATTTGTCCACCACGCTTGCCAAGTGCGGATTGGCATAAATCACGTACCTTCGAAAACATTATGAGGAACTCTCTGGCGTGAAGGTTTCCTTACGTTGTTTTTCTTCGCCGTTTAAAGCAAGTGAAATATTATATCTTAAAACGCATATACATAATTGAAAAGTTAGAGGATCGAACCCCGCACCCAACCGAATTGGAAGCCAGGCGTCTAAAGCACTAGACTATCACCGCTTAGTAAAGATAATACATATATCTATTATTTTTTTCTAAGCGGTGATAGTCTAGTGCTTATATATAAAGAAGATGAGGTCGCAATCATCATCTTTAATAGGAAACTAATAAATTTTATTAATTTTCGATTCCAAACTAGCTGATGCCTGCGACTTCGTCCATTCCCGCGGAATCTCCTTAAATTTCCGGGATAAAAAGTAGCATATTAAGGCACTGTACAGGTCCTCAATACCCATGCAAAAAATCACGTCGATCCGTAGCTCTGTTGCGGCGTGATTGAAGAACCAACCAACAAACAAACACACTTTCGCATTTATAATATTATTAATAGTATGATCTTTCAACTCACTGCTACTAAATAACTTTTTAGTTTAGAATTATTAAGGTATACTGTGCGAATCAATAGATAAATAAAGTTTCATACTAAACCTCAAATAAACGGATGTTCTCAGACTAGCGAAGTTGGAAGACAAACGAATAAACTCCAAAACACAAATAACCGACTCAGCGGGCGTTCCAAGATTCCATTGATGCTAATTTTGATTTACGATCTATTCTGCTACTTATTTAGTTTCGGGAACTACAGTTTTGTAAGAGTTACCTTGTTACCAAAACTAATATTATTATTTTCCACTACTAAGTTTATAATTCTGTTGAAGGATATGTAAATGATAAAAGAGCATGGATTTGACTCGCTCCAGCAATGCTAAGGACAGCGGTTACTTATGTAACTACAAGTTGATGAAATTGTAAATTAAATTTTTCAAGAGCAACCACCGAGTGTTTTGCTGTTTCTTCTCGTAAGAATGGTCAACTGTAATAAAAACATTTAAATTTTAATTTTGAATTCCGGAATAAAAAGTTGCCTACATAAAATCACAGGCTTAGGCAACCTCCCTGGCATAGTAGTGAGCGATGTGGTCTTATTATGGAAGGTCTCGGGTGTGATTTCCGGCGGGGTCAATTAAGATATTTATAATTTCAGATTTTTCTTTGGTCTGTTTTGGTGGGAGGCTTCGACAGTGGGTAGTTACCACCCTATTGGCAAAAACGTGCCGCCAAACGATGTTAGGCGTGTGAGTTAAGCATAACTGCCATACCCCTAACAGGTTAGCCCGCTACCATCTTGGACTGCATCATCACTTAGCATCAGGTACGATCGCAGTCATGGGCTAACTTTTGACAAAATTATGTATAGCCACATAATTTTGTCAAAAGTATACTGAGACTTCTACAATCATTGGAAACTAGGTGATGCCCGCGACTTCATCCGTGTGGAATAAGGTTTTTTATTCCCGCGGGAACTATTGAATTTTCCGAGATTAAAAGTAGCCTTGTCCTTCCCCGAGATACCGTAAAAGCGTAGCAGACAGACAGACACACTGTCGCATTTATAATATTAGTATGGATAGAATGTGCGAGAGAGAGGGAAACTTAGGTTAAGTCTTATATTCACTCTGTATTCATATTTAACTTAAATGAATATTGACATAGAGTTGTGCCAGTTCTAAGCTATATGCACAAAGTTGGAGGAGATGGTGACATAGTGAGACATGTTGGCGGCAGATAAGCAAATTCTGTATTGTAAAGCTTGATGGTACTGTTCACACTTTTACGCTGAAAACAAGCAGCACAAGACCTTGTTCTGTGGAGATATACGCAGGAGACCTTCGTCCAGCAGTGGACGACGACAACGACCCTTTTACCCTTTTTTTTAAATCTTGAGTAATATAAATAACGATTCAGCCTGAAATTTAAATTCTTATCGTAAAAAGGGATATATTTGGTAGAAAGTAATACGTTTGTTTCATTTCAATTTGAAAATCATCTTTGTTTTTGTTGTTCGATAACAGGTTGTGATAAATCTTAATTCTTTTATATAAAACTCACAGCGAACGTAAAATAATCATCATTCAATTTTACACTAACTAAAACCTATTTTATATTCAGGTTAAAAACTGTTTTACTGTAATGAAACTTTGTTTTGGGGATAGAAACTCTGCTACCATTACCATTATCGGTCTAGTTTTGATTTGTTTTTGTACAAAGATATTAATTTTTTGACTAAATAATATCATTGGAAACCAGTTTGCGTGGATCTAGGTTTTTTAAATGCCATGGGAATTTTCAGTGATCAAAAATGTAGCGTATGTCTCTTTCCGGGTCTTTTAATAGTTATAATATTATGTATTTAAAAATCACGTCAATGCGGCGTTATTGAAGGACAAGCCAACAAACAAACACACGTTCGCATTTATAAATAGATTTTGATTAGGGTTGAGGTTGATTACGGATGAGTGTGTGCAGTCTCCCACAGTCGCAGTGATTGTAATCTGCGCCCATTTGCCGCGTCGAGTTTGCTTAGACTTTAGACCGTCCTCTCGCCAGATGGCCGTTGTTTGATCAGAATCCACAAAATCTGCACACAATTCTGGCCCGTTTGTTGTATTTTACGAGCTTTCCTGGTTAGCGCATTGTTTTAAGATATGGTGAATTAATTTCAGTCAAGTCAATGAGGTCAAAAAATTTCTAACTTTTAATTTCATTACATACTTTCGCATTTATAAAATGGGTCGAGATTACAGTTATGTATATGACTGATTACGGATGAGTGTGTGCAGTCTCCCACAGTCGCAGTGATTGTAATCTGCGCCCATTTGCCGCGCCGTGTTTGTTTAGACCCTCCTGTCGCCAGATGGTCGTTGTTTGCTCGGAGTCCGCGAAATTCGCACATATTTCTGGCCCGTTTGTTGTATTTTACGAGCTTTGCTGGTTAGTGCATTGTTTTACAGATAATAATATGGATAATTTCACTCAAGTTGATGAAGTCAAAGCTTACATTCTTGGTAAAGTGGGATATAATTTGTTTCGTTTTGTTTCACAAATTATCTTGAACTAAAGAACTATCAGAGCCATTAGAGCAAATTATTGCCAAGCTTTCTTGTTTTTTACGTAATCCTTTACATGGATAATAAGATTTTTCAATAACTTTACGTTTTACTTTGAACTTATTCAGAGACATCTTCAACATGTCTTCTGGGAGCTTATTGTAGAAGCGGACACTGTTTCCAACAAATGAATTGCTAGTTTTACTAGCCTAGAAGCAGGCATTATGAAAATAACTTTTCTTCTTGAATTTATCAATGTGTTAATGCACGTATACTAAATACAAAATATTCAAAATGATGAAGATAGTTATTTTCCTAACATTTAACATTATTTATGTAATATGGGAAATTTGTATAGGATAGGATAGGATTATGATAAAACTGTCTTTATACCCGTTAAAACGGTTGAACAGATGGGCCATGAAAATATAATAGACAGAAAGACACTTTCGCATTTATAATATTACGAGATTATGCTTGAAACTTCGTCCGCGTACAATTCGGTTATTCCCATGGGAATTTTTCAGGATAAAATCTAATACTTTATATTATGTTACCCATACTAATATTATTAATCCGAAAGTGTGTCTGTCTGTCTATTTGCTACGCTTTCACGGCTCATCCGTTTGATGAAATTTGGTACAGGGGTAGGTTATATCCCGGGGAAGGACATAGGCTACTTTTTATCCCGGGAAATTAAACATTTCCCGCGGGAATCAAAAAATCTTAATCCACGCGGATGAAGTCGCGGGCATCTTCTAGTTTTTTATATAAATTCAGGGTATAAGCTATCTCAGCCTAAATGCATTGTAGCGTAAAAGAGTAACAAACATCCAAACTTACACATTAATATTGTAATATTATTAGTAAAATTGTGGATTTTAATAAAATATTAAGTACCCAAGCTTTCATTACAAATTAAAAGATATCCCAGTGATAAAACTTGAAAGTTAAAATGTTAATAAACAAAGGACCAGACACAATCGTCACCCCGGCTTGTTTTATCCAAAAGAATGAAAATTAACAAAATGCGGGAGTATTTTTCTGCTTTTCACAGTGAAGTTTTTCCTCCATTCTTTTATCAAAGTTTTACTATCGTTTTGATAGAGAAAGAAATATTGTTAGTCGGAGTATAATAAAACTGGCCAAGTGCAAGTCGGACTCGCACACGAAGGGTTCCGTACCATCGTAATGATAATGATAAAATTTTTATTTTGCCAAATTGTGGGTAAAAACAATTGTTTTCATAATTAATTGCCTAGTTAGTCCCGTTCACAATTTACTGTCTGTGGCAGTGTGCAAAAATATACATATAATATACATCCTCCAATAAAATCAAACTACAAAATTTAACACTAGGATCTTTTTAAATCTATACAAGATACTAACAATGTAAATGCGAATTGTTGTTATTCAATCACGCTAAAACAGCTGAACAGATCTGGATGAATTTTTTCACAGAGATAGATTATAGTATGGTATAACACATAGTCTACTTTTATCCCGAAAAATTAAAGATTTAAAAAAAATTGAAATTCTCGCGGGAACCAAAATCCACGCGGACGAAGTCATAGGTATCAGCTATTAGTTTCCTAAAAGAAACAAGAGAGGCGCTCGAAAATCATGTTTCTTGTATGAGGGCCCCACTTATTTGTTTATTTTATTTTTATAGCAGCTGTAGAATTACACACTGAAAATTTCAACTGGCTACCTCTTAAGGTTCATGAGATACAGCCCGCTGACAGACTGACGGACGGACGAACAGCAAAGGCTTAGTAATCGGGTCCCGTTGGTATTGTTTGGATACGGAACCCTAAAAAGCGTAATTTAAAGATCGCTGCGAAACTTCTCCGTTTCCCAAATGCCCGCATTGCGAAAAATAAGAATGCGGAAGTAAAACGTTAGCGAGTTTTATTTCGGATAAAGTGTGACACTTTAATTTTATATCAGGGGGTTACTACCATCGCTTAAAGCAGTATTATTTCAAACTGTCAGTTTTAAGTCTTTTTTTTTAAATTTATTTATTTAATATTGCACAAACAAATACAAAAATTATGTATCTCGCCAAACTACACACGTAGTTTGTTGGCGAGTTCGCGCTCAACTTATATTATGCCGTGCACTTATTATTAACACACAACATCAATATACCTAGTTATATATAAGAAACTTACGCTAAATATTTATTTATTTACTTAACTATAGTATGTTATTGTTAGCCAGTGAAGGAGTCGTTAATAAAAACTTCCTTTAGTTTTTTCTTAAGGACTCCTTCACTTACCTTGTGCCTTGTGTCTCGTACCTTGTGCCATCCCTAAAATAAGGATTATGTTTCTAAAACATGAACTTCAACAATAATAAAATAATTCGGCCTTAAACAATGATGGCATGCCAGCACAACTAACTTTTGCCCGCGACTTCCTCCGCGTGGACTACACAAATTTCAAACCCCTATTTTACCCCTATAGGGGTTGAACCTTCCATAATCCTTTCTACGTCATAAAGGCTATCTGTATGCCTATCACCGTTTGTTCCAAGTATTTCTAAGCTAATAGAACAAATTTGAGTCTTTGTATGTTTGTAAATTTGAATTTTGGAGAGTAAAATGTAGTGATTAATAGTATGAGTGATATCATGCAGGCCCCGTGCCACGGAGAGCACATTAAGCCGTCTTTCCTGGGTCTGATCTCTCTTCGGTCGTGTTTGATTTTCCGTCCCAATAGGCTATGAGAGTAAAAATAGCAGCACCTGTGCATGTGCACACACTTATGCACTATAATATCTCTCACGCAGGTGGTCAATCTCTCTGGAGATAGACCGCCGTGGCCTAAATTCGGTCAGAAGGATATTATTATATAGGCAGGTACACCCAGCTCCTGAATATTAAATTATCGTTGACATTTGTTAGTCCCATCCCCATCGCATGAGTAGAAATTACGGGCTACCACACCGAATAGCATGTATAGTATTCAGTGTACGCGTGTTGTATTGAAGAATTATTCAATTATTCATAGCCCACAATCACGACTGTACGCATTTGAATAATTTAATCAACAATATCGATAAGACGTTGCTACTCAGCCTTACCTGCTGTACTGGGGTCACACTGCCAACGCTGAAAACAATATTGTTTCATTATCGTTGACTTTCGAGTTTTAGTATTATAGTTCTTATGTTAGCAACGTCAAGGTACGTGACATCAATATGTCATTTTAAGTAATATTGCTTAAGTATTGCTTTAAGCATTGGCAGCATGTCCCCTGTTTAGTTTGTAGGTAATATAATGACGTATAAATAAACAGTTTCAACCCGGGTGTATTCTGGAACTGTAAACAATGAACAATAAATTTGAAGTTTATTAATTTGTAGTTAATATTCATGGTTTAATTTTTTTTAATTTTTAGAACGTTAGTTTTTATGGCAAAACTCAGGGCCCTGGGCTGGAAACAGAAATGAGTTAGTTTTTGTCTCTCTCGCTCTAGTATACATGGAGAGAGAGCACTTATTTGTAATTATATTTTAGTTAACGTCATCATTGAATTCTATGGAATTTCTATTAATTATTATAGCTGCTAAGCCGCTGGAATAATAAGCACCAGCTCTTGAGGCACCTGAGGCGTGGCGATGGCGATCTCCTTTCGGGAATTTATATGTGCAAACAATATACATGCAAACAAACAATAGGCATGATGACTGATTTTGAAAAATGGTCTGATTATGTTCGGAAGTATCTACTATTTTGAAAAAATATCTTATTTCAGCAGAAAAATAAGGTTTAATAGATAACATTGGCATTTGAAATTTAAATTTTAAAATTCACGCCAAAACCTTCGCCGGTGTCATGGCGTCGTTTGTGACGTCACTATTGATTTACCAATGGACTCTGTGCAGTGTGCAGTAAACAATAGTGTCATTGTTAAAGCTCGAAAACATACAATTGTAACGTCATCCGCTTCTTGGTGTTTAATCCATTAAGGCGGATTGCTGTATTTTATAGTTTTATTTTATCAAAATAAATAGTAATCTCACTCGAAATAGAAAAATAAATACGTTTTTTATAATCCGTGACTCCTGTCTCATTATATAAATACATAATTTCATTGATTCTTGGTTACTGTCATCATGCCTATTAAGTTCCTTGTTTCTTGATTATCATGGACTTCCTAATAGTAACGCGTCCTTCTATCCACCAAATGAAGGCTTTTTAGGCAATATATCTTTGCATAATCACAAGCCGGTACCTACTATTTATAAAAGTGCAATTTACAACCTACAGAGTAAGCATTTCTCTATTATTCCCCTCTCTCTTATATTTTGCACCCAAAAATAGCATCACATGCGACCCTAAAAAAACACGAACCAACACAAAAAGGCGTTGAAAGGACGGTGTTATAATCAGACGGAATCCGATTTTCGACTTACACCCGACGACGGGCGAATATAAAACGCATCAGAGTAACACCGTCTCAAACATCTGTGGCTTCCCACAGACGTACCTATATTCAAATTAGATGTAATTATACCACCGTCGTCTACTCGAGAATTCGTCTTTAAACGACCAAAATTCAAACAATGCTATAGGAATTATTACTTGCTCCTTTTAAGAATTCAGTGAATTCAGAACTTGAAATAATAAGAAGGCATTATTTCAATCATAAGGACTAGACGTTCTGGCGTAATTGAGTAACAAACATCCTTCCAAACTTTCGCATCCATACTAATATTATAAATGCGAAAGTGTGTCTGTCTGTCTGTCTGTCTGTCTGTCTGTCTGTCTGCTACGCTTTCACGGCCCACCTGTTGAACCGATTTTGATGAAATTTGGTACAGGGGTAGATGGTATCCCGGGGAAGGACATAGGCTACTTTTTATCCCGGAAAAATAAAGAGTTCCCGCGGGAATAAAAAAAAACTGTCTCTTCACCCGATTTTGATAAAATTTGGTACAGGGGTAGATGGTTTCCCGGGGAAGGACATAGGCTACTTTTTATCCCGGAAAATTAAAGAGTTCCCGCGGGAATCAAAAATCTTAATCCACGCGGACGAAGTCGCGGGAATCATCTAGTTTATAATAAATAAATAAAAATACCATAAATATATAAAAAAATATAATATAGATGTCACAATTCTACCACCATACCATTCCTTTAAAACAACACGCGAAGTATGTCGCAGAATTAAAGCTAAAGTAAGTACTTATAGTACCTTTAAACCTTCAACATCTGTGGTTTCTCACGTCCCTATTAAATACAAATTAAACGTAATTATCTCTTCTCTATCTTCAATTTGAAAATTCGTCGTTCCTACGAACAATTTCACTGTATTTCACACCCCTCTCAAACAACAAAGTTTTGCTGGCGGAATTAAATCAATTAAGTAGGTACTCAATGCTCTTTTACGTATGATACCTGAAACTTGGTCCTAATTAGGCGTAGCTCACACTAGCAGAGTGGAATAGATACGAGACGCAACATCATTTTTATTTATTCCACTGTAAGTAGTAAGTGATGATGCAGTCCAACCTGTTAAGGCTTCGGCAGTTATATTAAACCCATACTGATCCATAATCAATTTCGGAACGCTAAGTCGCATACCGTCTTTGCCGGTACGGTCATACGGTGGTGTGGTAACTAGCCACGGCGCAGTGTCCCATCAGACCAGGATCAACCCTTGGACCTCCTACTTTAAGATCACAGCGCTCACCACAGTGCCAGGGAGGTCTGTTTTAGGGACTTCCCCACGTCCCTGTCTTGCGCCGCGCCTCAAAATTCTCTGGTTCCCCAAAACATTGATGCTCAAATAAACATTTACATCGTAATTCACACGTTATACGAATCTGATAAATAATGCATAATGCTGTTTGTTACGTAACTTGGTTTATTTATTAATCTTCAGGGACTGTGCATAATATTATACTCGTTGTGAAATATTATTTTAAACTCCCACATTTACGAAGAATATTAATTAAAATTCAATTATAGTATTGATTGTTGTGCTTTAAAAATTAAGGATATTTATAATAATAATTGTAAGCATTGTCAAGAGAAATGATGATAAATTTTTTAGTAGTAGATAATGCTCGCGACTTCGTCCGCGTGGATTAGGTTTTTTTGATTCCCACTGGAACTCTTTAATTTTCGGGGATAAAAAGTAGCCTATGCCCTTCCCCGGGATCTACACTACCCCTATACCAAGTTTCATCTAAATTGGTTGGTAAAATGGGCCGTTAAAGCGTAGCAGACAGACAGACAGACTTTCGCATTTAAAATTTTAGTAAGTATGGATAGAATGAGTCAAGTGTAATATGCAAATATTAGCTTTAAAAGTTAAGTAACTCACATAGCTAACACAGTAACACGTGTGAGTTTGTGTAAAACTTACAAGCAATTACTTACAACTTACTACCTACTTCTAATACAAAAACATCGCTAGCATAATTGTGGCGTAACAGACCTGCAAATAATATTTATTCGAGCGGTACTCACATAGCTACTGACATCGCTACCTCTTGACCTCGTTCCCTTGATGGATCCTTTTACTATGCTCTATAAACATTATGTTTTACATTTGTATGGCACTTGGAATACCTTTCCTTGCGTGTAAGTACTTGTGTTATGATATAAAATACGAAATGACTTAGCTCGTATCCATACTTTTGAAGAAGCGATTTGCTTTCTCGTTCCTAATTTGAACCGCTAGGATATGGAATGATCCTCCGGCTTCCGTTTTCCCCTTCTCTTTTAATATAGGTACCTTCAAATCAAGAATGAATAGGCATCTTCTAGGCAAGCGCGCTCCACATTAGGCTGTGTGACGTCACTTAGTCAACCATGCATTGTCATCCAAACTAAACGTGTCATCTCAATCAAACAAACCAAACAAACCCACAAACAGTTTAATAAAAGCTAGTAATAAAAAAGAAGCTAACTATTCTATTCAATTATAACAAGAAAAGATAACAAGGCAACGGCAAACTGTCTAATCGGAATGAAATAAAATAATTGTTCCAATCCAATTGAAAAATCATATCCGAGGGGATTTTTCAGCTTTTCATTTTCTCAATAACCGCGCGATCGAGTGAAGCAAGGCTCCAGCGATCGGAAAAATAATAAAGTGGTCGGAAAACATTTAGAAGTTCGGTGACAAATAAACTATCAACTGGGAAATGGAAGTTTGCCGTCCCGAGCTGTTGAAACTAAGGAATTGCCTGTTAGTAACCGTTTTAAAGGAAGATAAAATGATTACTGTGAAATGCTACACAGCGCTACGGTCGTAGCGTTGCGTAGGGCATCTTTCGTTATTTCGATATTACGATATGAGATTCGAAGCCATAATATTATAAACCATACTAATATTATGAATGTGGAAGTTTGTCTGTCTATTTCGTAATTAATTTTGTCTGCTACATTATCACTATCTGTTCAATTTTGCCGAAATTTGGTGTTGTGGTAGGTTGCAAGAGTTCCCTTTGGAATTGTCAAAAACCTAAATCCATACAGACAAAATCGCGAGCAACATCTAGATTCCTATAAACACCTATTTCGATTAATAATCACGTTTTATACACAGTCATGAAAATCATAAAATTATTTTTTGCAAATACTTAGTACGATTTAAATTAGGTATGCAGATTATAAACCATCTTTTCTCTATCGACTTAGTTTATTGTTTCTCAACTAATAACAAACGCGGAAGCTCCTAGAGAGTTCTCACAGACGCGACGTGTGAAATTTATCGCTTCTTAAAACAAGGATTTATTTGCAAACTATTGGAAAGCGCCCCCGATTGAATACAGAATACTACAATACTGGGATGAATACAAGAATAGAAAAACACTCGATCCTGGCATGCCGACGAGGCGTGAACCACAAGAAATGTGTTCAACACTGAACCCCTTTAGAAATTTTAAAAACTGCCCACACTAGTGATGTTAAAGTATCGATATTCTCGACGTCCATACATAAGTGAAAAGAAAATTCTTAGATCGATACGATTTGATAAGAAGATGAAAGGTTACACCACTAGATCGACTATTGGCTTAGAAATCCGACATCAGACGCAGAACCCACGATTTTTTGTACTATTACTTATTCTGTGGTTTTATGTGCTTTCGTGCGTTAATGAGTAGGAATTTATTACGTCACAGCTAGATCTCAACTTCGAGCTGAAAATTTTCTGATGCATAAACCAAATAACTGTTTTGGTAACTGTCCGGTTAAGCTTGGTTGGCTTTTTGTCCTTCCAGCTCATCTTTAAACCCGTCTTCCTATAATATACTTGGAGAAATGTTGTCCATTTGTCCCATTTCCTCAACATTCATGGCACCAGAATCCATAATATTTACTGTCCAACATTTTATGGAACCAGGTTACTTTATGCGAGAAGTTTTCCGTCCTGTCAATTTTACTAGCACAGAATTATCGATAGGCGTTTAACAAGCGGCATCACTAACAAACAATCGTAGGAATTTTAAAACTGGCGAATAAATCCCGCATTTCCACCACAAACCCCTGGGGCCTGTTGCTTAATCCAACCCATTTTGAACTTTACTCCAATGGATACAAAACTGCAATTTAATATTGAATATTTAGCTGAAAAATGTATCAAAGATTGTTAACTTTGCAGAGGATTTTATTCTTTTGGATGACTGTAATAAAGTTTATATTTGCTTGATTATTTTGTTATGGTTCCCGCAGTGGTACGACGCAGTGCGTATACGGACGACCGATGCGTATGCATCCGGATATGGGTGATATTTATGGGACGCTAGTGTTTGTAGCTTGGTTGGTTTGAATTGATTGCATTAACTCGACTATTATTTGAGATTTGTATTGATAACGGATTATTTGCTGTGATTGCGATCTTAAGGTCTAGTCTCGTGTAACTTTTCGTTAACTTTGCGTTAATCGGACAATTAGTGTGAAAATAAAACTTACAGAAAAATGGCGTATTTTACATCGCTACATTGGTAGATTTACGCACAAAAAATTACATTCTAAACTCGGCTCATACGCATTCAAATCCTTTCAATAATTCAGACAGACTTAAAAATTAGACCGACACAGAGATATACAAATAGACAGAAAGATCATTCAGAAGGAAATAAAAATACTGTTTATATCGATCCAATTAAAATTTTTTAATATAAAGAGCGCTGCCTCAAATTTTAATATTTAATGAACAGAAGACGTTTCTAGATATAAATAACGTAAAGGATGGAATGTCGTCAGCGTCTTGTCTCCACAAAAGTTAAGTTTTTTATATTTGCGCGGGAACATTTAAATTTTCTCGGAATTCTGGGACAAAAAGTAGTAAGTGCTTTCCCGGGATACAGACTATTTTCCGTACCAAATTTCATCAAAATGGCTCATGAAAGCGTAGCAGACAGATAGGCAAAAATATTTATTTGGGATTTGTATCGATAGAAAAGCTTCCTCCAATTGAAATTTTCAAAATTTTTACTATAAGTATAGACAGATACAGATAACATAGAATGTGTAGTAGTTATAGGATGGAATGGCGTCAGCGTCTTCGGAAGCGTCGTATAAGAGTAAAGTGGCACGAGTTGAGTCAACACGACTTTGTGGGCGGACGGCGCCGGTGGGACGCGCAGCCTTAGTGCGGCCATAACACCGTTGTAAAACCGCTTCCAAATGCCTTTGAATTTTTCTTTCATTCTTCCTACAATGTTTACACTTAAAATTATAGTAGTGAAACTCTGCTAGTTTTTGCTACCGCCAAATCAATGAAGTGTTACAGCATAAAAATAGCTTGCAAGTTGCAATCTAAAAACAAAATTCATACTGTTTCATAGCATCTTTTAATACTAACAACCTCTCTTTGCATCGTATTCCTCATTACTGAGGGTCTTGACCCCTTCCCATTAATCAAATAATGGTAGAAGTTTTCTTGGGATTCTAATGCGGTGGGTTCCCATGTCCTTCCGCATACGACTCGGCTAAGAGTATTTAAACTTTTTTTGTAACCATTATTATCAGATGTTAGTGTTAATAACTAGGACCGACGGCTAGTACCAATATAAATAAAAATACTCAATCAAAAAAATCAATTACTTAGCACTAACTTATGTTCTGTACAAAAAATATATCTACTTACTTTTTTTTCATCCACTACAAGTTAGCCCTTGAATGCGATCTCACCCGACGGTAAGTGATGACAGTACTTCTTTTATCCGAACTATGCAGTCCAATAACAAGGGAATGTGTGCGCTATTTTAAATGCAACCATATTGAAGTCCGAAATATATAGCTGTCCGGCTCGCTCCAGACGTGACAATGAAATTGAAAATTTTTATTTTGCCAAATTGTGGGTAACAACAGTTTTGTGTTTGTTTTTTTTGTTTGTTCAAGTGCGAAGAAAGGATTTTGCCCGCGCAAATCTCGCGTATCTACGGACACTTTTACCACACACGCTAATTTTGTGGCCTCACATGACTCACCTCCTCTAGATAAATTATGAATAAACATCATTGTTATGGGACGTCATGATCACCATGGGTTTATCTAACCTTTCCCTTTCACGCACATTTATCTATTCAGGGAAAATGTGACAATGCACTCCAATTTAACTGCGTTCATTTCTTTGTCCTTTCTATATTTTCTTTTTTTAGCTACGTCAATATCTTAACTACTCTCTTAAAAACACCTGATCTTTTTTCAAGGTAAAAAGTGTTTAAGCCATGAACCACCATGCTGGCCGAGATTATGGAGAACTCTCAGAGAAGCAGCATTTATAATGCTGTTTGCCTTTACCTCTATAAAGCAAGATATATTTATTTGCTTACAATGCTTAATAGGTATAACTTTCAAAAGTTAGAAGTGCGTGCCCATCTTTCGATTCCCAGAAAGCCATAAGGCTGTATCAGGACGCCATTGCCCCAACAGACCAACCACTACAGCCCATTAAAGTCCCACAGCTGGGAACAGGCCTCCACTCTCATAGGAGAGAGGTAATTAGACCTTAGACCCACCACGCTGCTTCAATACGGATTGGCGGGCTTTAACGACTCGGTAGTGGTGATAACCCGGACCGACGTGACGGCTTAACGTGCTCTCCGAGGCACGGGGGTGAAACACCGCCAACTTCCTAACTCCGGGCTAGTACTGAGAATTTCTAGTCGGAAAACCCCAATACATAATTATGGCCCGACCTGAGACTCGAACCCGGGACCTCGTCGGCCGCAGTCAAACATGCTAACCACTAGATTTAGACCAACGAGGCAGTCAGAGGCAGAGGCAGAGGACGCCATTGTATTTGAATATAATTATTTTTCTAATAAATACGATTTAATTTCCGTGACACCCTTGACCGCGCTCGGCGTCCGCCCCATTATTTATTTCGTTATGAAAACTGAAATGGTTGTAAAGGTTTACACCTACTACATACGACGTTTTTAAAGTGTTCTCTCTCTTCGGTCGTTCCTTCATTGCTGAAGATCGTGGTCCTGGCTAGACATCGATAAAAAAAAAAAAAATTTAAAGTGTTAATAACGTGGATATTATAATAACAACTTGGTATTGAGCTATGGATAAAGCTGTGTTCAAAATTCAAATGTTTTTCTTCAAATAAGTTTTAATTTTGTAGCCCTTGAATTACTGGACTGCCTCGTTGGTCTAGTGGTTGGCATGTTCGACTGCGGCCGACGAGTTCCCGGGTTCGAGTGCCGGGTCGGGCCATAATTAAGTAATGGGTTTTTCTGACTAGAAATTCTCAATATTAGCCCGGAGTAAGGAAGTTGGCGGTGTCTTACCCCCGCGCCTCGGAGAGTACGCTAAGCCATCGGTCCCGGTTGTTATCACAAACATGATAATAGTCGTCAAAGTCCACCAACCTGCATTAGAGCAGCGTGGTGGTTATAAGCTCTAATTTCTTCTCTTCTATGAGAGTGGAGGCATGTGCCCTACAGACGTTACCAGGACGTTAATAGGCTGTAGTGGTTGTGGTGAATTACTGGACAGCGAGAACAAAACAGTTTTTATGTATAGTCTATTTCTAGGGCAGGTGAAAATACGAGCAGTGATTTTTGCACAACAGATCGGTTATTTTGAATATTCCGATTTCCGACGAACTGTTAATGGATTAAGTGATTGCAAAGTTGATTATAATATACAAGCTTTTGTCGTAGAATTTTATATTTTTCGAATTACTGTTAAATTATAATTAGATATAATTGTTATATTATATCCAAATGAGAATCAAATTCGTTAGTTTAAAGCGTGCTACGAGTACTTTTAAGTGAAACACGACCTTGTTTCATATTCAAATTATATTTATTCAATTTAGGTACACTGTACACTTATTGACGTCCAATCTATAATATATATAAAATTCAAAGTCCTGACTGACTTATATATCAACGCACAGCCTAAACCACTGGGCCTAAAAACTTGAAATTTTGACAGTAGGTTACTTTTATGACGTACGCGCACACTAAGAAAGGATTTTTCAAAATTCCACCCCTAAGGGGGTGAAATAGGGGGTGAAAGTTTGTATGAAACTCCGTCATTTCTCAAGTTATATCCATGAAACTTGGTATTTTGGCTTTAGGTAATAAATAAAGAAGTACGTGTGTCACAGTTTTTCAAAATTTCACCCCCAAAGGGGTAAAATAGGGGTTGAAAGTTTGTGTGAAAGTCCTTCATTTCTCAAGCTAAAGCCATGAAACTTATCATTTGGGCTTTCAGTTAGATATGCAGAAATAAGTGATTTACAATTTTTCAATATTGCACCCCTAAGGGGGTGAAATAGGGGGTGAAAGTTTGTATGAAAGTCCGTCATCTTTCAAGTTATATCCATGAAACTTGGTATTTAAGCTAACGGTTTAAAATAAAGAAATATGTGTTTCACAGTTTTTAAAAAACCCCTCCCCTAAAGGGGTGAAACAGGGGGTGAAAGTTTGTATGAAAGTCCTTCATTTCTTAAGATATTTTTCAAGTCATATTAACGAAGAAAAAGAAGTATCTGTGTCACAGCTTTTAAAATTCCACCCCCGAAGGGGTGTAATAGGGGTTGAAAGTTAGTATGAAAGACCTTCATTTTTCAAGTTATAGTCATTAAACTTAGCATTTGGGCTTTCAGTTAGATATGAAGAGGTACGTGTTTCACCATTTTTGAAAATTCGACCCCCAAAGGGGTGAACTGGGGGATGAAAGTTTGTGTAAAAGCCCATAATTTCTCAAGATATTTCTCAAGTAATATCAACAAAACTGAGTATTTTAGCTTTCGTTAAAAAATAGAGAAGTACGTATGTGACCAACAGACCAACAGTTTTTCAAAATTCCACCCCCAAAGGGGTAAAATAAGCGTTGAAAGTTAATATGAGAGTCCTACATTTCTCAAGTTATAGCCATGAAACTTGGTATTTAAGCTAACGGTTTAAAATAAAGAAATATGTGTTTCACAGTTTTTCAAAATTCCACCCCTAAAGGGGTGAAACAGGGGGTGAAATTTTGTATGAAAGTCCTTCATTTCTCAAGATATTTTTCAAGTCATATTAACGAAGAAAAAGAAGTATCTGTGTCACAGCTTTCAAAATTCCACCCCCGAAGGGGTGTAATAGGGGTTGAAAGTTTGTATGAAAGACCTTCATTTTTCAAGTTATAGTCATTAAACTTAGCATTTGGGCTTTCAGTTAGATATGAAGAGGTACGTGTTTCACCATTTTTGAAAATTCGACCCCCAAAGGGGTGAACTGGGGGATGAAAGTTTGTGTAAAAGTCCATCATTTCTCAAGATAAGAACTTAAGCTAACGGTTTAAAATAAAGAAATACGTGTTTCACAGTTTTTAAAAATTCCACCCCTAAAGGGGTGAAACAGGGGGTGAAAGTTTGTATGAAAGTCCTTCATTTCTTAAGATATTTTTCAAGTCATATTAACGAAGAAAAAGAAGTATCTGTGTCACAGCTTTTAAAATTCCACCCCCGAAGGGGTGTAATAGGGGTTGAAAGTTAGTATGAAAGACCTTCATTTTTCAAGTTATAGTCATTAAACTTAGCATTTGGGCTTTCAGTTAGATATGAAGAGGTACGTGTTTCACCATTTTTGAAAATTCGACCCCCAAAGGGGTGAACTGGGGGATGAAAGTTTGTGTAAAAGCCCATAATTTCTCAAGATATTTCTCAAGTAATATCAACAAAACTGAGTATTTTAGCTTTCGTTAAAAAATAGAGAAGTACGTATGTGACCAACAGACCAACAGTTTTTCAAAATTCCACCCCCAAAGGGGTAAAATAAGCGTTGAAAGTTAATATGAGAGTCCTACATTTCTCAAGTTATAGCCATGAAACTTGGTATTTAAGCTAACGGTTTAAAATAAAGAAATATGTGTTTCACAGTTTTTCAAAATTCCACCCCTAAAGGGGTGAAACAGGGGGTGAAATTTTGTATGAAAGTCCTTCATTTCTCAAGATATTTTTCAAGTCATATTAACGAAGAAAAAGAAGTATCTGTGTCACAGCTTTCAAAATTCCACCCCCGAAGGGGTGTAATAGGGGTTGAAAGTCTGTATGAAAGACCTTCATTTTTCAAGTTATAGTCATTAAACTTAGCATTTGGGCTTTCAGTTAGATATGAAGAGGTACGTGTTTCACCATTTTTGAAAATTCGACCCCCAAAGGGGTGAACTGGGGGATGAAAGTTTGTGTAAAAGTCCATCATTTCTCAAGATATTTCTCAAGTAATATCAACAAAACTGAGTATTTTAGCTTTCGTTAAAAAATAAAGAAGTACGTATGTGACCAACAGACCAACAGTTTTTCAAAATTCCACCCCCAAAGGGTCCTTCATTTCTCAAGTTATAGCCATGAAACTTAGCATTTGGGCTTTTGGTTAAATCTGAAGAAGTACGTGTTCCACCAATTTGAAAATTCGACCCCCAAAGGCGTGAAATAGGGGATGAAAAATTGCATGAAAGTCCTCCATTTCTCAAGATTTTTTCAATTTATATCAACGAAACTTGGAATTTCGGCTATCGGTAAAAAAAATAAGTACGTGTGTCACAGCTTTTAAAATTCCACCCCCAAAGAGGTAAAATAGGGGTTGAAAGTTGGTATGAAAGTCATTCATTTTTCAAGTCAAAGCCATGGAAGTTGGTATTTGAGCATTCGGTTAAATATGAAGAAGTATATTTTTCACCATTTTTGAAAATTTGATCCCCAAGGACGTTAAATAGAGAGTTTGTCCTTCAATCACGCAGCAACGGATCAACGAGATTTTTTGCATGGGTATAGTTAAGGACCTGAAGAGTGATAAAGGCTACTTTTTATACCGGAAAATCAAGGAGTGCCTGTGGGGAAAAAAGCTTAAACCACGCGGATGAAGTCCTGACTTATATATCAACGCACAGCCTAAACCGCTGGTCTTATAGACATGAAATTTGTAGGGTGTGTTTTTTGTGAAGAGTAGGTTTGCACTAAGAAAGGGTTTCTCGAAATTTCACCTCCCAAAGGGTAAAATAGGGGTTGAAAGTTTGTATTATGACATTTTTGCTGGTAAAAGCTGGAATGTCGATTAGCTTTTCTTCTGATGGTAAAGATGTCAAGTACGCATCTCAGTACTCGCTCCTCTACAAAGCTTTGGTGAATTAAAACCGTACTACTCTCATTCCAGAGATTAGTTTAGTTATAGAACTTAGAACTTCGTGCTTATTGCTTTGTTTGAGATATTGTCAGTTTGTATATTACATACAATTGAGAGGGAGTGAGAACGCTTATGATGTTTGTTTCTGAAAAAAATGACATTTGGTTCTTGTAGGCCACGCGGGCGAAGCCGCGGGCAGAAGCTAGTTACTTATAAAACCAGATGGTGATAATCAGTTACGGTATCTTAAAACTAAAGCTACGAGGGTTCCAAACGCGCTCTGGTCTGAGAAGAGCCCACAATAAACTCAGCCGATTTTTTTAGTATCACCATCTCACAAATATCGTACATTACTTAATTAGGTTTATAAAACTTAATAACAATTACGTTATTAGCCGCTGGAACAATACATACCCATGCCTTCCTATCATTAAATTAATCCTTTACACTGTAAAAGGACTTTTCAATTAGTTTACGTGCTTAGTGGGTGTAGACCTTTAACATCCGCGCCACTTAGTCAGACCGCGGCCGGCGGACGTGGGTTGTATTATTTATTTCGTGATGAAAATTAAATTCAATCTAATTACAGAAACAGGATATTATGATATTAATATTAACCCGGATATTTTGTTGGATGAAGGCTATTTCCTTTTTGTCTGTAACTAGTTCTGCGGCCATACTACCATCGCTTAGAGCCGTATTGTTTTAATATTGTTGACGTTCGTGTTTTAGAATTATAATCCTCATTTTAGGGACGTCAAGATACATGTTATGAAACTGCCATTTTGAAATAATACTGCTTTAAGCGATGGGAGTAACCCCCCTGGGATTTATGAATATATTCAAAGTTTGAGTTTATTCCTTAATTTTTTTTTGATTTACTGGTATAAAAGATAACTTTGTTACGATTTGGAAAAGTTCCTTTATAACGGGTCTTAAACTATAGCCACGCAAAAAATAATGTCAATCCAGAATAGTTGAAGGACAAACCAATGGAACAAGAAATAAACACTATTGCATAGGTATTACTTTATTATATTGTTAGAAAAAGTACAAATAAAACTGTTGACCTACCCCGGGTTTGCTGAGATGTTTTTTTAAATATCTATGACTTGCGAAAGCACCTAAAATTTCGTATTTTTCATTACTATCGTCTTCACCCTTGCTAATAATGTCCTATCTGAGCGAATAAATAAATGAAATGGAATAGAAATTTTGATTTGTTGGTTAGAGCCTATGTAGTGAAATATCATCCCTGAATGTTCCTGATAGTTTTTTTTTACTATGGCCTTGAGTCCCATTGCAGCCAGTATTTAAAACGACCGCTTTATCAGAACAATATTTTTTCCAAACATCTTCGGTGGCTAGGTATGGCAGCCATTAATATCCTGGAGCTATCTCAATAGCACTCCAATGTTAATATAATCTGTGGAGTAATAGAGCGTTGCGCATATATGGGTCATAAACTCATAGCTAGGGTTGGCAACATTGCCTTATTAAATATAAAATTCATTGATATAAAATGTATTATTTCTCTTTCTGTGTGTATGTTTGTTATTCTTACGTTTGCGCATCATTTATTCCATTAAGTAGAAACTTTGTAGAGTTGATTTTGGGACTTGTGGTAAGTTTGACATCTTTGCAAAGAGATAAAATTACCTCACTAATACTAACATTCACCATAAACGCCTAAGCCCTTGGACCTAGAAAGCTAGAGCTTTGTATACAACTTCACTTTAAATTTTTAAATGCCGGATCTTTCAAAATTCTCATGGCAGTGAAGCCGCGAGAAGTGGCTAGTAGTACCCTAAATGGAACACCATGTACGCATAACACGCGAGTCGCGGCGGGCACTAAGCTAGTTTTTAAGATTTTTCCTTCTGAAATTTTCTCAGGTATTAAAGTAGAGTAAAGAATAGCGTGAATAGTTAGTGAAATAGTTAAACATACATTTTAAATTGTCCTATAGGTAGTTAAACTTAATATTTCAAGTAAACAACCAATATCTTGGCGCGTGGCAACCCTGTTCATAACAGGCGCTAATGTCAATAGCAATAATGGATGAGCGCCATCTGTCGACAGACATGTGCCACTAATTATCGAGATACGAGCTTCAGGGGCTGCGCCATGAATGTGTGTTTAATTCATTTTTCATTAAGGTGATTACACACATGCCTGCAGATGGCATACCAGACACTGGCAAGCCGGTAAACGAGTACCAGAGTAAGCTGACATAAAAGTTACTGGCATTCTTACGCAAAACGACACTCTGTAGTGTATATGCTAGATTTTATATATATAGAAAAGTTTCTCGAACTGTCAGTTGAAGCCTATCAAATTCTCTTTCTCTTTCTCTATAAAATAATTATAATTTATATTTATTTAAATTGGATTATTTTCTCATCTTACCCCTGATGTAAATATGAAGAGTTAATTTAGTACGGTTAGAAAGGATCAAATCAGTAAGAGACATTTTACATGCAAATGTCAGCATTTGGAGATGGCGGAAAAAACGTAAGCTGATAAAACTATTGTGACCAATTTTTAACCGACTTCAAAAAGGAGGTTCTGTTTTCGACCTGTTTGTATGTATGTATGTATCTACTTAGTATTTAGCGCCGCCTTTAAAAACTACCTATAAGTTTTGATATTTTTTCATTGGCTAAGAGTAGATTGGAAGAAAGTATTTAAAAATTATAATTTTCATTTGACTTGTGTACATGACGTATTCAGTGGTATATTTTTACAATCCGTTGAATAAACCTAGATAGAATATTATTAGATTTGAAGAATAAAGCTTATTTCAAAAGCATGTACCTACTCTCTACAAATCTCCATATAACCATAGAGTACTTACCAGTGATATAGACACTACAACAATTTATAGTAACGGAGTGGAGGAATTCGCCAAGTTTCGCAGTACAAATGGTCAGCGGCGAACCCGGGACACTAAAATATTCCCGGCTAGAGCGGAGCGGAACTATTCCATCCTTCACAATTAATTCCATTGTACCCGGGACCCTTTGCGGGCATGTCTTGACGTCCGCATCGTGAATGCTTAATAACCCGGGATAATTAAAGGGTTCGACCGGATTTTTCATTTACAACACATTTTATTAAGTTTCTGTCCCGATGTCGGTCTGTAATCAAATCTTGCAAGTTAAGACTTCTCGTTTTCCGATTGAGCTGGAATTTTGTACCATTTTTAAACGCAATGAAACGCTTTGTCTTCATTCCTCATTCGGATGCCTAAGGTCTGGAACACTACTTAAAACTGTGTTTCCCACCAATTAAAATCTGGATATCTTCTAGGCAAGCGCGTCCCATCTTGGCCGCATCATCACTTCCCACCAGGTGTGAATGTGGTCAATCGTAAGCCTATAATGAATTTTAAAAAATACTGATTACAATGCAATATTATTATGACATGAAGCTGCGAAAACATACTACGCAAAACGACGTGTCAAACGGCAACGACATTTTGTACGGTACAGCTAATCTATGCAGTTCCATAATATAATTACGCTTAAAGTACACGCACTGATTTTATAGTCCATAATGTGCCTTCACCCTTAGCCGCGCTATCGCTATGTCATGTGTAAAGATTCTAAGAGGATTTATAGCAATTTATTCGTATCAATTGAGCAATATTTCTATTTGATTTGTTACTCGGCAGCTAAGAAATAAAGGCAAAAATCAAAATCATTGACGCGATTGTGAGAATATTACATTTCAGCCGCAAAAATGGGAAGGAAATTCCCTAAAGCCGCATTACACAAGTTTGTGAGGTGGTGCGTTGTATGCGTAGACCGACGGGATCGGGCTTGAACGGAATTACCGCAATCTCGAATTCGGAATGGCAATACGATCAGTTGATCAATGTGGATATGCGAAAATCTATAATATCTAAATCTCTGCTATTTTTGGTTTGTTGTAATATGTTATACTAGCTATTTTTGCACGTTTAGAAATTATTTAGCAGTATAGTATTCTGAAAATCTTTTCTTAGTGTTCTTTCTACGTCTAACGATAAATCTCGCGGAATTTCAAGTTTCTAGACCAAGTGGCTGAAGCTGTACGTTATACTTTTAAATTGCTGCATCTGCCATAAAGTCGTAGCAACATAAATTATTATTTCTTTGTCAGTGTTTATGTAGCAAAGGCTAAAATTTTCGCTTATATTTTATGCGTGTTCTCTTTCGTATGACTTTATGATGTTGTAAAAAACAAAAATCATGAATGTTAACTTGTAGATTCTACTCAGAAGAGTAGGCGAGAAATCCAGCATCAATACTATTTTGACTGGAAAAAGGGCTATCGAGACCGCATTGGCGCTTTAAGGCGAGTTGATCTATCATATTGGTACTCAAAGCTTGTAGGTTCGAGGAGATATGCAAAAGTTCGCATATTGAAAATATCCTGCGGATTATCCGCCTCGTCGCGAAAAATGTTTGCGAGTGGAAAGTGTTGAGGAATTGCGCAAAGTTGTGGGATTCGCGTGTAAATGGATTCATACTTTTATTATGGAATATGGATTTCAAGACATATTACTTTTTGTGACGAGTCTCACACAGTAGAGAGGAAAACTAAATGACTCATCAACGCGTAGCCCCCAACTCTCAGCTTGAACTGAGAAAGCTGAAGTTATGCACAGAGGCTTCCTTTGTCTAGACAAGGAATAAAGTAAGATTTTTCGAAATTCCCAGCGAATCCCTAGGGTGATCAATTAAATTATTAAAACTCACCAGCAATGTATCATTGCCGCTAAGTCAACATTTTGAAATTTTGCATGCAAGCTTTAGTAATAAGGTAATACAGACCCTAGAAAGGATTTTGATGAATTTTCATTGCTCTACTTTAAACCCAGCAAGTAACTTAGCCTTTTAACATTTAGGATAGATAAGACAAAATTCAGTATAAGGGTTTTGTACAAGTTATATCAAATTTTTATCACCGTCTTCAATCACTTTAGAGTTCCCTACAAAAATACAATAAATCAAAAGGAATGAACAAGATAGCTCAAGTATACAATAAAAAAACACAAACTAAAGACGTGCATCTCGTCTAGTGGTGTTCCGTCAAAGAACACGTACGGCACGCGTGCAGCGACTTAACGACTGCAAATAAACGATCTCAATTCACTGTTAGAACGATTCGAACCGAGTTTTATGAAAACGCCCGTTTTATTGTATCGTATGTGATGCGAGCGAGACGAGCGAAACATACGAGGCGAATAAAACAGATTATTAGATCGAAGCTTGTTGGTTACTGACTGAATTTTAATGCTACACACGGGTTGTCAACGATCCTACTAGTGGCGTGAACGACATAGAGGCATGAAAGCATTGCTTACCCTAGTTAAAAGCTCAATGCTTATTTTTCATCATGCCCTTTACTGAAAATAGATATCTACCTAGCCAATGCCTATCCTGGCTCTGAATACTGTGCATTTGGTACTAAAATTTATGGTACCCCGGAGAAAGACATAGGTTGCTTTTGTCGAAAAATCAATAAATATCCACAGGACCACAAAAACTTCAATCCACGCGGTGACGTGGGCAGCAATAATCCCACATTACACTCTGCACAGACTAGCGTGACATGACCAAACAATATGTTTCTCTCCGACGCTGACAACATGCCCTGTACCCTTACGGACATTTCTAGCTAGGATATCTTTTTTTATTAAATCAATTCTTTAAGTTTTAACATATTACCGCTTCAACATTCAATATTATAAATGCGAAAGTATGTTAGTTTGTTGGGGGCCTCAGGTAGTAATTAAAATATTTACAAAAAAACAACCTACTACAAAAAATCTTTAACAAAAGTTATATACACCGCCCAAATGACGATCATGGGTATGGGACCCAAGACACTGGCGCTATTTCCTCTATGAATTGCCAGGCTAAGTTGTTCGGTTAAATAAGGGCCAGCTCTTGAGTCACCAGCAGCATGGACCAACTTCTGAAAACAACATTATAACAGGATATCTAGTATTATAAATTCGTTGGTAGATACAACGCAGAACGTGTGGTGAGTAACGCAATTCGAGCTCGTCGCTAGCAGATGCGGCCCCAGCTTAACCGCAGCTTCGGTTGCAACGGTTCAACTCAAATACCTAGCGTCTACGTACCGCTATATTGGCAACCTATTATATATATTGCAACAGTGGTAAGCTCTGTAATCTTACTGGTGAGAGGTCCTGGATTCGATCCCCGAAAGAGTTAATTTGGGAATTTACAATTCCTGTATTTCCCTGGTCTGGTCTGGTGGAAGGTTAACCACCCTACGGCAAAGACGTGCCACCGAGCGATTAAGCGTACGATGCCGTGTAAAAGCTGTTTAGGGGTATGAATTTAGTATAATTAGTCATATCCCTATAAGGATAGCCCACCACCACCTTAGACTGCATTGTAGCGGATCTGACTCCTTGTTCTTAGGTTGCAGAGAAACACTCGGTAGTATGGTTTGCAATGGAATGAATTTATTGGGTAACCTTAGCCTAATTTATAGTAAAATTTACAACGTCAAACTTAGATTCTAACTGAGTAAACCAACATATCAATGACGTCACGGAATGGTGCAGTGGAACTGCGCACGCGCATATCTCCGCGTCCCCCGGGCCGCACCGCGCTGTGACGTAGGCGAGTATAAATTATCGTCATATAAAACTCCATGCGCAAGCCGCGGACCGCCAGTCATCGCCGGTCTTCGTTGAGTGAACACGTCGCCCGTCGTCTCTGCGCTGCCCGCTCGCTCATTGCCAAGCGGTCGCCGTGAGGAAAGGTCGTCGCTGCAGCTCGTCGTGCGATGCTTGAATTCAGCGCGCCGTGGTGATTGGTGTCTTCGATTCTCCGTAACCATCAGCCTGTGTGTACAGTGTAGTGATACATCAACCGTAGTGCTTAATCATTAACTGTAAGTCCATAATTCATCAGCCGTGCTATTACACACCCACATTTACTATAATATATCATCAACTATGCTTTAGCTAGGTAGGTAATCCATGATCATCAACCGTGCATCCGCTAGCTAGGTACACATAATAAAATCTTGTTCAGTGAGGTAGTGTTTCATTTCTATTCTGTGTTTGTTGATATCATTTCCTTGCCTCCTGGTAATTCCCGTTCCCTTAAGGTAAAGTAAGGTACCGGTAAAGGTTGTGCGAAGGTATTCGACGGGCAGGCGATGCGCTGGATTTCGTAAGTATTCGTAAGTATGATATTATGTATCCATAGCATCATTACTTACCATTTTAACTAAACTAACTGTGACACAGTTCTATATTTAGAATTTCAAATCAACTAGTTCAGTGGTCGAGAGTTCCCCTAAGTGGCCATGTAAAATCAGTTTGTTTATAATTAGACCTCTGTAATATCCCCTGGACCGCAGTTTACCTGAGAGACGCAATGTCCCTCCCCGCTGGCCGCAACAAATTGGTTTAGCGTGTTTTACATTATGACATTATAGTTCCAACAATACCTAACATTTTATTTATATACTAGCAAATGCCCGCGACTTCGTCTGCGTGGTTTGAGGTTTTTCGGTTCCCGCGGGAACTCTTTAATTTTCCGGGATAAAATGTAACCTTTGTGCTATTCCAGACTATAATCTATCTCTGTGCCAAATTTCAGCCAAATCCCTTCAGCCGCTGGGGCGTGATTGAGTTACAAACATCCATACATCCATCCATTCAAACTTTCGCATTTATAATATTATAAATAAGACTAATAAGATCTACGAGATGATGCCCGCAATTTCGTTTTCGCAATAGCTTTAAAACTCCGCCTTTGTATTTGGGGTTCGATTCCTGGGCTCGAGTGAGTGTCAAACTTTACGGAGCGCGATAATTTTTACCTAGTTTATTGTTACAGAAAACGTCAGAAAATAATTTGTGACTGAGAGTAGTTCACACTATTCTCTATTATAGGACCAATTTCTCCAAATCCGCTGATGTTGTGTAGGAATCTATACTAATCTCTCAAAATTTTGTAATCCGTGTAAATAATATACCCGGATTTAACGTTACTCGGAGTTAGAGAAATCGGCCTTAAAAATTTAACTTACATCGTTTACTTTTGCTGTTAAAATTATTCAATATTTACAAACAGAGTTGCAAGGTTTTACGTCTATTAGAGAACAAGGAAACGGTAATTTAAGTATTTTACGAGTAACGTATAGAATTGGCACTTATTGCGTAAGATATCATTGGTATATACTTTACAGAGGGGATAATAAAAACCGAGTATATGAACCCGGCTAACGGCCGCCCGGTCCAAACTAGAGAATACAGGGTAATACGTGCAAAACAGAGATATCAATATCCATAACAATTAAAAAAAAAATATGAAAGAAAGTTTTATGAGACAACTTTTACAATGCCAAAATGAAGACGAAGACGATTTTCCAGCTTATTGTCTCTGATTTCGAGGTTGACCCCTTATTTTTGCTTAAGTGACTGGACTAATGACAGGTTAGTCCGATACCATCTTAGACATAATCTATATATACTAATATTATAATGAGTTAAAGTTTGTGAGTTTGTGACGTTGTAGGGGTAATTCTGGATCTACTCAACCGATTTTGAAAATTCTGGTACCAATAGAAAGCTACAATCTTTGTGAGTGTGTTAAGCTTTATTATATACTAACCCAAAAAATTAGGGAATTCCCGTGGGAATTTAAAAAACTTATTTCACGCGGACGAAGTCGCGGGCATCTGCTAGTAACATATAACTTAACCAGGTGCGATCTCAGTCAGGGTTGACTGGCTGACTTGTAGTGGAATAAAAATAATGATTCGCTTTCATAAAACAAAAGCCGACTTCAAAACTATACCTATACATTTACCAACATAAACTAAAAAGTAAAAACTTTATCTGGGTATATATTTTGTGTTAATTTTCTCAAAAAGTGCTAAATCATTATTTCTATGGGACCACCTCTGAAGTATGACCTACAAAACAAAAAAAGAATCATCAAAATTGATTCATAATTGGCGGAATAATCGCGTAACATACCTACATACAAAAAAAAAGAAAGAAAAAAACATACAGGCGAATTGAGAACCTCCTCCTTTTTTGAAGTCAGTTAAAAATACAATCAGCCCACAGCGTCTACACTGTAGCGGGTCTGCGTTGGGATTCGAGAAATTTTTATACGGCTATAAACCCCTTTCAGTATACATCTATATAATCCGTTTTCATTACTTGCCGTAAACCAATCTTATGTTTCCTTGCAAACATCCCGCTTTAATGTATTCTCTCTCGGAATTAAAACATTTTAGGATTGATCTTTCAATCTTTACTATCATCATTTCAACCTATCGCCAGCACATGTCTCCTCTCAGAATGAGAAGAGGTTGGCCGTCGCCCATCACGCTGGCCAAGTGCGAATTGATAGACTTCTACCTTTGAAAACATTATGGCCATGCAGATGCATTCACCGTTTTAAAAAAGTGATATATTTTATTTCCTAAAACGCAAATAAATTCGAAAGTTATCGACCCTAGTAAAAAGCCACATCCAAAGCCTTGGACCAGATTGGAGCCGAATTAAAAATCCCAAATCATCCCAACTTAAAAGCCAATCTATACTCTAGAAAATCTATTCAATACAATTAATCTCACTCACAATAATTGAATATATGAAGTTTTCAAAAATCTTTTCTTAGCGGATGCCTTCGTACTCAGTATGAATATTAACTCATCTATTGTCACCTACTCAAGTTTAATGTTGCTAATCGTGTAAAGATTAAATAATTTCAGCACTTAAATTAGGACGAATTTGTGGATTTAACTAACCAAAACTTCAAAAAAGTCTTCAAAGAACGAGAAGCTAAGATTAAAGTCACCAGTTACCACTGATTCAGCAAGGTCAAAATAAATGGTGGAATCGAAAGAACTCAGGTAACAAAATGACCGATAACTCAGTCATCAAAGACAAGGGTCTCATTAGGGGCCGGTTACAGTTAAACATTTCGATAGCTTTGACTTGAAGAGTCATTATAATATTTTCTTTCTTTCCTTTTTCGCCCCAAAACGGATAAAATTAACAATCCAATAGGACGGAAATCATTGGAAAGGTAAGAACAAAAAAGAGAACTTAAATCGAGGTGAAATTAACGAACGCGGCGACTAAAATGCACCTCATCGGCTTTTTGTTTGTTGAGCGTTTCGTATTAGGCCAAGGCGTGTTTGTAAACCCCGCAGTTAAAATCTTCCGCGGCACGTAGCAGCAAATATTATTAGAATTAGATTGTATGAAGCTGGACCCACTTAAGGCGCTGTGAGCTCACAAGATGAAAAACACAGGCTCACGGGGGTGAAATCGAGCAAGCGCATGTTGCAAAAAATTTACGAAATAATTTGTAAAAAAAATTATATTTACTTTTCAATACAAATGAATGCGACAATGTGTTTGATTTAGAAATATGAATTTTATCTTATATTTCTAGAGCTAATTATTGGTTTCAATAAGGAGAAAAATAGCTTTAAAAATAAATTAAGAGGTATGTTTAAAATAAATTTTAACGCAGAGATTTTTTTTAATTTGTGTTTTGAGATGCGTCAATGGCTGCTCAAAGGTCTTGAAAACGGCACCTTATTTGGCAAGCATACATTATGTCACCGTTTGATGGATACACTGCTTTTAAAAACCCCCTTTTAAGCTAGACAGGGCCTTAATGCGGCAAGGAGATGCACCGACATGATTATACAAAGAATACGTATTCAAAAATACAATGTAGCCACATTGAAGAGTGAGTTTAAACCAACTAATCCTACCAATATTAGGTATAAATGTGTAAGTGTGTTTGTTTGTTGCCTGTCGCGGAAAGTCATGTAGTTCTCAATTGTTTTTAAACCTAAATACCAAGCGAAGTTGCGGGAATTATCTAGTATAGCATAATTTATTTATTCCAATACAAGTTAGCCCTTGAATGCGATCTCCCCTAATGGTAAGTGATAATGCAGTTGAGTTAATATCGGGCTAACCTGATAAGGATATGGCAGTTATATTAATCCCATATCCTTAGTCGGTTTCTACACGGCATCGTACCGGAACACTATAATCGCTTGGCGATACGTCTTTACAGGTAGGGTGGTAACTAGCCACGGCGGAAGCCTACCACCAAAAAAAAACCACTTTTTTGTACCAGTCTCCCACATTATTTGTCTATAATTCCAGGATAAAAAAGATGCATTCAAAGGCTCTATTATAAAGCCCAGACTTAGCTTAAACGTCATAATACTTTTATACCTCCTCAATGGTTCCCCCCATTATTACCAACGTTAAACGAATCCTACTCGCTGTAATTGGCAAATATTGAAATAAAATAATTAGTATGACCCCCGACTCGAAATGCACTTTATTATTACAATGTTTTGGTTGATTTTTAAATGAGATAAAGCCGTCTCGTTAACGAAAACTAATATTGAATCAGCCGGGCTCTGGAATTATTGACGCGTTGGGACTTTTGGACAGCAATCGAATGATTTTTCGGCGCCTCTGATTTTTTGTCCAGTCGTGTTACAATTACAGTTTTGTATTGGATAATTAAAAATGACAGATAGATATCTATGTGTATTTATTTCATTTTGTCTGCATGTATTTTCTGTACTACAGTAAATTTATATTTTTTTTAGTATAGTCTTTGAGCATTATGCTACAAGTACCTATACATATTTTCAATCTCATTTACGAGTATGTCCTTACTAAAAATCTTTTTCGAATTCACTTCACTTATTAAAAACCAGAAAAGCTAAAGTTGACTATGTTACTCAATAATTGCGTCTAAATTCTTACGAAAATAAGACGGATAAACAGACAGATACACTTTCGCATTTATAATGTTGATAGTATGAATAATCCATACTAATATTATTAATTCGGAAGTGTGTCTGTCTGTCTGCTACGCTTCCGCGGCCCATCTGTTCAACTGATTTTGATGAAATTTGGTATCGGCATAGTTTGTATTCCGGGGAAAGACATAGGCTACTTTTTCCAGGTAAAATAAGGAGTTCAAAAAATCAGGAGAGGAGAATCATAAAAACTAAGTCCACGGGGACAAAGTCGCCGGCATCATCTAGTAATGTAATACTTATAGTTAAGTGTATGCATCAAAGCTCTAAGGTTTGTAATGTTATAAACTTTTCTTAAGTGCCCCAAGCTGTATTGTAGTAACACCCCGCGTGTTAATACCCAGAGGGGTAGAAAATATAATTTCGCACAGTTTTAAAGCTACACGACTTAAACACTAAAATAAACGACACCTGGGAATTGTTCCTTACTGTGCTTGCTACGCGGAGGCGGTGTTTTAAAACAGCGTGGAATTTATAACCACTTTAGAACCAGAAGGTCCACGTTGCTCTGCACGATGCCACGGACAGACCTAGATGGCGTAACATCGTATAAAGAAAAGATACTCCGTGGTAAAGATCACTCAGCAGTGAGGATGATGCATGGAGGAGGTGGGGAACCAGAAGATTGTGTTTCATTCGTAGGTACAATATAATCTATACTGATATTATAAATGTGAAAGTTTGGCTGGATGAATGGATGGATGTTCGTTACTCAATCACGCCAGATCTGGATCTGGATTGAATTTGGCACCAGAGATAGATTATAGTCTGGAATAACACATAGCCTACTTTTATCCCGGAAAACTAAAGAGTTTCCGCGGGAACTAAAACACCTCAATCCACGCGGACGAAGTCGCGGGCATCAGCTAGTTACTCGTAACTATAAATGACTAGCTGATGCCCGTGACTTCGTCGTATAGATGCACTCAAATTCGTATGATTGATGTAGGTTTATGAATTGGAACTTGGGAACTCTCTTATATTACAGGGTCAAAAGTATTCTCTAACAATAATACTATTCTGTAGATCAAAACATAGAATCATTGACTAAATAATCAGCAGGAAAGTAGTTTGATTAAAAGTACACATTAGTACAAATAAATTGACAAGTTCTCACTAATAAGTCCATGACCTTTATTTTCCTTTTATAAGGAAGCTTCACTATCTAAGAATAAGATATTTTTTAAAATTATATTTCTGCATATACTTCTCAAAGATACACCAATTTCAAAAAATAAACAAATAATCAATTTTCAACCTTTTATTTCCACCAGAAAAACATTGAAAGGTTCTTTATGGAAAAATTAGGAAAAATTAAATGTCGTTTAAAAAAAGTTAGGATTAATTAATATTTAGGTAGTGTTAATTATAATAATTAAACTCTGCCATGTGTGATCTATCAAGCAATAGGTACTAATTTAATTGAGTTAATGAATTTAATTCATGATGATGATTTGAATAACTAATATTAAGAATAGTAATAATATATTATTATGAATGATTTTGATATTATGAACCAAAACTGCTTTCACAATTCGTCCAAACTTTCAATTTCAAATTATTTATTTGTGGAATACGGTAGCATAAAAATGTTCTTAAAAAATAGAAGGATCCTTTCATCCGATTACTGCCACAACTAAAACACATGAAATTATGGACACTTTATATTGAACTTCCAGTACCTAATGTAGGATTTGTTGCGATGTTTTTCTTTACCATGAAAACGATATGACGTGATATATTTGTATTAATTGAAACACACATAATTCCGAAACGTTTGAGGTGCCCCGGGATCGAACTCCGGAAACTTCGAACACGTGTGTCTTCAAAACATGCATGTGTGTGTGTGTGTGTTGTGCGTGTGTGTGTGTGTCCAAAAGAATATCACTGCTATTACCGCCATTGTATCGCTCACAAACCTCTTTTAATTAAAATTGATTCTGCGCTGAAATTAATCTATTATACTGCGGCAATGAATAATCTTGTGTAACATAAACTACCACTATCTCTAGAATATCCCGAGGGATGCAAAATTAGATAAAATTTAATTAGCCGAGCATCCCTTATCGTAGTTTTACTTTATTTATTGCACGGGGCGTTCCGATCTTTGAGCGAGGTCCACGTAAAAAAGGGGCAATTTAAATAATTAACTAAATTTGCATAAACACGCTGTAGATAGTGAGAGGATTTTAATGCTTGCTATTGGATGTTACGAGGCAATAACATTCATATTATATTTATTTTTAAGATTAATAATTACAAAAATTTTAAAAACTTATAGCCCGTATCACTCGAGATGATGTAAGGATTCTAACTAACACCCAAATCTGTTTAGGCATTTAGAAGTTATAGTGGAAGAAAGAAACTCACATGCATCAACCCTTAAAACATTACACTCGTGTTTTAGGGCAGTCATGTAAAAATAGGGTATATTTTAACGACTATAGGTATTCTGAATCCATTTCGTATGTACGTCCGGAGTTTCTTATTCCGTGCGCGCACCAAACCGCATCACTCCCTTGCTAATTATCCGAATATGCAAATGTCATCAAAACGGACACATTAATTGTTTCATTCTAATCCCGGTACAATGGGGAAATGCTAATACTCGGGATATTTTTGTCTAGAGGGTGCAGTGACCTTTACTGCGACTGATTTAGGGGTCATGGTAATTTGAAATGATGGTTATGGCTAAAACTATTTACTTTTTGTAAATAATTCTGGCTCTCTCTTCTGGATTCCCACATACTGTCCCGGTTTAAAAAAATCGCTGTTTCACACTAATATTACAAAGGCGAAAATTTGTATGTGCGTATGTTAGTTACTCTTTCGCGCAAACACTACTGAACGGATTTGGCTGAAATTTGGAATGGAGATAGTTTATACCCTGGATAAACACATAGGCTGCCGGAAAATTAAAGAGTTCCTGCGGAAACCAAAAAACCTCAATTCACGCGGACGAAAGTCGCGGGCATAGTCTAGTATAAGTAAAACGAGGCTTAGTACGGTCTGGTGTTGCTTGTGTACACACACAAGCAACACCAGACCGTGTACTGAGATGATTCTTCCGAGACCTTCGTCCAGCGATTTATGTTTATATTTGGGTTGAGATAGAGGACGCGTTAGCCTGATATACATAAAACACGTTATAATCCGCCTCAATATTTAGTACGTTGTACATGCAAAGTTTTATAGATTGGGGTATGATCTAATTAGACCCCCCATTTAATATACAAAGGCAATACGGAATTCCATCAGTGACCCCCTCTATATCGCCGCTCCGAATTAGCGCGAATCAAAACAAACAAAAAGCATGTCCCCTGCCGTCCCTTACCGTCCCCTGTTGTCCCCTACCGTCCCCTGGCATACTCGTAACTTGTGAACGCATAGAACCCTGCACAGTGCAGCGGTAAGTGAAAAGGATTGCCCAATTTGGGTATACCGAGTTTCTTACTGGTTCTTCTCGGTAGGAATGGCATTCCGAACCAGTGGTAGATTCACTTGACGATTCAAAAGTACTTGTAAAAGTTTATTTGAATAAAAAATATTTGATTTGATTTGATTTGATTTATAGGTAAGGTAGGTACCGAAAATCATATTTGGTAGCGAGTGGTGAACTAGTTACAAACTTTTTGCTGTCCGAATAAGAGTGGAAATATTCGGAACGAACAGGTTAAAATGACTGCGTCTGAAGGGAATAACTTATTGTCCTGTCACGCTTCATATAAAAGTAATGCGGACTTTTAGCCCTCATTACAAAGTATTCTGGAACGTGTTTAGTGTAATTTGTGTCGTGTTTAGTCAAAGTCATTGACTTTTCACTGTTTCATTTAGGTTTAGTTGAAAATACCTACTTAATTGTTTAACCTAAACGCGAAAGTGTGGAGTGTGTGTTCTTCGAGTTACGTATTTAATAACGTGATTTTTTGCATGGGTATAGCTGAGGACCTGACGAACCTAAATCCACGCGTACAACAACGCCCAATGGCTAAGATGCGTCATTGGACATTTAAGATAAAATAAAAGTTTAGGTTAAAACAAAATTACCTATTAGTCAAATAGTTTGGTTAGATTGTAATTATATTGAGCACCTTTACATCGGTCAATAATAGAAAAAAAGCATTTCATTAAAATGTACAGTCCCTCCAAGCGGCGTCAATTTAAATTACCAAAAATCAAAACAAACAAAACGGTCCCCTGAATGTCCCCTGCGAGCTAGCGTATGGGGAGAATCGAAAGGCGTCAGTAAGTGAAAATTATTGGCCAGTATCGGCCGATTGGTTAGGGCTATGTTTGAGCTAAGTCTACTATGTACCATATTCATATTATAAATCCAAAAGTGAATTGTTTGTTGATTTGTCCTTCAATCACGTGCCAACGGAGCAAGGGATCGACGTGATCTTTTGCATGGGTATAGTTGAGGATCTGGAGAGAGACATGGGCTATTTTTGGCTAGTACTGAGAATTTCTAGTCAATAAAAAAACCGATACTTAATTATGACCCGACACCGGGACTCGAACCAGGGACCCCGTCAGCCGCAGTCGAACGTGCTAACCACTAGACCAACGTGGCAGTTGTTTTGATACACTTTGAATTAATAAAGCTGATGGCACACGAAGCTCCTCCGTAATGAAATCGTAAAACATAATCCAAGTAATTTAGCATAAACTTAATTACGGAACAGTTGGTTGTTTTATCGCTCGTAAAACGCCAAACTTAATTTATTTCTGTCCCCGGAGCTAAAGATACTGTATCATGTTTTTGCAGGGCACGTAATGTAAATTGTATTGTATACAACATATATAACATTTGAGGGAAAACTCTGGACAACCCAAAATAAGAAAGAGTGGAAGGAGAAGGGAAGGGGGATAATATATATAACTGGTAAAAAAGTACTAAATTTAATAATACTAAGAGGCTTATACTACAGGCTTATATAAATAAATACAAAATAGGTACATGATAGTCCAGCAGCCGTATCCCACTTGGTCGATAGAAGATTTATCAGAGAGAAGAGTTAGAGTCATTTAACTTCAAAAATTATGATCAGACTGACATATTTTTTGTATTGTTCTACTAAACTTTATTGAAAACAATACAATAGAACTTAAAGCTTGCTATCCTAACTTTATCTAGGTATACCTACTAATATTATAATTGCGAAAGTTTCGATGTATGGATACTCAATCACACCAGAACGGCTGAACAAATCTGGATGAAATTTGGCACAAAGATAGATATAGTCTGAAATAACACATAGGCTACATTCTAGGCTTAGAGTTCCAACCAAAAACGTCAATCCACGCTGACGAAGTCGCGGGCATCATCCAGTTTGCCTATATTTTCCATTAAACAAGTAAGTGTCAAGACATACGACAGTGATTTATCAAGTGCACAAAGTATGTAGTTGCAGCCCGAGTGAAGTTATTGCGACATAATGTCCCCGTTACAGTGATGGTATTGTGATAGTATCGGCGGCGCGTCGCTTTACGACTCCATTCGTTTCAAAGTTTGTCGATCCACGTTATCTGTGTCAGGTCGAACTTGTATCTGAGATCTATTGCTTTATCTCGCGTTAGACACTTTATAAACAGATTTTGTGTAGATTGAAAGAGTCAAACGTTTTATATTTATTACTCTATACTCAATTTATTTATTTCAAATAAGACAAGTACAAGTGTATTTTATGATGGTTCTTGTTTTGACTCTACTAGCGTCTATTATTACCTACTGTATTTTACTAGCGACGCCCGTGACTTCTCGTCGAATCGAATGTGAATGTAGATTTTACAGTACTGTTTCCGTTTTGACGAATGTTAATTGCGAATTCTTGATCGAATTGGTATCGGACGCAATGGGAAAACATTCATACAAGTAGACAATACTGTGGTTAATTCCATTTGGAGATATTCTCGGCTTTAAAAAACGTAATACGGATCGAGTGTGCGATCGGATCGAGAATTCACGTATTCGGATCGGATGTAGTGTGGAAAGAGCCTTACACGAGAAATCGGATCGGGTAGTATAAAAATCTTCCCTCACGCAAAGGACCGTGAAACTTTTTACAGTGTCCGGTTATAGGGATTAGAGCTAACTAGTTCGGGGACAAATCACCCGGGCAAGTTGCCCGGCTGTGATGGAGAAAAGTTTAATAATGGCAAAAGTTCGCCACGTAATACAGCTGGCTGAGTTTTAGCGATACACTCTCGTACACTGTGAATTTAGTATCTAGTTAGACTACTAGCAAAATGATAAGTATTTTATTTGCTAAACTTAACTTGCTTTCAGATGAAGTTGCTGCAATACTGATGTAGTCTATAACAGAACTCGAAAGAAATAATTTTAATTATAAAGCGATATCCCTAATCGGATTCTACGCAGATATATAATGCCGCGACCAAAGCTTCCTAAGACTCAAGCCAAATAAGAAATTTCAAGCTTCCAAATTGTCCCTGCTAGCAATCGAACTCGTTCTCTCAGGCACGCAGCATCTTACGATAAATTCCTTCAACATTGATACTTTAATTGACTTTAAATATATATTCAGAAACATTAGAAGTCATATTCCCCATTACTGAGGGTCGTGATTCTTTTCCATTAATCACATAATGGTAGGAGTTTCCTTGGGATAATAATGCGGTGGGTTCCCAGTTCCTTTCGCATACGACTCGACTAAGAGTATAAAACTCTTAGGTTTTTGTAACGATTGTTATCAGATGTTAGTGATAATAACCGGGACCGACGGCTTAACGTGCTCTCAGAAGCACGGAGGAAACGAAAAGATCATATTTGTACCTCCAAATTCGGACACCCATCCAGTTACCGACTTGGGTCAACGGTATTTATCAATTGCAATCGACTGATATGCGTTGTCACAACTAAGCCATTCGTCATTGTATTATAAGTGCATGTCTGGAATTTGAAACTCGGACTGTCTGAATAGAAGACTTAATCCTAACTACTTTTCCAACATAATAGCAAAAGCCGGACGTCTGATCATTTTTTTTCTTTTTTAATCCACTACAAGCTAGCCCTTGACTGCGATCTCACTTGATGGTAAGTGTTGATGTATTCTAAGATGGTAGCGGGCTAACCTGTTAGGAGCATGGCAGTTATATTAAACCCATACCCCTTCGGTTTCTACACGGCATCGTACCGGAACGCTAAATCGCTTGGCGGCACGTCTTTGCCGGTAGGGTGGTAACTAGCCACGGCCGAAGCCTCCCACCAGACCAGACCAGGGAAAATTCAGAAATTATAAATTCCCAAATTGACCCTGCCTGGGATCGAACCCGGGACCTCCGCACGTTAAGGCAACAGCGCTACACACTGCGACACGGAGGTCGTCAAAAATCATCAAAGATGGGTGTTTAATCCACAGTTTAAACACACATTTTGACACGTTCAGCTGAAGCAAATGTGAAACGAACAGCGCCTCAATTAGCTCAATAAACCCTTTGTGCCGTTAACAGTGAAAATTAAAACAGCGGTCAAGTGGCCACGCGGTGTGCGAGCGATCCGTTTCGTATGAAAATTTCATTAACTACGTGCGGGGCCCCGGGCCTGCCTACAAGATCGCTCGCTGTAAGGTCAGGTTATTCGGTGCGACTTCTTAAGCCTGATTACACACCGGTGGGCTACCAACGCTTAAAGCCACATTATTGAAGTGAAAACTTCTTGAGACGCGTTGAGCACTTTTTGGTAGGGGGTAAAAATGTAGATTCGCGCGGCCGACATGCTCGCGAACAGCGACATGCTCTTGAACAGCTTCATGCTCGCGAATATATAAATATACTCCATTCATAATTAAACTTTTAAGACTTAGTGTTAAGGTTTATATTTTAATTATTTTAATTAAAAAAAAAATCGTTTTCACTTCAAATTATTTTTAAATGTCAGTTTTATACGTAGTACCTTGACGTCTCTTAAATAAGGTTTACAATTTTGAAACAAGATCGTCAACAATATCAAAATGAAACTGCTTTAAGCAAGGTCCCATTATAATATACACCGTGCACTGGCCATTCCACGCCACGGCTGATGAGCTTTCTTTTCATTTCTTAAAAAGTTAACTTTGACTGTAAAGTCCAAATAACGAGGCATTGGTTAGCCCAGCGTGTAACAATAATGTAAGTATCGGTTTGTTGTTCTACAAAAACATCTTGAGGATACCAGCATGTCCAAGAGCTATTCAGATTGTTTTCAAAGGTGTGTTAAGTCTGCCTATCCGCATTTGGCCCTTTCAGTTTAGCTATAATCCATCGCGCTGTTCATTCTGGGAGAAGACGTGCCACTAGCCCACTAAACTAGGGCAGGTGATGGTTTGAAATGATGACGATGGGTTGAATGGGCTTACATTACCGTAACAGTGGCTAAGCTTATACGGTCGCCTGAATTAGCCCGGCCGCCCGATTTGCATCCACCATGCGTATAACACAGCTGGCCGGATAACGCGCCGCGCGGGTAACATACACGCCTGCTATCGGTGATTCAATTAGAGTTTAGACCATTTGGATAACAATTTAAGCCGGGTTGATCGATTGTACATCATATTTGACGATTTGTGTCATTGTAACCCTTGTGGAATTCATAAACTGAACTGAACTGAACTGGTTCCCATTTACGGGTTGCATAGGGCAAGTGTTGATCCAATGGTTAAAAATGCTCTCATGGCTTTCATGCCAAAAAGGCATAAAAGCAGGAATTTTCGTCACGATCATCACTTTACCATCGTGCACTGTCGAGTCAACATCTCCTGAACATGCTCCGGTGTCGGAGTGAAACGTACGTTGAGAATAATTTGGAAGATTTCTGTGGTGCGGTGAATATCGCAAGATACACACTGTACCACATAGATTACCTATTGTGGCGGATAATAGCGAACTAAACTTCCAGTTCCTTAAATTTTTATGAACTTCCGCAAAAGAAAGCCTGCGTCTATCCAATAAAAAACGCTCAATAATTCTCCATTATCGCAAATTATTCTATCATATTTTTTGCGCCATGATTTAGCCCTTGCTTAAATTTGACCTGATGATACGTGATGATGCAGTCTAAGATGGTAACGGGCTTATTTGTTAGGGGTATGGCAGTTATATTTAACACAATACCCCTAATCCGTTTCTACACGGCATCATATAATTAATTGGCGGTACGTCTTTGCCAGTAGGGTGGTAACTAGCCGAAGCCACCCACTGGGCCAGACCAGAGAAAATTCAGAAAATAGAAATTCCCAAATTGTCCCTGCCAGGGATCGAACCCGGGCCTACTTATAAGACCGCCACTCTCGCTGCTTTGACAATCACTACTGCGCTAGGAAGGTAATCAAAATTCTAAAATTCCACTTCAATACCTTGAACCCGTTCAGAGTATACCATTAATTCTCTTGTTTCCGCACGATTTACCCGCGACACGACGCCAATCCACAAAATCATTAATGACTCCAGACGTCAACCAAAAGCTGTTCGCATATCTATGCGAACCCAAAATACCGCATTCGACTTATTTTCTAAAGATGTCCCACGTTAGTCAATACTATTTAATGTTTTAATACTCAAAACAATTTCAATCTTATTTAATTCATTATGTTGGATTAATATTTATTTTGTAATTAATATAATATTTATATTATTAATAATATTATTAATAATAAACAGTTATTTTTATAATTCATATGAAATCGTTCAGAACTTTCCATTTTTTGTTAACATTCCTCCTTTATGTTCAACTTTCTCTGTATTTGTTTAGTTTCAAAAGCGGTGCAATGGCAAAAAATATAGAAAAAAATTAAATTATCATTTATCATTAAGCGCTACAAAGAAAGAAACGCAGGAACAAACAATAAAGTACTCGTTGAATTAAGCGTATGAGGAATATTTGACGTATACAAATGTGCGATGAGCGTTAATGACCCCAAACGTCAAAACAACCCAAGTATAACATGCAGAAGTGGCACATCGCGCACAGCAAACAAAAGGCACGTGCCAACATCATAAATAAGATTAGGGTACGTCATGATTTCCCGTTAAAAACCATAGCGGCACAGTCCCATTGTTAGTGAACGGCGAATGCAGCCGCTTTCAATTTGTACGCACTAACCAAACAGGGTGAATTTACGAGTACCAGCATTACACCGCGGCGCCGGCCCCGTGCTGTGGGGGGGTGGGGGGAGGGCAGACAACGGGCGCATAAATTAAGAGCGGCCAGGGTGTTTGAATCGAAAGGGTAGTGGCAAAGAATATTTTATAGATGCGAGTGTGTATTAATAGCTGTTGGATTAGTTAAAAATATCTGCTGCTGTCATTGAAATAGAATGAGTACTAGAAACAGGGTCACGAACAAAAAATATCGCAAAAATGTCCCAATTTGCACACACATAAACATTTGTATGCTGAGTGGGAAATGTAGAAAAAGGTATTATATTAGCAACAACTTCAGTTAATTATGCACCTTAAGTTTAACACATAAAACTACATTACGATTAGAAAATATTAATTTTTAAGACGTTCTGTCATCAGAGAAAAGGTAGGAATAACCTTTCAATCCAAAACAAAAAGTAATTTTTAAAATAAGTACAAAAATATTTATTATTAAAATAAAACTTAATATGTAAGTAATAAGGTACTTCATACGTTGTCAAATTGATACCTTTACACTATTTTGGAACAAGACGCAACTCTTGGCATCACATTGTCAATATCAACAACGTCAATTTATTATAAACCTTAAAACTTAAAATTTAAGTTGAATTACGAATGTAGTATGTTTATATTTAAGACCTTTTGTCTTTGTAAAAAGGCAAAAACAAAAAATTCAATGGAACGAAATTCAAATAGAACAATGGAGACATGGAGTTGCTGATTTTTTTAAATGTTGTATATCGTGGTGGTATGTGGTCGTGTATATTTATTACTAGCTTACGCGCCCCAGCAACTCACTTATGTGTTATACTTGTACAGTATGTTTTATTTATCAAAATAAATATTGATACAGTTTTGGTGGGTAGCACTGCGAAAAACCACGTAGGTTTAAATGGCGTACTCTCTCATCGTCTATCAATATTTATAACTATACAATGTTATGATATGCATAAGTATCTGTGTAAAAACATGAGGAAACTAAAACTAAACTACCTAACATTTGTTTAAGAAGTAAGATTTTAACTTAAAATTAAATTTTCCTTACTTAGTTTCATTTTAAAATTAATATCAAGGTTAAAAATCTACGTTTTATTGACGTATTACACGTAAACTTAAAAAGTACCAAGTAAACTTTATTCAGATTTAGCCTTTGCGGCTTTTATTATTTTTTACTACATTTTTTTATAAAATATTTATGTAAAGTATATAATATCTTTATCTACCCATGTATTTTATGTGTATTTATGTAACTAAGGTATGTGTGTTTCCAGTAATATCAATTTTATCAAAATGAATTTGAACATAATTAATGTTATCTGTATATTTTAGATGGCTTAAACAACTCTACTGCATAACGAAATGGATTACCAGGGAATCACTAAGCAACAATACTTTTAAAACACCAACACTACTCCATGCATCCCGTCTATCCAGAACAGTCAATGTTTGTTACAATATTTGACGCATTGTCACAAACATTGGCCAAAGGATATTAGCACACTTTTTATATGAGCACTGCAGCATTTTGACGCGTCGTTATGTTGGCTAAGGTTGGCTCATACTAGTGGCAAATAAGAGCACTTTCGTATTTGTGCTGTAATTTGTCGGGGACATTTTTGAAGCGCTAATCCTACATCTAGTATAGGTACTAAAAAAATTCTACATCAATGGCTGCTGTCTAAAGTATTGTCTGAAATATCGAGACGTCTTCGAGCTTCCGGATTCAAACGGACTTGGCCTCAATATTGTCGTCATTGTTAAACGTCGTCACAGCTGGACTTTTAAGAACCGCTGGACTTCTCTTGTAGCGACTTCAATGCGCGGTCTAGAATCACCATAATCGCCGAAAATAACCATCATTATAGCACAGACTCACCCGTTGTCCTAGGTGATCGACAAACGCGGCAACGCGGCACGATGCGACGCGATGCTACAGTATCAAACAGTAGCTGACAGGCCTTCACGTGGCCTACGTTGTCGCGTAGATACGTCTGTCATTTTCGCTTTTATCGCGTCGCTTTTGTCGCTGGCCTAGACAACGGGATAGGGAGACTTTATGGTTATTAACCTTAGTGTGATCTAGAGAGCCTATAAAAATCACATAATATACACCCAAGATGAATCACCAAGAAACAAGAAACTTGGCAGAGATTTTGGTAGAAGAAGAAAGAAACGTTATAATATTTTACAGCCAGTCTCTTCCTCCGTAAGTAAGTACCTTTAAATAAAATTCGAATTGTCGCATCTACATGAAATTATTCTTTGGCATGAAGCCAAAATATCTATAAACTTACCTTGCATCCAACGCATTGGCATCTGGGAGGGTTAAAAATCGTGAATTATTGCACTCGGTGTCTATCCGAGCTAATTATGAATTATGAGTTAGCTCATAGAGATAGTTAGCTTTTATGCAATGCATAGGCATTTAATTGGTGAGAGGCAGTGATTATTATAAATTTTAACGAGGGAGCTTTGTTATAAATTATTATTAAGGTCATCTATTTATTTTGGAGCCTAATGAGGCAGTCACTCGCTTTTTAGGCATCAATTTTTTACTACAATTTAACCCTTGACTGTGATCTTACTTATTGCTAGGTAAGTGATGAAACAGTCTGAAATGTGGCAGGCTGGGTGTGGCATTAATTATATTTAACCCATTCCCCTAGACATTCACTAAGGAGTGATCAAACCAGAAATAATAATTTAGAAATAAGGTAACATAAATTCCCAAAATGGGCTGGGGATCGAACCTCTGACACTCCCACTAAACGTACAATTTTTAATAAAGAGTTCTTAAATAGATATTTCCATTAGGTCCAAAATTTATTTCAAGACACTTTCCAGCACCAAATTTTAGAGAGCCTTCTTTGAGTTGAATAACTCTACCTAATTAATATTCTTAGTATAACACTCCATAGCTTGAAACTATTATTTTGTATAACAAAACCGCGAAAATATTCAAGAGATGAAATTATGAATTCAGCTGGAAAAAACAGCTCAACTTGAAACTCAAGAACCGGCTTTTCTTTTAACCGCTGCATATTTAAAGTATCCATTCTTTAGCCTTTATGTTGCGGAGTAGCGTTGAGTGGATTAATATAATTTTTAAGCCCGTGTAATACTGGAAACTGTAGGTGGTCGGGACGAAATGAAAGCGTTAATGGGCGAAGTGGTCAGGGCAGCTTATCACACCGTAACACAACAATCGTACACACAAGAAAAGTGAGTGTTTTAATGTTAGTACAAGAAATAAAAATAAAATTGTAGTGCCCGCTTCTAGACTTTGTGAAAATAGTAATCCATTTGTCAGCAACAGTATACGTTTTTATAATAAACACCCAGAAGACATATTGAAGATGTCTCTCAACAAGTTCAAAGTTTTTGTAAAATGCAAACTTATTGAAAAATCCTATTCAGTACCTACTTATCCGTGATATCCGAAAGTGTCCGCGTGTATTTGCTACATTTTCACGGCCCGTTTTTTCAACCGATTTTGATGAAATTTGGTAAAGAGACAAGGTAAATCCAAGGAAAGGACATAGGTTTATCCCAGAATATGAAAGAATTTCCACAGGAATTAAAAAAAACTTAAACTACGTGGATGAAGATTGAGGTTTTTGATTCCCGCGGGAACTGTATAATTTTCCGGGATAAAAAGCCTGTGTTATTCCAGACTATAATCTATCTCTGTGTGAAATTTTATCCAGATCCGTTTAGCCGTTCTAGCGTGATTGAGTAACAATCATCCATCCATCCATCGAAACTTTCGAATTTTGAATATACATATATTATATTCTCTGTATTTTCTTCTATATTTTTATTTTCTGGGCCGTAAGCTTTTTTGCCGACGTCATCACACAATAACTTTCATCCCCTATTTTTATCCCCTTTAGGGTAATTTTTTTAAAATTTGAATGTCGTATTTATTTACATCTAATCAAAAGCCTAAAAAATAAGTTTCAAGCTTCTAGCTTTAAAAATGATGTAATTTCAATACAAACTTTCATCCCCTATTTCAACCCCTTACAGCCCTTTTTTTGCATTAAAAAGTAGCCTATGTCCATTCTCAGGCTCTAGACTATATCTGCACCAAATTTCAATTAAATCAGTTTAGTAGTTTAGGCGTGATTGCGTAACACACAGACAGACAGAGTTAATTTCGCATTTATAATATTATAAAAAGTATAGATGTGAGATTCGGTGTGAATGTTGGCAGAAGTGCTACAGACTTTGTAGCAATGCAATGTCATTAGCCACAGAGAAGTTGCGAAGATGGCGAAATTAGGAGAGAAAATAGAGTGTTTTTTTCAAACAGCTTCTTATGATAGTTCAAACTCTCTTGGTTCGTAGTCTTTGTATATGAGAAACTTTTAGCCAGAGGTTTTATTTGTATTTAAATGTTTTGCAAATTTATTAGCTTCGAGTACCTACTTTATAGAGCTCAGTGATAGTTTTAGGTTAATACTTGAGTCTTGTATTCGTTGGTCCAGGTTTTAAATCTGTTCGGAGTTAAGTACGTTTTTTTGTAGGCAGTTTTCAATATCACTTAATTCAACGGTGATGGAAAACATCGTAAAGAAACATGCATGCCTAGAGTCTACAACTTTCTCAAAGTTGTGAAGTCTTCTACATAATACATTTTTAATAACATGATACTAAATACGTACATTTAAAAAATAAAAAAAGCGGTTTAAGTCTGGATGCCTTCATATTCTAAAATGGGTTGTTAAAAAAAAATTAAAATTCAGACAACTGAAATTTATTACTATCATCGTTTGAAGAAGTATTATTTTAAAATGACAGATTTATGTCCAAACTTTGACGTTCCTAACATAAGGATTATAATTCTAAAACACGAACCGCATCGTTTAAACAAGCGATGGATGTAGTGGTAATGACTAATGTCCCTGGTTATTCATCGAAGGTAACTCATAATGCAAAACTTTTTATTCAGTTTATCACTCAAATGCATTTCAAATGACAATTACGGTTCAAAACGGAGTAGACAATCAGAGCTGTTGAATGAGTTCGGGATTCTCGTAGAATATCTGTTTTAGCCATTAGTTAGCTTAATTCCATCGCTGTCGCGCGCAAAACGTAAGTTAAGCTCGTTTAAATAGGGCTGTCTACAATTCAACTCATCTCCGCATTCGTATTAAATTCATATAGATCATAAGCTAGTGAGTAATGCGATGTGAAGGTCCTGGGCGTGGCTCCCGGTAAGGTCAAAAATATTTATAAATCAAATAAATAAAAAAATATTTGACATTGAATGGCGTAATATGCACCATATCAGCGCTGTTCTTACTGCGCGACCCCCAAAATTCCTAAAGTAAGTAAAAATAAAATAATCGACTAACAACAAAGGATAACTAATAATTATTATTCTAATAAATTCTTATTATCGTATTACTTTATTTTTTTTGATGATTTATTTGTATCACAAAAATTTCAAATTAAAATTATGAAATAAATTAAAAAATTATTAAAAACTAAACATTAAAGAACATCATCCAAACCGCTGCAATGAGGCAATGTGCTCAGAACGCTGGCTGCGTTACCAAACCGCTGAATAGCCAAACTTATATGTTGGCCGAGGTAACTGCCAGTCCTAGAATTATCTTCAAATAAATATTATAAATGCGAAAGTTTGGATGTATGGATGTATGGATTTAAGGATGTATGGATGTATGGATATATGGATGTGTGGATGTATGGATGGATGTTTGTTACTCAATCACGCCCCAACGGCTGAACGGATCTGGCTGAAATTTGGCACAGGTATAGATTATTGTCTGGAATAGCACATAGGCTACTTTTTATCGCAGAAAATTAAAGAGTTCCCGCGGGAACCGAAAAACCTCAATCCACGCGGACGAAGTCGCGGGCATCTTACTATATTACTATCATACTTAACTTTTCAGTTAGTTTTGTAAAAAGAAACTCATAGCCCGGAGTCATAATATATTGGGGTGTTACACCTCCATGTCTTGTAGAGCATCTAGCCATCAGCCATGCGTCTGATCTCTCTCGCCGGTCGTGTTGTACCCAATCGAACTGTGAACGTAAAGGAATAGAGAGTATCCCTGTGTCTGTGCACATAACTATTTGATTGTTTTTATTAGGTCTTAGGTCTTGTATAGATCTTGTATTGTCTTGTATAGAGGTCGCCATGCCCGAAATTCGGTCGTCGGACATAATTATTTACAAAATCAAAATCAAATGTTTTTTTATTCAAATAAACTTTTACAAGTTCTATTGAATCGTCAAGTGAATCTACCACTGGTTCGGAATGACATTCCTACCGAGAAGAACCAGCAAGAAACTCAGCTCTTTTTAAATAATTCATTTACAATTATATATCAATGTGTACATAAGTAACTGCTGTCCTTAGCTGGAGCGATCAAATCCATGCTCTTCTATCATTTACATAATCTTCAACAGTATAATTAGCTGTTTTCAGGAGCATATTTTTGATGGATTTCTTAAATTTGTGTAAAGGCAAGTCCAAAATAGGTTGTGGAACTTTGTTAAAGATAAGAAAGCCCATTCCCACGAATGATCTTCTGACTTTTTTGAGGCGGAGCGATGGAGTCACGAGTTTATTACGGCTTCTAGTTGGACGATAGACCAACTAGAAGCCGTAATAAACTCGTGACTCCATCGCTCCGCCTCAAAAAAGTCAGAAGATCATTCGTGGGAATGGGAGATCGCATTTTTTTAAAATAATTATTACAGTTAAACAATTCAGAACAAATACACAGGACAGCCCTATCTATGGTAATGAGGGCAATCACATTTGCATCGCGAACTTGGCAGCTTGGCCCGGTTAGCGCCATTGGAACCAATTTGGCAAATTATGGCGCAGCCCTGAGGCCTTGCGAGTGGGTTTTATTGCCTAATTACCCCTTCTTACGAGTATGTTAGCCGATGTAATTTTCCTCTTTAAGTGATAGTATAATTACGAAAAAAAATATTTGCATACTTCCACACCATAAAATAAAATATACATAATGCCGGTAATTGAACAGGGCCTCGAAATAATGCCATATCAGATAGACACATCACATTAATAATTTTATTATAATATTAGCCTATGCATAGAATGCAGCCTTTAGTCTATGTTTTTGTTTAACTATAAATGGCCCGAATTGGCCAATTAACCAACCGGTTTTGAAAGACGGGCTTAAAATATTTTTTATCCATACTTCGGACTTCCATACTAATATTATAAATGCGAAAGTGTGTCTGTCCGTCTGTCTGTCTGTCTGCTATGCTCACGGCTCATCTGTTCAACCGATTTTGATAAAAGTACAGGGTTAGATTGAATCCCGGGAAAAGACATAGGCTGCTATCAATATGTTTCAGCAGGAATAGAAAAATTAACGCGGGCGAAGTCGCGGGCTACTTTTAGTTTCCAATATTAGCATGAATCTGTCTGTCTGGTCATGGCCTGGAATTAACCGGTTTTGAAAGACGGCATCCCAGGGACGTACATTTTTATTCCGAAAAATTCAATCAATTTCCATTGGATTTAAAAATCCAATTAATTATTACAGTCGTTATATGAAAAAATCATGAAATGTAAAGCGCCGGCCTACAAAGTTGGTAACTAACTAGTTTTAATTCCACCCATAAGGTCTCATCTAGCCACAGTCATATGGTGGATATTTAATTTCTACAATGGCGGAACGAGAGTGGAAATGCTGCGCCAGTTACAGTATAATAACACTTAACTGAGCTTTTCATTTTATAAAGAGTAATGTTTTATTCACTTTTAACTTTATAATGGTTTGTTCAGTATGTTTTTATATGAAATTTTCTGTTCGTCTTTTTTGCGTTTTATTCATCAAGTTTGCGCTCGTTTAAGATATTACTAAAGTACTGGATGATACCCGCGACTTTTTCCGCGTGGATTAAGGCATTTTTTAAAAATATCCGCTACAAGTTAGCCCCTGACTGCGATCTCACCTAATGGTAAGTGATGATGCAGTCTAAGATGGTAGCGGGCTAACCTGTTAGGCGTATGGCGATTATATTAAACCCATAGACCTACACGGCTTCGTATTGGAACGCTAATTCGCTTGGCGACTTTGCCGGTAACTAATCACGGCCGAAGCCTCGCACCAGACCAAACCAGAGAAAATTAAGAAATTATAAATTCACAGGCACTTGTTAAAACAATAGCGCTTAACAACGCCAAAGAGATCATCGAAAATTCACTTACATATTTTCCAAAAATAAATTTTAATTACATAGTTCCGAAATTAAATGTAACAGGGGGAAGATCCCCGGGATGCAACGTAATTTGTTTAAATATGACGTATCTAATTCCAAACATAACTCGCCAATACGAGAGCTTGAACATTTAGCGATCTGAGCTTTGAAAATCAAGCGCTCCTATTAGTGGGTTTGACACAAATCCTTACCTTAGCAACGCGACACATCTCTAGTGGAAAGGCACCTTTATATATGGTCACACCTTTACACAGACAAGCCGTGAAAGAATAACAGACAGACACATTTTCGTATATATGACGACCTCTGTGGCGCAGTGTGTAGCGCTGTTGCCTTAACGTGCGGAGGTCCCGGGTTCGATCCCCGGCAGGGTCAATTTAGGAATTTCTGAATTTTCCCTGGTCTGGCCTGGTGGGAGGCTTCGGCCGTGGCTAGTTACCACCCTAGCGGCAAAGACGTGCTGCCAAGCGATTTAGCGTTCCGGTACGATGCCGTGTAGAAACCGAAGGGGTGTGGGTTTAATATTACTGCCATGCCCCTAACAGGTTAGCCCGCTACCATCTTAGACTGCATCATCACTTACCATCAGGTGCGATCGCAGTCAAGGGCTAGCTTGTAGTGGATTAAAAAAAAAAAAAAAAAATATATAACATTACTACGGATTTCGGAGTGCGTAGAATCAACCAGGCTTTAAGAAAAATTTGAGAGTTCGTATAACTTTAATAAGACATGATGGGTAGCGGTAGCTTTGATAAACGACGTCCAATAATATTACTCACATCGCAGTCATGTAACGAGTAACATTACACGTTTACACGTGTCGTGACGGATTGCGTGACATTCGTCGCCGAGCAAAAACACGTCCATTTATATTCCGTAATGAATTCCGGCGACGTATGATTTGCGACAATCCTATTACGTAGGCCATTTTGTTTTTTTTTCGTATGAGCATTTGGTATCCATACTAATCATACTTATACTTACTAAAATTATAAATGCGAAAGTGTGTTTGTTTATTGGTTTGTGTTGGTTTATTGGTTTGTTGGTTTGTCCTTCAACCACGTCGCAACGAAGCAACGGATCGACGTGATTTTTGGCATGGGTATTGTTCGGGACACTGCGTGTAACCGAACACCGCGCAGTCAGCGCGTGATTCAGCATTTGAGAACCTGGAGTGTGACTTAGGCTACTTTTTATCCCGGAAAATTAATGAGTTCCCGCGGGAATCAAAAAAACTTAAACCACGCGGACGAAGTCGCGGGCATCAGCTAGTATTATATAAAATGCGAAAATGTGTCTGTCTGTCTGTCTTATACGCTTTCACGACTCAACTAGGTACTCAACCGATTGTGATGAAAGGGGAAAGACATAGACTGCTTTTTATCCCGGAAAATTGAAGCGTTCCCGCGGGGATAAAAAATCCAGTCGCGGGCATCATCTATTCTATCTAGGCATTGGGCCCCTCCTGAAAATCAGCGTTGCAGTAGGTATGTCGGGTAGGTACATGCCCACCTTTCATGCTTTGGCACAGGCTGAGGAGGTGGCCCATTGACCACATTTAAGTTGCATTCTAGTAGGTACATAAATACTATAAGTTATTAATTTGTAAAAAGTGATCAATAAACGTTTATTTATTTATTTTATCTCGTAATCCATACTAATAATATTATGAAAGTGTGTCTGTCTGTCTGCTACGCTTTAACGCCCCAAATATTCAATTGATTTTTATGAAATTAAGTACGGTTGCATCCCGGGGATGGATACAGGCTACTTTTTATCCCGGAAACTAAAGGAGTTTCCGAGGAAATCAAGAACCCTTTTTCCACGCGGACGAATTCGCGGGCATCGTCTAGAAATAAAATAAAATCAAACAATAACACAAAATAATTGTTGAACCGCACCACAAATTCCCGCAGGCCAGGAAAAACTTCGGCAATAAAGCGTTGGACGAGTTCACCTCTATTTTAAATAAGTTCGGGCACAAAAACCTGCCGATCCGGCCCCTTATCGAGCGACTAATGGCGGCACAAAGGCTCTAATGCGAAATAAATTGTCGGCCGCCTCCCGGAGCGAACAATGAGCTACAACTACTGGAATAGTGGGAGAATTTCTCCAATTTTAGACTTTACGCATTATCGGACTAGTAGACGGATGTAGCGGCAAGTTCGTTTCGTAATTTTCGTGGTTTCCACCGTAACTTTCGTGGACTACGTGTACTCAACCGATAGACGCCCACTGCTGGACATAGGTCTCCTGCATGGACGTCCACAGGCCGCGATCTTGCGCCGCCGCCATCCAGCGGCTCCCTGCGACTCTTCTGATGTCGTCCGTCCACCGAGTAGGGGATCATAGCATCAAAATATCGAAGTTAAACATCTCAGTAAATTCCAATTAACAAGTTTCATAGATATCATATCTTATTTTTACGTCTTCTTTAAAGTAATAATTTCATATTTTCGAAATAGGTTTAATCCCCGCACTTGTCTAGGTTTTCGGAGTTACGTGCGTTTGAAGAAATTAAGTATCACTTGCTTCAACGGTGAAGGAAAGCATCGTGAGAAAACCCGCGCGCCCGAGAGTTGTTCATAATATTCTCAAAGGCTCATCATAGGCTCATATTAATAATCTATACTATATTATAAATGCGAAATTGTGTCTGTCTGTCTGTTACGCTTTCACAGTCCATCTTTTCAACCGATTTTGATAAAATTTGGTATGCTGATAAGTTTAATTTCGGGTAATTACAAAAGCTTGTCTTTATCCCGGAAAAATAAGGAGTTCCCGCGGTCCTAAAAAACCTCATCCAAGCGGACGAAGTTGCGGACATAATCTAGCTATCTATAATTTTTTATTAGAAAGAGAACCTATCTGACTTATATTAGGTAAGTAGTAATATTTTACCAATGGTATAACAGTAAGTAATATTTTATCTGTGGTAGAGATCAAACATACCACGAACCTTTATAGAAACTTGAATTTTCGTTTGTAGGGTATCTCAATAATGTAGACCCCCACTAGGAAAGGATTTCCACAAATCTACTCGAGTGAAGGACCGCGGAAGGTGGAATTTTATGCGAAAACGTGGGAACCCACCGCTTTATTGTCTCAAATAGGTGATTATGGAAAAGAGTCACGATCTTCAGCAATGAGGAATACGGTTCAGACAGAAGGCGCCAATTAAATTGAGTTAATTTAGTAAATATTTCTCAAAATAGCCTGATATGCTTCTGACCTTGGCTGTGCACAATGAGATTTAGTAACATTTCCCTATGATACTTTAAACAGATCCTTTTTAATTTACTGATAATTAAAAGTTATTTATTTTATATCCTATAACCGAAGAAAGATTGTCACAAATTAAACAAAAACCGTTTAGCGTTTAGCTTAATTTCAACCTTGGATCCACGGCCTTATAAAGAAATCTAGGCTATAATCTAGTCTAGCAGAACGAGACACTGATTTAGCTCCATTTTAACACTTACAGTGTACATATTTTGTGCAATAAAAACTCATTTTCCGTTGGTTACATCTTAATTTTCTAAAAAAAATTATTCGTAAATTTTTCTTTGTTTTTAAAAGGTTATTTTTTTGGCTAAGTGACTTACCTTGTATTTTACTAAAATTTTTGCATTGCTGCATTTTAGTTCAATTTTTTTTTCCAAAAACTGTCACTCGTGCAGAAATATCACGGTTGTCGCTGACCACTTTCAGTATCAATAAGGCTTTGCGCGGCCTATATCCTTCACGGCTCGCTTTTTACAACCGGAACCGGAAAGCGCTCGAGCCTTCAGGAAATGCTTGCGTGTTTGCAGCTGGGGTGGTGGCACAACGGGTGGTTGGATGTTCAATACGCATATTTACAATTAATAATATGGCCCCTCTACTGTGAAGCGATGGTACCCCAGTGATTGAGACTACGGCCTCATACTCGGGGGTCCAGAGTTCAATCCAGTAGCATACACCTATGACTCGGCAACGACAAACGCGATAATGCGAAGCGACGCGACTTTTTGCGCGTGGATTGAGGTGTTTTGATTCCCGTGGGAGCTCTTTAATTTTCCAGGAAAAAAATCCATTCATCCAAAATTTTGCATTTTTATTAATAGGTTAGAATAGATTCAGTGTGTCACCGACTTTAACGATAAACTAATGCTTTTATTAGCTTTTCGTTAACACAGTTCGCAGTGACAGCTGACAAGTGTTACGCTAATACCTTTCGCGTTTTGATATTAGACATTTTATTTAATTCCTAGCTTGCAAGACGTCCACGATAGGTACTAGGTAGAAACATAAAACAAGACTATTTATGAATAATAGGAGTTTCATTTAGCGAATGAAGAGTCAAAGACATAGTCTATACTCACAATTTATTCAACGTAGACAGGACTAAAGTTTGTCTAATTTAGGATGATATTTTTGTCAGATGAGAGGTATATAGCAATAGTGACGGACTAGAGCGAGACAGACTGAAGCAGTACTATCACAATGGCATCGGCCAAAATTATCATTCTAAATTAGACAAACCATATACACTATCTTCTCGTCTCACGGAGTCCACAGGTGACCGGAGGGCTGGCAGTTATCTCGGCCAACATATAAGTTTGGCTATTCAGCGAGGTAACGCAGCCAGCATTCTGGGCACATTGCCTTATTGCAGTGGAATAGATGATATTTTTAATGTTTAGTTTTTAGTTTCCTTTTTTTTTTTTTTTTTTTTACTTTAGATTTAATTTAGATTTTAATTTTTCATGTATATATTTAGTACCTATTTAATGAATAAACATTCGAAGGTTAAACAGAAAAAATATTGATGAATTTTAAAACTACATAGATGTTAGGATTTTAGGAATGTTGATAATTAAGAACTAAATCTTTATGGGTTCCAAACGCGCCCAGGCCTATGAAGAAGCCACCAATAAACTCAGCCGGGTAATGAGCCGACTTTTGACGACTTTCCTGGCGCAGTGGTGAGCGCTGTGGTCTTAATAAGTGGGAGGTAAGCGGGTTGTATCCCCGGCTGCATCAAATCTAGAATTTTCTCTAGTCTGGCCTGGTGAGAGGCTTCGGCCGTGGCTAGTAACCACCTTACCAGCAAAGACGCACCGCCAAGCTATTTAGCGTTCCGGTACGACGCCGTGTAAAACCTTGGAAACCGATTGGGGGGTATGGGTTTAATAGAACTGCCATACCCCTATCAGGTTAGCCCGCTACCATCTTAGACTTGTAGGGGCATACATGATGACGTAAACATGACGCGGCCACGTTAGCCAATCACGTGCCGCCGCCTGAATCACGGCAACGAAGTTCTTTTGGAAATGTACTATAAATAGAACTTTCAACCTGCAACAGTTGGCCCAGCTGGGAGCCCCGAGCATGACACCGGCTCGGAGGAAGATCTTCCTCAATAGGAAGATCTTCCTCCAATCCTCGGGAGCATATACCCATACGCTCCCGATAGACTATATCATCACTTCCATCAGGTAAGATTGCAGTCAAGGGCTAACTTAAAAAAAATACGAGAAAGATTTACTCAAATCGCAATACAAAGTGAAAAGTTCACACGAGGTTTTTATTCAGCCGGTAAAAGTTCGGTTCGGTACTCGTCGGCCAGGTAGGTAGAGCAGGGCAGGTGGAGAGGTAGAGGTAGGTAGAGCGATGACTACACCGGTTTTCACTTTACTGAAACAGTATCATGCGCCCGAATGTGGCTTTGATAGATTGATTGGTTCACGTGTTACGGTGCTAGAGGGATGAATTGTACTCGTAGTTTCTCTATTTAAGTTGCGTAGTTTACATTTTTCGACTTTGGACTGTACCCATTTACAGTTCTAAAACTGTAAATTTAGTCCTTTAGTTATTTATTCCTTAATTATGTTATATATTTTGTGTATAAGTCACGTGTGCACATGCTTTGGGTTATAACTTAGAACCGATCCTATCATTTTATACTTATCTGAAATGTTGTAGTTATTTCCTGTTTTGTGTACCAAATAAACAATAAACTTATTAATTGTAACTCTTTAATTTTCCGGGATAAAAAGTAGCCTATGTATTATTCCAGACTATAATCTAATTATTATTATGGTAGATTCACTTGACGATTCAAAAGTACTTGTAAAAGTTTATTTGAATAAAAATCATTTTGAATTGAATTTATGTGCTAAATTTTATCGAGATCCGTTCAGCCGTTTTGGCGTGATTGAGTAACAAACATTCATACATCCAGGATAAAAAGTTACTTTCAAATCTGTCTAGTATTTCCGACATGGTACCTGAACAGTCAGACTAACAAATATAAAAAAAAAAATTTTAGGCTCTATATCAATAATAAAGCTTTCTTCTAATCAAAATTTCAAAAATATTGAATGCACAGAAATCTTCCAATTACAGTTTGATTAAAAGTTGACTGCTCCAAAAAGTTATAAACTACTAGGTAAAATGTACAAAACGTGAACAATTCCATCTAAAACGGGAGCGCAATTCAATTAGTGCTCAAATTACCCACGTATAAGTAACAAGGCACTCTAACTAGATTCGTTTCGCCAATTTAAACTTTCGCATGTCGCAGGCTGCCTGCCGTACGGATTTGTTTTCTTTTCCACTCCACCCTGTTCCTGATGTCCTGGTACATTTGAATAAATTAAATAACCATTTTTTGTGAGATTAACAAGATTTTTTTATGAGTCCGATTCAAATTTATTTCAAATCGACATTAAAGAACATCGTGCGTTTCAATGCGCACAATACAATATTAGGTATCAGCGAGACGGTCCAGTTGACTGTACCTGCGCGAACTTACACTCGCGGCTAACTTCCGAGACGTTGCCGTCTTTCTCTATCAAAAACTGGGTAAATTATTCAATTAGTGCACATATAACCCATGTGTAAGCACAGGAAAGTACACATTTATAAGTAACAAGGCACGCTAACTAGATACATTCTGCCAATTTTAACTTTCGCATGTCGCAGGCTGCCTGCCATACAGATTTGTTTTCTTTTCCACTCCGCTCTGTTATTGATGTCCTGGTAGGACAATAAGATAGCTAGCTAATTCAATTCTCATATCTTTTGTGAGAATCATTATTTGCAAAATTTAAGAGACACAGTGCTCCCAATGTCCATACGTAATAAATGCGAAGAAAAAAATGGTGACGAAAAATAATAGTTGCTTGCTCAATATATTAATTGAGCTCTAAGAAATTAAATTTAATTGGTCAAGCGTGAACTTATTAGATCTAAAAAAATTCAAACTACATAATATGAATTAAGCATAACTGACATTTTTCTACCGCATTAATTAATGCATCGCACCTTACCATATGGCATCCCTAAGGAATCTAACATAGTCCATACCTGACCGATCTTAAGCGGAATGAAGCGTCATTTAGGGTTGCCGTCACGTCTTAATTGATGGATCGAGGCGGTATTCGATGCCGCGTTGGTCCATACTGCCAACGCTTAAAGCCATAATGTTTCATTATTGTTGACATTCGTGTTTTAGAATTATAATCCTTATTTTAGGAACGTCAAGGTACGTGACATCAAACTGTAATTTTGAGTAATATCGCTTAAGTATTGCTTTAAAAGTTGGCTCTATGGCGTGTGGTATTCAGACATAGATGATGCCCGCAACTTCGTCCATGTGGATTTGGTTAAATACCCCTAGGAAACTCATTAATTTTCCGATGTAACAGTTGTCTATGTCCGTCTCCGAGATGCAAACTATCTTTATATATCAAATTTCCTCAAAATTGGCACAAAGTGGAAAAAAGAAAACAAGAAGCAATTCCCTAAAAAGGAAACTGACCGACAATAATTATACGAGTGGACACAATATGCTCGCTTTTTATAATAGAGTAGTGAGTAAAGTTTAGATTTTATGTTCTCCTTCACCGTAAAAGCAAGTAATATACAATTGCTTAAAACCAGGGAACACAATATCTCTGTTTTGTTTAATGCACGGGGATCGAAGCTTAGACCTCCCCGAATAGGGTCTAGGTCTTAACCACTAGGCTATAACAGCTGTAATTCTCACTAACGTTATATTTTTGTTATTTTCAGGTACGTTCCAGGTATCATAATAGATGACGCAGGTAACTACAGATTATAACGACCACCCTGGCGTAGTTGTGAGTGCTATTGAGTTATTGACTTAAAGCGGGAGGTCCCGGGTTCGATTCCTGGCAGGGTCAATTTGGGATTTTTACAATTTCTGTATTTTGATTCGTGAATTGAGGCCGTGGCTAGTTACCAGTTACCAACCCACATGTGTCCCACGTGTCCCGGTACGATGCTGTGTAGAAACCGATTAGGGGTATGGGTTTAATATAACTGCCATAACCCTAACAGGTTAGCGCGCTACCATCTTAGACTGCCTGCAGGTGAGATCGCAGTCAAGGGCTAGCTTATAGTGGATACAAAAACTTAACCCTAGCGTAACAAGCTGTTATTTACCCTTCCATGGCATTAAATAGCAGGGTGGATGACGTGGGCTAATTATGGTCATCGGTCATTCTAATCTATGATCAACTACGCTAATTTTAATAGCAGTGCAGTTAAAAAAGGGTTTGCATAACTTTTTAAAGTAATTGAGTTTCTAATAACACCTATTTGGTAACCCTAAAGGATGATTACGTTAAAAACTGTTTTTGCACAGTCAGTGACGTAATGCAACTCCTTCCATGAATAACAGCATACTTAAATTATAAATGTGAAAGTGTTAATTGGTTTGTCTTCCAAACATGCCGCAACAGAGCAAAGGAGTGGCGTGATTGTTTGCATGGATCAAGTATGAGGACTTAGAGGCTACTTTTTATGGTCTAGTACCTAAAGAAAAACTAATTCCATGCAGAAGTCGCGGGCTAGTCTGAAATAAGCAGGTATATAGGCAGTTTTATGTTTGGGATCTACGTCTGTAGAGTTTGTTCTAACATACGTAAGTGCTAACGTAACTACAAAGTAACGTATTCTCTTAGTGATCTTCATCGTCAACCGATAAACGGCCACCACTGGACATAGGCCTCTCGTAGAGACTTCCACACGCCTATTCTAGCGCCGCCGCCTGGATCCAACGGCTCCTTGTGGTTCGCTTGATATTGTTGGTCAACCTATGGAGGCTCTGTCGACGCTGCGAATCCCAGTGCCGGGTCGCCGATTCGATTATTAAACCCGATGCTCAATTGTCTAAGCTAATCGTTATCATTTGACAGCTTAAAAGTACTACTCGAACTGTTTAAGGAGTTCATAATCGTACATGCTTTTTGACGTGCAGTCATCTATTAACTCCCATAGATTTATTCTTGGATTCGCGCGCCGCGAACCCAAGAATAAATCTATGTTAACTCCATAAACAGTTTTGACGTCCTCCGTGGCGCAGTGTTTAGCGCTGTTGCCTTAACGTGCGGAGGTCCTGGGTTCGATCCCCGGCAGTGTCAATTTGGGAATTTATAATTTCTGCATTTTCCCTGTTCTGGCTTGGTGGGAGGCTTTGGCCGTGGCTAGTTACCACCCTACCGGCAAAGACGTGCCGCCAAGCGATTCAGCGTTCCGGTACGATGCCGTATAGAAACCGAAGGTGTATGGGTTTAATATAACTGTCATGCCCCTAACAGGCCCGCTACCATCTTAGACTGCATCATCACTTACCATCAGGTGAGTTCGCAGTCAAGTGCTAGCTTTTAGTGGATTAAAAAAAAATACTCGTACATGATTTTTGACGTGCAGTCATCTATGAACTCCATAAACAGGTCGGATTATACGTTCGACTGACGATTACGATTGTGTTACGATTTCCTTACACAACCGGGGGGCGGATATAAATATTTAAACCATGTTTACATGTAGGTACAAATGCACAACTGCATAGTGATACCATTCAGTGTGCCGAGCTAATTTGGCGTGAAGCTTTCGAGCTGATTGCTTCCGGCTAGTTCTACTGCATACAAATTAAAATGAATAAAATAAATACTCTATTGCATGAATTTATTGGCGTATTTGCGAGTTTTCTATTGATGAAATACCGATATTTTATTAACACTTATGTGTAGCGATTCATTATCTACATGCCTGCCTTTAATTGTCTCTTTGGTCCAGTGGGTAACATGTTCGAGTGCGGGTGACGAGGTACCGGGTTCGATTCCCGGGTCGGGAAGTAATTTAGTATTGGGTTTTTCTTACAAAAAATTCTCAAAATAATACACGAGTTCGGAGTCAGTAAGTGGTCGGTGTTACACTCTCGTGCCTCATAAAGCGTCGTTCCGGCACCCTGATCTCTCTTCGGTTGTGTCGGATTTTCCGTCCCATTGAGTTATGAGAGTAAGGGAATATAGAGTGCACCTGTGGTCGTACGCACACACTTGTGCACTGTAATATCACCCGCGCGAATCTCCGTTGAGATTGGCCGCGTTGCTTAAATTCGGTTAGTGAGTCATCATTATCTACTAAGTTATGGGTTTATAGTGCTTTAGTCATTTCTGGACGTGTGAAATTTAATAGACACAAAAGTATGTAACTATGTTCCAATTATTTATTTTGATATCTTTATTGCACACACAAAATATACAGTATACAGTATAAAGCAGTAGTAAGACTACATAGAAATGTGCAAAGGCAGTCTTATTGCTAAAGCAATCTCTTACAGGTGACCTTTGGTGAATTAATTCGAATAATATACACTGTATGGTAAAACATACAAGTTGTAGATAATCTTTATAACTCAAATTCATACTAAAGTTGGAAAGTTGAGTGTAACCGCGGTTACATCTCGCGAGATATTGAGCATAAACAATCATAGAATTACTTTGGATACACAAAATAATTGTTGAAATGACAAAAGCTAATAAATAGTTGTTTCTTGAACCCGATAAAATTATTATAAATACTAAGTGAATACGTGATTCGAAAAAACTTAGACGCTCGTATGTTTTCACCGCGGTAAATTGTAGCGACATTATAACGATGCGTGTGTGAGTTGGCAAGTCGGAACCAACAGACAAGTTATCTCGTTTCGCGTCTGTTTTGCGAGTAAATGTAACACAAACCGCTGCGTGCCCGCCGCGTATTTGCGAATGTATTATTGCATAACTTTGGAAAACTTCGAGACAGCTTACATACATGTAGCATTGCTTCATAATTAATTTGAAAGTGGCTGTTTCCTGTGACGTTGTTCACGTGGTTTCAGTGTCCCTATAGGTGCGTAATGATCAGGAGTTTTTACGAAAATACTATCGGGCCAGGCAGATGACCTGCCCTGAATCTTGAACCCGATTGCAGCACTACCTACCGGGTCTTTGTATTGTGTACATAAACCATCTCAGGAGCTACACAAATACACACAAAAGAACCATCAGAATCGGTCCAGCCGTTCTGAAGTGATGCGAGTCTGCGAGAACGTACATTTCGATAATTAATTTTTATAAATATAGATTTTCAGAAATTCCACTCGATTGAAGCCCAGCTGGGTCAAACTATATCACATAATAAAGTAAATTTAGGTATCTACTTATGTGGCTTATAGGCATTTTGGTTTCTGCCAGAACTCTTTAATTTTACGGGATAAAAAGTAGCATAAGTGTTATTGAAGAATATAATCTTTCTCTGTGCCAAATTTAATCCAGATCCGTTCAGCCGTTCTGGCGTGATTCTGTAACAAGCATTCATCCAACCATCTATCCAAACTTTCGCATTTATAATATTAGTATAGAAGCATAGATATTTATTATTCACACCTTAAATTGTATTCATTACATAAATCTAAACTCGATTTAACACAAACCGCGACCGTTGTGATATATGAAGAGAAGTTGGTGAAACTTCAGTGTTCGTTTACGTCGTGTTAACGGGTAAATGGATCGTGCTTGTGGCAACTTCCAACTTGCTCACATTTATTATTCTAACTTTTGTCTTTTAATTTAAAATGACTTCAATTTTTTGATTTAATTTTCTTTGTATCTTTTTATTTTAAATCACTGGTTTTGATTCAATGCCGTAATCTATACTAATATTATAAATGCGAAAGTTTGGATGGATATTCGTTACTCAATCGCGCCAGAACGGATGAAATTGGGCACAAAGGTGGATTATAGTCTGGAATACCACATAGGCTACTTTTTAAAGGAAAATGAAAGAGTTCCCGCGGGTACCAAAAATCCCCAATCCTAACGGACGTAGTCGCAGGCATCTGCTAGTATACTTCATATTTAAAAGCGGCATAATAGCCTAGTGGTTTGCATGCCCCTCCTTTCGTTTGTCGGGGATTCTATCTCCGGGGACGGGTACCTGTAACGTTTCGGAGCTATCAAAGGTGCGTAAGGTGTGCCAATCAGCAATTGGCCAGCGTGGTGGACTTAATACTTAATGCCAATACTGACACAGTTCTTTATTCAGTGATATAATTGCGCAAGGATATTTCCGTTTGGTTTGAATTAATTCTTGGACTGTCCTTAACACGCCAGTCTGTGCCACTGTGTTACAGGGCACAGACGGGGCGTAACATTGAAGGTCTTGCCCCACTTAGATGCACGGAGCGGCGCGGCACGGAGCGGCGAATATTATCCGCGTCGCGCTGTGCATCTGTTTGCCGCGTCGTCTAAGTGTGCCCAGCTCCATAGTAACTCCATGGGTTTAATATAACTGCCATGCCCCTAACAGGTTAGCCCGCTACCATCTTAGACTGCATCATCACTTACCATCAGGTGTGATCGCAGTCAAGGGCTAGCTTATAGTGGATAAAACAGCACATCCATAATTATAAAAAAAAAAAAAAAAATGCGATCTGCACGATAGGCCAACTAGAGGCCGTAATAAGCTCGTGACTCCATCGCTCCGCCTCAAAAAAGTCAGAAGGTCATTCGTGGGAATGGGCATTATTTTCTATAACAAAGTTCCACAACCTATTTTGGACTTGCCAATAAATAAATTTAAGAAATCCATTAAAAGTATGCTCCTGAAAAAAGCTTATTATACTGTTGAAGATTATGTAAATGATAGAGGAGCATGGATTTGATCGCTCCAGCAATGCTGGGGACAGCGGTTACTGATTATAAATTAGTGTTTGAATATTAGTATTCAATTCATTGAAATAGAATGAGTACTAGAAACAGGGTCACGAACAAAAAATATCGCAAAAATGTCCCAATTTGCACACACATAAACATTTGTATGCTGAGTGGGAAATGTAGAAAAATGTATTATATTAGCAACAACTTCAGTTAATTATGCACCTTAAGTTTAACACATAAAGCTACATTACGATTAGAAAATATTAATTTTTAAGACGTTCTGTCATCAGAGAAAAGGTAGGAATAACCTTTCAATCCAAAACAAAAAGTAATTTTTAAAATAAGTACAACAATATTTATTATTAAAATAAAACTTAATATGTAAGCAATAAGGTACTTCATACGTTGCCAAATTGATACCTTTACACTATTTTGGAACAAGACGCAACTCTTGCCATCACATTGTCAATATCAACAACGTCAATTTATTATAAACCTTAAAACTTAGAATTTAAGTTGAATTACGAATGTAGTATGTTTATATTTAAGACCTTTTGTCTTTGTAAAAAGGCAAAAACAAAAAATTCAATGGAACTAAATTCAAATAGAACAATGGAGACATGGAGTTGCTGATTTTTTAAAGTTGTATATCGTGGTGGTATGTGGTCGTGTATATTTATTACTAGCTTACGCGCCCCAGCAACTCACTTATGTGTTATACTTGTACAGTATGTTTTATTTATCAAAATAAATATTGATACAGTTTTGGTGGGTAGCACTGCGAAAAACCACGTAGGTTTAAATGGCGTACTCTCTCCTCTTCTATCAATATTTATAACTATACAATGTTATGATATGCATAAGTATCTGTGTAAAAACATGAGGAAACTAAAACTAAACTATCTAACATTTGTTTAAGAAGTAAGATTTTAACTTAAAATTAAATTTTCCTTACTTAGTTTCATTTTAAAATTAATATCAAGGTTAAAAATCTACGTTTTATTGACGTATTACACGTAAACTTAAAAAGTACCAAGTAAACTTTATTCAGATTTAGCCTTTGCGGCTTTTATTATTTTTTACTACATTTTTTTATAAAATATTTATTATTATTATTATTATTATTATATACTTTATTTGTACCACCACAACAAGTAAAAATAACAAAAACAAAAATTGGAAATAAAATTAACAGACAGAAGTAGGATACAAAAGGCGGCCTTATCGCTTAGGTAGCGATCTCTACCAGGCAACCTTAGGAAAAGGAGAAAATAAAGGAAAATAGACTGCAGGTGGTTCTATAATATACTTACATTCGAATAACTACATACTAATACATAAACCAATAATAAACATATAATCAAAATATAAATTATATTTAGCATAGCTAATTATAAAATATACTAATACATATGTATTATAATATATATATTTCGACTTAACTTATAGAATAATTTTTATTGTCGTATTTAGTTTACAAGATAATGATTCTTAACAGCATTTTTGAATATGTCCAGTGACTTAGATTGGCGTATGGTCAGTGGAAGTGCATTCCATAGCTGAACAGCTCGAACACTGAAGGAATTTTCAAAGAACTTCGTTTTATGAGTTGAGGTTTTCAGTGTTAAGGTACGACATGGTCTTAAATCGGACTGCACTCCAAGAAAACTGAATTTCTCCTTGAGGTAGGAGGGCGTTTTTAAATGAAATAACACACAGTACAGAAGAGAAAGTACATGCAAATCCCGGCGACGGCGAATAGGGAGCCACTTGAGCTTTTGACGAAATTCGGATACGTGGTCATATTTACGCAAACCAAATATGAACCGAATGGCGAGATTCTGGAGTCGCTCAAGCTTGTTTAATTGGTCCTCAGTCAAATTAAGATAGCTTGCGTCAGCATAATCGAGAATAGAAAGAAGCAGAGATTGTGCCAACATAATTTTGGTAGGGATTTATGTAAAGTATATAATATCTTTATGTACCCATGTATTTTATGTGTATTTATGTAACTATGTAGGTATGTGTGTTTCTAGTAATATCAATTTTATCAAAATGAATTTGAACATAATTAATGTTATCTGTATATTTTAGATGGCTCAAACAACTCTACTGCATAACGAAATTGATTACCAGGGAATCACTAAGCAACAATACTTTTAAAACCAACACTACTCCATGCATCCCGTCTATCCAGAACAGTCAATGTTTGTTACAATATTTGACGCATTGTCACAAACATTGGCCAAAGGATATTAGCACTATTTTTATATGAGCACTGCAGCATTTTGACGCGTCGTTATGTTGGCTAAGGTTGGCTCATACTAATTTCAAATAAGAGCACTTTCGTATTTGTGCTGTAATTTGTCGGGGACATTTTTGAAGCGCTAATCCTACATCTAGTATAGGTACTAAAAAAATTCTACATCAATGATTCAATTCGATGCTTTGATACGGGTGGACTGAGTATGTCACGCTCTCTTTAAACATTTCTGTGGTGGTGTCGTGTGGTGCGGGTTGTTACGTTCCCTCAAATATGGTCGAGCGAAGTAATGGCTGGATCATGCGTCATGCTCGTGAACGGGTGCCACCGGCGGGAATGGGGCTACTTTCTGTCTGCCCGTCTTTGACATGAATTGAATAAACAAATTTAAGAAATCCATTAAAAGTATGCTCCTGAAAAAAGCTTATTATACTGTTGAAGATTATGTAAATGATAGAGGAGCATGGATTTAATCGCTCCAGCAATGCTGGGGACAGCGGTTACTTATGTACATATTGATATAGTAATTGTAAATTAATTATTTAAAAAGAGCAACCACCGAGTTTCTTGCTGGTTCTTCTCGGTAGGAATGGCATTCCGAACCAGTGGTAGATTCACTTGACGATTCAAAAGTACTTGTAAAAGTTTATTTGAATTAAAAAAAAAATATTTGATTTGATTTGATTTGATAAAAAAAGAAAAAAAAATCATACAAAGAATATTAATTGTCGCTACATGCCAAGCCGTGAATCTTTAATAGGGCCTAGCCTTAAATTGGCGTGCGGATGCAGTTCATGTCGCTTCTTTACATAGTAATATTAAATATTCAGATTAATTCAAAATTAAAATGATTTTTATTCAAATAAACTTTTACAAGTACCTACTTTTGAATCGTCGAGGTAAATCTACCACTGGTTTCGGATGCCATTGCTACCGAGAAGAACCAGCAAAAAACTAGGCGGTTGCTCTTTTGAAAAAAATAATTTACAATTTCATTAATTTGTAGAATACATAAGTAACAGCAGTCCTTAGCATTGCTGGAGCGAGTCGAATCCATGCTCCCTTGTCATTTACGTAATCTTCAACAGTGTAATAAGCATTTTTTCAGGAGCATACTTTTAATAGACATGTGTAAAGGCAAGTTTAAGATAGGTTGTGGAATTTTGTTATAAAATAGAATGCTCATAATGATATCAATAGTCAATTTATTAGTCTCAACTATTAACTTTTCACGTTAAATGTACGAAATCACGAGTGAGTTCACGTGGTATTAACTCTTGAAACTCAATTTCGCTCGCACACCGCTGCACTTCGCTCACGCCGCGCAACCGGCAACATGCATCGCGCGGTTTGACAACGCATTCGTCGCTCCAAGGGGCCGCGGAAATTAGATGACGCAGCCGATAGAGCGGGGAAACTCTATGCTCTATCGACATCGATAAACAGACACCTAAGCATATTTTATTTTACACACAGGCAGTGTCGCTGTGTGATGTCGTCCATATAAATACAAGGAATTCAACCAGCCGCGCAACCGACCCGACCCGCGCCCGACCCTGTGTGTTTTGCCCTTTAATGTGTCTGAATAAGGTTAGATTTCAGCGATGCAAAACACTTGATGGTGTGGTATTAACTCTTGGAACTCAACTTTGCTCGTGCCGTGTGACCGGCATCATGCATCGCGCGGTGTGACAACGGAAATTCGTCGCTTCAAGAGGCCACGGAAATTAGATGACGCGGCCGATAGACCTGGAAAACTCTATGCTTCGTCGTTATCGATATTAAGACATCTTAAAGCCGTTTGTAAGCTTCATTTTGTTATGTTAAGGTTAGGTTTTAGCGATGTAGTATGGGAAACTTGGTAGTATGGTATTACAATGGAAGTCGGTTTTAGGGCCCACGAAATTTAGATGTCATACCAATAGAGTGGGGCTGCGCAAGTCAAAAAATTCCTGCTACTCAGCGTGATTTTTTCTAAAACTCCAGTATAGTCATTGTATCGACTCTGCAAGCAATGTTTCGCACTAATAATACCTCCTAATTTAGTTAAATAAAAAAATGTAAGAAAGACATCGCTAGAACGGCGGCGGGTGCAACTCATCATTTTTCATGCTTCAATAACTTCAGGAAACATCGTGATTGCGTCGAGTCTGAATCACACGTCTCTCACTAGAAATACCTTCTTTATTTTTATTTTATTTGTAAACTTTCGATAAAATATGAATGCATTTTATCGATAGATGAATGTAGGAAGGGCATCCCTAGACCGGCGGCGGGCGCAAGTCAGCAATTTCCCGCAACTCGGCGTGATTTATACCATAACTCCAGTATCGTCATTGTGTCGACTCTGCGATCGACTTCACGCCGCCACTGAGGACCCAACACCACGAGTAGTTCCACCCTAGAGGATACTTTGTAAACTTTGCCTCACTTTAAATAATACTGTTGATGTTTCAAGTAAGACTTCGCTCGTAGTTTTAGTTTTAGTATACCGTATTTTTTTATCCACTACAAGTTGCCCTTGACTGCAATCTCACCTGATGGTAAGTGATGATGCAGTCTAAGATGATAGCGGACTAACCTGTTAGGGGCATGGCAGTTATATTAAACCCATACCCCTATTCGGTTTCTACACGGCATCATACCGGAACGCTAAATCACTTGGCGGCACGTCTTTGCCGGTAGGGTGGTAACTAGCCACGGCCAAAGCCTCCCACCAGGCCAGACCAGGGAAAATTCAGAAATTATAAATTCCCAAATTGACCCTGCCGGGGATCGAACCCGGGAACTCCGCACGCTAAGGCAATAGCGCTACACACTGCGCCACGGAGTAAATAAAGAAAATTCACAACAAGAATTACGATCCTTCGATTCCTTACAAGGACGATCGTATAGTATGAATAGGTACCATGCCACTAGTGTGTGAACATTGCTTGGCATTGAAATTCAAGGACGAATTATAGTTATTTGATAGAGGTCGCCCGCGACTTCGTCCGCGTACAATTTCTGTTTTCCTATGAGATTTACCCGCTGCAAAAGACCTATTTATAGCGGCTATATAGCTTCGGCAGGTTTTTATTATTTAAAACTAATAACCTTAACCGACTTCAAAAACCTAGAACCGTCATGCACGCTTTCAACCCCAATTCCACCCCCTTTAGTGTGGATTTTCGTAAAACTGCTTACACAGGCTATTTCTTTAAAATAAATCCCGATTTTCAAGTCTTTAACTTCAAAAACATAGGACTCTCATACAAACTTCCAACCACTATTTCACCCTCTTTGGGGTGGAGTTTCGTAAAATTACTTGAAAAGGTCAGTATTATCTATAGTACTAGTAACCTAAATGCCGATTTTCAAGTATCTAACTTGAAAAACTTAGAAACATCTTCTTAGATTCCAACCCCTATTTCACCTACAAAATTGCTACAGATTTTATTATTTTATAACTAATAACTTGATTGCCAATACTTTCATACAAACTTCCGACCCCCATTTCAACCCCTATGGGGTGAATTTTCTGAAAACCGTTTCTTAGCTGATGTCTATCTTCTATGTCCACTATAGAAGAAACCTACCTTCCAAATTTTTATGTTTTGTAGTCCTGAGATATCGTGATGAATCAGTGAGTTTCGCTTTTATATTATATCCCTTGGTCAGCGGGCCGCCATTACGCGGATCTATATATATAAAAATGAAACCCGTTTTCCTTGGTCACGGCATCACGCGTGAGTGGCTGGACCGATTTCACTAATTCTTTTTTTGTTGTATTTGTTATTATTAGGAGAAGGTTCTTACGGAAAAAAATATTAAGAAAATCTCTCAGAAATATACATTTAATTTTGCATACTAAGGCGGTACGAAGTTCGCCGGGTCAGCTAGTTTTTAATAAATAAACTGCCCTTCATTTTACATAAAGATACCAGAAAGGGTATCTCTCCCAAAAATATGTTTTTTAGTCTGTGACATTTGTCATGGTAACGAAAAGTTGTAAGTATTGAGTATATCATTAATGAGATGACATGATGTTGTAGCGCGAGGTAAAACACCACAGCGCCACCTATTGGTAGCTTTATGGTTCTTTTCTGTATGTTTTCTTTTATGATGTTTTTATTTTATTTATTAGTTATACTTAAATACATTGCGCATTTAATATAGATCAATATGGCCTTTTACAGCATGTAATTTGAATGAATATTTTCGAAGATATTACAGATTTAAAATGCATGTAGTGTATTTTTAGTACCACCATTGCACCCGTGCGAAGCCGGGGCGGGTCGCTAGTGTTTTATAATTTATTGGAGATCAAAAATTGTACAGTATACCTAATTTGACTGCCTCGTTGGTCTAGCGGTTAGCATAGTCGACTGCGGATCACGAGGTCCTGGGTTCGATTCCCGGTCGGGCATAAAAATTGTTAGGTATTGGGTTTTTCAATTCAGAAATTCTCAGTGCCAGCCCGGAGTTGGAAGATGGCGGTGTTTCACCCCCGTGCCTCGGAGAGCACGTTAAGCCGTCGGTCCCGGTTATTATCACTAACATGATAATAGTCGTTAAAGCCCGCCAACCCGCATTGGAGCAGCGTGGTGGGTCTAAGCTCTAATTCCCTCTCTCCTATGAGAGTGGAGGCCTGTGCCCAGCAGTGGGACGTTAATAGGTTGTAGTGGTAGTGGTATACCTAATTTAAATAAACGAATATTGATTGATTGACTTTTTAAACCGAGCCTGATCCTTGAAGGAACCTATTTTCACTAGGGTGAAACTAGGTTTTCTTAACACCTAGAGTTTGATTTCATACCAAGTAGATTAAGTGACGATTTTACCAACTCCGAATAACGTTTAACCTAGGAATAAATTTGTAAGGGGTTTGAATATTTTTGTATGGAGTCTGACCTATCTACCGTCCCGTAATATTTTTTTTTCGAAATAACGACCACTGTTTAGACGTGTATTAATCATTAGCTGGCATCAATACAAGGAAGTATTTTATGAGACTAAATCTTCCAAAGCGAACGTTTCCTAAATATATTAAGCTATCGTGCAGTCATGCGAGTTGTTTTTTATCAACATTTCGTCCGTAGAACTTTTTCAAAAATCCTTTACCAAAGTAGGCGTGTGACTTATATATCGCTACAGACCGATTTACCGTGTGTCACAGTATTAACATAAACAGGCTTTTGTACTTGCAAAGTGCAATACACGCCGGCGACTGCCCCGGAGCCGCCATTTGCCCCTAATTAATTATATTACAGCATTAGCATCCGTTATACCTTACTTTTTACCACCCATCTGGTTCTACTTTCAACGTTAAAGTATGGTAATTTAATGTAACGATTGGGTTTTGCCGGAACATCGGGTTTTAGATATGACTTGAAAACTCGACACTTTTAGAAGAGACCATTAGATTAAAATTAAATAAAAATATGGAAAATATGCTCTTCATTGCTAATATTGATATTGATTAATTGATTGATTGAAACTATTTGTTGACCGAGCGAAGCGAAGGTCTCTGAGTCTACTTGGGTGAATTGGCACTTGTCCGTCCGTCCGTCCGTCCGTCCGTCTGTCAGAGCATTATAACTTCTGAATTACTGAACGCAATTACTTCAGCTTTAAATATAATATGTAAACCAATGGCCTCCCGCCGAATATGGCTTAAAAAATAATAAAAATCTTTATTTCAGGGGGGCTCTCATAGAAGCGAATGCGAAGTAAAATATTTTTTATAAAGTTACATAGGGTTGCGGTATATCATTTTAAAGATAATTAGGAATAGAGTCCAAAAATATATTTTTTTTAATTTTTCCCCCAAAATTGACGAAATGGGGGGCTTTCAAAGTGGTGATTTTCTAACGTCCAAAGATGACCTCAGAACTCTAAATTTTCTGAAAGGATGAGCCTGAAACTTGATCAATTATTTCAATTATATCCTGTACTTGAACAACAAATACTTAAATTAGATAAATATTGTAAGGAAACGGAATTATTTAATTTTTAATGAGCTTCAGTATTTTTAACAGAACTTCACATTTATGTCAATAGATGGCGCCGCGAGGTCTTAGTTCGGGGCGAACCACTAGTATTAATAATTTTTAACAAAAAAATCTGCTTCTATCGATTATGCCTTGTGATAACAAAATTGTAGACATTTGAACACAACAGCTTTCTTTGGTGGAGACGAGCGCATGAAATTGGAAATAATTTCACAACTTCGAAGTACATATTTGTACCGCGGGGACTCACGACCGATTGTAAAGAGCCGATGCTACGTCGCTACAAAATGTAATTTACTTTCGAAGCATCTCTATACAAAATCAGTGTATTGAGACTCTGTAGATTTGTTTTCTATTGTATGTACGATTTCATATTTTATTGGTATGATAGGTACTTTATTAGACATACTTTAGGTCTATCCCCAGTAAAGATGCACGGCGCGGCGCGGCACTTAGCAGCAAATCATACCAAAAATATATGCTGTCCAATTGATGATCATTAATGAGAATTCTTCGATTTTTCAGAAAAAAAACCCTATGTCCAAATCCAGGAAGTTTTATCTCGAAAAATTAAAAAGTTCCAGTGGGAATCCAAAAACCTTAATCCACGCGGATGAAGTTACAAGCATCAATCATCATCTAATAACTCATAATTTCCCTAATCCATGTGGGAGTTGAACCCGAGACTTCTTGCTGGCACATAATTGTTGTAGGTAAATAAGTAGGTACACCACTAGGTACACGTGAAGGGTTTTCGATAGGGGTCAACGATCCTCCTAAATTTATTCGGTCAATTTGAGATACGGATAATGAATTCGTGCGAGCGGTACAATTTGTACCTTTATTAATATTCGGTCAGCCCAACACGCGCGGGACTTAATTCGCTATGGGTTATCCCTTAAGAGCCTTGTACACATTGGCCCTAATCACTCGGCCAATGTACTCAGCAAACTGTACAGAGTTTTTGGCGAAGGCATAGGTATACTATTTAGTGCTACTATCTGTTTAGTGATTTTTGGTTGGTTTCCTTAACATTGTAAACATCAAAACATTTTGATCTTTAAAGTCACTAAACCACACTCGCAAAATGCATTGGATTTGTGTAAATTGGAATCAGACCATCAAGCGTCAAGCGTCCGCGTGGATAAAGCTTTTTCGATTCCCGCCTGAACTCTTAATATTACGGGATAAAAAGTAGACTATGCCCTTCCCCGGGACACAAACCGTACGGCTGGGCTGTGAAAACGTAGGCACCTGTATCAACTGTATCAACCTCTCGCTGTAATGTTGGCTAACCTGAGTGTCCGTGTCTTCACATGAGTTTATATTAGTTCTTACTGCGTCGAGCGTCATACAGAAAGATCAGATTAGCATCTCACGTCCGCCACATAACTTGCACTTGCGTCCAGCGCCGGGACATTAATAAATGTGGACAGGCAAATAACGACCAATTCGTGCCGGACTGCGGAAGTATTAATAAAGGTATATACTCCTACATGTACAAAAAGGCTCTGCCTCTTCGTGCTGTTGTCATCTGTTGTGGCTCCAATGTATACTCGTACGCACTCCGGGGTATGACATTGCCAACTTTTGGATATTGGGTTGGAGGCGTTACTTTGGGTACTAGAAGTATAATCCGCTATAATCAGCCAAAACAGACAAATCTATGTGGTAGGTACAGCGTAAAGTAAAGCACTTTACTTTGTAATCGTGCACTGTCGAATCAATATCTACTGAAACGTACGTTGAGAATAATTTGGCAGATTTGGTGTTATGCAGGTGCGAATTTAGCGTTAGCTAGTTTTTAATTAAAGTATCTAGAAAACAAGGTTAGCCCGCTACCATCTTAGACTGCATACTTATATAAGATAAGATGGTATATCTTACACTATATAATCCTATCATCGTGCGAGGTAAAAGTCAAGGGCTAACTTGTACGTAGCGGAATGACATAAAAAAATCAATCCTCTTTTTACCTTCAGGCTATTAAAGCTTCAATACGTTTACGTCGTAAATATAATAGAGATCTAAAATTATATTTTATTCAACTCACTATCTGCATATTGTAAGACGCGGGCTGGGATGCTGACTCAAAAGGATCCGTTGGAGAGTCCTTGTGCTCCCTCCTAGCTCCCAAACGTTCGCTATTCGTATCGTTTTGCATCCGAATTACCATATCGCATCCCGTGGAAAATTTGCATTTTATATTCAATCGGTCACTTTACGTATGGAACAACTTGTATGGTATTTGCCGTACCTAACTTTACTTGCTTAATTGGGTATTAAAGAACTATTCAAAAAGCCTCACAAAAGTTTACGGATTTAAAAAGTATATTAAAAGGCCAGTTTTGTGAAATATGTTTGGCATATTTTTTAGGAAAAACTACAATTGAAACATATTCGTCCAAAACGTAAATCCATAGTCATATTACAATGCGACAGTGTGTCTGTCTGTATCTCTGCTACATTTTACGGCCCATCTGTTTCAATGAATCTGCTGACACCTGGAACAGAGTTAAGTTACATCCGGGGAAGGGCAGAGGTTAATCGATGAGGCCCCACGGGAATTTGAATAAATCTCCAAGAACATCAATGTCAAGTGAAATATGATTATAGAAAGGTTATTTAATAGAATTTAAAAAGAAGCTCTAAAATTAGTGTTTTTTGTAAATTATAAACTTAAAATAACATCGCATCTAAAAGTAACTATATAAAAACTATCATAAACTAGTCCTATTATGTCATCATTATTTTTCACTATTTTCAGGAATTTTCCGCCAATTGCTTCCAAGTCTATCAACTAGTGACTAGTGAGCCAGTAAATACAGACTGCCAAGTTTTTTCATTACCAACAAGTTTCCACTACCAGTGGAAACTTGTTACCAATTTCATTCAACGTGGCATCTTACGATCTGCCATCAATAAGCGTATCCATGAAACTTAATTAAAGTGCAAAAAATGCACTGGCTTCTTCGTAACTTACGGGGAAGTTTACAGACAGAACTTTAAAGTACCAACTTGAAAGTCAGATATATTTAACCCTTGGAAATATTTTCAATCAATTTCCAAATCAATTTTTATATAATATAATATACAATGTCACCGTAAGATTGTAAAAACCGTTAGATTGTAATATAACGTTTTTTATCTCGATAGATTATAAACTGTCGACAGATTGTGAACCGTAAAATACTGCTTACAATTTAACGCATTATTTTTCGTTAAACTGTAATCTATTAGGTATATTAACCCGATAGAACCTATATTCATGTCAAACCCTTACATTTACTCTGCATTCAACTCGCGCGCGAGCTGTACAAGAAAGAGACAAGAAAACGTAAATACAATACATATTTCATAATTTTAATACTCAGAACATTGAACGGTTCACAATCTTTCGACAGTTTACAATCTCGCGGGATAGAAACCGTTAGATTATAATCTAACGGATTTTACAATCTTACGGTGACATATACATAGCGAGCAAACGAGCAGGCGGGTCACCTGATGGTAAGTGATTACCGCCGCCCATGAACATTTGCAGCACCAGAGGAACCGCCAATGCTGGCTTTTGAGATATTTATTATCCGCCCGTTGAAGAGCCCCATATTATAATTATGAGGGAACACAGAAGATTATTGAATTATTGTAAACTATTACAACGGGTACAACTGAAACAGAAAAGAATGATCGAAATCAATGCGACCAGTTTCGGATTGACACACTTCTCACACGTTTGAGAAAATTACCGCCATGTAACTGTTGACAGACTGTGAACCGTTTAATGTTCTGAGTGTCAATTTTTTAAATATTCATTGTACCTATTTACGTTTTCTTGTCTCTTTCTTGTAGGTAAGGTTAGGGTTCGACATATTTATTCAGGTAGTGCCCTGAGTTAGGACTTAGGTTTTATCAGGTTAATTACAACAGATTACAATCTACCGAAAAATAATGCGTTAAATTAAAAAAAAACTGTCGACAGTTTACAATATCGCTAGTTATATTACAATCTAACGGTTTTAACAATCTTACGGTGACATATATAATAGATATGCTAAAAATATAAGTGCAGTGTCCACTTTGGCCAAAATTTGAATAAACACAAAAGACCTCAAAGTTTCCGGCCCAGACTACATCGTTATATTACTACATTGTGAGAACAATCTTTACACACGTATTTCACTAGGGTTGACAACGATGTTATAAAAAAATGAACTTTTTTTTGGTAGAAAAAGCGTTACGTGCGGAAGTCCATGTTAACCAAGGAACAAGAAGCTTTGTTTGCTATTAATTTTCTAAATCTGTTTTCTAAATCATCAATCGCGCCCGTTATCCCGCTTCTAAACATGCAGGAAAAGCAAGCAATACGCGGCGCCAGCACACCACACAAGTGTTCCAAAGCATTCACTTCGACACTGCATCGTATTTTTGTAGAAAAAACAAAACGATCATTCAATGAAGCATATTAGATATTATTTGCTAACGTAGCTTACTGATTAAATCACATCATTTAATACAAAATCAATAAAGTAAGTAAAAAATTATAATGTGTCTGTTAGTAAACCAGAGGTGCAATCATGTAAGGATCGCCGATCAAATCGTTAAAGCTCGACTTCAAAGTAAAATAAACCATAAAAACATTGAGTTAGAGCTCAATTTCGTGTATCCATTCTTTACGTTTAGGTATGTACGATACCCTAAACGTATAAGAATGAATACACGAAATTGAGCCCTAATTCAATGCTGTTATGGTTTATTTTACTTTGAAGTCGAGTTTTAACGATTTGATCGGCGATCCTTACATGATTGCACTTCTGTTCAGAAAGAGTCGGCTTTAGGAATTTTCTTTTATACCCTTTACGCGTTAATTGGGTATTTGACAACAAGTCAAATCAGTAATTTTAAACCATTATATATACTATCGATTCGTAGACGTAATCTCACTCTCATTTTTATGATAAATCAATTTTATGATAAAACTAGCTGATGCCCTTGGCTTCGTCCGCGTGGATTTAGGTTTTTTGGTTCCCGCGGGAACTCCTTAATTTTCCGGGATTAAAAGTAGCCTATGTGTCTATCTCTGTGCCAAATTTCATCTAGATCCGTTCAGCAGTTGCGGCGTGATTGAGTAACAAACATCCATCCATACATCCATACATCCAAACTTTCGCATTTATAATATTGGTATAAGCAGCCATTGACGCTTCAATCAATCAATCAATCAATCTAAGTTCGTTTATTCAATTGAGGTAGGTATACTACACTTATTGACGTTCGGTTATTTATAACATATACGAGTAACAATATAATGGTGATAATCAGTACGACATCTTAAACTAAAGCTACGAGGGTTCCAAACGCGCCCTGGTCTGAGAAGAACCCACAACAAACTCAGCCGGGTTTTTTTTTTCATTATCACCATTTCACAATCATCTTAACTAAGGAACTATCAGGGCCATTAGAGAAAATCATTGCCAAGCTTCCTTGTCATTTAAATAACCCTTTACATGGTAATAAGATTTTTTTATGAGTTTACGTTTTACATTAACTTTGAACTTATTCAGAGACATCTTCAATATGTCTTCTGGGAGCTTATTGTAGAAGCGGACACTGTTTCCAACAAATGAATTGCTAAAATTGGTATAGAAGTATAGACTAACGTGGCCGTTTCGGAGATCCTCTATTTAATAATGCCTAAAAAATAATTAATTTGATTATTTTTTATTGGGCGCTTCCTTTATTCGCTCTCTGCACGCTTGAATGTGCAAACGCGGCAACCCTAAAGAATGCATGCAAATCCGCCCTGAATCGCATCTCCATGTGAATGGGGCAGTTTTCCACATTTTCTAACCGCGCCGCATGCAATAGCCCCGCGTTTTAGACCTAGACTATATAAACTTCTAGATTTATCCCCCGATTCCGGCTGAGCTCCCGTTTGCAGACTATACTACAAAGTCCGTGAGACCAACGCTAACCTAACGTTGTGGTTTGATAACGAAATACGTCTTTAAACGTCCCTTTACCAGTGTTTTTTTATCCGTGGGTTATTCTACAGCAAGTTCGTATGTGGTCGTAGTTAATAGTTAGTTTTCGACACACAATTTTTGGGAGCTCGAGTTCGCGCTAAGGTACTAAGTACTAAGAACTTAATACACTAGGGACCAGATACAACAAAATATCTTAGTAAAGTTAGTTAGTTCTGCCCCGCTAGTTCGTGCGCGAGAGAAATTGATTTTCAGGGATTTTTTGTACGCCAGATAAAATTAAACATCCGTGTCCGCGGAACCTCTTTAATTTAATTTAATTTTATTTTATTTTTCCAGTAATCAACAGCGTTACAACTAATATTAACAAAAAAATATAGCTTGACTTTAAATAAGGCCTTAAACGATTACAGTATAATAATATAAAAAATATTTTAACAGAGTAGATAGTAGTGCACTTGCAAGATCATATAAGTAAAATAATAATAAATATTAAAATAAATATTAATAGTAAATATTTTTTTATAATTTATTTCCGGTATTAAAAGCAGTCTACGTCCTTCTTCGGGATGCAACCCTAGTATAACTCCACCAAATCGGTTAACGCCGCGGTCTTACTCTTGTGTAACCGCCATTCAGTTTTGACAATATTTTTTTTTAGTACTGCTTTATGCGATGGTGGTAACCCCTTGGTTAAAATTATACATCTAGTAAATACGTGGTTGGTGTATAATTTTGCAGTAGTGCTATAGTCTGTTCTATATAATTTCGTAAAGCAAACTTGCACAACTTAGAACTAAAGCGCTTCAGAAATCTTACGTGTGTGCCAATATTGAAACAGGAATATAGCTTAGGTTAGCACAGAGATAAACGTGGCGCGTGACTCAAACTTCACGATGCTTCACTTGTATTATGTAAGTAGATGAAATAGTCATAGAAAATTCTGCCAAATTCATAAGCTACTCTGGAGATTGTAGTGCACAATAGGGATGCCTATTTTTTTTTTAATCCACTATAAGCTAGCCCTTGACTGCGATCTCACCTGAAGGTAAGTGATGATACAGTCTAAGATGGTAGCGGGCTGACCTGTTAGGGGCATGGCAGTTATATTATTAAACCCATACCCCTTCGGTTTCTACACGGCATCGTATCGGAACGCTAAATCGCTTGGCGGCACGTCTTTGCCGGTAAGGTAGTAACTAGCCACGACCGAAGCCTCCCACCAGACCAGACCAGGGGCAATTCAGAAATTATAAATTCACAAATTGACCCTGCCGGGGATCGAACCCGGAACCTCCGCACGTTAAGGCAACAGCGCTACACACTGCGCCACGGAGGTCAACGCCTATGTCAAAAATAAATTATTTCTTACTGATCATTTTAATTTTACGGAGGGTCTTCTAAAATACCTTAATTAATTCAAATCCTCGGTTAGTTTTAAGTTTGATATATCATTTTTAACCATCGATAAAAAAATACTGTGTAGAAATTTGATGACGTCACAACTATATGTATTTCATACCAACTTCCATACTAGAACCGCGTTTTGAAGTTTGATAAAGAGTTGCTGATTTGATTGAGTTGTCGTCATCCCTATTGTATGCAAGCACCGGGGTGCAATACCGCCAACATCCAAATTCTTATGATAAATGATAAAAATATAATGATTTACTTATTTTACATTTCGTTTAAACTGATTGCAGATAGAGTACAAATAACAAAAAAAAATATTTCACATAGGACAACTTGTGTCACTTTTAATACGTCAAGACTCTACCACCGGTTCGGAAAGATAATTCTACTGAGAAGAGCCGGCAAGAAACTCAGCAGTTGCTCTTTTCTCTTAATTACTAAAATTACAAATTTGAAAAATTGTGAGGAAACCTGCATGCGAGATTACTCTATAGTCTTTGATATTCTCAATAATGTGTGAAATGTGAAAACTATCAATCTGGATTCGACCAGCCTGGTGGACTATTGTCTAAAAAATTCACATTCTGAGAGGAGACTTGTGTTTAGTGTTGACTCGCGATCCGCTGTTAATATAATATAAGTATTATAAAATGACTCTCTCTCTACGTCGTATTCCTCATTGCTGAGGGTCGTGACCCCTTTACATTAATCACATAATGGCAGGGGTTTTCTTGGGATAATAATGCGGTGGGTTCCCACGTCCTTCCGCATAAAAATATAAATAAAATGACTACAATAAGAATAAATGAATCTTAATATTAGACTTTCTTTTTGTATTCAAGTATTGGAATCTCGTTAATAAAATATGGTTAAGTTAATAAAAGATGGCGGCGACATCGCAATTTATTACGTGAAGGCAAACACTGCAACAGATAATGCTTGCTTCTTTTACTTGGCGTTTTATAGATGCAGAGGCCATGAAACTCAAGGTTCTGTTTTGTGAAAATATTTCGTTGTATTCTACTCGTTATATTTTGCCAATACCTTTGAGGAAGTCATTTTAAGGAAAATAAAAGGTATTGCGATGCTTGTCTCCATTTGCCTCCAGCGGCTTAAGTCAAAGTTATTTTTATTTTAGTTATTTTAAAACTGTGTTGCAGTTGCTAACGCCCACCTCCAGATTACAATTTCACGAGAATTACACATTAGGAACACAGGAACAATTACACATTAGGAACAACTATTGTGTGTGTGTGTGTGCGTGTGTGAGTGAGTGTGGGTGTGCGAGAGAGAGAGAGATCTTGTTCGTGTACGTGTTTATGTGGATTATTTCAAAGTTACGATATCTTCTGTGTCACTATAAGAGAGTTTTCTAAGCCATTTAGATGTAAGTATTTTACATGAGCGTAAGTTTTCAGAGGTTTTGTAAAACACTTTTAGAACTCTTGAAAACTTTTAATTCGTCTTTTCGAATCTCTTCGAACTTTTGATAACCACCAATAATTAGGATTGCTCTTACTAAATATTCAGCTGAAATGATTTTTTCTTACTTTTCTCGCTTCGCTTGAGATTAGCACCGTCCATCATGTGGAAGCCAACTTGAATATATTATCCAAAGACCAATAATAATGTTAGCCTGTGATTTCCATTTTAAAATGCCACAGCAGCAGCAGTAGAAATAATTGTAATAAGATCGAAAATTGTCATAGCTCAGCTTACACCAGAGACAAAGGTAAGGACTTTGGCTCTATATTACTGCTTGAAATGTAAATATAATAGATTTGTGCTTTTGATAAAATTATACAGAAGGAAATTTCAAGTAATATCAAAAGCTTTTCTTCTCAACACAATAGGTTTCCGCTACAAAAGATTATCTTTTCAGCGCCGACTTTTTAGGAGCCCAACGTGCGCGTCCGTAGATATTTCTTTTCCACGCCAGTTATCAGCCAGCTCCACTGTCGCTGAGCCCTCGCTCCGATGCTCTGATGGATGACACCACTTGACTCGGCCGTGCTTTGTTTACCCTCGCAGGTTTTACCGATAAAGTTTTGTTTAGGGTGCGTAAAAAAGCTTAGACAAAGATTAGATTGTATCGTTGAATCTGTAATGTTACTTGTTGTGAATATTCTGTGGAAATCTGTAATCATTTCAACAAAGTTTATTGAGTCTACGCTATTTCATACTTTTAAATAAATGAGAATGGTTGTCAACTTGTCTGTCTAACCGATTGCTTAAATACCGATTTTGGCGAAATTTAATAAAAGAAAATCAAAGAGTTTCCAGTATCGATCAGCGTTTTCATATTTGCTTAAATTTTTTAAAATAAACACAAGAATTACTTGTACATAACTAGCTGATGTACATAACTTTGTCCGCATGGAGAGTTTATAAGTTATTTTAATTCTTACAGGAATGCCTTAATTTTCTGGGGTTTTTTGGGTCCCGCGGACGAATTCGCGGGCATCGGCTAGTAAATAATATTATTAAGTATCTATCATACAAACTGATTTGCAATAGTATTTTTAAACATTTTATTGTTTACTAATTTACATGATTTAAAAAACCGAAATAAAAAGGAAAAGGTTCTTAATTAGATACACCTTTCTAAAATAATTGTTCAAATGTTCTTTTAATTACTTAAGCGTTTGGTTTCCCAGACTTTTCCCTAATATATTTTTTTCTCTTAATCCCCAACAAAAAAATGTTTAAATTTTTACCCCAAAGTATTTTAAAAGCCACTTCGGAGACCGCAAATGCGCGTTCCATTTTTAAAATGCGAACAAACGGGATTAAATTAAACAAATAGCATTAAATAAAACAAATTAGCGTTGACTCCACATGTTGACTCGTTAAAAAGATATCCGAAAATGTGTCTAAATTAACATAAAACCCGATGAATGGCAATATAGCTGAATTGCCGTGCAACGACCAGCCTATATATATACAGGTCGTTGTAATATAATCTTTTTTATTTTATTTTATTACTACACCCGCGGTCAATCTCAACGGAAATTAGCCAACTACACAGGAGTTCTATAAGTACCCAAGACAGGTACATCTATCTATCCACGCGGACGAAGTCGCGGGCATCAGCTAGTGCTCTATACTAATATTATAAATGCGAAAGTGTTTCTGTCTGTCTGTCTGCTACGCTTCCACGACCCATCTATTAAACCGATTTTGATGAAATTTGGTATAGGAATATTTTGTATCCCGGGGCATAGGCTACTTTTTATCCCAGAAAGTTAAAGAGTTCCCGCGGAACCAAAAACCTTAATCCACGAAGTCGCGGGTATCATCTAGTTTTTTTATATGTATTTGCTGGATGGTGCCTCCTACTTCGTCCGGGGATCCAGGAGTCCGTCATGGATAAAAGATTTTTGATTTCCCCGAGATTTCTTTAATTTCCGGGATAAAATATGGAATATATCTCTGTACAAAATTTTGCCCGGCCGTTAAATTTACTCACACGTTTCGTAATACCAAGTATGGAAGTATGGATTTCTTTATTTATTACATATCTCGTAGTGTAGAGAAATCAGACATAGGATCCACTGAACTACGTGCTCTCCGAAGATTGTAACAACTACGGGATTTTATCCGTAACAATATTGGTATACCTGACATAAAACGTAGGTAATATATTTTCGTAATATAGATATTATTTTTTATAACCATTTTATTTTAGCTGCTGTCAGTCATGTTAATACTGTTGAGAATAAATAAAACAGCCTGTATACCATGTACAAGGCAGGGCTGTGAATTATCTGGCGGAATCTTGAAATTTTAATCAAAACATTCTTGGGATGTTTTTCTTTAAGTTCTACTTAGCGATGGGAAGCGGTGAAATTTATGAATGTAAATCAACAAATATTTTACTTAAACTGTAATCATGTTGTCTTAAAATTGTTTATTACAAGTATATATTGGTTTTGGCTTCCGTAGGCGTTTGGTAAAATTAAACTTTACGGTGTTTGTTTTATTTCCTAATCATTGGGAATTTTAGGTTATTGCCTGTAATTATAATTTAGCTCAAAATTGGTTGTAGTGGCTGCGTCCGGGTCCAGTTTAAAGAAAATAAAGAAGAAAAATTCATGGTTCTCAGATTTTCATGCTGGTTTACTTTTTTCAGTGGTTCTTAAAGACTTTTGACTGTTGTAATTAAAATAATGTAATTCCACTAGGCACCATGTTATGTCTAGTGCTACTTAAACTTCTGAACGATAGAATTTCTGTACCCTCTTCTTCTACCTACCTGGTTAGGTTCTTCTATGCATTTGGTTCTTCAACAATGGATGTTGACGTCAACACAGTTTGTGGCTACTCATTTAATCGGTAGACACTCTCAATTTAATCCATTGCCAGCACTAAGTACTAGTCTCCTCTCAGAATGAGAATGATTTAGCCATGGTCCACCACACTGGTCAAGTGTGGATTGGCATATTTCACGCATATTTGAGAACATTATGAAGAACGCTAGAAATATATTTTCCTTCACCGTTATGACAATTGATGTTACATTTATTAAAACGTATATAACTGTAAAATAGGGGATTGAAACCTCAACCACCTAAAAAGGAAGATGAGCATGAAGCTATTGCCGTTGTGAAACTATGTAAAAACGTGTGTGTCATACACAGCAGAAATTAAATTTCAGAAAAGTAGCCTACGAGATAATGAGATAAATATAACTTGTATCCTATCTCATTCTCCCGCAGGCTAAATCGTTTTCTAATTTTTTAATTCTAATTTTTTCGTTTCGTTGTGCATTTTACCAACCAGAGGCGGATTAAAACAAAACATTTAACAAATCAGACTTTCTACTGCTACATTTAAACAATCAAAGAGAAAATTACAATAATGAAATGCTTTGTAGGTATATGTCACCGTAAGATTGTAAAATCCGTTAGATTATAATCTAACGGTTTCTATCCCGCGAGATTATAAACTGTCGAAAGATTGTGAACCGTTCAATGTTCTGAGTATTAAATTATGAAATATTTATTGTATTTACGTTTTCTTGTCTCTTTCTTATACAGTTCGCGCGCGAGTTGAATGCAGAGTAAATGTGTCACCATACATTTACTCTGTATTCAACTCGCACGCGAACTATAGGTTAGGTTTAAAAAAAAAAAAAAAGGGGGTTTGACATGAATATTCAGGCACTTAGGTTCTATCGGGTTAATATACCTAATAGATTACAGTTTAACGAAAAATAATGCGTTAAACTGTAAGCAGTATTTTACGGTTCAAAATCTGTCGACAGTTTATAATCTATCGAGATAAAAAACGTTATATTACAATCTAACGGTTTTTACAATCTTACGGTGACATAATATACACATTCGTCTGGTGGCGCCACTTGTACCGTGGCGACAAGGTCCGTTTCATCGAATTTTCAATTAATCATCGAATTTTTAAAACGATTCTAAAGAAGTTTAATTTCAATAAAAATTAACATTCGCTTTTTAATTTTATATTTTAAGATTGTTGCGGTAGTGGCAACCCTATTTACCTCTCCACCGGCGCGCATATTCCTTACTTGACGGCGCAACTCAATTAGTTAATGAAAACGTTGCCCCTTCATTAACTTCCTCGAGAAAAAGCTCAAAGCCTCACAGAATCCGCGAAAATAGCAAAATTCACCGTCAGCTTTTTATCTTTACCATACTCAAGGACCCAGACGAGGGTCTTAGTTAAGGTAATGATGTTAAATCAAACCAAGTAGTAGCTTAGTAAGTATATTTTCTTAATAATCAAACGGCAAATTTTAGAACGTTATAATAAACTTTTAATAAACTGCCTCGTTGGTCTAGTGGTTAGCACGTTCAACTGCGGCCGACGAGGTCCCGGGTTCGAGTCCCAGATCGGGCCATAATTTAGTATTGGGGTTTTCTAACTAGAAACTTTCAGTATTAGCCCGGAGTTAGAAATTTGGCGGTGTTTCACCCCGGTGCCTCGGATAGCACGTTAAGCCGTCGGTCCCGGTTATAATCACTGGCATGATAATAGTCGTTAAAGCCCGCCAACCCGCATTGGAGCAGCGTGGTGAGTCTAAGCTCGAATTCCCTCTCTCCTGTGAGAGTAGAGGCCTGTGCCAAGCAGTGGATAGTGCATAATAAAATTACTGATGCCCGCGATTTCGTTGTGGATTGATTTTTTTGGATCCCGCAAGAACTCTTTAATTTTGATGGATGGATGGATGGAAAGTAGCTTATGTGTTATTCCAGAATATCATCTATCTCTGTGCCAAATTTCATCCAGATCCGCTCAGCCATTCTGAAATGATTCAGTAACAAACATCTAAGTTCTAATCCCGTCGTGAAATTTGTTGTTTTTTTTATTAGAAAAGCGAAAAGAACTTATGTTCTTACGGGGTATCCAACGACACCACACGACTAGTTATAATTTAGAAATGGGTCCTGTCATTTTGCCTATCGGTTAAGGGTTTTCTGATATTGATATTCAAAATGTCATGTACCTATAGTTCGCGCACGAGTTGAATGCAGAGCAAATGTATGGTGACACATACATTTATTCTGCATTCAACTCGCGCGCGAACTGTACGTAGGTGTTAATCGGTTGTATTACTAAAAGGAAAAGAGAAAGGAACTTGTATAGATATACAATATTTATTGGAGGAAACCCCCTGACGTAGGTAGTGTTCAGTAATATAGTCCAAGAGCAAGCTGTACAAAAATGAAAGGTACCTATACAATAATACCATTTTATAAATCTTAATACTTAAATAAAAGGAAAAATTAACTAACTGACCTACCGCTAAGGAAGGATTTTTGAAAATTCAAACCTTGAAGGGGTATTGAGAGGTTTTAAATTTGTTTGATAATCGACGTTAACGTGAGCGAAGCTGCGAGCTAAAGCTAGCTATATTACACTAATATTATAAATGTGAAAGTGTGTTAGTTCGTTGATTTGTCCTTCACTCACGTTGCAACAGAGCAACGGATAGACGTGATTTTTTGCATAGAAACTTATTCCACGCGGACGAACTCACTGGCAATGAAAGGGTCAACATCTCCTGAGGATTTTTTTTATTCAACTACAAGTCAGCCCTTGACTGCGATCTCACCGGATGTTCCGGTGTCGGAGTGAAACGTACTCGTACGTTGAGAATAATTTGGAATATTTGTGTGGATATACCAAGTTATAAATAAATAAATAAAATCTTTATTTGGAATAACCAGACACAGTGAAGATACAAACACAAACTTACTACTCACAAACTACTAGAAAAGAAAAAATAAAATACCTAACTTATAAACTAGAATGTGACAAAATAATTCCAAAAAGGACATCGGCTCAGCATACGCTGATTTTCAGCCGATTCCTAATAAAGAGTTTAATTTCAATTCAATTCAATTTATTTCAAACATGTAGGACATACAGGTGTCTCTCATGCTACGTCATGTTTTGACTCTACCACCGGTTCGGAAAGCAGATTCTGCCAGGAAGAACCGGCAAGAAACTCAGCAGTTGCTTTTTTTTTTTTTTAATTATAAAAGAGTTCAGTTATAAGTGCAAGATACACACTGTACCACATAAATTTACCTATTGTGGCTAGTTCTTTCATTATTATGGACTTTCGTAAAGTAACGCCTGCTTCTATCCAATATTTAACATACATGTTCCTCGCCGTCCTCCAGATTTCCCCTAAAAACACCTTTATACCAAGCTTTTCCAAAAGTAACCTTGGCAAATACTCTCCAATTAGTCGATTTATTAATTAGGGTTCCGTACCAAAATGGTAAAATGGAACCCTTATGGTGCGACTTTCTCCGTCTGTCTGTCCGTCTGTCTGTCTGTCCGTCTGTCCGTCCGTCACACTCGATTATTTCAGTAACTACCGAAGCTATCGACATGAAATTTGGAATAGTTGTGTATATTAGTGGCCAAAAACACTGGAATTAAAAAAAATTGGAAATTATTTTTGTTCTTATTTAAAAAGGGGGGAAAATCGGAGGGTTGAAATTTAAAAGTGAGATAACTGTACTGTGTGGGGTATCATATGAAAGGGTTTACTTTGTACATTCTAAAACAGATTTTTAATTATTTTTAGTTATGATAGTTTTTGATTTATCGGGGAAAATGTCTAAAAAAATACCGTTCCCCACCCCCTTATCTCCGGAGTTTACCAATCGAAAAATTTGAAATAATTATGGTCAATAGGAATTTACGTATATTTTACAGGAAAACTATAGCCAATGCTCTAACTAGCATAGTTTTTTTGATATTAACAATAAACCTCTACAAACAAAGTTAGTCTTGCGGTTCATTAACAAAGGTAATTATTTATTAATAATGGTACGGAACCCTTCGTGCGCGAGTCCGACTCGCACTTGCCCGGTTTTTTATTATTATAACAATTTGACCCACCTTGACATTGACATTTTTCACGATACTTTCACTAGCTTAGAAGAATCTTTATTCGATGACATAAACCAACTGTAACTTTTTGGATAAAATGTTTTTCTTTTTTATTATTATTATAAATTTGCAGACTCAATCTTAATTTGTATTGTATAGTAGGATCTAATTTAATTGTAATTATTAATTTAATTTTATTGTACCTACCTAATTTATTAATTTAATTTAAATTAATTGTATAATATTATTATTCATTCCTTTATTTAATTAATAATAATAATAATAAATAATAAATAATAAATAATTTATTTCTGTTCATAATACAATTGAATTACATTGGGGCTGGAACCTCCTTTTAAGTATATTTAAATACCTGTATCAGGAGATTCCGCTCTTCTATAACATACAGATTCATCAAAATTCTATTAAAACATATTTAAAATTGATAAAATTACTGACATTAATCGCATATATTATATGCATATTGCATAAGTTTAAATCTCTAATTATTATTAACAATCTAAAAAGGATAGTGTGTGTGTGTGTGTGTGTGTGTTTGTGTGTGTGTGTGTGTGTGTGTGTGTGTGTGTGTGTGTGTGTGTGTGTGTGTGTGTGTGTGTGTGTGTGTGTGTGTGTGTTGTTTATATACATGCGTGTGCGTGTGTGTGTGTACTTGTTTGCGAGCGTGCATAGTGTGTGTTTTTAAATATTTTTAATAACCTTTAAATTAATTTAGATAAGTTTTCCAAAAGTGCCTCTGTTTCTTCATATGTTTTAGATTTTAACCATTCAGTCAAAGATTTCTTTATGTCGCGCTGTTTAGTGGGGTAGATATTAAGCAATTTGTTAATCTTATTGTAGAGGTGTACAGATCTTTTTGTGTACTGATTACGAGAAAATGAAGTTTTTGATGCGGATACCTTTAAGACGTTAAGCTTTCTTCTTCTGCGTAAGATGGTAGCTTCAAATTTTATCGATTTATGGACTTTTAGAATCATTTGCAGTATATACAACTGTCTCACAGTTAAAAGTTGACTAGATGAGTACAGCTTTTGAGTTGGGAATCTATATGGTTTATAAAACATGACCTTTAGCAAAGATCGTTGTGCTCTTTCTATATCAATGAACCTTGTTTTTGCTGCACCACCCCAGACAGGGATGCAGTAGCCTAGTACTGACTGAGCCAAAGCAATGTAAATTTTCTTTAGTAGGTCCTTAGAGGCAATATGTCTTAGCATCTTAAATATCCAAATTAACTTTCTAATTCTGCTGCTAATAGCTTCAATTTGTCCCTGCCAAGATAACCTATGATCTATTATAATACCTAAATATTTAGTTGAGTTTACCCTACTGATGCTAGAACATTTGTTACAATTAAAATTACAATCTGGGGCGTGCAATATTATGCTATAATCGCTATTTGGCTGAGTCCTGTTGTTGATTGAGAAACATATATAATTAGTTTTTTCCTTGTTAAGAGTTAGTAAATTTATTCTCAGCCAATTCGCAACTTTAGCAAGTCCCAGTTCAGCTACAGTTTTAACTTTTTCCCATGATGTATCAGTAAATACTATTGCAGTATCATCGGCATATGAAAAGATTTTAGCATTATTTAATTTTAGATTACAAAGTTCATTGATATAGATTAAGAACAACGTAGGTCCTAAGACACTGCCTTGTGGCACACCGTAAGAGATAGCGAGATCTTGACTTATATACTGCCCAATTTTGACTCTCTGGGTACGTCCAGCGAGGTAATCTTTAAAAAGAGCCAGAGGGACACCTCTTATACCTATATTTTCTAACTTTTTCACAAGAATGGGGACAGAGACAGTATCGAAAGCTTTTTTTAGATCGAGAAACACCCCGATACATTTTTTACCGCTATCCAGTTGTTGATCTATAAACGAAGTAAGGGCTATGGTGGCATCTTCTGTGGATTTTCCATGTCTGAAACCATATTGAGTGTCAGAGAGAAGCTGGTATTTGTTTAAGTATTTCAGTAATCGTACATTCATAATCTTTTCTATTATTTTGGAAATCGAAGGTAAAACAGAAATTGGCCGGAAATTATTTACATCGTCTCTGTCTCCACTCTTGTGAACAGGAGTTATGTTGGATCGTTTAAGGGGTGTGGGAAATATACCCTTATTAAAACAAAGATTAATTAAATGGCAGATAATAGGAGCTACCTGGTTCTTAGCAAGCTTAAGGAACTCAGATGGGATGTTATCCCAGCCAGGGGCGCTATTTGTTTTAAGATTCATAAGTACATTTTTCACTTCCTCAATATCAGTATCCAACAACCCAAAAGAATTAAGCTGTACCTTATAAGTCTCATTAGTCTCCGCAGTATGTCCACTTGCTATAATATCCTCGGCTAAATGTTTCCCTATATTAGCAAAATATTTGTTAATATGATCCGCTGACTCAATAGGAGAAGACTTTATATTTAATAATTGAGTATTATCGGTTTTTCTATTATTCATGTTAGTTACTGATTTTATATTGGACCATAGGATTTTTGAATTTTTGAGCGATGCTTCCAACTGTTTTTTGTCATAAGAACGTTTTAACTTTTTAATTAAATTATTACAGAAATTTCGATATCTACTATAGCTTATTTTTAAAATTTCGTTGTAAGGATCTGAACGGACTTTTTTTTGCATTTTATTTCTGTTTCTTATGCATCTCAAAATACCAGGAGTAATCCATGGTTTTATTACCCGTTTACATCTAGGGACCCTCACTGTGCTGGTGTTTTCAGCCAGTGATTCAATTAAGCTGTTTATTAATTTATCAGTTACGAGACGTGGGTCATAACTGAATAATAATTCTAGTAAGTTTTTCTGAGCTAGACTTGAGAGTGCTGCGTTAAAGTCTGTCACCGTTTTAATTTTATTATTTGATTTATTTTTGGGTGTTGCTACGGTCAGGCAGAGAAATATCATAAAATGGTCGGTAATTGTTGTATTAAAAACAGCTATTTGTGCAGTTACTATATTTTTGTCAAGTTTGATCATAAAATGGTCTAGACAATTACTTTCCCTCGTTGGTAGAGTATGACCTGGCATCAGACTGTGTGAGGATAACATATTCAGATAGTTAAGTCTATTATTACGCTCGTAAGCTTGTTCCATTTCCTTAGGTTTTATGTTTATGTTAATGTCCCCTGTTAATATAATAGTTTTACAGAAATTTAATGTTTCTAGGTGTAAGTTCAGTGAATTTATAAATTGATCAGCATTAGTATTGGAAGGGGAACGATAGATACCGAGAATTACACTGTTAAAGGTAGTTAATTGTATACAAGATGCGTGTTGCAGTTTAATTTCCTTAGCGGATGTAACAAAGATATCTTTTTTTACGTAAACTACAACTCCGTCATTCTGATTAATGTGTTTTGTAGTAATGTGTGAAGTATAATTGTCAATATCAGGAACGGCTTTATGAGAGTTAAGTCTACATTCAGTAAGAATGATAATATCTGGGTCAAAGTTTAATGCTTTAATATTTAAATATAAATCTTGAATGTTACTATATACACTTCTAATATTTTGAGATATAATGGTCAAATCGTTCTTTTTTACAGGTATATATTTGGTTAGATCCTCAATGTCGCATTGGATTGCTCGTCTTATTTCTATATCGTCTATTTCATTCTGAGTAGTAAGAGAGCTATCCATACTGAGACATATTATAAGAAAAATGAGTGTATCTAAAATTGTGGTTATGCAGAAAGATAAAGGTGTTTAATAGTTTAAAATTTATGATAATTATGTAAATATAGGTTTTAACAAAAGCGTTAATAGTTTTAAGGTTATCTTTAAGTATTTTCAAGTAGGTCGAGTGTGTGTTTATATATTGTGTAAGTGTTAAATTGGTATATTTTTGATGAATAAATAAGTTACGTGTATGAAAGTGTGTGTTAAGTGTATTACAATATGAAAAACATACAGATAATAATAGCAGATAATTACTGACAAGGTTCCTTAGCAGCCAGCTTACACTTTTAGATTCCATCTGGCATAGTCATGTCCCTTGTAATAGTTGCTGTACTTGAGCTTCAGATCTTATTTGAACAATGGGTGAATTCTCTTCCCTCCTCACATATACCTTGCCATAAGCGGTCCAGCAAAATCTATATTTCTTGGACTTAGTCAAGTCCCGAGCCAGAAAGTATAGGCGGGAGCTTTTGGCTGTAAGCTGTTCTGAGACGTATATTGGTGTATCCTCGCTTGTCTTTAATCCCAAGTGCGAGGCGCAGAGTTTTGGCTTGTGCCTGATATTAAAACTCTTACTCGATTTTAATATATCAGTTTTTATTAATGTAGAAGACGTTTCCACAACAATTGGAGTATTCTTAGTGCCCTCTTTGTTATTTTAATAATGTGAATCTATTAGCTGTATAGGTATTCTTGATTTGTACTTAAATATTTGATAGGTATATATTGACCGGATAATCTTTAATGCTTAATTAAGTATTGTGTTAGAACTAGACAATTGTACTATTTTAACATTTGACGACCTCCGTGGCGCAGTGTGTACTGTGTAGCGCTGTTGCCTTAACGTGCGGAGGTCTCGGGTTCGATCCCCGGCAGGGTCAATTTAAGAATTTATAATTTCTGAATTTCCCTGGTCTGGCCTGGTGGGAGGCTTCGGCCGTGGCTAGTTACCACCCTACTGGCAAAAACGTGCCGCTACGCGATTTAGCGTTCCGGTACAATGCCGTGTAGAAACCGAAGGGGTATGGGTTTAATATAACTGCCATGCCCCCAACAGGTTAGCCCGCTACCATCTTAGACTGCATCATCACTTACCATCAGATGAGATCGCAGTCAAGGGCTAGCTTGTAGTGGATAAAAAAAAATTATTAATTGTTTGTACAATACTTGTTGCCATATCAATAAACGAAATAAAAAAAAAAAAAAATTGAATTCGCGGGCATCAGCTTGTAGATAATATGCTGACTCTTGCACTAAAATTGTACGTTTACTGATGTTTTCTGGCAGTAAACTCGCTACAAGTCGTCACTCCCCGAGCGACGTCGAACAATATCGTCAGTACGGGCGCGTCCCGCCGGGGCGGCCGGGACTCGCGCTCTCGCAAATTTAAATTGGATTTTAAATTCCCATTTGTCTCTGATATGATGATTTGGAATATCAAAAGCTCTGTTTTATCAATGTATCAATGGTTCCGTACACTTAACTGATCTGTTCCGTATATGCCATGGAATGAGTTATCATAAGAATCTGTACCTATTAAATTATACAGAACGTCCGTTTGTTTGTTTCTATGCTTGCTTCCTACGCCCTCACGCACTGTTCATTTGATGATTTGCTTTGTACAATTGTTGCCGAAACTTTTGATATAGGCTTCGCGACTGATAATCAGACTGACTAACATGAGATTGGGTCTAGAAATTTGTATTATTTTGTATCTAGGTTGATGATGTACCTCTTTAAAATAGGTGTCATTTATAAAGTGGTAGCGTTATTTTATTGGACCAACTGAATAAAATAATTGGTATTAAAAATCCAATAATAATATGATAACACTCTACAATCATCTCACTATCTTAAAATAAAAATAATCAAATGATAAACAAAGCAATAATTGCAGTGATACTCATTCATCTGGTCGCGAAACAACCAAAATGATTTCCGAATTCCGCAAAATGAAATATCTTTATCTATTTCACGCTTTTTTCGACACAAACTCAAGTGGGAGTATTGATGAAAAAGATTTTGAGGTAGCGACAGAAAATATTGCAAAATTGCGAGGATGGAAACCTGAAGATAATAAATATAAAGAAACCCAGAAATCTTTGATGCATATTTGGAAGGCTTTAGAGGCAGCAGCTGATACAAACAAAGATGGTCAGATATCAATTGAAGAATGGCTGGCAATGTGGGAAGAATTCGCTAAAAATCCTTCAGCACCTTTCGAATGGCAGAATCTTTATTGCAAATTCATATTTGAACTTGAAGACGCGAGCAGTGATGGAGTTATAGATAGTGAGGAGTTCTCGACAGTACACGAGTGTTTTGGACTTCAGAAAGAGGACAGTGAGGCTGCATTTAAGTTCATGAGTAGAGGAAATAAAACAATAACATGGGAAGACTTCCAAGAGTTGTGGAAACAGTATTTTACGTCAGAAAGCCCTATGGATCCTGGAAATTTCATATTTGGTGCGGCTACCTATTAATTATTTTTGTAATGACAAGTAACAGCTGTGGTTAATTAATGTCTTTATGAGAAAGTGTGATGACGTGACAATAATTATATAACTGAACAAGGTTTTTGAATCGGATAAATAAAACGTAAACGCACAGATAGACAAACATACACACTTTTTTGATGTGGAAATGTGGAAAATATCGATACATATATGAACACTAAGATTATGGATCACGTTGATTACAGTATAAAGTGATAAGACGTTGTGCAGATCGTCTCACGTATGATTGATAACGAAATTAGGTAGTTGATAAATTGATAATAATATCAATGCTGTGCAAAATATTTGTTGCTAAGAAGACGAAATAACTATGCTAACAAGAAATCCGATTTAAAATAGACTTGCTTACTTTTGTAAGCATGCATTTTAGGCCGGCCATACACGGAGCAGTCAGGATTGACTGCTTCAAACTTAGACTGCATAGTGAACTACAATCTTCTACGTACGCTCGAAGAGTTGAGACTGCTTCGGGCGGTTGGCAGCAGTTATCAATGGTAGCTTCAAACTGTTGACTATGACTGCTTGAGCGGTCCGTGTATGTCGATCACTGGCTAACTGCTCGAGCAGTCCGTGTATGGCAAGCCTTAAATGTTTCGTGAACAATAAATATTTCATTTGTCTAAATAATGTATCATTATTATAAAAAAGCAGATGAAAAGTGTTTTCTTACTGTCTTCCAAGAACTCCTCAGTCGTCGTTTACGAAGTTTTTTTTACTTTTCATGAAAAGATGGATTTGATAAAGATCCTTTTCATGCGAAGAAAAACCATTAATTCTTAAAATGTCTACTTGAGGTTTTTTCAACTAGAATGTTACCTAACTCAACATTTTTTTAATACTTATTTATTATTTTGCTACGGTTTTATTCCCGAGCTCCTCAGATGATGCACGCGACTTCGTCCGCGTTGATTAAGGTGTTCGATGCCTGCGGGAACTTTTTAATTATCCGGGATAAAAAGTAGCAAATTTCATCAAAATCGGTTGGACAGATAGGCTGTGACAGACGGACACTTCGCATTTATAATATAAGAATGAATAGATTAAACAATCAAGGAGTCCCACATAATATTCGTATAAGGAACCCTATATAGTAACGAATGTATTTTTCATCGAGTGCTATAAATAAAATGGTTCAACCCGCGGCTCCGGACGGGCGCCGCCGTGGTCCCCGAATGGATTTGCATTTCCTTCACAAACGTTCGATTGTAACCATAAAATCAAGTTACGAGTAAATCTCAGTCGGCTGCAAACTCAATTACAACCTGGGTCCGTACTACCAACGCTCAGAGCAATACTTAAGCAATATTACTCAAAATGACAGTTTGCTGTTACGTACTTTGACGTTCCGACAATAAGGATTATAATTCTTTGTCACAAAAGTCAAAAAGAAAAACTATGTCTTGTAGGGCCCCTGGTGATAAATGATGATCCGGTCGGTTTGATGATCCAACCTCATATTGGTTTTATTATCGTTATCGTACCGGAACGCTAAATCACGGTCTTGCCGGTGCCATTTACTAAATGGCCTGGCTGAGAATCTAACCCAGGACTTGTTCAGTACCTACCATTAGGTATAACTATGTTATAAATGTGACTGTCTGTCTATGTAGTCCATCTATGCAACCGATTTTGATGAAAATTGGTACATAGATAGATCCGAATCCTGCGGAAGAATATAGGCTACACTACAAACTTCTTATCCCGAATATCATATTAATAATATTATAAATGTGAAAGTTTGTATGGATGGATGGATGTTTGTTATCAGTGGCGTGCACAGGGTTCGAAGCCAGGGTAAGCATTAATTATGTATGAGGGTGAAACAGCCAGTTTCCAACTCCAGGCTAGTGCTGAAAATTTCTTAAAACAAAAACCTAATATCGAACTTCCTTATCTAAGATTTTTGGTCCGACCCGGGAAAGAACCCAGCACCTCTCAACTGCAGTCGAACATGCTAACCATGCTAACAAACCATGCTCAACTACTAGGTACTTAATATATTTTATAATGTGAATTGTAATGCAAAAAAGTACACCAAGAACTCTCTCGTTTCACACCCAAAAAGGTAGGTAGGTACTTAAAATAATAATAATACTATGTAAGTAGATTGTTACGTTACCGATTGCAATACCGATTTCTGAACAATTCCAATAATTTTGTAATCACTAATCACTAAAAAAGTTGTCACATGCTGTTCTCACAATAATTCACGTGTTTTTTTGCAAAGAAATGTCCTTGAACGTGTTAAAACAATTTTTTAACGGGACGAAATTCGCAATCAAAACAATAACAACACAATAACTAATATGGCGCGCGCGTTCGTCTGGTAGCCGGCGGAAGTCTCGCTAAATAACTCTTTTATTAAAATATTTAATTTCAATACTTTAATTACGCTATTATTTGCGTGAAAAAATATGTTTACCCCTTTTGGATGTTTAATCGGTGGCCGTATTATGTTTGTTTAATTTAGACTGCTTTTGAGTTAATACTTAATTAATAATTTAGAATCTTTATAATTTCTTAGAATACAAAATCAGTGGAAAGAAATACAGTAGAAAATTTTAATTTATTTAATAATTTCAACAATTCTTTTTGGTATCTAGGTAAATACAGTTACTTAATTTTCATTATTAAAATAAGTCTTGAGTTGATCACGCAGTTTCCGGAAGCTGAGCTTTTTATTGACGTAACGTCGTGCGTTATGACTAGGAGTGATGACTCACACATGTAAATGTATTTCGTGTTGTATTACTGAATGCGAAACACACATACCTAAAATTTTTGCCATTTTTAACTCCTGCTTGTTCCGTGGCGCCAGCGTCGCGTCGGTTCAATGTTATTATGAGCGTATTGACTTTGGATAGAATTCGTGACAGCGCCATCTTCGTGATAATTACAGAATTAATATAGATGCGGGTGGTTATTTACTATAGATGGCGTTTTTATGAATTTATATTACAGTTGTTTTTTTATTATTTTATTATGTAATTTACTTGAGTATAACTTTCATTCAGTTGGGGTAAGCTGTGCTTATTTGCCTCTATGAACTGCACGCCACTGTTTGTTATTCAATCACGCCAGAACGGCTGAACAGATCTGGATGAAATTTGGCACAGATAATATAGTCTGGAATAACACATAGGCTACTTTTTATCCCGAAAAAGTTAAAGATATCCCGCGGGAACCAAAAAACTTCAATCCACGCAGACGACGTCGCAGGCATCAGCTAGTTAGACATAATCATAAATGTAATAATAACGCTTGGTCCGCATACGATAATACTCAAGATTACATTATGAAGTCAACGAGTGTGCGCCATATAAAGCCATCTTATGCGTAAGCCAATAACAATGAAGGCATAAGAATGACTGATGACATGCCACGTCAAGGGTTAATAGTTTTTACGCGATACGATAAGTCGTATCGACAAGTTAAATCTTTGCAACATAAAACTCCTTTTTCTTAGCCAAACATCATATTAAAACTTCCAGTTAACCATCCTTAGTTCCCTACTATGTTTTAATTTTTTAGTTTTCATGAGTCTCTAGAAAATTCAAACATTAATTAATTCTAGAAAAGTGAAATAGATCAATTCGCTGAACATTTCAATAAATGAGTAGGAGTAATATTTATTTATTTAATTTTTTTTTAAGATTCAGCACGAATTTTAAAAGAAACTATCAAAAATGGAGTTAATGATTACAAGAACCTTAACGTCTTCTTTTAACTATTCCATATACGTTTAAAACAAGATTTGTGCTTAATTTATACTTAAAATCTACATGTGAAATCTACGTTGCATAGTATGCAACGTACGTTCAAATGAAACTAATTAAAAACGGGTTATAATACAAACAATGTCGTGTCGATCGTGTCGTACCATGTGACACATTTATTAATGACCACAACACTTAGGGGCAGTAAGTGAGTTTCTGTGTCGCGGCTTGCCTTAAGCTTTTTTATGAGCGGGTTGACAATGATAATGGAATTCAAGAAAGGGTTCATAGCCCTGAGCTTAATCCCTCATAATGTTGTAGGTACAATGATCGTCATATTCAAAGGTTTTTTTTTGAACGTTTTGACAAGGTACTCTTGATTTGAATCACTAACAGGGTGGTCGTAATCCTTTCTTGTTAGCTAATTCAAATCCACTTGGCATCATTAGATCGTCTTGCCAGCTCATTACTGAGCATGACTTTCCTGGTGGGAGGCTTCGGCTGTGGCTAGTTACCAACCTTCCGGCAAAGACGTGCCGCCAAGCGGTTTAGCGTTCTGGTACGATGCCGTGTAGAAACCGAATTGGGGCATGGGTTTAATTAACTGCCATGCCCCTAACAGGTTAGCCCGCTAACATCTTAGACTGCATCATCACTTACCATTAGGTGAGATCGCAGTCAAGGGCTAACTTGTAGTGGTTAAAAAAATTAAAAAAAAAAATGACTCTCCTCTCGTAATGATAAGGGTTTGGCCATAGTCCACCACGCTGGTCAAGTGCTGATTGGGCGTGCAGGTTTTCTCACGAAGTTTTCCTTCACCGTTTGAAGCAAGTGATATATTTTTTTAAACGCACGTAACTTCGAAAAGTTGGAAGTTAAAGACGAAAGTCTTATTGATATTTTCTGCCACGTATACCTATTTGAAATAGTCTAAATTATATTATATCAATGGTATCGTAAAGAAGACAAGAGTGACTAAACACAAGCACTAAACTCAACCTTTTTCCTTTTGTAAAAAGAGAACTGTTTGCCTGGTGGAAGGCTTCGGCCGTGACTAGTTACCACCCTACCGTCAACGGCGTATACCGCCAAGCGATTTAGCGTTGCTGTACAGGTTAGCCCTACATCTCAGACTACATCATTACAAGTAAGTAGTAAAGGGCTTACTTGTAGTGGCGTAAAAACAATCTTAAATACCTAGTACTTGTGCTATTTATTATAGGTCATATTAACATAGATCACTAAGTATACCTATTAGAATTAACTAACGACATTTATTGGACTGTAAATTAGATCTAGAAATAAGGCTAGAACATAGTATAAGATTATGTTGCCATGGTAGGTAGATGGCGCTTTAAGGTTAAAGGAAAAAAAAACTTATCCGGCAGTATATATTCGTTCAGAGTTGAAAAGATAATCCGTAGGATGTTTGTTTGTCAATACCGACGGATTAGCGATACTATACGTTTCCGTAGCGGCTCAGGCGGCTTACTACGATTGCTTAAAGCAGTATTATTTTAATATTGTTGACACTCTTGTATCAGAATTATAATCCTTATTTTAGGGACGTCAAGGTACGTAATTTAAGACTATGATTTTAAAATAATACTGTGACGGTAGTAAAGGCGCGGGTGTTTTTAAATATTCTCGCAACAAAATGAAACTGAAGCGTGTTAGTTTTACGCCTCTATTGTTTTTTTTCGACTGTAAATCAGTTACCTAACTGCGAATACGCGTACGTTTTCATATTGAAACTCTTTTTTTAAAGGAAATTTAGCTGACGATAGAGCCGGGTTTTTATAGTGAAGTTTATTTTTGAAATTTTATTGTAGGTACTATACCTGCCTCGTTGGTCTAGTGGTTATAGGTACTAAAAAAATTCTACATCAATGAGTGGTTAGCATGTTCGACTGCAGCCGACGAGGTCTCGGGTTCGAGTCCCGAGTCGGGCCATAGTTAAGTATAAGGGTTTTCTGACTAGAAATTCTCAGTACTATCCCGGAGTTAGGGAGTTGGCGGTGTTTCAACCCTGTGCCCCGAAAAACACGTTAAGCCGTCGGTCCCGGTTATCTGCATCTCTTTAATTTTCCAGGATAAAAAGTAACCTATGTCACTTGTCCAGGTACTCAACTATACCCGTGCTAAAAATCACATCGATGCGTTACTCTTTCGGCTCGATTGAAGGACAAACCAACAGACAAACACACTTTCGCATTCAATAAAATCAATCATATTTGATTACTTTTTTTTTTGATTTTTGATCGTTTTGATGTGATGTTTAAATTATTAAGATCCTATGCAATAAAAGACTCGCGGAAGGTCAAACAGTATTTTAACCCAAAAGCTATTCTTCCCTTGAGCGTCCATAGTGTGATCTTGCCCTTACCCTAGTAAGTAATTAAAGTGCTAGATGATTCTGTAGAGTAGTCGGCCGCTAGTTAGGGCTGACTCAGCAGAGTCGGCGACTAATGGGCGACATTCAACGGGACGGGAGTAATCCCGATCAGACATTTCTATCCCAGCTCAAAATGTTCTTTATTCAGACTATTTTGAGACAGATATTTAGAGACTATTTAACCTCCTTGTAGCTTTTTAGCCCTTTAAAAACATACCTATATTTACGTATGATTTACGTACTACGCGTTGAAGATCTCATTTACGTACTCGTCACGTAAAAAATATGACAAAACTAGATAATGCCCGCGACTTCGTCCGCGTGGATTGAGGTTTTTCGGTTCCCGCGGAAACTTAATTTTCCGGGATAAAAGCCCATGTAAAAAGTAGCCTATGTGTTCATCACGTGTGAAAGATTGGATGGATGAATGTTTGTTACTCAATCACGCCAGAACGGCTGAACGGCTGAACGGCTGATCAGGATGAAATTTAGCACACAGATAGATTATAGTCTGGAATAACACTACTTTTTAATCCGGAGAATTTATAACTTCCCGCGGGAACCAAAAATCCTCGATCAGCGAGGACGAAGTTTTTTTTTTATCCACTACAAGCTAGCCCTTGACTGCGATCACACCTGATGGTAAATGATGATGCAGTCTAAGATGGTAGCGGGCTAACCTGTTAGGGGCATGGCAGATAAATTAAACCCACACCCCTTCGGTTTCTACACGGCATCGTACCGGAACGCTAAATCGCTTGGCAGCACGTCTTTGCCGGTAGGGTGGTAACTAGCCACGGCCGAAGCCTCCCACCAGGCAGATTTGTTTACAGGTGTTATCGAATCGAAAGTATAAAACCAGAAATGCCCCATTTCGGAAGCCTCTGGTAAGAAAAAGCCAAGTGTTGTAGAGGGAGCCTTAAATAACCAAATGTATCACGTGGTTAACTTCACATAGTAAGTTTATCATTTGGAATCCACGAGAAGAATAACAGAGTGTACAAAGTGAACTATAAACTTCAATACCCTTGTTTTATTTCCACTTTACCATCCAATGGTCGATAAAGTAAAAGCCAGTAAAAGCGCGTAAAAGTATGTAAATAGAGGGTCTAGTTGAGTCCTCTCGAATATTTTAAGACCGGATTGTTCGTAAGCTTTTTTATTTGCAGTAAAAAGCGTATTTCACTAAACTATTTACTTCTTACTAGTTCTGTGAGAAATTGAAAGGAAATGCCCAATCCACAGTAAATTATAAACACTTTTTGTCACTGAGTGAACAAAAACGACTTTTGCTCACTGGTTTTAGGAAAGGCGTGATTTTCGAAGGTGTTAAACGACGAGGAAGTTCGCGCTGACGTGTTGTCCTGTGCGTAAAGATTTTTTTTAATCCACTCAAAGTTAGTCCTTGACTGCAATCTCACCTGATGGTAATTAGTGATGATGAAGTATAAGATAGGAGCGGGCTAACCTGTAGAGATACGGCAGTTGTATTAAACCCATACACCTAATTGGTTTCTACACGGCATCATCGTACTGGAACGCTAAATCACTTGGCGGTACCTCTTTGCTGCATTGTTTCCTGTGTTACCGCCCTGACTTGTGGTCACCCCACAACCATTTAGTTATATCTATTCGATTGACCTATGTCTTAACAATAAGATCCTGCAAGTTGACGTACTATACCGTATTCACAAAACAATTCATTCTTCCATTAAACAACGTTATTTCGGTTGTTAGCGAAAATAATGGGATTCAAACCTCAGTCCATTGTCCACGAGACAGAGGTCCGACAAGTGATCCTCCCCCCTGAATCCCCCTACCACTAAATCCCCCATTCTCCCCCCATTGGCACGCGTGAGTGGCAATGAATGGACCCACTCATAAATCAGTTTCATTGTTATGAATAACCAGTGATGAAAAATTGTGAAGCTTTTTGTTCAGTTTACAGCGAGTTGACTATTTATAGCGATAGTGCTAGAAGAGTCAAGTAAATTGCCCTTGTGAGATGATTTTTAGGGTTCCTTACAGTAAAGGTGACTAATGGGACACTATTATTACAGCGTTCATATTTTTTATCCTCCTCAAGTTAGCCCTTGACTGCAATCTCACCTAATGATAAGTCATCACTTATCATCATGCAGACTAAGATAGTAGCGGCTAACCTGTTAGGGGCATGGCAGTTATATTAATCCCGTACCCCTATTCGGTTTCTACTTGGAGGCACGTCTTTGCCGGTAGGGTGGTAACTGGTAACTAACCACGGGCGAAGCTTCCCACCAGGCCAGACCAGGGAAAATTCAGAAATTATAAATATATTAAATTCCTAAACTAGGGTTAGTTTGGGAATTAAATATAACGAGAATCAAACCTGGGACCTTCGCACGTTAAGACAACAGCGCTCAACACTGCGCCACGGAGGTCAAAAATAGTGTTGTCGAATGTCTGTGTACTGGTAATATTGCGTGGTATCCGGGTTTTTCGTTTGGGCATCAATCCACTGTATGATATTTATACTTGCGCTATAACCAAAAGTACACAAAAAATGTTTACCATCTTGTTACGTTGTCGGTCTGCCTCATCAGCGAAACGTGCCGCGAGTGTCAGATTCTGATGTGAATACGTCAAACCGGACAATTAGTGCTTTCGCTTACCTAACTTCGGTGCGAACAGACATCTTTACTTATTATATTATTTTACATTTTGTTATACCTTTATACCTACCAGTTGTTATACCACTTAATTAAATAGTTATATACCCCAAAAGGAGTTCATCATTACAAACCTGCTTCGGGACAGCCGCCCAATATAACTGGCGCAGTCTTAAAGGATCGTTCTGCTGCTTCAAGGTCTTCGTGCATCACCTAAAAATCAGGTCGACGCCTTCGAATTCCTTGACAGGACGACAGAACCTACCAGGAGCTGCTGTCATAGAAGCTGCCGCTGAAGACTTCGTCTCATACTGGACATCGATGGATCGAAGCTCGTCAACGACTTTGGTTATGTAAGTCCATGAAATCCTTTTTATTGGTTGTGGTATAAATTTTGCGGAGGGTTCTATAATATACCTATAAGGATTTTCTTTCCCGCGTAGTTCTTATAATTTTAGCCGTGTTAGTCTTTATTACGTATAGTTAAAATAAATTACTTAATTTTCAATTAAAATTATGGAAATTAGTCAAGTAGATTTGTTAGATAGAATAAATAAGTCACTTAAGTTTTTACCGAATTTTGATGGAAATTCTTATACATTAACTAGATTTATAAAATTATCCGACCAACTAGTACGCTCATTTCTTAATCCGGCTCCAGAGTACGAGCTTTCAAATCTTTCTCTGATTAATGGAATTTTAAATAAAATCACTGGATCTGCCGCCAGAACCTCAGCAACTAACGGCATTTCCAATGATTGGTCTAGCATTAAATCTACATTAATAAATTGTTTCGCCGACCATAGAAATGAAACTGCATTACTGACAGACCTATCCCTTTTAACTCAAGGTCATACTACAATATTAAATTTTTATGAAAAAGTTCAAAATCTGCTGTCCACGATTATTACATACATAGAGTTACATGATACTGTTAAAACTACTATAGACGCAAAAAGAACACTCTACCATAGTATAGCTCTTAAGACCTTCTTGAGGGGCTTAAGAGAACCGTTAGGGTCAAGATTAAGGTGTATGAGACCCCCCACTTTAGAAAAAGCTTTGGAATTTGCCAGAGAAGAATTAAATATAATTTACTTACAGAATAGAACCAAATTTTATCAAAATTGTAATAGACATACTTCGAGACCTTGTTCTTCTTATTCACACCGAAATTATTATAATAGCATGAAATTCCCTAAAAGGTCACGAAGATACCCGGGGTTCCAAAAGCATATTCCTTCTACAGAACCTCAATACCCATCAAGTAGTTACGTTCCATACCAATCCGACCCTGATCCTAAAAATTTCTCACAAGTAGAGTTAAATCTACATAGTATATTGGAAACTCCAGAAACTCAAATTCCTTTTGATTTTTATAAATCCAACCAACATATTTCCCATGAACAATACGAGTACATGCCAGCTAAGTGTGAAAGTGAAATTGACACCGCCGACGATAAGCGGAATTATGAGTCCATATTATTACATTTGCCCACAGATCAATTAAATCAAGAAGAGGCAACTAATTTAATTAATTTGGTCAAAGAATATTCAGACTTGTTTTATTTCGAAAATGATAGTTTTATTAATGACTATCCTCAATTCGATCCCAATTTTGTAGAGAGCTTGTATCCGATTTCAAACTTAACCGATATTTTAGACAAGTTAGGGAAGTCTTTGTACTTTACAACTCTAAGTTTGGAAAATTGTAGTGCTGCTTTCAATTTTAACAGTCTTCTAGATCTGCTAAATTGCATAGGTTACTCAGACAACATTTTAGTTTTCTCTACATCATTGCAGGAACACTTAATGAATCTGCGTGCTCTTTTACAAAGATTAAGGTGTTTAAATTTTAAAATTAATATAGATAAATCAGAATTCTTCAAACATGATACACCTCTATGCCATATATATTCTCCACATGGCATACAACCGAACCCATATTACATGTCTGATATTTTAAATTTTGCTCTACCTAAAACTCGGAAGGAAATTAAAGAATTTTTATCTCTTCTTGGTTACTACAGACGATTCATACCCAATTTTGCAAGCTTAACCAAGCCCTTAACATCTTGCTTAAAGAAAGGTGTAAAAATCAATTTGACTTCTGAATTCATTGATTGTTTCAAACAATGTCAAATTCTGGCTAAAAATATCCCTATCCTAGCATATCCTAATTTTGAACTAGAATTTAATTTGGCAACTTACTCATCTCATTCTACTTTAAGTGCAACGCTTTCGCAAGGCCCTTCTGGCACCGATATACCTATCGCATACGCTTCCCGAACTTTAAATGATAGCGAATTGAAATACTCTAAAATAGAGAAGGATCTTTTATCAATAGCCTGGGCCACAAAATACTTCAGACCTTACCTTTTGAATCAAAAAGTTAGAATAATTTCCGACCTCCAAAATTTACAGAATCAAAAAGAACCGAGCACACGCATAATGAGATGGAAGTTAAAATTAGCAGAATTCGATCACATTCTAATTAACCGCAATGACTTTAATAATACCGATGTAAACTTACGTTTCACTACTACTGATTCGCATTTTAATGGAAAATTATCTAGTCCAACGAAACCACCGACTTCATCTAAAACTAAAGTAGAATTTTCAATCCTGGGAACTCCTATCCAAATCCAAGAAAAGCCCCATACTAGACACAACAAATTTGTCTCTAGGCAACGTATACATATATATACTTCTAAGAAAAGTCATGGCCCATTTACAAAGTCTCGATTAAAGAGACGTCCAAAAAATAATACGTATATTCCATAGTGGTACTTTATTCACTTAGTAACACTTTAATTTAAAAGCAACTAAGTATAGTAGGTACTTGTCCGATGAGCTCGCGACATTCCCAGTAGGTATCACATCTCAACTTACTGATAGGACTACACTATATTATATTACTTATAATAAGCACACTATATTATTCAAAATGCTTTACGAAGATTGAATTACTTTTTTGAATTTTATTGCAATAAGATATTTTACATTTTTATAGTTTTATTTTATACACATTTTACATTTTAGAATATAGTTATCTATAGAGTAGGCCTTACAAAAAATCTTATATTAAAATAAAGTACTTTCTCCACTAATCTCAGAAAACGAAAGCTCTTACTTATCGTCACAGTTAACGACACAATGTGACTAATAAAGACAATGAGCAATTAGAGATGTATGCTGAACGCTCAGTGTTTCCAACTTTTCGTTTTACCGAAAATTATGCAAGATATTTTGAGCCAATCCAGCAATTCGAGCATACTCTCACTTATGAATTATACCCAATTAACATCCTATTCTTAGAATGTCATTTCTTATTTAAATAACCTAATTAAAAAGAGCAGATTTAGTTTAACTATTATTTTACAGAATTCTAGAAATTGTAGTCCTTAGGTTTCCTTTTACATTTAGTTCAGATTTTTGTATCAGTTTAGCTTATATACCTATCATGCTTATATATATTTTAATAGTTTAGCCCAGTCTGTAATAGTAGCCTATCGTAGTAGACACGAACCTGTTATCACAACCAATTTCTTGGATTTTATGCACATAGAGGCTGAAAGCCCGAAGGTATAATTCGACAGCCCAGCGAGCAGTGGACTTCTTCGTGCTGCCAAGCAATGAGTGATCACCAAATGCATCTACAATACTAGACTATCCTCTTCGATTCAGTACTGTTACAGGAGATCATTGATGTAGAATTTTTTTAGTACCTATACTAGATGTAGGATTAGCGCTTCAAAAATGTCCCCGACAAATTACAGCACAAATACGAAAGTGCTCTTATTTGAAATTAGTATGAGCCAACCTTAGCCAACATAACGACGCGTCAAAATGCTGCAGTGCTCATATAAAAATAGTGCTAATATCCTTTGGCCAATGTTTGTGACAATGCGTCAAATATTGTAACAAACATTGACTGTTCTGGATAGACGGGATGCATGGAGTAGTGTTGGTTTTAAAAGTATTGTTGCTTAGTGATTCCCTGGTAATCAATTTCGTTATGCAGTAGAGTTGTTTGAGCCATCTAAAATATACAGATAACATTAATTATGTTCAAATTCATTTTGATAAAATTGATATTACTAGAAACACACATACCTACATAGTTACATAAATACACATAAAATACATGGGTACATAAAGATATTATATACTTTACATAAATCCCTACCAAAATTATGTTGGCACAATCTCTGCTTCTTTCTATTCTCGATTATGCTGACGCAAGCTATCTTAATTTGACTGAGGACCAATTAAACAAGCTTGAGCGACTCCAGAATCTCGCCATTCGGTTCATATTTGGTTTGCGTAAATATGACCACGTATCCGAATTTCGTCAAAAGCTCAAGTGGCTCCCTATTCGCCGTCGCCGGGATTTGCATGTACTTTCTCTTCTGTACTGTGTGTTATTTCATTTAAAAACGCCCTCCTACCTCAAGGAGAAATTCAGTTTTCTTGGAGTGCAGTCCGATTTAAGACCATGTCGTACCTTAACACTGAAAACCTCAACTCATAAAACGAAGTTCTTTGAAAATTCCTTCAGTGTTCGAGCTGTTCAGCTATGGAATGCACTTCCACTGACCATACGCCAATCTAAGTCACTGGACATATTCAAAAATGCTGTTAAGAATCATTATCTTGTAAACTAAATACGACAATAAAAATTATTCTATAAGTTAAGTCGAAATATATATATTATAATACATATGTATTAGTATATTTTATAATTAGCTATGCTAAATATAATTTATATTTTGATTATATGTTTATTATTGGTTTATGTATTAGTATGTAGTTATTCGAATGTAAGTATATTATAGAACCACCTGCAGTCTATTTTCCTTTATTTTCTCCTTTTCCTAAGGTTGCCTGGTAGAGATCGCTACCTAAGCGATAAGGCCGCCTTTTGTATCCTACTTCTGTCTGTTAATTTTATTTCCAATTTTTGTTTTTGTTATTTTTACTTGTTGTGGTGGTACAAATAAAGTATATAATAATAATAATAATAATAATAAATATTTTATAAAAAAATGTAGTAAAAAATAATAAAAGCCGCAAAGGCTAAATCTGAATAAAGTTTACTTGGTACTTTTTAAGTTTACGTGTAATACGTCAATAAAACGTAGATTTTTAACCTTGATATTAATTTTAAAATGAAACTAAGTAAGGAAAATTTAATTTTAAGTTAAAATCTTACTTCTTAAACAAATGTTAGATAGTTTAGTTTTAGTTTCCTCATGTTTTTACACAGATACTTATGCATATCATAACATTGTATAGTTATAAATATTGATAGAAGAGGAGAGAGTACGCCATTTAAACCTACGTGGTTTTTCGCAGTGCTACCCACCAAAACTGTATCAATATTTATTTTGATAAATAAAACATACTGTACAAGTATAACACATAAGTGAGTTGCTGGGGCGCGTAAGCTAGTAATAAATATACACGACCACATACCACCACGATATACAACTTTAAAAAATCAGCAACTCCATGTCTCCATTGTTCTATTTGAATTTAGTTCCATTGAATTTTTTGTTTTTGCCTTTTTACAAAGACAAAAGGTCTTAAATATAAACATACTACATTCGTAATTCAACTTAAATTCTAAGTTTTAAGGTTTATAATAAATTGACGTTGTTGATATTGACAATGTGATGGCAAGAGTTGCGTCTTGTTCCAAAATAGTGTAAAGGTATCAATTTGGCAACGTATGAAGTACCTTATTGCTTACATATTAAGTTTTATTTTAATAATAAATATTGTTGTACTTATTTTAAAAATTACTTTTTGTTTTGGATTGAAAGGTTATTCCTACCTTTTCTCTGATGACAGAACGTCTTAAAAATTAATATTTTCTAATCGTAATGTAGCTTTATGTGTTAAACTTAAGGTGCATAATTAACTGAAGTTGTTGCTAATATAATACATTTTTCTACATTTCCCACTCAGCATACAAATGTTTATGTGTGTGCAAATTGGGACATTTTTGCGATATTTTTTGTTCGTGACCCTGTTTCTAGTACTCATTCTATTTCAATGCAGGAGATAGATGAAACGTGTTTAACCTCGCCTATCTCTCTGTCCAAGGAAGCTCTGATAGAGCAGATGACCCACTATTTCACCAAATGTCTTATAATATTATACATCATCATTCATCAGCTACCAATATTGAAAAATAAAGACCACACACGAAGCAGGAAGATTACCATTTATAGAAGACCTTTAGAAGATTACAGAAATGCCGCAATATTCGTTGCCTTCATCCCCAAATAATTGCTCATCTGATGGCGGAGGTGTTACGTTGTCGGTCTGCCTCATCAGCGAAACGTGCCGCGAGTGTCAGATTCTGATGTGAATACGTCAAACCGGACAATTAGTGCTTTCGCTTACCTAACTTCGGTGCGAACAGACATCTTTACTTATTATATTATTTTACATTTTGTTATACCTTTATACCTACCAGTTGTTATACCACTTAATTAAATAGTTATATACCCCAAAAGGAGTTCATCATTACAAACCTGCTTCGGGACAGCCGCCCAATATAACTATCTGTAATTTAATATAAAATATTTTTTACTCGAAAAGTTCGCATTGATAATATCATCTTAACGGTGGAAATTTGGCGGTTGTTTGAAAAGATGTTCCGTTTTACGACAGCCGTTATGTTTCTCGACGCAATTAACAACAACAACAGCGATAGAAAGTCGACAACTCGAGTCTCGACACCTGTTTACGATTAGTGTCGTTTGTGGGAAGTAAAACACTGAACGGTTATTTTGACTGCTACCCGATAGTAGTTTCAAAATTCAAAATTCAAAATTCAAATATTTTTTATTCAAATAGACTTTTTACAAGTGCTTATGAATAGTCGAATGACTCTACCACTGGTTCGGAATGATGTTCCTACCGAGAAGAACCAGCAAGAAACTCGGTGGTTGCTCGTTTGAAAAAATGTATATTTACAATTGCATTAATCCAAAGATACATAAGTAACAGCAGTCCTGAGCATTGCTGGAGCGAGTCAAATCCATGCGCTTTTATCATTTATATAATCTTCGACAGTATAATAAGCTTTTTTCAGGAGCATTTTTTTAATGGTTTTCTTAAACTTGTGTAAAGGCAAGTTTATAATAGGCAGTGGAATTTTGTTAAAGAATAGAATGCTCATTCCCACGAACGACCTTCGGACTTTCGTGAGGCGGAGCGATGGAGTCACGAGCCTATGGCGGTTTCTAGTTGGCCTATCGTGCAGATCGCATATTCTTTTGTAATTCTGAATGTGCTGTTTTACGAAGATCAGATTACTGTAAATATATTGTGAGGCTTCTGTAAGAATACCTATTTCTTTGAATTTCTCCCTAAGGGATTCATGTGGTTTTAAATTGTAAATTGCACGTATTGCCCTTTTTTGTAATACAAATATTTTTTGAATATCTGCCGCTTTACCCCACAGCAAGATTCCGTAAGACATAATACTATGAAAATAAGCAAAATATACAATCTTAGCAGTTTCAGCGTCTGTTAACTGCCGAATCTTTCTGACAGCGTAAGCAGCAGAACTGAGTTTACCAGCTAGATTTGATATATGGGTGCCCCATTGAAGCTTAGCATCTAAGGTCACACCCAAGAACACGGTGGCCTCTTCTATTTTTAACATATCATTATTTACCACTAGATTAATGTTACATGTATTCTTGGTATTGGGCAGTGCGAACTCAACACACTTGGTTTTTTTTGCATTTAAAAGTAAGTTATTTACAGTAAACCAGTGAGTGACCTGATAAATGGCACTATTTACGTCGTCAAAATCATCCTTATTTCTATCGACTTTAAAAATTAAAGACGTATCATCAGCAAATAGCACAATATCGCAAGTATCCTGGACAAAATATGGTAAATCATTTATATATACCAAGAACATGAAGGGACCCAGAATAGAGCCTTGAGGGACACCCATTAACGAGGCTGATCCGGATGATTTCACATTGTTTACACATACCGTCTGAATATGGTCACTAAGATATGATGCAATGAGGCTAAGTGCAGTGTCTTTGATTCCATAGTAGCTTAATTTGGTCAACAGTGTCACGTGATCAACACAGTCGAATGCCTTAGACAAATCACAAAAAATACCAATAGCATTCTGTGAGTTCTCCCAAGCATCAAATATATGTTTTAACAGCGATGCGCCCGCATCTACTGTTGATCGACCTTTCGTAAAACCATACTGCTCGGAGTAAAGTAATTTATTTAAATTAAAATGTCGGAGTAGTTGGTTGAGCATCATTTTTTCAAATATCTTGCTTAGGGTTGGCAAAATTGAAATTGGTCTGTAATTATTTGGATCACTTTTGCTACCTGATTTAAAAAGAGGAATCAATTTACTACATTTCATGAGGTCAGGAAAAGATGCCAAATCCACAGACTCATTAAAAATTTGAGCAAGATATGGCGCAATAACATCAATAACATTGTAGATAATTTTCACTGATCACATAATAGATAATCTATGCTTATAAACGCGTAAGTTTGGATGGATGAATGGAAGTTTGTTACTCAATCACGCCAGAAAGCCAGAACTGGATGAAATTTGGCACAGAGATTATAGTCTGGAATAAAACATAGGCTAGTTTTTATCCTGAAACATTAAAGAATTCCCGCTGGAACCAAAAAACTTAAATCCACGCGTACGAAGTCGCCGGCATCAGCTAGTACCTATCACTAAAAAAATCCGATGTGTTAAATAATTTCTAACAATAGAAAAACGGAGATCTAAACGCGGATTTATGTGAAAAAAAGACAGAAACTAAACAGAAAAGAAACCTCTTGTTACATACAAAAACTGCGCAATCCGATTTTAACAAGAAAATCCTCAAGTAGCTCATTTATTCTCTCATTCTTCTGGTCTGTTTTGAATAGAAATGTTTCGTAGAAAGCGAAAATCTTGGCATTTTACCGTAGAGGGCTCTGAACAATCAGTGGGTAGTACCTTAGTACCCTGTCCGATGTTTTTCCCCATCTTATAAAAGAAATAATATAAAATCGAATATAAATATCAATACATAGTATAAAACAGAGTCTCTTCCCGATGTCTGTCCTTATGTTTGCTTAGATCTTTTTAATAGATAGAGTGATTCAATAGAAAGCTTTATATGTATAATACATACATAATATAGTAGAGAAACACTGATAATTTTAGAGGTTTCTAATGTGATGTCGTAAATAAATCATTTTTTTTGCACTTACATTGCAAACGCTGGCTGAACCCTACGAGATGAATCAAAATACTAAACACCTTAAAATTGTATTGTACACCTTAAAAAATCTACATAAACGGCAATAGTATATTATGTCTATCTCTTAGGAATAACCCAAAATAACCATTTTTTATTCTTTACTTTTTACGAGAAATAGTGGCTTATTTACGAAGCGATTTTAAGGAATACAGCATTAATCCGTATCCAATCCAATCCGTGATGCCCGCGACTTCGTCCGCGTGGATTAAGTTTTTTGTAATTTCCGCGGGAACTCCATAATTTTACGAGACAAAAATTTATTTTGTATCCATATTAATATTGAATATGCGAAAGTATGTCTGTCTGTTTGCTACGCTTTAACGGCCCATCTTTTCAACCGATTTTGATGAAATTTGGAACAGAGATACGTTGTATCCCGCGGAAGGACGCCGGCTACGTTTTATCAGAGAAAAGATTTCCCTCGGAATTTGCTTAGTCACCAAAAACGTAAATGCACGCAGACGAAGTCGAGGGCATCTTCTAATAACTCATAAGTGTAATAATTATAAACATAATATTATAGAGCAAAATAACACGTAAAGGAAAATATCTACAGTTTTTACGAGTAGATACTAGATAGAAGTCTCAAGTCACGCTCGAGGCTGCAAGGGCGATCCAAATGCGGACTCTGGGAATAAATAAAATTGTTATCTCCTTAACAAAGTTTACGGACCATGTAGGTACGTCAAGGATGTGAAATAGGTACGCAACTAACATGAGTATTCTACGCTGTGACATTTTATAGTTTTTTAACCGACTTCAAAAAAAGGAGGAGGTTATCAATTCGGCTGTATGGTTTTATATGTTTGTTACGCGATTACTCCGCCAATTATGAAACAATTTTGATGATTCTTTTTTTGTTTGATAGATCATACTTCAGAGGTGGTCCCATATACATTTGGTGAAGATCTGATGAATATCTTCGGACATGGCGAACGAAACTCCTCAATGGATAAGAGTAAATTGTTCGGGATCAGTGCAATAGCTTAGTAAATATAGTAGGTTTTTAACCAGACATAGCATATTATTTTAATACGTGACTCAGATCATATCTTCGGACATGGATATCGGAACTTCTCAATGGATAAGAGTAAATTGCTCGCGAAGGTAATAGCTTAGTAAACAGTAGGTTTTTAACCAGACATCCATACTAATATACCTAATAAATGCGAAAGTGTGTCTGTCTGTCTGTCTGCTACGCTTTCACGGCCCATCTGTGCCGGTGGCTCCATTGCCGCTGGCATGAAGGACAAACCAACAAATACACATTTTACATTTAGTGGTATAAACTTGTTTAGATATAATATTATTTAGGTGTAATATCTTTTTATGACATCCTTCTACCGCATACAACTATTATTATCATAGCTTAAACTACCACGATAAGGCCCTGAACGCATTATTTCAGACAAAAAACGCGTTATCTAACATATTATTTACATGCCTTTCTCTCTGAGCCCTTTCACGAAACAAAAACATTTTATTCCAAGGGTACAAGTGTTATAATGTATGGAAGGGCGCAGGTGGTCGCTCACGAAGGGCGGTAAACTTGTTTTTTGTCCCTCAAGGCTATCTTTCAGCGGGGGTTTTTATCGTCCACAGATTGGGAAGGTTTTTCTAGTTGTGAAAGATTTTACGGCGATGTTTTACAGTTGGATTTATGTATCAAATACTTGCTTTTGCCCGCAACTTCATCCGCGTGGATTACACAAATTTCAAACCCCTATTTTACCCTCTTAGAGGTTGAATTTTCAAACATCCTTTCTTAGGGTTTGTCTACGTCATATTAGCTATCTGTATGCCAAATTTCAGCCTGATCCGTCCAGTAGTTTGAGCTGTGCGTTGATAGTTATGTAACACGCCATCGTACCGGAACGCAGAATCGCTTGGCGGCACATCTTTGCCGATGGGGTGGTAACTATAGCCCCGGTTGAAGCTTCTCACCAAACCAGACTATAAATTCCCAAATTGACCCAGCCGGGGATCGAACCCGGGAGTCGGGACTCGGGACATCCCACGTTAAGACAGCGCTCACTAGTGCGCTAGGGAGGTCGTCAATTCTCACCAATTATCTTCACTCCTTATCGGGAACCCATAACAAATGAGGCGAGTCAATCAATCCTCCACTGAGTCAAAGTTTCAAATCTATTAGCATTAGCAACTGCCTTGAATGGGACCGTGGAGTTATCTTAAATTGATACGAAACCAAGAGAGAGAATAAAACAGTAGAGCGGCCATTGTTGAGATCATTTTTCATTGGCTTTATATTCATTTTAATATTATACTTTTTTATTACTACATGATGTTTGCGACTCCGTCCATATGGATGGAATAAAAAGTATCCTATGTAGTGACTAAGTATACGTATGATTTAATGGTATAGTATGAAATTTTGTCAACTCCTGAACTATTAATAAATTGTTATAAAAAATCAACAGTTATTCTTAAATAAAAAAATAATTAGAGAAATTTTTTTAAAAGTTAGTTAAGATCTGTGAAATTGAATATTTATAACTTCACTCTGTATTTTACTAAAACTATGAAATTTTAACGAATATAAGTCTAAAGAGTCTAATAATCTCTATGATTGACAATCGCAAAAAATATAGGCAATTGATGCTATAGTGTTATTTCCTTAATTTATATTTAGTCTGTTCAACCTATCTGCTACTAATATAACGTTTGAATATCTACGTTCTAATGGCATTGCGGTGTATATTACGGGAGATGGAATACTATTCAATTCAAGCAAATACTGGTAAGGATCCTCGGTTCGGAATAATTAGCCAATCTGGCCGCGATGAATATTGATAGGTTAAGTATTGTTTGAAGCTTATCTTACGCCTAACAGTTCACTCTATTTGTCTTAATCATTGATGTAGAATTTTAGTACCTATGTTTCAATACACTAACCCTGTTGAAAATATTGTAAATACTGTTTGAATTATTGCCAATGTAAGTACTTCATACTTATATTAAAACTGCGAAATTTTGTTTATTTTTACACGCTTTTTATTAGCTTCAGACGTATGTATGTTAGTATTAGTACGAGTATGTTAGTATGTAACGGAATCTTTGAACATAATTTTGACAACCTTTAAAACGTCGGATTAACTCGAAATGTGTCATATTAAGGACCGATGACAATTCAATATTTTAAACAGTTTGACCCGTTATCCTTACTAGGATAATCAGGATTAGCGATTTTTAGTTTTCCTGTCAAAAGCGTGTTTTTTAGTTTTTTTAAACTATTATTATTTGGTTTGTCTTTCAATCACGCCGCAACGGATTGACGTGATTTTTTGCATGTATAATATAGTTGAGGTCCTGGAGAATGATACAGGCGACATTTTTATCCCGGTAAATTAAGAAGTTCCAGCGGGAATCAAAAAACTTATTCCACGCAAATAAAGTCGCGGGCATCAGATAGTAGAATATAAGATAATTTGTTTTAATGGACATTTTTTAAATGACAAAGTTCGTATGTTTGAAACATATGTAAGTTTCTACTTTGTATGTTTGTAAGTTCGCATGTTTGTATGTTTGGTAACGCAACAATAACGCATGACACGATTGGCTGAAATTATGAATAGAGATAGCTTAAAACCTGGCTACTTTTTATCGCGGAGAATCAAGTTCCCACAGGATTTATTAAATACCTAAATCCAGTCGTAGAGGGTCCATCCTTAGTCGCGGGCATAATCTAGTAATATTTCAGCTGTGATATTATCAAGGGGTTACTAGAAATTGCCTTCCCATCACAAGTTATTTATTATTCATGATACAGCGTGCAAAATCATTCGTACCACATAAAATAAACTGTACGTTCCGGGAAGATACCCGGTATTACCATAAAGTGTGTAAGCACTAGTGCAGTAATATCGCGAATATGTTGGTAATATGTTGGAATACGGCTGGGAAGATCACGCGTTACGATGCGACGTGCCTGGAGTGTAACTGGCCTTTTTGAGGGTAAAGTTTGGTTGCTCTCAGAACACTTTAAAAGCGCAGTAAATGCCGAATAGGCTCAAACTTAAACTCTTTTTATTCAAATAAACTTTTACAGGGGCTTTTGTGAATCTACTACTGGTTAGGTTCCCACCGAGAAGAACCAGCAAAAAACTAGATATTTCGGTGGTTACTAACGCAATTCATTTATTTGCAAGAAACATGTTTTTACAAAAGATGGAAAACAGTAACACAAACAATGTTTCGGCTTAACATTATAGACATGCAAAAATATAATGTCATTTGAGTTGTAGTTTTTTGTTACCTAATAATATCACAAAAAAAGATTACTTAATATTAGATGAGGTAAATTGGTCTTTTGAAAAAAAAATTACAATATTACATCAATGTGTAGATACCTACCTTTATCCTTCATAATATAACCTCCAATCATAAAATCACAAATACCTACTTCCAAAGATAGGAATAACGCTTCCTATATTTCTCATAAGCTACTCGTATACGCCAGACATCTCCCGATCTCCGATGTTCGTCAAAGTTTAAAGCATCGTGTGATCAGTCTGACTCCATCCAGTTTTATAGCGCATAAAAGTTTGAAATATGGGAGAAATAATAAAGCGCCATATGCCAGTACAGGAAGATATTGGGACGGCGGCATGGAATAGATAGGTTACAGAACGTTAACTACATACATCGCACGATAGGAGACAAATTCACGCAAAGGCAAATGCATAGAAGCTTATTATTATTACAACTATGTTGAGGGCAGCGAATTGAGGGATACCAGAAAGTCCATTAAATATATTGCATGATAAAAAGACCAATAAATTGTCCACTCTAAAGCCAAAAATATTATATTATGACGAAATAAAATTACCATCCATCCATTTAGTCATCCATATGTCGTTAATTGATGACCTTCCTGGCGCAGAAGTGATCGGCACTGTCTTCTATGCAGAAGGACCCGAATCGATCCCCAGCTGAGTTAATTTGGAAATTTATAATTCCTATCTAAATATTTTCTGGTTAAGTCTGGTTACAGGCTTTGGCTGTAGCCACGTCAAAGAGATATTACGACGTTAAGATCGCAAAATGTCTCCAAATATTTCATCATAATTTAGCTAATCAGCTAACCTCAGCACAACACCGCTCTACTCCACTTCTGTGGATGTGTGCACTAGGCCACAGATGAAATAATAGTAACCCAAGTACCTTCTGTCAACTCTATATTCTGTGGTAAAGGCAGATATTGGGCCGGCGGCGCGGCGCGACGGCTCCGGGATGAGATGAAAACGAATATGTGATTGACAGAGACCTAGATTGTATCGTGAATAAAAATTGACTTTCTGCACTTCGGGGAATTGTTGTTTTTCTCATCGAGAGAAAAATAGTTTTCAGGTGTTGTTTGAAAACTTTTGTGATATCTTTTAGATTGATGTAAATTTTTTTCTTCGATATTTTTTATTCCTCTATAGTTTGTTTTGTGAAGAATGCCTTTGTTGAAATAATGTTCTTAAAGGTGTGTGAAGTCTACCAATCCGCACTTGGTCAGCGTGGTGGACTACCTATAGCTATAGACTATAGCTGGACGTCTTATGAAAAAAATCCCAAATTAATCCAGCCACAAAACTACACATTCTAGATGAACACCACTGTGCCAAAGAGCCTTCCATACTGTGAAAAGTCCTCTTGCGAATTTTGTACGTTGTTTCGGTATATGTATAGTAACTAATATTTAAGCCTACGGTATAGTTTCTATGAAGACGTTTCAGTGTAGACTGATTAGCTCGTATCTGCCAAGGCCAAACAGCGCTGCGGCATAATAATAGGCTTACGACCGAAGGCAGACGTAACAAAGTGAGGCGGTGAAGCTGGTGACACAAACAAGTGTTGTCGGTCACCACGGGACAAGTTGTGTGGTCCGAACCTTAAGATACTGGTTGAAATGATTAAAGTCAACAAAAACTAAATGATTATTTTTAATTTATGGCAGAGTGCTACAATGATAGTTTTATAGCGCTTGACTCGCATATATTAAAGATCATTAGCTTAAAGTGTCTTAAGAAAATGGTAATGCATACCATATATTATAAAATACAACTTTAATCGAAATGAAGGCGGTCCTTAAGACGCCGCCTCTTCAAGACTTGTCAACTCGACTCACCAAGTTTTTTAACCGACTTCCAAAAAAGGAGGAGGTTCTCAATTTGGCGCGTATGTTTTTTTTTTATGTATGTATGCATATCTCCGTGGTTTCTAAACTGATTTGAATTTATTTTTTTACTAATTAAGAAGTAACTGTATAATAGGTATTCAAACGGATCTGACTCAAGAAATATTACCCAAATACATGTCACTGTGAAAGTGTGCCAGCTTGAAGCCCGATGTTTTTTGCGCGACTTCTTCCGCGTGAATTCATTAATTTCTTATAATTTTTCGGGATAAAAAGAAGCCTATGTATTATTTCAGACTATAATCTATCTCCGTGCCAAATATCATCCAGATCCGTTCAGTCGTTTTGGCGTGATTCAGTAACAAACATCCATCCATCCACCCATCCAAACGTTCCCATTTATAATATTATTAATATTGATAGATTTAAGCAAAGCTTTAAACACATACACGTCGTCCTGTCATGTCGTTCATCTTTTTTTCTTTTGTCCCGAAATATCTACAGTGTCTCTTGCCTTGTACCACGCAGCATCGTCAAAGCCGGTCATTACCCGCTGCGCTTTGTAAGCGCGCTCAATGCCGCCAATCACGACGCGATCTCGTGTTTGTGTCAGATTCGATTCATTCACACCCGAAATTGCTGTATGAGGAGAGTTTTCCAGTTGGAGCCAAGAGATATTAATTCATGCTTTGATATTTCATTCGCGTGGATTGAGGTATTTTTGTTCCCGCGGGAACTCGTTAATTTTCCGGGATAAAAAGTAACCTATGTATAATTCCAGGCTATGATCTATCTCTGTGCCAAATTTTATACTTGGATATACTAGGTCATCATAAAAATAAACACTCACTTTCCGACAATCACAGGAGATTTCTTATCGGTACAGTATCGGTATCGGTTATTATTAGTAACATGATAATAGTCGTTAAAGCTCGCCAACCCGCATTGGAGCAACGTGGTGGGTCTAAGCTCTAATTCCCTCTCGCCTATGAGAATGGAGGCCTGTGCCCAGCAGAGGGACGTTAATGGGTTGTAGTGGTAGGTCCATGATAAAAATAATTTCACTTTCCGCAATTCGTCCATGTAATCAATCAGACATACCTTTTCACATGTTTATGTTACCTATCAATCCTGTAGGGGATTGGATTGTTCGGGCCGAATAAGGTCGATATTGGCTCGTAAAGAAACAGTATGGGGCAGCCTTTTGAAGCTTGCAAGCTTAGTCCCAGTTTTAATATTGCAATTTCGATTTAACTTACTCGAACATTCGAACACATTGGCTTCGAGGTAAATTGGACGCAAAAGCCCTTGATATACAGTCACAAATTCAGTACTCTCTTTCGCTTTGCATCGTATTTCTCGTCGCTGAGGGTCGTGACCCCTTTCCACTCGAGATAACTTAATGTGGGTGGGTTCCCACGTCCTTCCGCATCAATGCAACCGATTTTAATTTCGATACGATTCCACTTAGCTGTGAATTTCACAGCTAACTGTGAATGCATTATGCATACAAGAAATTAAGCTCTAATGCCATGCAGAGTTCATTATACTTTGACGCCAACGTGTTAGAGTGTTCGAATACGATCAATCGGAATAGCAAACTTAAAACTAAGACTAAGGGCACAGCTGTACAGGGCACGTACTCGGCGTAGTGGCTCACGAAGCCTGAATTCAGAGCTGCGACTTAGCAACAACTCATACACTTCAATAGGATACGTGGCCACTATATTTTGTTGTAGCGCAACTATAGGGTTGAACGCCACCCGCTCTCTTAGCTTTAGTTTTAATATTATCCATTACCATTTTTATTTAGATGTAAAATTATATTTATTGTATCTGTTTGTATGAAGTATATTTTTGTGACGTATTTAAAAAGTACAGTGGTATCTAGCATCTTTGAAAAAATAAATTTGACAGAATTTTTGATATCATAAGTTTGTACAAACTACACGACTTTAAAATGAGGCATCGGTTCTACATCCGTAGGTAGGTGCATATAGTCAAAACTCCAATTCCTCGTTTCTAATTCGAGCCAGCCTCTAGGATATTTAATGCCTTTCCAGTTTCCGGTTTCTCGTCCGCTTTTAATATCGGTATTTTTAAATCAATAGAAAATCTTCTAGCCAATTTATTAGCGTAGTTACAGTATGAATACAAAAAAAATGTTAACTTGTATATTTATGAGTGAATGATACGTTTCTTATGATACGTTAAGACTCTACCATCTGTTCGGGAAAACGATTCTACGGCAAAGAGCTGACAAGAAACTCAGCAGTTGCTCTTTTCTTAAAAAAGAAAAATGTTACTATAAGTATAAACAATACAACACATACGTTACGCTACAAGTATTACACTGACTTGTGGGTCACTGGATGCGAGGCCGGTTGCTTCCGTGCAACTGTGTCATTAAAAAAATCATCGATAGTATAATTTTTTTTTCTCTGGAGAGGTGGAAAATCCTCATTGGATACCTCAGGAGTTTTGGAGGAATGCCCGATTCCATTGGGGATGAAACCCAGCGGCCTACGGACTAAAAACCTCCTCCCCCTTCTCCGCTCATTCTTTCAGGTAAAGCCTTTGCATTCCGTCTGAAAGATGGCTGTCTTCAGGCGTTTTCCTGTCTCTGCCTTTCCCACTCGTCCTTGATTCTCTTTTTAACAATAGCACGCAATATAATAGAAACCTTGACTTAACAGTCTTTTAACAGTCAACAAAACAACTTGTTTAACAGTCTTTTTTATGCCTAAGTATATTTAATATTGCTTAAGTATTGCTTTAAGCAGAATGGCCCACTAGATAAATTTAGATGTGCTGCGGTGGTGTGGGGTTAGCTACTTAACTAAATATCAAAGTCCGGCCATGCCCCAGCCACGAGGCTTCTGTTATAATGGCCAGTTAGCGATGCGGGACACGACGCGGACTCATAATTTCCGCCATGTTTTTTCAGCGGGCACGCGAGACGCATATTTTACAGCTGATTGATCCCACATCGCTAGCAGATGACTTTTGGATGGAAAGTGGGGTGTTTTAGTTGGTTTCACTGTTTTACTTCTCGTATTTGAATAACCTCCAACCTCCAAGCTTAAGATTCAGTAGCACTTGTAAAAGTTTATTTGAATCTATACTAATATTATAAACTAGATGATGCCCGCGACTTCGTCCGCGTGGATTAAGATTTTTGGGTTCCCGCGGGAACTCTTTAATTTTCCGGGATAATAAGCCTATGTTCTTCCCCGGGATACAAACTATCCCTATACCAAATTTCATCAAAATCGGTTGAAAAGATGGGCCGTGAAAGCGTAGCAGCAGACAGACAGACGGACAGACAGACACAGACACACTTTCGCATTTATAAGATTAGTATGGATGCAAAGTTTTGATGGATGGATGTATGGATGGATGTTTGTTACTCAATCACACCAGAACGGCTGAACGAATCTAGATGAAATTTGGCACAGAGATGGATTCTATTCCTTTACTCTCATAGCTCGATGGGACGGAAAATCTGACACGACTGGAAAGAGATCAAGCGTAACACCGACGGCTTAACCGCCGCCGCCGGGTTGAAACACCGCCAACTTCCTAACTCCAGGGACCTCGCCGGCTGCAGTCGAACATGCTAACCACTAGACCAACGAGGCATTCAGCGTAGTTACAAATAGTAACTAGTTGTATCAACTATCAATAAAGATTGATTCGATAGAGTCCAACGTGCTAGTTACATAGTTTGTTAGCAATACCTACATCTGCAGTGAACGATGCATTGACTCGTGACGCGGTTGTATCGAGTGATGATGTTATTTTTTAACCATTTTTGACAAACAGATGTGGAAAAATTTCATACCTATCCCGTACTCACGATTGTCAAAGGATTGAAGCTAGTTTTGTACAGACTAGTTACAGGCTACAGAGTTACCTATATGTTGGACTAAAATGGTGTTCTAGGAAAGTCTGACAAACTTGTCTGACCCGGTGTCAGCGTCGCTAATAAAAATCCATATCCATACTAATAATAAAAATCTGAAAGTGTTTCTGTCTATCTGTCTGTCTGCTACGCTTTCACGGCCCATCTGTTCAACCGATTTTGATGAAATTTGGTATAGGTATAGTTTGTATCCCAGGGAAGGACATAGGCTACTTTTTATCCCGGAAAATTAAAGTTTCCGTGGGAACCAAAAAACCTGAATCCACGCGGATGAAGTTGCGGGCATCATCTAGTGAAAAATAAAATAGAAACAAAAACTAAACAGGCATAAAAATTAGATCTAATTTTGGCCACCGGGTTGTAATGTCTGTAGGAGTAGACCGTATCTAAGCAAAAACTACTTGCAGCTAACGTATTTTTATGTCTACATACAGTACTTAGCACTAGATTGAGTGTTTAGTACTTGTTTATGAAGTTTTTCTTTATGATATAATAATTATTTCGTTGTTCAACGACACAGTATTATAATAATAAAAAGGTCGAAATACCGACAAGTAAATCGTCGAATTTATCGTGGAACTTACACGTTAATAAATTATCTCTCCGTAGAGAGTTAGAGACATAACAAAACTCCGTAGTTTTTTGTTTATTTGTTTAAGAATTTCAGAAATTTCACTTGAACGAAACTGAGCCTGTAAATAAATATAATTGATACCTTCACCTTCAATACTGCTTAGAATATAAACAATATTCTAAGCAATATTGAATAAGCAGTATTGAGTAAGCAGCAGTATTAACCTACAAAACAGTGTTACTACTCTTCTATAAAACAACAGCATCGATAATGAATTACTTATTGTAGACAACTACATTTATGTATTTTCTGGAAATAAATAAATAATACAATTGTCGCGTACTTAACTCGTTAAGAATCTCGACACTTACAAAAATAATGTCATAATATTATGACAAGGATTATACTGCCAACGCATAAAGAATGACAGTTGGATGTCACGTACCTTGACGTTCCTGAAATAAGGATTGCAATTCTAAAACACGAAAGTCAAGAATAATGAAACAATGTGGTTTTCAGCGTTGGCAGATGAAATAAGAATAATAAACCAGGCATAATATTATTTGAAAATGGCTGTCATAGAGGAACCGCCAATAAACACAAACTTTATGGCAGCCGTCAAGGGGCGAGCTCCGGTGTGTAGACGGAAAATTAATGTAGTTTCGAACAACGCTCTAATGAAATTAATGAGCTAAACGTCGCGTCGCGGGCAACTGCCTCGTTGGTCTAGTGTTTATCATGTTCGACTGCGGCTGACGAGGTTCCGGGTTCGATTCCCGGGCCATAATTATTAAGTTTTACTGACAATAATTCTCAGTACTAGTCCGGAGTTAGGAAGTTGGCGGTGTTTCACCCCCGTGCCTCGGAGAGCACGTTAAGCTATCTCTATCCGGTCGTGTCGGATCTTCCGTCCGACCGGGCTATGTATGCACCATACTTATTACAGCACTAGTATTGGGATTGAGAATTGAGCTCCTCTTTGTAGATGTCGTTTATCGCGTGACGACCGACAATTTGAAGAAGGCACACGAGAATGCACACGAAAATTAATGAAATTGTAATTTTTTTTTTTTCAACACAGCAACCGCCGAGTTTCTTGCTGGTTCTTCTCGGTAGGAATGTCATTCCGAACCAGTGGTAGATTCACTTGACGAGCGATAGCATGTACATGCAGTAATATTATTGTAATGTAATGTAAGATTTTTACAAAATGTTTGTTACATTGTTATTGCTAATAAAGAACTTATAAAATAATAAATAATAACTTGACGATTCAAAAGTACTTGTAAAGTTTATTTGATTAAAAATCATTTTGAATTTTAATTTGAATTTGAATAACAGCAAGTTAGTGCTTGGCCAGAGTGAACGTCTTGACCGCGATCTCCCTTGATGATGTGGTAGCGCCCTAACCTGGTAGGGGTGTGGCATTAACAAAATCTATTATTCACGGTATCGTACCGGAACGCGTGTACCTATAGCCGATTCCATATAAAATCAAATTGTACATTTAACACTCATGTCTTATTCTACAGCAATGTTATATTTTTTTGGCACATTGCCTCACACACGTAGAATCAGAGGATTGGCGTAGAGCCTAATTTTAGGCGTTGATTTTGTTCACTAAGGCATCGACAAGGTCTGCACCCTTACGCAGTCGAAATCCCGCGGGCTCGTACGAAGCGATTTGCTTCCTCGTTTCTAATTCGAACCGCTAGGATATCGAATGCCCTTCCGGCTTCCGTTTTCCCCTCCTCTTTTAATATAGGTACCTTCAAATCAAGAGTGAATAGGCATCTTCTAGGCAAGCGCGTTCCACCTTAGGCTGCATAACCACTTGCATGCAAGTCTGATTGCAGCCAAGCGCTAGCCTATATATTTAAAAAAAAAAAAACCTATGAGGTAGTAATATTGTTGTGTACTATCAGCGCGAGTTACTTATTACTATTCCTAGTTAGTAAGTAGGTAGGTACGTATTCTACTACATTTTTGACAAACGGTTTTTTATTTTAATCTTTTTTCAACTTTAAACCTAAAGATGGTACGGAGATATACGCATCATCATCATCATCTATACTGTCCATACTAATATTATAAATGCGAAACACTGTCTGTCTGTCTGTCCGTCTGTCTGTCTGCTACGCTTTCACGGCCCATCTGTCATATAAAATCGGTTTAATTTTGTTAAAGTTTGATATAGGAATAGTGTGTATCCCGGGGAAGGATATAGGCTACTTTTTATCCTAGAAAATTAAAGAGTGATCCCTGAGCACATCGGCCGAACGGAGGATGATCATCCTATTGTTACGGTCGAGCCATATCACCTGCTCCCGTACACGACTATCAAAATCAAAGCTATTTAAAGCACCTGCATTATCCAATTTCTACTGAAACCAACATACAATTTTATCTTGTTCAACCCATCATTTAAGTTACCTTATCATTGTAACCACGCCAATCAATTTTATATTCTATTACTTTAACTATACAGTTAACATTTCACTAGCATAGTGTATAATAGGCAGCAGTGAATGTCAGCACGTCGTCTTAAAGCCACAGATAACAAATATTTTCGCACTGACTGACAAACCCCCGCGTAGTTTCACGTATCGCGTTTGACAGGTGAAGACTGGAGGGGAAACCGAGGCGGTCCTAAAGGTATATACCCACTGCAGAATATTACCTCGCGGAAATACCGCATCGCCATCGGTTCTAAGATAGGTACTAATGTTATTAAGATTTTTATCGATTGTGCTGGTTCCTAAACAACATTGATTCGAGTCTGTAACTGGATGAGTGGCTGACTTAGGAGATCAACATTTTACTTTTGCGTTGAATCCTTGCCTCAGAGAGTAGGCGCTTTAACGGGTTACAATTTGATAATAATAATTTGTTTAATGAGTCAAAATCCTGTCTCTTAGTAAAGTCGTATCTGGGATCTAGGAAATTTACCAAAAAAAGCTTTCAGTTTTTTTTAAATTTCGTTTTGAAATGTGTGAATGGCTGCTTAAAGGTCCTGAAAACAATATATTAATTTTTCAAGCATACAGAATTTGTCACCGTTTAAAAGATAACGCTTGACTTTTTTAAAATGATCAGTTTTGACGATTTTACGCTATGACGGAGACGATAAAAGTATTAGTTTTCATACCAGCATAATTTATTATTCTAGTACAAAAAAAAACAAAATATCTCCAATACAGCATTATTATGAGCAGATTAAAAAAAATCTGAGCGCTGCTATCCCACTGCATTTAAAAACAGAATCACAAAAACTATCGCGCGGATATAAGCCCATAATGTGAGACAACTCCAAAGTTTACCGTTCATAACAAAACACGATTTATTGCAATGGTATAAAGGATAAAGTCGTGTGTATTTATTCATCTGGTATTATGTATCGCAAATCAACCGTGTACACAGATATTATTAATGTTCCGAAGTCTGGGAGCAAAGTTTTGCTAAGTTGTTTAGGTACGTTGTTAGCAGTTCGCTGTAATCGATAAGTTAAATGCTTACTCCATGACGAATGTTACGAAACAAGTAGAGTTCAATTATGGTAAAATAAACATCTTTCATTGAGTATTTATGATACTTTGGCAGTGACAAGTTACTCTACCCCTTACTGGTACCTAAAGTTGTACATGCGAGTATTATAGCGTTACGGTACGAGTACGATGCTATATAAAAAGCCGATTAGGAATGAGGATACAAGCTTAAAAACACTAACACTAGGTTACTCACCAGGTCAGACTACGTCAAGGGCTTATTTATACCATACTAGCTGATGCCAGCGACTTCGTTCACGTGGATTGAGAATTTTTGGTTCCCGCGGAAGTTCTTTAATTCTCCGAGATAAAAAGTATGTGTTATTCCAGACTACAGTCTATCTCTGTGCCAAATTTCATCCAGATCCGTTCAGCTGTTCTGGCGTGATCGAGACACGAACATCTATCCATCCATCCATCGTTTCATCCAAACTTTCGCATTTAAGTATAATTTTAGTAAATAATATATTAAAACAAGTTATACATAGCCTTTCATTAAATCTAAACGTGCGCAGGGTTGCACTTATAAATGTTCTTCAGTGAGTACTTAAAAACACCTCGATGAAAGATGGCTGCTTCAAAACACCTGCTATGTTTGGTAGACATTAAAATGTGGCCAATAAGTAATAAACTATAGAACGACGCCTGACGCCAAAAAAAAAGCATACTCCAAAGAACACGATAAAATAAAAAGAAATAATAAAGAAATAAATTCCGTATAATCTTTCTATCGTCACATTTAGATACTTTAAATAGTTACTTAATCAAAATTCCATAAAACAAATTTACTCACTGAAACTTGGAAAGTTCACCCCACATTAAATACTTTTGAAATTACATCGTCTATCTTTACTATGGGTAACTCAAGTTAGATAGGTTCTTTCGCTTATTTGCCCGTCAAAGAGATTCCATAGTAGGTATATCGGTGCGGGATTATAGATCAAGAGATGGTAGAAAAAAATGTTGAAGTGCTTAAATACCCTGGAAAGGATCACTCGGAGAGATCGCTCGTAGAAAAAGAAAGTGTTTCGTTGTCCACTATTATTCTTCTCTCTATGCTTTTTTTGTAATTTTTTCCTAAAAAATACTTAAACGAATTGCGAAGTATCTTACTAAGACTGGAATGACAAATAGAGTGTTGAGAAAGGATAGTTAATACATTTTTAATTTTACGTATTTACGTCAGAATGTATTCTAATACAAAGAAAAATGTGGTTCGTTCTTTCAGTCAAAAACCAAACTAGTAATAAATTGAAACCAAAATACTTTAAAAACCAAATATGCTTACTATCACAGATTTTATCAAGCATCTCCTAATACTTTGCACCCAACTCCCAGATCCGAATTACTAGCTACCCACTGCAAACTTTTCAACATTTTGAACCTTTCACCGTTAGACTGAACGATTTAATTTCGCTAAGTGAAAGGCTGAGCTGACTTATAAATTACTGAGAGATATCGTCATTTAGCGAAATTAAGTTTTTTGCGAAAACTTCGAGCACCTATTTCGAAGGCTTTCACCGAATTGCCAATTATTTCCGCCTGACGAATGGAATTAGGGAAAAGTTGTTATTTGATTAAAAAACCCTTTAAAAGTATTAATCTTGGGACCCACATCGATGGATAAAATATATATAATTTACAAAATTAATTATATTGCTTTTTTTTAATTCACTACAATTCATTACACTACAAATTAGTTAGCCCTTGACTGCGATCTTGCCTGATGGTAAGTAATGATGCAGTCTAAGATGGTAGCGGGCTAACGTATTAGAATAGTTATATTAAATCCATACCTCTAATCGCGGGTCGAACCCGGGACCTCTAGTCGTAACTATGAACTGATCGTTTAATCTCTGTCTAGACCTGAAGTCATAAACATCAAGTAAGCAATAACTTAGCAGTCGAAGACCACCGGCTTGGCGCACATCCAAGGATTTCTATTAAAATATTGTATCTATAAATTCAGTTCAACACAAACAAGCTGAAAGGATTCTTGTTGCCAGTTTTAATTATAATGTTACAGATCTTTGGGATCATAGAAGCAATAGATTATTATTTGGTTAAAGCAACAAATCTTTTTAATTGTGCAAATCCATACTAATTCATACTAATATTATAAATTCGAAAGTACGTCTATATGTTTGTCTTTCTGTCTACTACGCTTTCGTTCGTTTTGCTACGCGAAATTTAGTACAGGGATAGGTTGTATCCTGGGGAAGGACATCTAGGCTTGGCGAGGAACCGCCAATGCGTTGCTGGCTTTTAAGATATTTGTTTATCCGCCCTTTGAAGAGCCCCATATTATAATCACGAGGGAACATCATGAGGGCTTCTTTTCATTCCGGAAAATTAAAGAGTTCCCGCGGGAATCAAACAATCTTAATCCACGCGGACGAAGTCGCGAGCATCATCTAGTTGTTAATAATTTTTATTTGAAATTTAAAATCATTTTTAATTTTTTTTTTCATTTTTAGCACCAACTGAATTTTACATCAAAGTTTCCTCATGATGTAAAAAGTATTTTTAAATCAACTCGTTCCTAAAGGGTTATTGAACCACGTATAAGGCAAAGGACACTTTAATGCTTCCTGCTGAGACAATAGCAGTCTCGACGGAGCGGCGCCGGGTGACTGTGTAGTCAATATTCTACCACTATCATATTGGATCTATCTAGTAGGTAACTACTGGGGCAATACTGCTAACGGTTAAAGTAATACTTAAGCAATATTATTCACTGGAGTGAATATATAAGTCCATGTACATATTATATTATAAAATTATGTTGATTCAACAATTTTAGTGACATTATGCCAGTCCTACTTAATCCATACTATACATAATTATTATAAATGCTAAAGAGTGTCTGTCTGTCTGTCTGCTACGCTTTCCCGGCCTATCCTTGCATAACCGATTTTGATAAAATTTTGTACAGAGTTTGGTGGCATCCCAAGGAAGGAGAACCCTACCTTTTATCCCGGAAAAATAAGGAGTGCCCGCGATTACCAAAAAGCCTCAATTCACGCGGACGAAGTCGCGGCCATCATCTAGTTATTTAATAAAATTACTGGATGTTTTCACAATCCCATCATAATAAAGTTATTTTGATTTCGTAGCTTTAAACTCGCGGAGGGGGCGATAGGAAATAGTACCATAAACCTGTAGGGGTCGTAGAGTCAAAAAGACCATAACAACTGAGTTATGGCCCGGGTTCGATGCTTGGGGATCTCACAAGCCATTGGGAAGCCAATGGCGCGCGAGGAATGGATACGGGATGATATAGAGATGTTTTGTTAATGGAAATACTTCCTTGCGCACGTATGAGACATGGCGTGTAATAAAATTAACATTTTAGTGCAACGCATGTATATGGCAAGCTAGCAGTGATTTTTATACCGATATGAGTTCTACTCATCCAAGTCCCGGCATCCATTTTTCCATCCGCTTATAATATCGGTATCTTCAAATCTAGAGTGAATTGGCATCTTCTAGGAAAGCGCGCTCCACCTTAAACAGCATCACTACTTGCCAGCAATTCTAATTGCGCCCAAGCGCTAGTCTATAAATTAAATAAATTAAAAAATAACTAAATATAATATTTTTGTGCAGGAACATGAGTACAGAGACAGATCTTAAAGTAGCAATTTCCCTTATATATTCTACCATATAATTAATGAGTACAATTTTTAAGGTTATTTATTTTTTAATTATATGAAATTAATTCAACTATACTCTAGATACTTAATATTATACTTCGTATTCTCCTTCGAGATTAGCATGATATACTTGTAGTACCGTGGGAAAGTTTGGATGGATGGATGTTATGATGTTTGTTACTCAAGGAGGGCTGAACGGATCTGCATGTTTGATGGCACAAATATAGATTTTAGTCTAGATTAGCACATAGCCTACTTTTTATCCCGGAAAATTAAGGAGTTCCCGCGGAAACTAAAAAACCTCAATCCACGCGGACAAAGTCGCGGGCATCAGCCAGTATAATTTATTGGAATCAAAACTCGTTCTAGTCTTAGAAGTAACTTACATAATAGAACCATTACACATAAGCATGCAGCTATTGGCCAACATGTCTAAGCATGTATCACGTATTTCCCGACCCCCCTCGTCAGTGTAACTTGGCGGCATCTCAGCGAACTTGGGGAATCTCGTTAGGGCGCCTCGCACCGCAACGCTATCTGTTTGACTGACAGACGGACAGACTTTGCAATTTCAAGTCCAAGGGGGTTACTACAGCACAGCTATAATTTTGAAATATACTGATTTGCTACACTAAAGCAGTATTATTTCAAAGTGACAGTTCTATGACACATAGGTACCTTAACGACCCATAAATCTATTAATGTTATAAATGCGAAAGATTGGATGGATGGATGGATGAATGGATGTTTGATACTCAATCACGCCAGAACAGCTGAACGGATCTGGATGAAATTTGGCACAGAGAAAGATTATAGTCTGGAATATCACATAGGTTACTTTTTATCCCGGAAAATTGAAGAGTTCCCGTGAGAACCAAAAAAACTCGACCGATGCGTCGCGGGCATCAGATAGTACCAAATAATCCAGGATAATAATTCAGGATAAGGCTACTCTCCCGGAAAATTAAAGTGTTAAGACAATAAGTATTATTATATTACGAAGAACCCCAAGCGGGAATTCCGCGCGGTTGTTTTCTTTGACGATAAATAAATAATTGTCCGCTCGGAAACGGCACACTTCTAACATTTCCATACGACATCATATTCAACTGAAATTTCGATCACGCTTTTTCCGCTTGATCTAACCTAAAGACCTAAAGACATTGATGTAAATAAGCAGCGACTAACTAATTATCTGCAATAACCATCTCGTTGGTCTGACGATATCACCAAGCTTGCGGGGAAAACATGGAGGAGGCTTGCCCAGCATCGGGAAGAGTGGCGTGCACATGAGGAGGCGTATGTCCAACAATGAATGAAAAAAGGGCTCATAAAGAAGAAGAACGATTATCTGCTACAACGGTCTAAACAATTTTGTTTGAATCGTAGCTAAGAACACTCCCGATTAAGTCACCTTACAAACAAAAAAAAACTAAATCAATATTGGTTCATCTGTTTGGGAGCTACGATGCCGCAGACAGACCCTCATACACACACACAAACACATACACACGCGCGCGTTTTAAACTTATATTACTCCTCAGTATGTGTCGGGATTTAAAAACTACGTAGGTCTCCTTGTTTTGTTTTAAATTCATTAGAATATTGGTGAGCTCATACTTTATGCATTATTCACAAGTAATAAAACCCTCAAGAAGCATCTGATAACACAGCTGAAAGTATTGTTATAACGGTTATAACGGTTATTCTTAACGTTATTACGCAGTTACGATAACGGTTATTTTTATTGGGTGTAAGAAAAGATAGAGCTATGAAAATTATGAACTTTATTCAAATATTGTTACGGTACTTGGGGGTTATGGAGACTTTTATGAAACATTTTCTTTGATAGGTAATTAAATTGTTTACCGCACGTAAACTTTAGCATCCAATCTAGCTTCAATGCTAATGTTGGAAAATGAAAATTATGAGGTTTTTCTTTTGTCTCTTCCATTTGTTCCTACATAATAAGAATTTGAAAATGTATCAGATCAGAACAGATCTAGACAAAATTTGATACAAAGATGGCTTGCAAACTCTAGACGGATATAGTATATTTATTTATCCTGGAAAACCAAAGATTTCCGATGGGATTTTTAAATGGGATAAAAAACATGATGTGCAGGCATCAATGGACTCGTTAAACAGGCCGATTTATCCGTTTTACGATTATGATTTCCTTACACAATCGGGGGGCTGATCAAATATTGATGGCTCGATAGGCCAAATCAAACCAATACACTTTAATATATTAAGCAAAAATGAGCCTCTTTCCTCCCGGAAGTGGCTCACTTAACCTAATTCAGTGCTGCACTGTCCCTTAGGGTCACTCCAAGGGTTATCAAGTCACCGGTAAAGAACTTGCTTATTACAATATTCTTAACTCATTAGTACTGTACAATATTTCTCTTTTAAGTTTTGCTCTCCTTTTTTGATTTTCCGTTCAAGATCCGTTGCTCTGTTGCGGCGTGATGGAAGGACAAACCAATAAACCAACGAACAAACACACTTTCGCATTTTTAATATTAGTATGATGCGAAAGTGTGTCTGTCTATAATATTATCTGTCTGCTACATAGGTAATAATATGGTAAATTGGTGATAGGTATCCCAGGAAAGGGATTCAATCAAAACTTTTTTTCAGTTTTTGAGTTTTGATCAAACTCAAATAATCAAAATTCAAGTAGACTTTGACAAGTGCTTTTGAATCGTCGCGTGAATCTACCACTGGTTCGGAATGACATTCCTACCGAGAAGAACTAGCAAGAATCTCGGTGGTTGCTCGGATCTAACTATTTCATAAGTCTAAGCGGACGAAATCGCTGATGTTTTTTTTTTTTTTTTGTAATTATCCTGGATTATTTGGAACTATCTGATGCCCGCGACGGTTGGATCGAGGTTTTGTGGTTCCCGCGGGAACTCTTTGCCTATGTGCTATTCCAGACTATAATCTATCTCTGTGCCAAATTTCATACAGATCCGTTAAGCCGTTGTGACGTGTACGTGACGTGATTGAGTAACCAACATCCATCCATACATCCATACATCTATCCAAACTTTCGGATTTATAATATTATATTATATATTATAAGTAAGTTTAGATTGGCAACCCTAATATCTCGGGTGACCGGGCCCTGTAAAGGTTATTACCACCATTAACCTTCTGCAGTAAATGTGAATTATTCAACAAAACAATGACATCTATTAAGGACGTGCTGAAATTAAAAATGTCACAAGAATTCCACCCAAAAATGTCACATTCGGACTTTGTTAATTGTGGGACTAACATTTAGTAAATGACCTGTGCGTTGATAAATCAGTCAGTCAGTCACTTTTTATAACCAGCTGATGCCCGCGACTTCGTCCGAGTGGATTGAGTATTTTTAGTTCCCGCAGGAATTCTTTAATTTTTCGGGATAAAAAATTGCCTATATGTTATTCCACACTATAATCTATCTCTGTGCCTAATTTCATCCAAATCCGTTCTGCCGTTCGGCCCTGATTGAGTAACAAACATCCATCCATTCAACCATCCATCCATCCATCCATCTAAACTTTCGCATTTAGAATATTAGTATAGAAGTATAGATTAGTAATAGATAGCATATATGTAAGTTTATATTTTATGTCACATAGATCCTTCACGTGGACATAAAAACCCATTGAACTGAAAAATTGAAAGTAGGTCAGGAGGCGATCGCATTATATTTATAACTACTTGTACACACCGATTAAAGTTCCGCAAAGTTGTTGCCTTCGTCAAAGTCAGCCCCGGGTAGATAAAAAAAGTTTTCCCCGGAAAGTGGGTAAAGTGAGGAAATTCGAATTGATTTCGCTCGCCCCAGTTTCCTGTTGACGGATTTGTGATCATTCGTTTTCACGCTTTTCGCTCGGGAACTTTTCGGTTTCAACCGATATCAAAAAAGGTAGGTAAGTAATTCTCAATTTGGGGCACTCTCTTTTGTGCAATATAACTACGTGCTTAGTATCGAAATCACATAACAGACATGGCAGGACAAAACGTTTTGTGTTGTTGTCTAGTGTTCCATATAAAAGTGAATGACGTTGTAATTTTGTAGAGGTAAAATTCTAGTAGTATAGACACTTGGCTTACTATTTGGGCGATCGCGGATTCAATCCCCTTTTCGGAGTAATGTGTGTTTTAAGAAATTAAATATCACTTGCTTTAACGGCGAAGGAAAAACATCGTGAGCTCTCGGGTTCAGGTTTTCAAAGCTGAAGCAAATGATTATCAAAGCTGCGTGAAGTCTGCCAATCCGCACTTTTCGTTTACGTTCTTGTGTATTGGAATTTACTAAGATGGTCATTTTTAATATTATAGTGATACGATATTTACGATACACATACGAGTATGTATCACTAAGACAAAAGACAAAACTAACCAGATGCGTTTCAAATAAAAAGGCAATCCGCAACATCACGTGACTCCTGCAAGAACAATAGCTAATACTGAGTTTCGATTGAATTATCTGTGTTTAATTTAACGATATTAATGAAAACGTACAACAAATTTAAATGTATTCATAAACTACTGTTATTTTAAAGACTGGCATAATATTATTAAATGGAAGTTAGTTAAAACAAAAAGCATATATTTTTATACGTACATAGCAATATTTTTTTATCGCGTTCTAGTTTTACGAAACGGAGGTAAAAATAAAACCATGCTTGCGTTAAATTCACCTCGGCATAATACATTATTTATAAATTCATCGAAGCGTTGCGTTGAGAGAGATGGCGCTTTACATTAAATTTGCATACTTATAAAAATTAATAACGGTTTAATATTGAGGTCGATATTGCTGCCGGCTCCTGTACTAATTTCACGGTTTTGGTCTTGGAAGAAAATGATTTTCAGGTAAAACAATTTTTGTATAATTTACTAGATGATGCACGTGACTTCGTCGGCCTTGACTTAGATTTACAAATCCCTAAGAACTCTTTGATTTTCCGGGATCAAAAGAAGTCACTCTCCAGGTCCTTTAACTATACCCATGCAAAAAATCACGTCTTTCCGTTACTCGGTTGCGGCGTAATTGAAAGGCAAACCAACAAATAAACAAACACATTTTCGCATTCATATCTAATATGAAAATAAACAAGATTCTTTTTAGTTATACCTAGCTAATCTCTTCTAGTTCATGGGAGGTTCACAGTAGCTCTTATGGAAAAGAGTTAATGTGAGTTATTAGTTTTAAATTTCTGGGAAAACTCCTCAAATCCGGGATAAGCCTTCCTCGGGATATAACCAACCTCTATTCAAAATCAAAATCTGTTCAAAGACGGGCAGTTAAAGCGTAGCAAACAGACAGACAGACACACTTTCGCACTTATATTATTAGTATGGATGTTATAGTTATAACGAGAATTTTAAGCGAAGCTTCTTTAAAAGCGATTTAGCTTTATAAAATGTATCCACACTAATAAAAATGTAAAAAAAAGTCCCAATGAAGCCAGGGTGGAGCAGCTTGTATAAAAAATCCGTTTCCAAACCACTTAATAAATAAAGTTCGAAGCTTAGCAAATGTAGCGGTGTAAAAGTTACAAATTAATTCCCGGGTGAACTCCTGAGCTCCCAGGGGGTAGATGAGGGATGAAGGGGGGACGTATTAACCCTTTGATCAGTCGACAGTAGGTCAGTCTTCTATCAGACCCTTCTTATCTCGAGGCTCAACGTTTTTGCTTAATTCAATTATTTTGGGGAAGACTTCAATCGGAACGTAGAGGAAAATTTTGGAACATGGAAAAATAGATTAACTACTGGGTGGAAATAAATTAATAACAAGATAATAATAAAATTCCTAAATTAAGGGTTTATTATTTGATTATTTGTTCGTTTTATTTTTTAATTGTAATATTATGGTTGACGACAACGACGATAGTTTGCCAGACAAAGTCAATCGTCTTCAATCCAAATGTCTATTTTCCGGGATAAAAGTCTTTGTCCTTCCCCGGGATGCAACCCACCCCCGTACCAAATTTCATCAAAATCGGTTGAACAGTTGGGCCGTGAAAGCGTAATAGACAGACAGACAGACATACAGATTACAAACGGACGGACAGACAGACATTCTTTCGTATTTATATTATTAAATATGGAACTGAGGATTAAGAAAATTATCCTCTGCGAACACCCCCCTGAATATCACCATTTATCACTTCATACTAATATTATAAATGCGAAAGCGTGTCTGTTTGTTGGTTTGTCCTTCAATCACGCCGCAACGGCGAAACGAATCGACGTGATTTTCGGCATGGACAACTTGAGGACCTGGAAAGTGACGTAGGCTACTTTTTGTTCCGGAAAATTAAGGAGTTCCCGCGGGAATCTAAAAAAACTTAAACCACGCGGGCAAAGTCCTTAGCATCAGCTAGTATACAATAATTAACATCGCATTTTTTTTTACATTACATTATTTCCAAGAGCCAGTGGATCGCAAGGGTTAGTACGTAACCACGAAGCAATAAAAGTTGTCGAAACTTGCGCCTCGCGTCCGAACAACCGTTAACCGCCGTTAACCTTTGTTACCATTCTTGCGAATTGTTCAAAGAGGGTTGAACGGCCAGATTGTAAATAGACTAGCCTTTGCCCGCGACTTTAACCGAGTATACGTCACTTCAACAATTTACTTTAACTCACTCACTTCAACCCATTGCCGGCTTACTACTGAATGCAAGAGTCCATAGCCCTGGTCCTCCCCCGGGACATAAATTATATCTGTATCCATCAAAATCAGCTGAAAAGATGAAAAAAAAACTCACTGTCGCATCCTTACTAATATTATAAACTAGATGATGCCCGCGACTTCGTCCGCATGGATTAATTATTTTTGATTCCCGCAGGAAATCTTTAATTGTCCGAGATGAAAACATAATAATATATCCTTCCGTGGGATGCAACCTATAAGTCTATACCAAATTTTATCAAAATCGATTGAAAATATGGGCCGTTATAGCGTAGCAGACAGACATACACACTTTCGCATTTATAAAGTATGGATGCAAAAGTGTGTCTGTCTGTCTGTCTAAGGAGTTAAGTGGGATTTCAAAAAAATATCCTTGCGCACGAAGTCGCGGACATCAGTTGGTTTATAGCATTAGTAATGATTCTGTGGTATCATATGACCCATGAATTGGGTACTAAGTTCGGTCCCGAATCTCTGGCCACCGCTAGAGCAGCTGCACTGAACTTACTAACTTCGATATCGTGTGCTGGAGCGATAAACTTACACTGACTACCAGCTTTAGATGAGCTACCGACTGTTTATACTGTGAAACGGGTTTATTTATCCGTTCAGCCGTTCTGGCGTGATTGAGTAACAAACATCCATCCATCCATTTATCCAAACTTACGCATTTATAATATTAGTTTAAATGTTGCTCGCGACTTTGTCTGTGTTGATCCTCTTTTTAATATATAACATCATTGGTGTTGGTCAAGGTTTTTTTAAAAAAAAACACTTTTTCCGGGATAAAATGTAGCCTAATGTGTTAATGTAGAGTATAAGCTATTTCCATTCTATACACGTTCCTTTGTGGCGTGAGGAAGTAACAAACATCCAAATATTCACATTAACAATATAAGTAGGACTAGCGACTACCAGCGCAGCTTTTTTCCTGATGCAGCGGTGAGCGCTGTTGTCGGGTTCGATTTACGGTAGGGTCAATTTGGCAATTTATAATTTCTGAATTTTCTCTGCTCTGGCCTGGTGGGAGGCTGTAGCCGTGGCTATTTACTACCCTACTGGCGAAGACAAGCGATTTAGCATTCGGGCACATGTAGAAACCGATTAGGGGTGTGTGTTTAGTATAACTGCCATGCCCCTAACAGGTTAGCCCGCTACCATCATAGTCTGCATCATCACTTACAATCAGGTGTGATCGCAGTCACGGGCTAACTTAAAACTAAATTATATCAGTTTACAGCTACGCAATTTCTTTGGTGGCTAAATAATCTTCTGCTCTAGATTATTTAGCGTTTCTAAACACTTAGGTCGTGGAGGTGCCAGGATTACTATAATTCGACGACGGGACGACGTTTTATCCGGTCGCCTTCAATGCGCGCTTTATAAAGTCGGCTCATCCGCAAGCATCAAAGCCGTCATCTCACTGCAATAACACTGCGGTAATATAGCTAACTAGTTAGTGCCAGTTTTACGTGCCACTTAACACGATACCGAAGTTAGGTCCCGCAGGCGTCAGGCGAGGCGCGCCGGGGGAGCGAGGGTCGTATAACTTGACATTCGATACCTAAGTGACAGAGTTATTGCTGAGTTGGTGGCTGGAGCTTACAACTAAAGGTGTAACCCCACTAAGGAGGCGCGGCGCGGCGCGGCACGTAACGGCAAGTATTCTTTGTATGGGGTTATGTGGAGCTTTTGAATTATTATTAAATTAAATTATTTAATTCAGTTTTCTCTCAGTAGAATCAGTTTCATGACGTATCATAAGTGACACACGTTGTCTATACCTACGTGAAATACTTAAATTATTTATCATTTACAATACAAGAACTGGAGCTGGGCCCACTTAAGCGACGCGGCACGGAAATGTAACGCGCGACCTAAAGCCCCGTACAATCTCATAAAATAATATTTTCCGCTACGTGCCGCATCGCTTCGTGCATCTCACGTGGGGCATGGCCTTTTATGACGGACTAAACTATCACTACTCACCTATCTACTAACTTCAGGTATGAAACAGAAGATTTTATCCCGATTTTATGCTTATTATTGACCGAGGGGAGCATAGGTCTCTGATTCTAGTGTGGATTGACCGCCAATTTGTGTCCGCCAATCATCAATACAATACAATACAATACAATACAATATTCTTTATTTGCATGAAAACAGGTACAGTGGGTGATACTTATATTCTTTTATGATCCAATGTAATCAGCCATTTCTGGCATGCAAATGCAAAATTTTACAACTTGAGAATTGAATTATTTTTATATGACAATTTAATCTTTCAAAAATACCATTTTATGACACAGACGCAAATAGTAGGTATTTCAATTCAAATAATTTAAGTACAATATAATTATAATTGAATAAAAAAATGTCCAAATTAAATCAAAATGTCAATATTAAAATTATAGTATTTTTTACTCTGTCAGCATGTCATTTATTGAATAAAAACATTTATTTATCAACCACGAAAAAAGACCTTTCTTAAAACTTTGCAAAGCTAACTGGCGTAAGCCTGGGGGTAGTTTATTATATATTTTTATACACATGGCATAACTACACTTTCCGTATGCCGCATTATTGGCCCTATAAGTTGGTACTAATCGATCCCTGTTCCTTGAATTTCTCGGGTAAATATCGCGTGCTTTACTAAATAGATATTCATGTTGCTTAACAAATACACAAATATCGAAGATATACATAGAAGGAAGTGGGAGAATGTGTAATTTTTGGAACAGTGGTCTACATGAATCTAGGTAGAAAGCTCCTGTCATCGCCCTTATACATCTTTTTTGAGCAATAAATGCCCTGTTTGCTTCACTAGAGTTTCCCCATAGGATTAGTCCGTATCGAAGAACTGACCCAACGTAGCCGTGGTAGGCTGCAAGAACGGCATTTGGTAAAGCCGTTTTACGCAACCTATATAGCACATAAACATAACGATTAATTTTTTTGCATACCGTGTCAACATGCTCCTTCCACTTAAGATTTTTATCCAGTAATAATCCTAAGAATTTAGTATGCAGGGCTTCTTCAATTGGAGAGTCTTTGTATTTTATATTAAGATTAAAATTATTCGATCTATTACTTAAACTAAATTGCATGTAAGTTGTTTTACTGATATTTACTTGGAGGTTATTATCCTGGAGCCAATTTACGATAGTAGTTATTTCATTATTAATGTCATTTTCATATTTTCTAGTATCAGTATTTTTATTACTTGTTACAATTATAGATATGTCATCTGCGAATAAATAGCAATCATTTTTTGTCACACAAGGTAAGTCATTAATATAAGTCAAAAATAGTAAAGGTCCAAGGACACTTCCTTGTGGAACACCAAATCTATTGAACTTAAAGTCCGAACGATGGGAAATTACAGTACCATTGTCGTCCACCGAATTTATTTCCACACATTGTTTTCGATTTGTTAAATATGACTCTAACCAGCTGAGCGCCGGTCCTCTGATACCATTTTGCTCTAATTTATTTAGCAAGATGCTATGCGATACAAAATCAAAGGCTTTGCTCATATCAAAGAATATGACACATGTGGGTTTTTTAGAGTCTATGTTTTCCGATATTCTGTTAGTCAGTCTAAATGCAGCTAAGGTCGTAGACTTATTCTTTTGAAATCCAAACTGTTGGTTATTAATAATATTATTTTTTGTCAGGAAATTTGATAGTCTATCATACATTGCTTTCTCAAAAATTTTTGAGAGGATAGATATAAGTGTAATAGGACGGTAGTTATTGATGTTTTTCTTATCATCTTTTTTATGTAATGGTTTGACTATCGATATTTTTAGAGCATCTGGAAATTCACCATGTACGAACGACATATTAACTAAGTGCGTCAGAACCGGTACAAGTTCATTCTTGCATGTTTTGATAATTTGTGTAAGAAGTTCATCATAACCTACTGCTTTAGTACTGCGCAATGATTGTATTACTTTTATCATGTCGGTTTCAGATACAGGAGTAAGAAAAATACTAGTTCCTGTTTTATTCTGGTTTATATTACAGTTTATGCTGGATTTAGCGGCATGTTTTATTGAGTTTTTATTGGTTTTATTTGTCAGATTTATCCAGAAATCATTAAAACTATTAGCTATATCTTTCGAATTATTAATTTCCCTGTTATTCAGTACTATTGCTTGTATGTAGGTGTCTTTGTTGTCAGTTTTTGTCTCATTTTTAATAATTTGCCACGTGGCGTAACATATGTTTTTACTTTTTGCAATATATTTAGTATTGCTAAGTTTTCTTGCCGTAGCTATACAGTATTTTAATGTCCTTGCATATTTAGTATAGTTATTCTTACTCTTGTTGTCATTATTTTTAAATACTGAATATCGCAATGCTCTTTTTGTCTTACAACTTATTCGAAGTCCTCTTGTTATCCATGTTGGCTTTCCAGATAACCGCGTGTTTTTTATCTTTATAACGGGGAAACAAAGTCTATATAATAAGGTAAGCAGCGAATGAAATCTATTAAATGCTATATTTAAACTTTGTTCTTCGTACACCTCGCTGAAGGACAAGCTTTTTAAGTGATTTTTGAACATATTAATGTTATAATTACTGTAATTGCGTTTGAACCGAAACATAGACCTTTTTTTCTTAATGTCATCGAATTTGAAACTTAATACTTGTGCTGTGTTATGATCCGAAATATCATAATTGTGCAATGTACCTACAGCTCCGTCAATGTTACTCATAATATTGTCTATGCATGTATTTTTTCTAGTTGGTAAATTGATGTGTAGCTTAAAGTTAAAGTTTTGAGCTAGTTGCTGTAACTGTTCAGATACTTTATTACAATGCAGTGTATTAATATTAAAGTCACCTGCTATGATTATTTTTCGATTTTTTTTACAATATTTCTGAAGTACAGTTCTTAGTTTTTCAAAGAATATATTAACATTGGAATTAGGTGTTCGATAGACACATATGATGAACAAATTTTTGTCCACTATTTCTATCCCACAACATTCAAAAGTTTCAGACTCACTTAAACTATTTAGGTATTCTAAGTTCCTTGATACAATTTCCTCTAATGTTAATATACAAACACCACCCCTTCTTTTTATTCTAGAGTAGTGAGACGCTAGTAAATACCCATTAAGTTTTAAATTGTTTTCATGTCCTTTTGAAATGAAAGTCTCAGTGAAACACAGTATATCAATTTTGTCAGGGTTCTTTAATTCCTCAATCATTATTTCTATATGGTCTTTTTTTGACAGGAAACCAGCAACATTTTGGTGAAGGACATTACAAATGAAGGTAGAGTTGTTAGTTGTTGGTACGAAAAAACTGCCTATTTTTGTTTTTTATGTCATCAATTTTTATCGGTTTAAAATAATATGGAATAGTTCCTTTTTTTGCCGATCGATCCCCAGGACATTGATTAGATATATTTTTTCCCGTATTGTTATAACCAGACTTAAGATTTTTAAAATTCAGAAATTTTTTCGTATAATCCCATTGATCAATTACAAGGTTGATTTTATGGCACATATTAGATAGCGCGGTATGTCCATAAATGTTTTTATTCAAATTCACGAAAGTACAATTAGAAAATTTACTACATATTAGTCGCAACATGTCATTTAGTTTCTGCTCATTTAAATGCTTATTGAAAATTACACTTGTCACAATAATTTGAATTTGTGGTAGAGAGTGAATCTTAGCATACAATTCTGATGAGATCCTCACTGGATCACAGTCATTTTCACCTATGCTTAATATTAATTTGTCATTGCAGGTAAAATCATACAAGTCACATGTCTTGAGAATTTCCTCAGTCGATGCGTCAGGCTTAACGAATGCTTCAATTGAATATTTTTCATAGGGATTTTTAATTCTGGATTCAATCAGTGCAGTCGATAATTGTTTACATTGTTGACTTCCCAGAATATATACCTTTCTACCAATTGTTTCCTGTGCAGTACTGTTTAGGACTACTTTGTCATCATTTCCAGGTTTTTGCGATATTAATTTAGTTTCTAATTGTGGCAGCATTTGTTGTGTCGATTTGTCTAAAAATACTGAAGAAGTAGTTTCCTTTGCTGGCGGTATTTTTTCTATTGGTTGATTTTGTATCAAAGGCGTGTTTTGCTCATCTATTGTTATTTGTGTCTTGGGCGTTGAGAAGGATTCGTTTTGACCATTTATAGAGATTGGTGTATTTTGAGTAGGTGTAGAGACGATTTCTTTTTGCAGATTAGCAGTTGGCGTGTTTTGTACAGGTGTATTTCTTGAAGGTGTGCGTTTTGACTTTTTCTTTGTTCTTACTGGCGTTGAGTTGCCAGAGGTTGTACCATCATTTAAAATAGTCTTAAGAATTTTGATTTGTTTTTCATTTTCGTCAATTAATTTTCTAAGATTTGAGTTTTCTATATTCAGTTTTTCAATCTCTTCATGTGCACTCTCTAATTGGCTAGATAGTGTTGCTATGTCTTGTTTTAGGTCTAAGACTTGAGAATTGTCGACTATAGAGAGATCTGGTAGACTACAAGTACTGACGTCCCTTATTGAGGAGTAATGTAAGTCTTCCATTGAGCTACAAGTTATATTATCCAGTGATTTGTTTTTTAATTTTGTTATCGTTTTACTGGGTAAATTATTATCAGCCGTATCCGATTTGTCTAATGTGACACATTGCTTAGGTTGTTCGACGTTTGAAGCATCTAACTCGACTTGTGTTGGAGTCTTCCTACATTTATGACATTTCCATTTAAGTTTCTTGTCCGTCGACATTGTGTTATATCTCTTTAAAGTAATGCTGGCACATTTTAAATCAAACGAGTTTTTGCAATCCACACACTCCAAGTACTCTTTAACTTTGATAATGTGCGTGCACACTGAGCAGGTAATCCTTCGTTTTGATCTGGTAGACATGCTTGATACTATAGAATTATTTCTTTGAAGAAATAAAAACAATCATAATATGTTTTCCGGGTGGCGGGATTTGAACTGGGTACCAGTCCTTGCAGGTTGACTTAAGTGCACCACTAGACCAAATTTGCTGTTATTGGAATGGCGAAATATATGTTGATGTTCTTAGCTTGCGTGAATGGCCATTATCTATGCTATTGGATTTTCTTTTAAGTATTGTGATAAAATTTTATAATAAATTTTCCAAAAAGTAAAAATAAAAGGAAAAGTCTTGAAAAAATGTCTTTTGCATAACAATTATTACTAAAATATAATATTAATTTATTGTATTTAACAGTTCCATCTATGAGTATATTGGAGAGACGTATTTCATAAGTAGTCACAGTCTAGTGATTTAGTTAGGCCGGTGTCCATTAGATGGGGTTAGGCACTGCAATAAATCAGTGAATCATAGCAGTGAATCTTACCCTCAAACGTCCAAATTTAAAATCGCAACGTTCACTTGAAAATTTTTCATGTTTAACACAGATTTGTATGTGAATTTTTTATTAATGTGCACTTGAGACCGATAATATTAAGTTTGTGGTAGTTTATTATTAAATACATTTATGATATGATCTTTTCATCACTAAAACTGGCGTTATTCTGGTGTCCGTTAGTCACCGCTTATTTTGTACAATAAGTTTTCTTAGAGCACAGTAATTTTGAAGATAACACTTTTTGATGGTATTTGTACACTTTGCTACACATTCACTAGTTCCGGGGATTATAATCACACGTTTTCTAATTTTTATTAATATTTTTCACGGAGCTCCTTGTTTACACTTGCAACGCCATCTGGCGAATCATACCTCACATACATCATCATCTAAATATATACCTAAAAGGAATGGGTGACTGACTGACTAACTGACTGACTGATTTATCAACGCATAGCTCAAACCACTGGACGAATCGGGCTGAAATTTGGAATGCTGATTATGACGTAGGCATCTGCTAAGAAAGGATAGGTATTTTAAGAATCCATGAAATTTGTGTAGTCCACGCGGACGAAGGCAAATTGCGAACTACTCCGCGTCGCAGGAGAACGCCGCCTTATCAAGTCGCGCTAGTGTGTGCTGCTCCATACAAATAGTGAGTTAAGCAGACCTTTTGTCCTAATATAAAAAAAAAATACCTTCCGTATTTGAGCTCCAAAACGTAGATAACCAAAATTCGAGCACGCAATATGACGAGGTGTGGGAATTCCTTTGAATCAAACAATACAGCGTTAATGAAACCGTCTGCGTGAAGCCGACAAAAAAAGAGAGAGTAGAAAAGAGTATAAAAGATCGAAGGGAATTTCCAATTTGGAGTCGGGAGATACGAGTCTTATAAATAAAACTTTTAGAGCCAATTCGCGGGGGAAAAGTTTCATTTTGAACTAGATTATGAGACGGCTGAAAGATTTCTTACAGATGTTGTTCACGTGTTAAAAGATGATACAATCTAAGAGGGTATCGGGCTAACCTGTTACTTATAGCAGATAAATTAAACCAATACCACTACAGTCGGGTTCTACACGCCATCGTACCGGAACGATAAATCGCTTTAATAGATTCGCTTGGCAGCACGTCTTTGCCGGTAACTAAGTACTCGTAGTTAGTTACAGCCGAAGTCTCCCTTCAGACCAGACCAAAAAAAAACAGAAATTATAATTTCCCAAATCTACCCTACCGGGACCGGGGTCGAACCCGGGACCTTTCTGTTATTGGGCTCCGTCCAATCCAATAGATCGTCCGGGGGCTAGCTTCAATTCAGCTAAGTAACATTTTTTTCTGAAAATCGGACATTTTGTCATTTTCGGTCCGTAGTGTTTTTCCGCTCTCCTATTATTTGTGTAATCTAAGTATGTTTTTTCCAATCATCAGCCTGTATTCATCCGCTATGTACGTTTTATAAACTTAACAAACTATCAAACCAAACATTTATAATATTATGTATTATATTATACGTACATGTACCTACATAGGATGACTTCGAGCTACCGTAGGTATCTACCTATACAATTTGCACTATAGTGGCTCTCAGACTACCGAAAAGTCACAATTTCTTTTCCGGTCTCTCATTTTTCTCAGGTGAGGAAGAAATGTTTTTTAAACCGAGCCTTATTTTATTCGCTTTTCGAAAATTTTACATTTTTTAATTTCTTGTTTCAGGTAAGGAACCCTACCCCATTTCATGAATCACGTGTTTTTTCTTTTATCAAAATAGGTGAGTATATTATTAGTAGGTAGGTACCTACTATTATAATATTATGAACACTTAAGTTGATTTTGTAAACTCAACACTGTGCTTTACAAGTCGGCGCTAACCAATACTAATAAATTTCTTTTTTTTATTAAAATTTTTTTTTTTTCCTTTCCCGGCGCAATTTATTACAACCGGCCATAGCGCCATCTATTGGCACGGTTGGGTATCACAACGCAAAAGAAACTTTACAACTGCCACGGGCGTACTGGCATTTTTCATAGTGGCATAAGTTTCAAGCATTTTGAACAGATGACAGCACTTAATTATTTTTTAATATTTTCCGTTGAATACTAGAGCTCTTCTAACATAATAAAAAATAATAACTTGTAGCTTGTGATGCAAGTGTACCAACCATTTTAAAAGAATAATACGTAATCAGTGCTTACTTTAGTGATAAAACATTAGGTACCTACCTAAGTAGAGCTACGGTACATCATACTTCTCAACAGACGTTCAGCGTACAGCTTTCAATATAGGACTTAATAGATAACTAGCGAAAGTGCGCACTCAATTAATTCACTGAACTGAACTGAACTTTCAAATGAATTAATTAAAATGATGTCTTTCGCGCCGGCAGCTATCGAAGTCAATTGGGAAGTTATTCATTCGCCACTTGTGAAAATGAAACTCCAATTTATTACTTTTAGTTTACTACTTTTGAACTTTTCAAGACTCTACAATTCTCCATCCAAGTTCGAGTTCCTTCGAGGGCACTCCAGGTTTCATTTTGTAAGACATTACCTAGGTAGGTATACCTACCTATTCCATGGCTGGGCTGAACATAGGCTGGCGTCTACTGTGCTGGATACTAAGTCGACTCCAGGTTTGAATAGTGATAGAGTATTCTGTTAGCATGATCATAAAATGATTAATAATTATTTATTGCTATCGTACTTGGGTAGATAAAATAATTATATTTTTATTAATAATTGCTCCTTGGTTTCTCAGAGAGCCTCCGATCTGTTTTTCAAACATGGGTAAGCGCCATCTGTACAAAACGCATGTAACTATGTAACAAACCCGGCAGCGTTAGAACGTGCAAGCTCTGGGAATATCAGCGAGTTTTGATGTAGTTCTTAGCTTACAACATAGATGGCGCTGCAGTAGTATTTTTCGCTACGTCGAATAGATGTCGCTACCGATTCTAAAATTCTCTGATTAAGGGCGACATAAATCTTGGTTACTTTAAGAACTGAAAATATTTAATTCCTCAATAATTGCTGATTCTCAGTGTAGATAATAATCAGTATTATTACTTACGCTAATTTAAAGATAAACTCACTACAAGCGTTCTCTTGTATCCCAAGACAAACAGCTTTACCGCCATCCTTTGACTTTTAACGCGAAAATGTAAATCCATAGTGTAGAATGTAGAAATTTGTGACAAAATCAGGCCGAAACAAAAATTAATTCCGTCGATTTGCATATTATATAATATAATCATCAAATCCTTGCTGATTTAAATAAAGTTGCTGTTTTATCGTGAAAGGGAGCGATTTGCTCGACTTCAACTTTCAAATGAAATAGAAGGGGTCGGTCAAGACATTTCAAAATGCTTTCTTATACTGTGGTATGGATGTAAATTATTGGTGTGCCTAAGTATAATTGGTGGGCTGTTAATATCATTTTGTAACTTATCGAACTATTTAGCATAATATGTACTTTAGACAAACTTTAAAAAAAGCAAGTTCGCGAGAAACGTCCTCATCGGAAGGGAATGACTAGTGACGACATTTGACGAGGACAATTAGGTCTTGGCGCCTAGTGTACGTTTGTTTTAATATAACCGTCACATTTTTACCCTCGACGAAACGGAGACGTTACATGTGTTTGCCTTAATAGGTTGTGTGTTTGTTTGTTTTTATATAAAGTAGGTAAATTGCAAGGACTTCTTGTCTGTTATGTATTCGTCCTTAAGGAAGGAACTTTGGGCATGCCCTGCACATATTATTAAAATATCATCGAAATTAAATCGCAGACATAAAATTTGAAGAGTTCATGCGTAAAAATTGAAGAAACTTGCAAAAGTGGAGTGAAAACGGAACGTAATACTGCGGTTCGGGACTTATGTACTTAAAGTTTCGCGCGCAGGCGGGATCCCGCGGATTATGGAGATGTTAATATAATAGAATTCTGTAGCGGCTGCCATATTGAAATAGTTTGCTTAAAGAATTGAGGCAAAGAGGTACTTAGCTTCTTTAATTTACTACTAGAAGATGCCCGAGCATTCGTCCGCGTGGATTGAGGTTTTTGTTTCCCACGGGAACTCCTTAATTTTCCGCGATAAAAAGTAGCGTAGTTGCATGCAATGCTCTGAGAAAATCTTTACTATTTGCATTACTAACCCAGAAAATCTTCTACTATTTTGTGTTTAATAGAAGGCTCACGAGTCACACGAGAGAGAGAGTTCCTTATTCAAACACAAATTCAATTTTAGATTATCATTCAGTTCAGTTCAGAAAAATGAACATCATACTAATATTGTAAATTTGCGAAAGTGTGTTTGTTTTTTGGTTTATTGGTTTGTTGGTTTGTTGGTTTGTACTTCAATCACGTCGTAACGGAGCAACGGATCGACGTGATTTTTGGCATGGGTATAGTTGAGGACCTGAGTGACATAGGCTACTTTTTATCCCGGAAAATTAAGGAGTTCCCGCGGGAATCAAAAAAACTTAAACCACGCGGACGAAGTCGCATGCATTAGCTAGTTCATAATATTAGTTTAAATGTTCTAACTGTTAGAACTCTTAAACTAATATTATAAATGCGAAAGTTTGGATGGATGGATCTTTGTTACCTACTCAATCACGTATTTTTCATTTTAGTACGTCAATGTAGATGTACAAGGTACATCGTTGTTACGAAGAGGCGTGGACAAAACAAACTCATAACCTAGCTACACGGTCACAGTTTAGTGAAAATCTACCGAATCCGCCGTTTCGGCTTTTGAGGCCGAGTATCGTCCATACAATGAGGCCGAGTCTCGTCCGAGGCGGCCGAGCGAGCGCGTATGTTCATTGCTTGTGAAATAGACTCTATCAAATCTATCTGCTGTATACAGAGAGCGGGTGGGAAGATTTAGGGAGCTACCAGGAACTTTAATTTCTTGTTAGCTTGTAAGTGGGTGGTCCAGGGTTTGTTTTCGATAAAGACAACTAGGAAATTTATAAATTTGTAGATTGTCACAATAGTGTAATAGGAATTAAGCCGTGACTAGCTGCCACCCTACCGATATAACGTCGCGTCAAGTTATTTAGCGTACAGGTGCGGTACGATGAGCGTAGAAATCGATTGTTATCCAGGATTATCAATTTCTACGCAGATTGTACGTAAGGACATTAAGATGCCATTTCTAAGTTCTAACTGAAGCTTGCATTGTTAAATTAAGATCCGTATCCTTTTAGAAACAAAACAGACCTTACGGGAACGACTTTTTTCTCTTTTTCGCGGCTTTCTCTTGGCTTTTTTAAAGTCAAAGCGTTGTAAAAGTCACGATTGAGATGTACGCCTGTCCTGTGGTGACTGCATATTATGTATTTTAATAATAATTGGAACTAACAAACAAAAGGTATCACTTTTCTATAACATAATATGTATTATATCCCACCAGCTCTTGGATAACACCTTATATCTGAACCCACCACTTAGCAATCTAACTTTAAATTTCTACCAAACAACAATAATCCTTAATCCAATACACGATAGAATCTAAATTAGAATAAGCTGTTCAACATCGCAGTATAACCTGATAGGCCTACTATACAAACAAATATAATTTTACGTGTAGTTTGTGTCTATGTAGTGCGTATGACAATGAGATAGGGTTGAATATTGTGTGCTTATTATTTTCTGGGTGTGTTTACATGTTTTAGGTAGAGTATTGTGAGCTAGGCTGCATATTGGGGTTCGCAGCTTGCGAGTGAGTAAGTACGTGATAGGAACACAGTTAGACTTAGGTGACAACTTAGGGTTGAATTTTAGGTAAAATAAAAATGTACATACGTAGTACCTACGTAAGTAAATAACAAAAGGCCTGTAATGTACCATGACTAGACTTTAGATCTCTCCCGTTTTCTTCCTATTTCAGACTCTCTTTATTTAATTTTATTTATTTTTATTTTCTTTTGAAAAACATACAGTTTTTAACCACACAATAGGTAAGTAAAATATAGCATTACACTTAGACCATGAATGAATGAATGAATGAATAAAGCTTTATTGAATTCCATACAAAGTTGAGTATTAATTAATTACACATGATTAATAATAAAATTAGAATTTTTAAAAATAATTATTGTTGTTAAGTTAAAAAATACAATAAAAAATAAATTAATATTACATGACTTATAATAATTAGTGTTTATATTTTTTGTATGGACCCCCTTCGGGTAAAAGCCTCCTCCAAAGATTTCCACTTAGCTCTATCCCTAGCCGAATCTAGCCATCTTCGACCCGCTATCGCCATTATTTCATCTGACCATCTAGCATATGGCCTGCCTCTCGCTCTAGTGCCTCTTGGTCCTGGCCATTTAACTGTCCTTATGGTCCATCTATCGTCGATATATCTAGCCACGTGACCTGACCACTTCCATTTACTTTGTAACGAGTAGGTTAAGGCGTCGGTGACTTTGGTTTTCTTGCGGATGTCCACATTTTTCACCCTGTCTTTTAATTTTATGCCTAGGTAACTTCTTTCCATTCTTCTCTGGGTAGTCTGGATTTTGTTTCTGAGGTTGAGATCGAATGTCCAAGTTTGGCAACCGTATGTTAGGCATGGTAGTATTTCTGAATCCATAACTATTTTCTTAGCCGGCAGCGGGAGCTGCGATTTGAATATTTCTTTATGGGCCCAGTACTTATTCCAGGTGATTGCTATTCTGCGGTCTACTTCTTCAATATTTCTTTTTTTGTTCAAAGAGATCTGTTTGCCCAGGTAGATGTACTTTTCTACAAACTCGAGAGGGATGTTATTTACCAATATGGGTGATTTATGGTGATTTGTCATAACTTTCGTTTTATCGAGATTCATTTCTAGTCCCACCTTAATACTGACCTGATATAGGTTGTCTATCATGCTATTTAATTGTTGTGGATTTTCCGAGAACAGGATGATGTCGTCGGCAAACCTGAGGTGGCTTAGAAAATTCCCATTTATGTTGATGCCTTGCTTAGACCACGGTAAAGTTTCCATTATATGTTGTAATACGGCTATAATCAATTTTGGAGAGATCGGGTCACCTTGCCTCACGCCTCTATTTATGCAAATTTTTGTGCCTGTTCTGTCTAACTTGACTCTACTCGTACTGTTGGCATAGATGTTTCTCAAAATATTTATGTATTTTTCTTTTATATTTTGTGCTTTTAATGCTTCCCAGATGCTCTCGTGTGATATTGAATCAAAGGCTTTTTTGTAGTCAATGAAAGCTAAATATAATGGTCTGCGGAATTCCAAATATTTTTCTATTACCTGGTCTACTACTTGAATATGATCCACTGTGCTGAAGCAGCTTCTGAATCCAGCTTGCTCGATCGGTTGGTGCGCGTCAATGTCTGAGGATATTCTTCCAAGCAGACAGGAAGCAAATAGTTTGTAGAGACACGGCATGAGGCTTATTGGGCGATAGTTCCCTATGTCCGCTGGGTCCCCTTTTTTTGTAGAGTAAGATAATTTCAGATTCCGTCCATATGTGTGGCACGACCTCTTCATGCAATATTTTGTTCGATAGAAGCGTGATAGGTGTCAGTAGTAGAGTCCTTGCAAATTTTATGCATTCGTTTGTGATTCCGTCTGGGCCCGGGCTTTTTTCCGACTTAAGTTTCATAATTTGTTTCAGGATTTCGGGTTCTGTGAACTCCTGAATTGGGAAGGTATCCTGGCTTTGGTGTTTGCTGTAATGGTGGCTACTTGTTTGCTGTAATGACTTAGGGTTGAATTTTAGGTAAAATAAAAATGTACATACGTAGTACCTACGTAAGTAAATAACAAAAGGCCTGTAATGTACCATGACTAGACTTTAGATCTCTCCCGTTTTCTTCCTATTTCAGACTCTCTTTATTTATTTTTATTTATTTTTATTTTCTTTTGAAAAACATACAGTTTTTAAACACACAATAGGTAAGTAAAATATAGCATTACACTTAGACCATAACAGTTTTCAATGTTATATAGCACATATTGTATTAAAAAAAATCAAATGAATACTTAGTTGGGACTTGGGTATAGCCGCTAGACGAAAACCAAATTTATTATTATACGAGTATTTACTTTAAATTAGAACAGAGAGAATGAGAAACATACTAAAACATACTGATTAAAAAAGAGAAAAAATGAAAAGCTTGTTGGTTTTTACCAACTCACCTTATACTTAGGGAGAGACAGATGAAAAATATCTCTATCAGAAAACAACTGGTTATACTGCTTGCAACATCTTTTTATAAATGTATTTTCTGCATAATTTGTCTTGCTTGGTGCAATGTGAAATAGTTTTGGATATCGAGAGTTTATACGTGGACAATTGTGGATCCTTTGTCCTGTTTAACACTTTCGCTTAATATAGAATTGTTGTTGTTGACCATGGACCATGTTGACCATGGACCTACCTAGGTAACTACCTATGAATATTAGTTTCATGTTATTGACGAAGATCAACGTACATTGCTGAGAACTTTGGCCTTCAGCAGTAAGGAATTTTGGTAGACTTCTCAAAGTTCCACGAACCTAATCAATCGCATACTACTAGTATTTGTGCCAGCCCTACGACCACCCAATTCGTCCGCTGATGTATTCAGGTACTAAAATTCTACATCAATGTATTCGGGACTTGAATATTTGAAAGTCCAGGGTTGTGACAAAGCATACAGTGGCAGTCGTCACAATGCACACGCACAGGGGTAAATAACAATTGCCACCAAAAATACCGGTAGATTGGGATACCAGATATAAAGTCTACCTTTCTTTAGTTTTTTTTTTTATTCCACCCCAAGTTAGCCCATGACTGCGATCTCACCTAGTGGTACCTAAGTAATGATGTGGTATTACATGGAAGTGGACTTACCTGTTAAGAGTTATTTAAAGTAAATTTTGTCCACGACTTCATCCACGTGGCGCAGTGTTGAGCTGTTGCCTTAACGCGCGGAGGTGCCGGGTTCGAATCCCGGCAGGGTCAATTTGGGAATTTATAATTACTGAATTGTCTCTGGTCTGGTCTGGTGGGAGGCTTCGGCCGTGGCTAGTTACTATCCTACCGGCAAAGACATGCCGCCAAGCGATTTAGCGTTTCAGTACGATGCCGTGTAGAACATAGAAAAAATAAGTGTAGAAACCGAATAGGGTTATGGGTTTAATATAATTCCCATGCCTCTAACAGGTTAGCTATCATTTTAGACTGCATCATCACTTACCATCAGGTGAAATCGCAATCAAGGGCTAACTTATAGTGGTTTAAAAAAAACTTGCGACATCATAAGTCATGGCTCAAGTTGCCCTACATGAAATAAATCATTTCATTTTGATTTTTCATTTTATGTTTTTAATATGAATATGGAGTGATATGATATTCCATTTTGAAAATCTCTCCCTGTTGCGGGGGTCATTATGTCTAAACGGCGCCATTTCAACCGCATACAGTTTCGACCGTGCCGTGGTTAGTTTAGTTTTAGCTTCAGTTTAGCTAAGTGTGTGTTTCAACTTGCAGTTAGCTTGGGGTTACAGAAAGCTTAGCACATTTGCGAGCAATTACAGACCATTTACCAATTTACTTGTACTTGTAGGAAAAGTAGACATTAGGTATTATGGTTAAAATATTTTTGCACAAAATTTCTTAACCTTTATCTGCAGATGTGGTTTTGTGTAGGTGGGTTTTGGCTCTAGCTGATTTCTCATAATAACATATTCCCAGCAAGCTCCACGAGCTAGCGTCTTAGTTGCTTCTAGTTTTGTCGCCAAAACGATCGAAGAGGCTGGATTATGTGACCTCTAGATCCAAAAGTCAGTTACAATTATAGTCCCACCAACTTTACTGACCCGGTGATGGCGTTGCTATCGTATCTATGATAAATAAAATAAAATAAAAAACTAGATAAGCATAAAAATTAGTTCCAAATTTGCCCACCGGGCCAGATAAGTAAGTTTGGAGTACACGCATATTTGATGTCCACAGATAAAGAATCACTTGTTGAATTTCAGAAAATAAATTCTTAGTAAAGGAAAACCCATAACGTGGTAAAAAGTTGATAAGGTTCCTGCCAATGTATTTTTCATATTTGCTCAGTTCAAACTTTTGTTTCTGGCGGGAGGAGCTGCACTGTTTGTATTCCACTCGCGCTGGGGTCGTATGAAGCGTACATTATTGTGGGTTAAGTGTAAAGCACACTTTATTACTATACATAGTGTATTGTGCACTTTATAATTACGGCCGTTACATAAGTTGTGTACCGAAAACTTCATATAGCCAATTTAAAAAAGAAAATACCCGCTTAAATATATAAATAAAAGGTTTATTGTTTCCGTATTGTTAGATAAATATACACAGTGCACAGTATATCTTAAGTAAAGTTTAAATGGAATTGTGCACCTACACTTGAAACTATTAACTCTGTAGTTATTATGCCTATACTTTTTTCTTTTTTTATTATAATCTTGCGCTTGTTGATAATAATGAGTCAAGAAAAGAAATGACATCCTTAGTTTCTATAAGCCTATTCATTTTTGCATTTGGGGTACTTAAGTTAGTCACGGATTGTTCAGTAGGGTGATAATTATCTACTTCCAAAATTCACCATGCCTCCCTATTCTGTATTCAGCACAGAATATGGAGACATGGAAGAATCGGAGGGAGGTCTTTACTCAGTCGTGGGACAGCATGGGCTGGATTGAATTGGATTGGATTGGAAAATACATCTTTCTTACTAATATTATAAATGTGAAAGTTTGGATGGATGTATGGATGTATAGATGTTTGTTACTCAATCACGCGCCAACGGCTGAACGTATGTGTCTGAAATTTGGCATAGAGATAGATTATAGTCTGGAACAGTACATGGGCTACTTTTTGTCCCGGAAAATTAAAGAGTTTCCGCGGAAACCAAAAAACCTCAAACCACGCAGACGAAGTCGCGTGGTCGTGGTGGCTAGTCAGTGAATAAAACCCTCACCCTCTATTTGTAAAACCACTGCACCTAAATGGTCAAACCTCAGGGGCCATACTGTTAACGCTTAAAGCTATATTGTTTCATTATTGTTGACTTTCGTGCTTTAGAATTATTATTCTTATTTTAAGAGCTTCAAGGTACTTACGTGACATCAAACTGACATTTGGAGTAATATTGCTTAGCGTTTGCAGTATGGTCCCAGGTTGGTAGAGCAAAGTAGACTTAAATTAAAATGGATAATTGACTATAATAAATACAATCAAACATACAGTTACCATTAAATATGGCACTATATCATTATTATTCGACCGACACGCGCTGTGGTGAGTGGTCACAGCGAGCGAAGCGTGTGACCGCACCATTCGCTTTTCCGCACTCGGTCCGCACCGCAGTAACTTACGCGATATGTAAAGTTGAGTTACGAATGTAAGTTCTATAAAAATGAAGGAACTAGATGTTTTATTCGCTATAATCCGCCAAAAAAGACAAAATATTTATGTGGTACAACGTGCACGTGAAGCTTGTGTTAGTTACACAGTTGAGTTTAGTTAAGTTAGAAGTAACACACCATGGATCATTAACCTGCTTCCAGGCTTAGTAAAACGTAGAATTAATATTTTCTTTAATAAATAAGCTCACAGAAGACATGTTGAAGATATCTCTGAATAAGTTCAAAGTAAATGGAAAACGTAAACTCATTGACAAATCTTATAACCATGTAAAGGACTACTTTACTTACTAACGGTTCTGATAAATCCTTAGTTTAATATGATTTGTGAGATGGTGATAAGTAAAAAAAACCTGGCTGAGTTTGTTGTTGGCTCTTCTCAGTCGAGGGCGTTGGAACCCTCGTAGTTTGAGATACCGTAACTGATTAACATCATCATGTTTTATAAGTAATTGGCCATCAATAAGTGTACCGAGTATATTGATTGATTGATACGTTTTTTATAAAAGAGTCTCGAAATTTCAAATACAATAACAAAACACAGTATCGCAATCCGTGCATATTTAAATTCCATATAGCATGTATGAAAGTTAATTTCCATTTTATCCGCGGTTAGAATGAATCGTGTGGTCGCACACAGGTTGGTTGCTAACCACTGCTTCTAATTTTGTACATCTGAAATGCAATGGGATATTAATTGGTAGGTTTCTGCAAATATAACTTTATGTAGGGATGATGCCTACGTCAAGAATAAATTATTTCTTGCTGACTACTAAATAGAGGGTCTTCCAAAAGACCGAAAATTCACATCCTCAGTCAGTAAAAACCTTTTTCCATAAAACTACAAATTAATGAAAAAAAGTTTATCAATTGGCAATTAAATAAACTTATCCCACGTGGACGACGTTGCGGGCATCAGCTAGAATTAAGATAAAGGTGAATACTTAACAAAATTAACTAGGTTAATTAATAGATTCAGATACGTCGAATCAAAATGAAACTCTATATATAAAAAAAACCGTGCGGGCTGAAAATAAATAGCTAACAAAATATGGCCTCCAATTTAACGCAACAGATTTATCGGCATGAACTTGTTCTAAACCGATATAAAAAAAATAACCGACGCAGACACGCGGCGTCCCGCGGGAAATGAGACCGCTCCCCCTCCCTACCCCTGTCCACCCCCTAAAGGCCGGGGGCATACTACCATCGCTCAAAGCCGTATTGTTTTAATATTGTTGACTTAGAATTATGATCCTTAGTTTAGGGACGTCAAGGTACGTGTTATAAAAATGACATTTTGAAATAATACTGCTTAACGCGATGGGACGGTAGTATCCTCGTGGTGTATTCGTAAAATATACATAAATTTATATTTGTATGCCATAGACTGATGATAAGTAGATGGAATTGTCTCCTATTTGACCCTCTTAGAGGTTGAATTTTCAAAAATCCGTTCTTAACGGATGTCTACGTCATAGTAACTACCTGCATGCCAAATTTCAGCCCAATGGGGGCTATCGCGCGTGAATTTGCCACTAGAGGCGCTGGTGTCGCGTGAGGTCCAGTAACATTCACTTTTCACTGGTTTTGGCGGGCTTCGTGACTTAAATTATAATTTCTTTTATTTACCTGTTGAAAAGTGATCTTCTTCGTGAAATTATCGCAAATATGGATTATTTAGCGATTAATGTGAACGTTTTGAAGGCGGAATTAAGAAAATGAGGCGCATAAATAAGCGCAAAAATTTCTTTTTTTGACTTTGTTGAGCTCTTTCTGCACTTTTTAATTTCCTTTCTCTCTTCTCTCTTGACTAGGTAGGTACAACTTTTGGATTTAATTTAGGAGATGAATAAGAAAGATAATTACTTACTATTTTCTGTACTTATTTGATTCTTTGGGTTACACATAATCCTCGGTTTTAAAATGTTTTTTACAAACACGAGAATTTTTTGTCGGGTATAGTTATTCCTGCAAATCGCCACTAGCCACTGTTTTAGAACAGTTTTATCTTTTGGAAACATGTGTTCTCCTCTTTTTTCCGATTAAAACGGAACTGCACAACATTGCGGCATAGCTACTCGATGTGATGATAGATAGTTAACTATTTAACTACACTAAAACCTATTATAAAGAGGAAAGATTTGTTTGTTTATTTGTAATGGATAAAATCAAAAACTTATAAACCGATTTTAAAAATTCTTTCACCTATAGAAAGCTATATTATCAGAAAGTAACATAGGCTATATTTTATTTTCAATAAAAGTAAGAGATCCTTACGAAAATTGCAATAATGTGAACTAAGTCGGAAAAAATCGTCTCTTCTGAGAGCTTACGCGGCGTGCGCTGCTTAAATAGTTAAAGTTACACGAAAACAATGTATGGTGGAATTGTTCCTCTTAAAAAGTTCTAAAAAATTGTCCACGATAGCATATACCTATCTTTTAAGGTTGACTCACAATAACTATTATTATGATTTTCAAATTTGTTCTAAACCAATGCTTTACTTGCGAAGGTGTTTTTACCGACATAAAATTAATCCTTATCAAAATAAATATATTAATCATCTCAAGTATTTAACTAAGATAAAAATTGTACTTTACACCATTTAATTTAGATGAATAGCTTATGAGATATCATAGAAATAATGAGGGCGGGGCGTACTCTTACAATGTAATATTAAAATGTAACCTGCCCACTGCCCACTGGCTATATTGGGTAGGTATATATTAGGATTATTAGTGCTACCCGTGCGAAGCCGGGGCGGATCGCTAGTAATTAATAAACTTAATGAGATTCAAGATTTAAAACTTTGTTCCGGCGCCAATCTTATTTATGTCGCCTTTGACAGCTATACCTCTGGACCTTAGTCAACAGTGGCGCCAACTGGTGAGCAAAGAAACGATAGTCCCCATTCATCCAGTGGTTTGAGCTGTGCGTTGGTAGATCAGTCAGTCAGTCACCTTTTTCTTTTATATAATACAATCAAACACTCAAATCTTTCCTCTTTAAAATATTAGTTTAGATTAAATTTTTTAAGCTTTCCACATTTCGCAATCGAATACTTTTTTGGAATCATGACATCAATGTCCCATTGTGCGATTGTGTGATTTTGGCTTCGTATTTCGAAATATTTATTTATTTATAATACAATGAAAAACATTAAAAATAAAAACATTTTGAAATATACTTCTTTAAGTTAAGCGGATTACTTGATGTATATCATTTCTTTAGTCTATGTGTCTGTCTGTCATTTGCGTGAATTTGAGACTCCCTCAAATTAATTAAACGACAAGAAATTATTTGTTGTATCGAGCCGTGACAGTTTGCTTTACTTGTAGACATATTGAATGTGTAATTAATTATATTGAATATATTATTATTATATCGTTGGAGGGCGTATCGGGATATTAACTTATCTGTACTAATATTATAAATGCGAAAGTTTGGATGGATGGATGTTTGTGAATCAATCACGATAAAACGGCTGAACACACAGCACACGGCACAGAGGTGGAATATAGTCTGGAATAACACATAAGCTAAAAATCACGGAAAATTAAGGAGTTCCCGCGGGAACCAAAATACCTCAATCCACGCGGACGAAGTTGCGGGCATCAGCTAGTTATTTCATAATATTAGTGGCGTTCGAATACTTTAGTATGGAGCCTAATCTACAGCCTCCGCCATTTTTTTTTCAAAATAATGGCCAATCATAAAACCTGTATTAATCAGTAGCTGGCATCAATACAAGCAAGTTTTATGTGAGACAAAATTTACCGACAAAGACGTGTTGTTATGCGATTAAAAGTTACGATGCTGAGTAAAAACCTGTGTAAAAAAGTATGAGTTTAATATCCCTAACTTTACCCCCTAGCCTGATCTATATCCTAGACTATATTTTCACATACCTAACTACCCTTAAGGTGGTAGGCTTTAATTATAATTAACTTTAACTAGAGCTTTTGAATCGTTAATATACCACTTAGTTTAGAATGCTATTCCTACCGAGAAGAACCAGCAAGAAACTCGGCAGTTGCTCTTTTAAACACTTCCGAATTCCAAGTTAAACTATCGCCGGCCCTCTACTGAACTGGTGGCCATAGTCCACTACACTGGCCAAGTGCGCATTGGCTTCGAACAACCAGATCTTCGCGACCCTTCTGCAGCTGCCCCATGGCGATTTTTGTACGTCTCCAGAATATACCGAATAGTATCAGCCTTGAACGTCTCGGAATTTAAACGGGACTAAGCTAACACCGCGTTTTCTGTGGCCCACTCTATACTAAAGAGGCGCGGCGCGGCGCGGCTCGTAGCGGCAAGTATTCTAGATACAATTATGTCGCAGTGCATCTCCGCGTCGCGTCAAGTTTGTATGGGCCCAGCTCCATACAAACTCATACAAAGACTTGCCGCTACATGTCGTGCTGCGCCGCGCCTCTGTAGACCTTTACTCGATCGAAAAACTTCCTTTCAATTTCGAAATCCGCAGTAGACTATACAAGCGAAGGGATTTTCAATCATTCCGACTCCATTCGCAGTAAACTACACAAAGAGCCCGCGGCTTGCGCTGACAACTTTAAAACCTCAATATGTGCCAAATAAATTGCTTCCGAGAAATTTCAATAACCCCCCAAAGAGTTGATTGAGTCACTTATTCCCCGGGACAGTTGGGTTGACGTTCTATAGCAATAAAAGGCGGTAAAACGTAGAAATATTTTATCAATATTACCTTATTATGTATTCGAAATATTTCGTATTTTTCGATAAGCTTTATAAAAGTAAATAAGTGTAACGGCCAGCCGAGTGATCTCTTCCAGAGATCATTCTTCATTTATAACACCCCTCTCTTTTTACGTCGGGGGTTAAAAAAATAAAGAATATACTAATAATATGACAATTATTACAAAAACTAAACATAGAAAAAGCTACGATTTTCTTGCTACGATATTTGGTGCTACGCGTAGCTACATCCTACCGTATCCTGCGCTACGGATACTGGTACTACCAAAGAATAAGTTATATTTGGTATTACTTTGTGCTATATTATCCATTGTGTCAACCAAACAATATAATGTGGAATATATTCTTATGTAGAAAGGTTAACAGAGCGCGTGGCTGTAGACGTGTAGAGGAGCGAAACACCTTACCTAATTTCCTCAATTATTTTATGCTCTGTTAATCAACCAAACTGAAATAAAGAGGTACTCTACAATTTACTGGCACAAAAAATTTTCTAGAGCCCAAATGAAAAATATTTTGAATGAGTCCCACGTGATCCTTAAAACCCTTTTATATCCACGGATGAAGTCACGGTAAATTCCAGTTGTATAAAAAAGCCATAGTCTATCCAACGATTACTTTTCAACTCATTTGCCCCGCTAATTACAAACACTCAGATGTAATTAATTCCCAATCAAGGAATTTAATAGGGATTTAATTGCGTGTTATATTCGTTGCGGTTTTTACGACGGCTGACCATACCGTACATAAATTGAGGCGTCAATAATGGCTGGTGAATTGAAATTCATTATTCTGTATTTATTTTTAATGAATTGAGATAATTACGGTAAAATAAGAATGAAATAATAAATTCATTAAAATAATGTAATGGCTTCATTTTTGTTTTATTAAATAAAGTTTTATTGCGGTTTCACTTTAAAATTGATTAAGTTGGTACATAACAATATGTTATAAGAAATTTTCTGTTAAATACCCTGCCATAGCAATCAAGCGATGCACAAGACCTTTGTGCGCAAACTAGAAGTAAAATTATATTCCTTTTCTCTCAATGTACGATGAGACGGTAATCCGATATGCGCTGTATCAAGCTTTACCAATTCTATCTCTCTCTGCGTCGTATTCCTAATCGCTGAGGGTCGTGACCCCTTTCCATTTGTCACCTCTGGAAGTTTATTGGCATAATAATGCGGTGGATTCCCAGGACCTTCCGCAAACGACCCGACTAAGAGTAGGTACTATTTCAACTCTTAGGTTACTAACGATAATTAACAGACGTTAGTGATAGTAACTGGGACTGACGGCTTAACGTGCACTCCGAAGCATGGAGGAAACGAAAAGGCCAAATTCGGACTTCCAAATTCGGTCACCCATCCAGTTACCGACTTGAGTCAACGTTGCTCAACAATCGCAGTCAACTGATATGCTTTGTCGCACCCCTCCCCCCACCCCTCAACCATTTCTGTACTTAGTTAATTCGAATTCTGCGCATAGTCATATTTGGCCAAAATCTATATTCACAGCACATTTCTCTAACATTAGGTATTATTAGGAAATCGTTTAAATCGCTAGAGATACATTACATTCCCGGATTAAGGAAAGTTAATTTAACTCTGAAACGGAAGTATCATAACCGGGGACGGGTCGTTATGGATTATATCTAAACGAGGTCTCACTTTACCTCACGACTATGATACGATATTAATAATGTTTCTTCCCTAACGCACCGTTTGAAGACCTCTGACGCAACGCAGATATTTTTGGTCATATCTCTCACTCTTTGCGTTTTATTAAACGGTGAGGGTCATGACATCATTTAAAGGTGCCGATTCATTGGGTTTTCTTGGGATAGTGATACATTAAACTTTTAAATCAATGCAAAATATTTCGAGATTTTGATTCTTATTTTTTACTTTGATATTAATTACATTTTAGTTATATCAACAGAGACAGACTTCACGTGCTCCCAGGTGCAAGGATGTAATAAAATTGTTGAATTCGGAGTGTCAAAGCATTCAAATAAATATCTAGTAAATTAAAGAAATTGTAAATTTATTTTTTCAAAAGAGCAACCACCGAGTTTCCTACCAATTCTTCTCGGTAGGAATTTCATTCCGAACCAGTGGTAGATTCACTCGACGATTCAAAGGCACTTTTATTTGAATAAAAAACATTCGAGTTTGGATTAGTAACCGTATTTAAAAACTAAAGTTACGCTCCCTCATTATGCTACAATAAACTCAAATTTTTAAACTCGGGTAAATCCTGTTTTGGGTCATTGCACTAAAAAATGGTGGTCGTCGTAGTCGTCACGCAATCGTTAACTTAAAGTAGGATCCACGTACAATCCCAGGCGATGCGGACTTCTATGATTTAATAACCGACGGGTTTTATTAAAATCCACGTCGACAACTCTTTGACAGTATTAAGTTATCTTTAATATAATGTCCATATTATTTATATAGATTCCAATATTAAATTTGGTGGCCTAATTACTACTACGGATTTACATTCGAGAAAAGCTGACTTAAACTTTTGTATCGTATTTAAATTTGGTTCACTAGAATTTAGTGCTTGAAATGGAGTTTTTTTTAATTAAAGTTGCTAGCAGTACCTATAACTGTTTTACGTAATCATGCACAATCATCTTTACCTTTAATTAAATTTTGCCTTTAATAATCATACTAGTATTATAAACGAGAAAGTGTGTTTGTTTGTTGGTTTGTCCTTCAATCGCGCCGTAACAGAACAACGGATCGACGTGATTTTTGCTAAGCATAGGCTACTTTTTATCACGGAAATTAAGGAGTTCCGACGGGAATCAAAAACACTTAAACCACGCGGATGAAGTCGCGGGCATCAGCTAGTGGAAAATAAAACGTAAAACTTGATTGTGAACAAAGAAAGATTAAAGCTCAAAACACACAGTGAACGGGCGCGGGTCAGGCGGGGGCCGGGTAGGGTGCGCGGTGGGTTGAATTCCTTGAATTTATATGGACGACATCACACAAACCACGGGCGCGGGCCGGGCGCGTGGCGGGTGACGCTGTGTGGTTTCGTCCATAAAAATACAAGGATACTCGCGCCCGTACCCTGTGTGTTTTGCGCTTAAAAGTAGTGAAACAAAAGAAAAGCATACAGTCCGGACAGGATGTACCTATGCTTTTTTGCTAATTATAGTATTTCCTGGGACCCAACCTATATCTTTGTATATTTATATTTTATCAAAATAGAAAAGATGGGTCGTGAAAGCGTAGCAGAAAAAGACAGACAGACACACTTTCCCATTTATAATATTAGTATGGATATCATGCACAGTAATAAATATGCTGCTCTTGGTCAATGAAGGCTCGCGACAACTAAGCTAAACTATCACATGGAGATCGAAAAATGGTTAGAAATAAATCCAAATAGCCGTATCGAATCCGGCTATCGGTTTAATTGACGCCACATTCGCCCCGCAACAAATTGCCCACTGGCACTGCTATTATTAGTTTTACCCGACTGCGAAAATGACTGTTATGTTTTGTTAACTGGTAAAATCTTAAGAAATGCCACCGATTAGGTAATTTAAATGCAGCCGGAAATGTGCCAATTTTGATGGAAAATAATAATAAAAAAAATTTGCAGTCATAGGGACTGCCGATAAAAGTGAAAACGAATATTTAATTTTTTTTTCTGATCTAAATAAAAAACAAAAATAATAAAAATAAAAATATTTCAAATATAAACCTTAACTAAGTGTCGGTCTCGCGTATTCCATATTTTTACCCCCTACCAAAAAGTTCTCAACGCGCATAAGGAAGTTTTCACTTCAATTAAAAATGAAAATCAAATGGTTTATTTCACGTAGGACAATCTATTTATTTTAAGCTGCAAGAATCTACCACCGATTAGGAAATATGTTGCTACTGAAAAGAGCCTGAAAAAAAACCAGCAGTTGCTCTTTTTCATAAACAGAAAAATGTTACACTTTGTTATGGGGGATGATACAGGCTGTTATGCCGGAAAATGTGTTTCCAATGGATTTATTAAGAATCTTAATCAACGCCAAACGAACTCACATTATTTGAAAAGTAGGTTTAACTTTCAAGCATTTACACGAAATAGAGCTATTTCGTGTAAAGAGGATAAAAGCAACAAATAAAAGTAGTTAAAGTAGATATTTCATGTCGGATACAATATAAATATCAGAAATGACAAAAAATCTCGTGTTTATTTGCACTGTGTAATTTTTTGTTGTTGTTATAAATAAAACACGACGCATCCGTTTCACGCATCGTCGGCCATGTTGTTATATGTGGGAAGGGGAAATGTTTTGCGTACACTACTGCCTACTACATTGATGTAGAATTTTTTTAGTACCTATACGCCTACTACGTCCAATATTCTGTAGCCCTATTATACCAAATGTCATGTGCGTAAAGTGCAGGTACATTTCGGGGTCCAGTATTAGTTTTTATAATATTACTAGACGATTCCCGCGGGAGCCTATTTCCTTCCCCGGGATATATCTCTATACCAAATTTCATCAAAATCGGTTGAATAGGTGGGCCAGGTAGGTGGACAGGCAGACACTTACGCATTTATAATATTAGTATGGACTAGTTGATGCCCGCGACTTCGTCAGCGTGTTTTTTTAAAATCCACTACAGGCCCTTGACTGCAATCTCACCTGAAGTTAAGTGATTATGCAGTCTAAGATGATAGCGGGCTAACCTGTTAGGTGTATGGCAGTTATATTAAACCCTTATGGGTTTAATATAACTATTCGGTTTCTACACGGCATCGTACCGGAACGCTTAATCGCTTGAATATGAGAATAGTGAATACTGAGTAGGTACCTACTAGAGAAATATAAACTAAAGAAACAAAATTTGTTTTTAACAGTGACGTCAAAATCAGGTTAAATGTACATAGTATAATTTAGATAGGAAACACATCATGCATGTTATTTAACTTAACAAAAATATTCGTGCTGTTGACGTCATATTTCAGCATTTACTTTCATACAATGAATTATGCGTTCCCAGTCATTTGCCACGTCGCGCCCGGATGAAACGAAATAAATTAACTTCCATGATTTCATTAGCTTAAAACCAATTTAACTTTCAAATAGTAGAGTTTTATTATGGACAAAAAGTTTGCGTTTGACTGAATGTTGCAGTTTAAAATAGTAATTTGATTATCTAGCAATAATGCGACTAATTCTGGTTGTAGGTACAAAGTCGCAGATTTTGCTGCAATAAATCTTTTTTTTTTAATTTTCAGACAATCAGCTGCAATCATACTTAAGTACTGGCAAGTGGCGATGCAGCTTAAAGTGGAACGCGCTTCTTTAAAAGATGTCTATTCACTCTTGATTTGAATATTTTAATTTCGAGGTGAAAGTTAAAGCTGGAAGAGCAATCCATATCCTAGCGGTTCTAATTAGAAAAGAGAAAACAATTATTTTCTTACTCGTCCGTAGAACTAGAAAGTAATAGTATAATACCGTGTATAATATTTTTGTCATAGGCATCATCCCTATACCTTCAAGTTTAGGTAAAAACTAATAAAAAATAACAAGAACATAGTTTAAATCAGGGGTATTATTCCTGAACGTAAATTAATAATTTCAACCTTGTGTCGAAGCTTGACTCTACATTTTTAATTAGGGCAAGACAAAAGATTTGGAAAGTAATTAAGGGGAATAAATAACTCCTCGCCGGTCGCTTGTTACTTGTTTTAATATTTGCATTGTTATTGCCATATTAATAAAACCAAGTTAATGTTTAACGCTAATGATTGTTCGACCCAGTTACTTTAGTTCAACAAGTTTCATGGTTTTATTTTTATAAAAAGGATAAAGTCCTTTATCGACTACCCATATTATTATGCCAATGCCTACGACTTTGTCAGCGTGGCATAAGTGTTTTTAATTCCCGAACTCGTTAATTTTCCAGGTTTTTTTTTTTTTTAAATATATAGGCCAGCGCTTGGCTGCAATCAGACTTGCATGCAAGAGGTGATGCAGCCTAAGGTGGAACGCGCTTGCCTAGAAGATGCCTATTCACTCTTGATTTGAAGGTACTTATATTAAAACGGGAGGGGAAAACGGAAGACGGAAGGGCATTCCATATCCTAGCGGTTCGAATTAGAAACGAGGAAGCAAATCGCTTCGTACGAGCCCCCGGAATTTCGACTGCGTAAGGGTGCAGACCTTGTCGATGCCTTGCGGTTCGATAATAAAAAGGTGACGGAGGAACCAGATTGAATATTTCTTGAGCACACTCTCCGAAATATATCCTGTAGAATACCGACAGGCAGGCAACTATGCGCCGATGTTCTAAGCTTTGCAGCAATTAACCTGTCACTAATCACTATCTCACCTCAAGTATGCCCCATAGATTGAGGATTGGTTTCGACTGCGGAGACCAATTCTGAATCTACGGTATGCCCATGCAAAAAAAATACATGACATTTACTTAGTAGTCTATAATATTATGCATTGCATAAGAACATTGTGCAATTGTTTTAGGTTGATTTTTAAAACACAATGAGTAATTTGAGTTTTGTGCTATCAACATTGCTTTATTACCTTCTCTCTCTCTCTCTCTCTCTCTCTCTCTCTCTCTCTCTCTCTCTCTCTCTCTCTCTTGGTAAAATAAAGTATTGAATCAGTCTAGACTCTAGAATCTAGATCCTTTTCACATATTTTTGTTTCGTATGGGCTCTTAAAAAAATTTGTGACCAAATCAAAAAAAGGCTGCAGAAAAAAGCAAGTTCATATACTCGTAGCAGACACTTTTTCAATTCTCATTCCGGGGTTATATCACGGCCAATAGAGATGTCTTAAGAAGAGTCCTCAATAGGATGGAATAGAATTTGTAGAAAAATCTCATTGAACGCGTTGCCATCTGGGGCGGAACAATTGTCCTTCATTACATCTGTGTTTGACATCCACTACTTGCAGGGCTGCCACCACTATACTATATAAGGTAGAAATTTCTCACCGCTGCTAATATTGAGGGTAGTTTCTTTTAATAATAGATTTTTTCAAATTCAAATTGAAAATTACATAACTAGAACTTGGGTTACAATGCAGGTTGAAAATCACCGCATTATTTAAGAAAAGAGTGTGCAATTCACGCACGGCTGAAGTGTCTCAGACAATAAATATAACTTGTATTCTATCTCATTCTCTCGCAGGCTGCTAAATCCTATTATGTATGTTGCTTTTTCGTTTCATCGAATTTTCAAATTACAACGATTCTAAAGAAGTTTCACTTCAATAAATTAGAAATATATTAAGTAACTAAAATAAACAATTATTATATTAAGCATTAATATACTAAAATCTTAATACTAACTATAAAAACAATTTGAACTAAATTTTTATATACTACATTATTTCTCTGGACGCAACCCTAAATACACGTAATTGATATCAACAGGAGGTAAACCCTTATTGCTATCACTACAAAGGCTGTTTTCACGTCGCCGTACTACCAGCGCAATTCATCGTGACCCCACAGTTTAGCAACTATACCGTTGGATAAGATATGCTTCTTATTGACCGAAGCGACAACAGAGGTTGGAATTATTAAATTTCATAAAACTCATTTCTAAAAACCACGAGTATAGTACCAAATCTTGTTTATTTTTTTAAACAATATCTGGTGTGCTAGTGACAACTTGAATTAATTATCCAAAAATAATGAACTTTCTTATTGAAGTTCTTGCAACAATTAGTGAATTCGTAGACTAACTCTATGAGTCTAAGATTAGATTTTATAGGAGCGTATTTTTGATAACAATTTGACAGATAAATGAGTCATATGCCCGCGAATATATCAGTTATTCTTTATATTTTTTCTTAATGCTTTGAATAAAAACAAGACGTTTTTATTATACCACTATGGCACAGTTATCATATTATTATTACTGCATTTTCTGATACTACTCTCTGCAGGGGCGGTTCTCTGAAGCTGTATCCGTACGGTTGCTAAGCGTTGGTATATCGAGTACAGGCGGTGCATTTTGCGGCGAATAATTGCAACTCGAACGTACGATCGAGTGTCATCAGCCGAGTCCACGGATGGCTGGCTCAGTGTTCGCTACCTATACCTCTACCGGTATACCTCACTACCCACCTAGTTGGATGGACCTACCTTGGAGTGGCGGAACGTCATTACAATATTTTATACTGTACTTTAAAAGGATTTATCATCAAATCAGAATAGTCCATGATAACGCCGTGCTGGGAAAAGAATCTACATAAAATTCAAAACGGAGTACAATATGGAAACTTAAATTGAACCAATTTATATTTTTTGCTGCAAAAGTGTCTATTACAGTTTGCTACGAGTATATCAAAATACATTTATTAAGTATTGGATTTTTCTGAATAGAAATTCTCAGTACTAGCCCGGAGTTACGAAGTTGGCGGTGTGTCACCCCCGTGCCTCGGAGAGCACGTTAAGCCGTCGGTCCCGGTTATTATCACTAACATGATAATAGCCGTTAAAGCCCGCCAAGCTGCACTGGAACAGCGTGGTGGGTCTAAGCTCTAATTCCCTCTCTCCTATGAGAGTGGAGGCCTGTGCCCAGCAGTGGGACGTTAATGGGCTGTAGTGGTGGTAATAAATTACATTTTCTACTCGTATGAACTTCTGTATGTTTCCGTGTTTTCGAGACAATATCACTCGACTGCGTAGCCTCATTTTTCTTTTGCGTTTTAATAATTTCCACGGTGTCTTCTACCAATAGCGTTACGTTACAGCTATTGTTAGAAACACAACAATGTTAACGTTGAATACAGTGTTTTTTCATCAACTAATGTACTCCGCCGGGAACAAAACGAAATGAAATCGCGAAAACAATCGTCTTCTCCTCTTTGGAGAAACATACAAAGAATAATATTTGATTTCTGGCGAAAAAAGGATCCGCTAAAAGATTAGAAAAAAATAATGATATAAGAAAATCTGGTGCGTTGATTTTTTTTGTCTCTTAATTATCAGTTTTTGTATATAATCATGAACTTCAGTTTTTCAATGACACTACAATGAGGTAAAGGTTGCTAACTAAGCATGATTGTCGTCAAGCGCAAGCCTATCTCACAATAAAAAAAAAAAAAAAAAAAAAAAAAAAAAAAAAAAAAAAAAAAAAAAGGTAAAAAGTATCCCTCGTCAGTCCTTCTATATGAAAGAAAACAAATGAAAGAAACAAGAAAAGAAATAATAATGCGTGGCAATAATAACCTGATTAAACGACTGTGCAAAATTCTTTTTTGAAACACTTTTTTAAGCTGCACTTTTTTACACTTTAGCTGTTGCGTGGCTTTGGCCGTGGCTAGTTACCACCCTACCGACAAAGACGCGCCGCAAAACGATTTTAGTACTCCGGTACGATGCTGTGTAGAAACCCATACTGGGTTAAATGTACCTGGCATAACTTGGCTTGTAGTGGATAAAAAAAAAAAAAAAAAAACAGGTTATCCCACTACCATTTAAGACTTCTATTGTAGGTCGCAATTTGAAAGATAGACCGGAAGGTTTTATTATTGTAAAAGTAGACAGAGGTAAGATAAAGTCAAAAATGCTTAATAATAAATTATAAATAAAATAAGCGACCGATTACTATGGATAGGAAATCGACCTTATTATTTCACATTTATGCGTGTTTTGGATTTTATTTATTTGACAAAGAACTCGGGGAAAACACAAATACAAAGCTGTGGCCTTAAACCAAGTTATCCCTGACAACGTAATAGAAAAGTCTTCAAAGTCTATTGTCAACAGCGGGGAGGGCGACAAATATGGCAGACAACTCTAAATTCCCACTGTGTGCGAGGAAATTTGATTTGTCTGCGAACTAAATAAATCTCGAGAAATTTTCGCCGTGAAAATGTGTTCGATAAGTTTAACGATCACACAGAGGACTTTTTGTTTTAAAAACTGGATGATGCTTCTATATCATTCGCGCGGATTAAAGTTTTTGATTCCCGCGGAACTTTTTTATCTTTTCGGGATAAAAATATGTTAGTAGTCAATTCAGTTAATTCAGGGTATAAGCTATCTCCATACGAAACTTCAGCTTATCTTTTCAGTCATTGTAAAAGAGTAACCAAACACCCAAACATACAAACTTACAAACACGATAAAAGCATTTATGAGATAATCTTTGAGCGAATGTCGGACACCCACCAATGGAGACTTACCAAAACGAAGGAGATAATATAATAATGCAGTAGTATATCCGCAAACACAGAACACAGATCCCTCTACTAAATAAGCCCCCGATTTTGTCCGCGTGATTTTTTTTGTCCCCATGAAACTCCTAATTTTTCGGAATAATAAGTTCGACTATATCCTTCTCGCGGTGCAACCTATCTCTGTACTAAATTTCATCAAAATCTGTTAAAAATATGGTTATATGGTATTAATTCGTTAAAGCGCATCAAACAAACAGATAGACAGACACACGTTTTCACATTTATAATAACATTAGTTAGGTTTACAAAACACCTAAATGATAAAAGTTAGAAAAATAACCTTTTGTGAAGCGACATGTTACTAGTTCTGACGGCAGAGCGGGCGCGGCGGAAATGTTCAGAATAATGGAAATAATGGCAGTCATTGTTTCACTCCGGGCGAGGATTGCCCAAATTGTCGCGTGTTTTAGGGCTTCATGCCTCGAGAGGAAAAAACGAACCCTTGTAGGATCACTTCGATGTCCGTCTGTCTTTCTGTCAACCACCTTTTTCTCGGGAATGCGTGGAGTTATCAAGTTGAAATTGGCCTCGTGTCATATCAGGGAGACAGCATCAAGGCCGGGAGCCGCAGTAGAAAAGGCTGAAACTGGAAAACGGCGGAAGTTTGCCTTTCTCACTGAGAGTTACGTAGGTATTTGTTCTGTTTGCCGTGGAGACCCGGGGGCCGTGGAGTTTTAGTGCTAAAAAATTTTGCAAGATATTTCACCGCAGTTAATTGCTTCTGATGACAGAAAGGCTGGCTCATTTTTTGCGCAAAGGATCAGCCTGGCTGTCCAGCGAAAATAAACTCCTAACCTAAAATAAAAACCTAAAATCGATAAATTAGTGTTCCGTACTCATACGGTGTCCAGTTGTTTGTTAGGCACTACCAATTTAGCGCCATATGTAAACCAGTTATTTCACAGCTGATTATGCCATCTTTCTTGTTATTTACTAAAATAATTTATATTGCGCCGTGGTACGGAACCCTTTGCGCGCGAGTCTGACTCTCACTTGATCGTTTCTTATTCCCTTGTACTCTTGGATGAAATAAACACTTTTACTTCAATCTCTTTGACGCTTTCGTTTGCTGTTACAATCGCGCACTCGGCTTTATTTAATGGTTGAATCTCTGATAATATAATATTCACATACATAAATCCATGGAAAACAAATTGCCCTACATCTTTGAAGTTAATATTTTATTTCTTCACAAACAAAGTATCAGACTTTACACGGGTGAAATTTCTGAAAATCGGGGTTTTCGTGGGATAGAAACATGAGTTTTTGGTTGTTGAAAGATGAGTGGATAAGGAAAATGGAAAACACTAACATAGGATACGTAAGCGCAGTTTGGGTGAGTAATAATATTCAAACCAAACGAAACTGCCACACGAACTGTTAGTTTGAGCCGTCGAGTCGTATGTCAGTATCGGGCTTGTATGTGAAACAGAAAGCAGCAGAAATTACTGGACTCACAAAAAAACGCTCGACTTGCCTCACACTTACTATAACATTATTATAATAATATGTTCGCAGTAATGATGGACGATTGGCCTAGTTGCGACAACGCTTATCAATCGATTGCAATTGTTAAGCAACGTTGACTCAAGTTGGTAACTGGATGGGTGACCGAATTTGGCAGTCCAAATGTGGCCAATTCATTTCCTCCGTGCCTCGGAGAGCACGTTAAGCCGTCGGTCCCGGTTTATAATTACTAAATCTGATAATAATCCGAAGAAACTTAGTCACATGCGGAACCCACAGAATTATTATTACCCCAAGAACACCTCTGCCATTATGTGATTAATTTAAAAATGAATTTAACTGCTTCGTTGGTCTAGTGGTTAGCATGTTCGACTGCGATCAACGAGGTCCCGGGTTCGATTCCCGGGTCGGGCCATAACAAGAATTGGGATTTTCTGACAAGAAATTCTCAGTACTAGCCCGGAGTAAGGAAGTTGACAGCGTTTCACCCCTGAGCCTCGGAGAACACGTAAAGCCATCGGTCCTGCGCGTGATCTCTCTCTGGTCGTGTCGGATTTTCCGTCCCATCGGGCTATGATAGTAAAGGAACAGAAAGTGCATCTGTGTATGCGCACACACTTGTGTACTGTAATATCTCCCGCGCAGATGGCTAATCTCTTCGGAGATAGGCCATCGTGGCCGAAATTCGGTCGGGAGGAAATTATGAATGGAAAGATGTGACGACCCTCAGCAATGAGGAATTCGACGCAGAGAGAGCAGTAAATTACAGTGAGCATGTAGATATCGTATCCCACGTCACTTTAGGGAAGAGTCCCCTATAAATTACTCGAACCTACTCGTACATCCAGCGTTAGCATTGTCCGTGTCGAGTCCGCGCAGTAATCCGTCCGTCGCGCTCACCTGCGTCCGTCACTGTCCGCGCCAGACGGATAAATGTAGGTCCTGCCCCGGCACAAACTAGTTACCGACTTTGTCACTAGCATTGATGTAGAATTTTTTTAGTACTCATTCTATTTCAATGGTCACTAGCCTTGAATTCCCGTGGCAGTATTTAGGACTAAAACACAGTAGAGAGCGGACAGGACTAAAAGTCTACGAAAAACGTCCACGTCAGAAGAGAATGACGTTTTTTTGTATCGCTCTATTATGTGCAGCTCCATAGTATAAAAATGTCCGTGCTCCGTAGTCAATTCTTTGTTTTTAAAGTTCGGGTATTGTTTAAATGTAAATTTTTGTTGTTATCCATTGTATATTATAGTTTAGTCATTGCATACGATTCTATTATAAGTTTGACACAGTTCTATTTCCACACCTGTGCTTACATTGTATCAGCCCGTGGCCTCTGTCGCAATAAATTTCGCGTGAGAATCCTCAATAAATTACACCGTGCATCAGTACATGGGGCATACTACCATCGTTTAAATCATTTTTGTTTCAAAATGACAGTTTTATATGACACACCTTGACGTCCTTAAAAGAAGGGTTATAATTCCGAAACAAGAGCGTTAATAACATTAAAATAATACTGCTTTAAACGATGGTAGTAAGCCCCCTGTACCCATGTCAACTGCTTTATCCCCGTGTTTGTCCTACACGCGCCAGTTAAACCTACTAGTTAGCAGTTACCCCCCATCCACTACAGCCCATTAACGTCCCACAGCTGGGCACAGGCTTCCACTCAATAAGAGAGAGTGAGTTAGAGCTTAGACCCACCATGCTGCTCCAATGCGGGTTGGCGGGCTTTAACGACTATTATCATATTAGTGTTTATATAACAATTACCGACGGCTTAACTGCTCTCCTAGGGGTGAAACATCGCGAACTTCCTAACTCCAGGCTGAGAATTTCTAGTTGGAAAACCCTAATAGGTACTTAATTATGGCCCGACCCGGGACTCGAACCTGGGACCTCGTTAGCTGCAGTCGAATATGCTTACCACTAGACCAACGAGACCAGAGATTGATTATAACTTGAATAACACATATGCTACTTTTTATACCGGGAAATTAAAGAGTTCCCACGGGAACCATAAAAGCTCAATCCTCGCGTACCAAGTCGCCGCCACACAATTTTCAAAATACAACCAAAATATAATGTTACAAAATACAAAACTTAACAAGGCTTAAGAGCATTAAAAAACCAACTATTCTGTAACCGTTTATTTGAAGAAAAAAAAAACCAAACACTGCACACTTTAATATAAGACTTAAATACTTAAGACTTTAATATATATCTTAGACTGCATCATCACTTACCATCAGGTGTGATCGCAGTCAAGGGCTAGCTTGTAGTGGATAAAAAAAAAAAAAAAAAAAATATTGGGAGACCTAGAAAAATAAATAATATCTTGAAAAGTATGAAACAGAAAAGTGCCTACGAAGACGGAAAATCTGAAACGAACTCAAGTACTAAATAAATAAGACTATGAGGGAAAACTTAACAAATAAGCGAAGTAGTTTCAAGATGAGACAATGGCCGATCGGAAGTGTACTCAAGATCGTCATCATATAGAAACAGTCCAATAAATCGGAGAGAGAGAGAGTAGCGCAAGAGATTGCTAATAGATTAATCCAATCAGGCGAGAAGCCGTTAAGCTCCCAACAAAAATTCTATCGGCGACGGTCGCTTCGCCAGTTGGTGGGTCTCGATGAATAGGGTATGTTAAGCGGACTCTACACATGCCAATTTGTATTTATAATCTGATGATGACTCCCTCGTCTTGCTCCGCGTGAATTTGGATGATCTTCCAGTAAAGCTTCTGTCTGTTACTAGGATCCAAGCAATATCTGTATTGTCAAAGCCAGTTAAACTGATGGACCGTCAAAGAGGCAGAAAAATTAATAGAAGGTTAAAATAATAAAATTTACTCGTACATGTTAAATCCACAAGTATTTTGAATGAGTAGCTTGAGTTGGAAGTCAGTTTTGCATCCGTATTTACCGAAAATATTATACATATTAAAACTTTCTCCTTGTCTGTCTATTTGTCCATTTGTTACTTTTTCATCTGCCTAGTCGATATTGACAAAGTACATACACAGATATAACATCTCCGGGAAGAACGTACAGGCGAATTTTTATTCCGGAAAATCTGTAAGTTCCCACGGGAATTTCAAAAAGCTTAAATCCACGCAGGTGAAATCGACTTCATTTAGTGTAGAATACATGGTAATAGTTACAGTCTATTTAATGATGAAGTTGAAATCTTCAAACTTATTTCTGGATCTATCGATTTTTTTGGTAGAAAAGAGCAACCGCCGAGTTTCTTGCTGGATCTTATCGGTAGGAATAACATTTCGAACCAATAATAGATTCACTCGACGCTTCAAAAGCACTTGTAAAATTTATTTGAATTAAAAAAAAAGTTTGAAGTAAACAATCAAATGCCATCGTACAAGTAGCATACATTGTCAGGTGATGTATAGTCCGCTTTTCGTAATTTTCATGCCCCATTTGGTCGTTCGCCGTGCGAGCTGGGATTTTCCTCAAGGCTCGAGCAGTGCTCGTAGCCGAGTCATTACAGCCGCCTCGGATCGAGCCCGTAATTGAGATAGGCACTACGATATTATGTAACGTAAGACGGTTGTTTTGGTAATGGCTTCTCTACTGTATCATGTGCCTGTACTTGCCATAGACTCACCTTACCTCTGGGATTCACTAAATAAGTTAAAAGAATAAAATTATGTTCCTAAACATATTGCACACAATCTCTAAACTAAAATGGCAGCTCTAAATATATTGCTATCTTTTTCATATTCTAATGCGGGGAAGGGCAGCTATTGGCAGATTTTGAACTGTCTGTTTCGATATGAGATAGTGTTCAGGAAGAAGAATAGGTAAAATAATGTTATTTTGCTGAAAAATATCGATAGATGCTGATACATAAACCTACTTAGTTTAAAACAGTAGCCCTTTTTTATTAGGTATATTTGTTTTTTCAGTTTTCTTGTATGTCTCGTAAACAACGTTGCATTATCTTATTGAATTATCTAACTCACATGGTGTATTGAATATTAGTAAATGATGTTAGTTTGCTTTGTTGCATAAAGGTTTTGAGAAAAATTGGTTCAACCTAAATTATAGCTGCCTAAATGAAGATTTCCATTATTTCTGGCTCATCTGAATCAAACTCCGACCTGTTAGAGACAAATTCTTGCCACAAGTAGATCTGTACCTTTATAAATGCGAAGGTATCTTTTTCTATTCTAGTTACTAAAAGTATCTTTGTATTATCATTTTTGTGTTTGTTTGTCATACTTTCTGTCTATTGTAATTTCACGGTTCAACTGCTAAACGACTTAGACGAAATATAAATTAAATAGAAAAAGATAAGATAAGTGAATCCTCAATTCGTGGCCATCATCGAGAATTTTCTTAACTGACGTTACATAAAGGGACGATTACCGAAAAATGTATTCACGAGAAATTCAAATTTCCCCTCGATGATGGAGATGTCTTTGAGGGAGCGAGTTCTTTCCCTCCGGCCCTCCGCCATACATCACGAGGGACAAAGGACAATGGCACAATTGTTAATCGGAACCAATAGCGCGTGAAGATAATTACGCTTTTAGTTAGTGAATAAATGCCTAGGGATGCGAGTGGCTGGGTGTACCTACGGGTAGCGGCGTTTTGAATCATCGAGAACTGGGCTGCCACACAGTTGAGTTGGGAACCTGAGACCTGGCCACTCAAATTTAAATTAAATGGTGTAAAGGACAATTTTAATCTTAATTAAATACTTGAGTTGACTGACACATTTATATTGATAAGGATTAATACTATGTCGGTAAAAACACCTTCGCAACAAAAGCATTGGTTAAGACCAAATTTGAATATCATAGTTCATAATCATAATCATACTCGCGGACTTTTTTTAGAACTTTTTGAGAGTAACAATATTTACGCAGCGCACGCCACCTATGCTCTCAGAAGAGATGATTTTTCCGATTTAGTTCACATTATTGCAATTTTCGTAAGGAGCTCTAATTTTTTGAAAATAAAATATAGCCTATGTTACTCGTTGATAATGTAACTTTCTATTGCTGAAAGAATTTCTAAAATCAGTTGAGTAGTTTTTGAGTTTATCCATTACAAGCAAACAAACAAACAAATCTTTCCTCTTTATAATATTAGTTTAGATAAAAAAGAATTTATGTTCAGTAATGGTACTCTGCGCATCTTCCTTTTCTTAAATTAATATAAAAAAATGAACCGCGCACAAAGCTATATAGCTTTCGAATTCGTGGATGATAGAAACTTAGAAAGCGGTTCTAGGTTCTATGATAGCCGCGTATTTGGTGGCTTGAAATACAAGAATGATATATACAATTTAGTGCCGGAAATTGACCTCTAACACATTGTTATAAGAGCCAATGGGTTTGAACAACTATATTTGTTACCGCTGTCACAGGTAAAACGGTGGTGGTGCTTGGTACAAGTATAACGCTCGTGTCTAAAATGTTATCCCAGTTACTAATAATATGTATTATGCGAATGTGAGTTTATTTGTTTGTTGTTACGCTTTCACGGCCCATCTTTTCCACAAATTTTGATGAAATTTCACAAAGCCATATTCGATATAGCCACATAACATAGACATAGGTGGAGACCTAGGGAAAGTCATAGGATATTTTTATCCGGGAACATTAGGAAGTTCCCGCGAAATACATCAAAAGAAAGGTTACAAAGTTGCGGGTGTCGACTCGTTAGTTATAACTGGTTAAATGTTAAAACTAATTTTCTCTATAGCTTGCGCTTCAAACGTTCAAAAGAGAGTCAGAGAATAACGCTATTCCGTCACGTACGATTTTTCCAGCCCAAGGCACTGCGTTTTATCCTGCCATTCTAATGATAACTCGCCATCGTCTGTACCTTAAAGCAACTCAACATGAAAGCTAGCGTAGAAAGAGGGTGAAAGACAGAGACTAATGCTTTTCCGTCAGGTACGCTTTTCACAGCCTTGCGTTATATCCTGCCATAAAGATCTGGGGCATTACTGGCAACACTTGAAGCCATATTGTTTCATTATTGTTGACTTTCGTGTTTTAGAATTATAATCCTTATTTTACGGAACGTCAAGGTACGGGACATCAAACTGTCATTTTGAGTAATATTGCTTAAGCTTATATTAATTACTTTAAGCGTTGGCTGTATAATGATAACTCGCCATCGCCTGTACTTTGAAGCACCTCAGTATGAAAGCCAGCGCTAAATTGTTAGAAGCTGTGGCATCGGCGGCTGCAGACAGCGGATTATTCTGACGTGCCACCCTATACTCTGTATATCTCAATCGGCACTAGAGGGGGATAGACAGAGAATAACTATAAACTATAATAAATAGAGTTTTATCCCGCCATTTAGAACTGACGTTGCGGAAGGGTACCCACTGCATTATTATCCCAAGAAAACCCCTGCCATTCCATTATGATTAATGGAAAGGGGTCACGACCCCCAGTAATGAGGAGTACGACGCAGAAAGAGAAGAACGAAAGACGTTCTAATGGTTAAACGCCATCGCTTGTAATTTGAAGTATCTCAACATGAAAGCCAGCGCTAAATTGTCAGTAGCTGTGGCGTCGGCGGCTGCAGACGGCGGATTATTGTGACGCGCCATCCTGTGCACGCCCCTGTGCCATGGTTTAGCCGGATTTAGCTTAGGATTCCACCGTTTTGGCGAAATGGCGTATGAAACACGAAATTAAATCCATATTAATTCATACATAATAACATAAATGCGTCATTGTGTCTGTCGGTCTGCTGCGCTTTCACGGATGGAGCGTTTCAGATATGTATCCAATGAATAGATAAATCTGAGAAGTTAGAATTATTGTATTCCTCGGTACCGAACCCTGGACTCTGGACAGGCGGCGAAAGTCTAAGCCTCTGAGCTTGCACCAGCATATTTTATGAATACTTAATTATTAGTTTTCTGTTATATGATATTGTAACCAAATAAAAACATGAATGTAAATGAAAAACTAACATCTTTAAAAAGTTACTTTAAACCGACTAATTATTTAAAAAGTTGGGCGTCAGCAATAAAAACCGCTATTAAAACTGTTAAAAACAGTAAAGTTCAAGAAACGAAAACTTATTCCGAGCTGGCTCCCTCGAATAACTGTGTTGAACTGAGTTAAAAGCGGAAACTTCCACTTTTGGTTTTCTAAGAAATTATTAACATTAAAATTCAATTTCAGTTACTTGGTGGGAAATGTAGGATTTTTTTTGGAAATACTCAGCTTCTTTCTCTGATCACTCAGCATTTTTGGCATCATAATTTGTCATGATACAAAAGCAATGAAAGTCTGATTGAATAATTGATATGGATCATGGAGTCTTCACCAATTCAAAGTATGGTAGGCTTTTTCTTGGGATACATAATGACAGAAAGAAAATTACATTGGTAGGACGAATAATATGAATAGAACTCACTACTCACTCAACTATGACCTATAACAAAACTCAACCTCAGAAAGAAAAATACATTGGTAGGACGAATATGAAAAGTATAGGCAATCACTCAACTGTGTATAATTATAGTCCCACATACTCTTCAGACCCGGTGACAGCATCGCTAGTAGATATTGTTAGCATTACTTATACGATTTGGCATTATACCTCATGAAACAGGAAGTATAATATCAATTTGACTCGTTTCATGTCATTCGATTTATTCTGCGGATACGGACGCCATATTGAAAATAAATAAATAATTTATTTTACTTTTATTTATAACGTTGGAAGAAAACATTATGAGGAAACCTGTGTGCGCAAGAATTCTTCATAAGGCCAAAACCTTCTTATTCTGAGGTAGCTCGGGCTTAATAGTGGGTCGTTGATGTGTTTAAATGATGCTGACAATGATACATCATGCATCAAACTTTTCTGGTATAACTTGCTATTATAATATCAGTATTTGCAACCTGTTCATACAATACGACACATTGTTCTAACCTCACATACGAGCTTTTAGCTAAATAACTAAACATACCCGACTATAATACAGCTTCTTACAATTATAACTGTTCCAACGGAAATAGGTCAGCAAGTTGAAACAAGGCTGAAAAATCCCGGTTGGGAAATAAATTGCAAAAATTTATATTATGCCGCGACAGCGATGCAGTCCGCGTTAGACGCTACGCTGCAAATTGTGATTGCGGATTACTTAGCGAAATTACATTGCTTGTTTACTTATTTTGAAATAAGTTATTGTACTTGGAACTTTAATTTTTTGTAACAAAAATATTATAAGCCATATATTTAGTACACGTATTGTGCGAAAGACCGTCTGTCACAGCTGATCCAAAATTATTTGACATAAAATCATTTGCGTTTATTTTAGGAACTATTAATATGATCGACTGGGTAGATATTATAATAATTATAAAGGGGTTTCATTTTCAAATTCTTAAAAATACTCTTCAGTTTGCTTTTTAGTTTTTGACTAGCGAATAATAGATTTCACAACAACTGATATTTGACACTGAGAAAATTGAACGGTTCACAATCTGTCGACAGTTTACAATTTCGCTAGTTAGATTACAATCTAACAGTTTTTGCAATGTTACGGTGACATATACATACACTAGAAATACAGATACATTTCAGCTCTGAAATTCATAGAGAGTAAAAAAATTAGAGAGCAGTTTGGCTGTTGCATTCTTAGTTTATTTTTTGACGACTATAAAAAAGAATAGGCGCCCAATTATTTAACGCAACTTTTTCAACAAAAAAATTACCATTTCTACCATATACGATACTAACAACCATCAGCGGACGGGTTTGACCAAAATAAAATAAAGACAAAAACGATACACGTCCAATATCTGACAATTTTTCAAACAATACACCCGAAGTGCGCTTCAACAAATCTAAAGCTAGAAAATTTTCAAATTTCAGAAACCTATTTCATACCGGCGACGGGGTAAAAGTAAAACGTAAAACATACGGAGAGCGACGACATTCTGAAAAATGATGGTAACAAAAATCAACTATCCAAAATATCTAACCATCTGTTTTGCCATGTCTAGCAATTTAAAATGTTCGCAGTCGTTCATCTTTTCTCTTCCATATTACATAGCCGTTTGTTTTGTTTTCCTTTCTTGAGTGCCTTGGTATTGATAAATTGAATATTTTCTTTACACTAATTTAGAATCATGGTCGTATGAACCTATTGCGAGTAACGTCTTTATAACTATAGGTCGGTCACGACCAAGCACCCCCATGTCTATCCCATCCCCCTAGAAAGGGCCCCCATTAAAAATTTATTTTTGATTTTGAATCAAATGAAACTATTTTACGAACCGGTGGTAGAGTCAAAACATGACATAAGTAACATAAGAGACACCGGAATGTCCTACATGTTATAAATAATTTGAGTTTATCGAGAATATCTCTGCCCAAAAAAAAACTTCTATGGATCTATATTTCCTTACAAAATGAAAAAAAATGTAAGCTTATAATATATCGCCTATCAGGCAGCCAAAATAATTTGCGTAAACCATTAACTTAGGGTTAAAAATACGAAATATATTACGAAAGGATTAGTACAAAATGAGCAAATCCATTGGCGGATCAGCTAATATTAAAATGATATTTTTCACTTGATTGGTTTTGGTAGAAAAAAAATACCTTTCCATCAAACCATAATTGATAACGGAAATTTCATATCGTAATATTAATACGAAAATAATATTATCAAAAACCCTTGGAATGCGAAAGCAAAATTCTAGTTTCAATAAAGCAACCCTTGGAAGCCCGCATTAAGGGACCAGGATTACAGGCCCTCGTGGAGTTATTAAATTTGCCCTTCCCCGTAATACGCTTAAGTATTTTGTTAATACTCCATATTACACAATGTTCCTTGGGCTCAGCAAATTTTGGGAACTGATTTGGGGATTTCGGAAACGGCCTCTCTCTTTTGAAGGGATTTATATTTACAAAGTTTTTGAAACGAAGTATTTTTACGGTCGTGGAAAAAGCAGCGGCAGCCTAATCCATGCCTCCATACCAATACCAAATATTACCTATTCTGTGCTAATCCATACTTATGATTATAAATGCGAAAGTGTCTGTCTGTCTGTCTGTTTGCTACGCTTTGACGGCCCAACCGTCTAACCGATTTTGATGAAATTTGTTACAAGGGTAGGTTGCATCCCGGGGAAGGACATAGGCTAGGAAAATTAAAGAGTTCCCGTGAGAATAAAAAACCTTAATCCACACGTACGAAGTCGCGGGCATAATCTAGTCCCAGGCTAGTTAAGGATTTGGTCTCCTATTGTTGATTTCTAGGAACGAACCCCGACATGCACTTCTTACTTTTCGGGAGTTGTTTTAAGCAATAATTAATACGTCTCACTTGCAACTACGATGTAGGAAAACATCACATGGCGGCGCGTCGTTGCTAATAGGGTAGTAAACGTAACCAAGACTGGTGCTTCTCAACAGACTTAGCCGAGAATCGAACCTAGTCCATCTCGTGTAAGAACACAATCCTAACTTTTATTTATTTACAGAGCAAAGCAAATAACAAAGATAAGCAATAAAATAAAAAGGATAAGAAAATAAAAATGATGGTTATCATTACTTTGGAATAAATAAAGAATAGCTAAATAGAATAGCATTCAGCTTTAAGGTTTTTTTACGTCATTATTTAGCTGTTTTGCCCCCTGATATTGTACTATACACCGCATTAACTCAAAATTATTTATACCAAATTGTAGGCAATTCTCTGATCTACCAGAATATAATAGAATAGAATAGAAGAATCTTTATTGGCAGCAATAAACACAGATGCACAAAATAAATCAAAATCAAAAATGAGTTACATACATATTATAAAATATAAGTTTGTACAGCAGTGTAACGCTACCAACAGGTGAGTCACTCAGCTTGTGTTGGGGCTCCTGGCCTCTCAGGCTTAAAACCGGCGATGCCGCCAGGACTCACGTCTGAGGTGCCAGGTGTCCCAACGCTGATTTTCAGTGACCGCCTTTCGATGGGAACGTCAATGATATAGGCTCTAAATTTTTGGCAGAATATGATAATAACTTATTTTTGTATAAAAGGAAAATCTTTAGAGAAAACTGAATCAAAGATAGGCTTTGTAAATAGTAGTAAATTGTGAATATTATATATTAAACTTATGACTTAATGATGTAAGAGTATAACGAAACTTGAATAAAATAATAATAATGATTATGTACACAGCTTAAAGCATTCTTTAAAAAAAATCCTAAATAATTTATTTATATTACCACAATATCTGAAAACATTTTGAAATTTTTTAAACTAACAATTTTATATTATTACAAACAATAAGACGTTAATTACATTATGGAATGCAATTTTCTTTATTTGAACGCGTTCAAATGAATAATAATCCACTAACCAGATAATGTCTTGCGATCTTAAATACAGCATTAACCGCGAGTTACCTAAAAACGTATAATTTTCGCCACTGGGTCGGACTACAATTTTATAGGGCAGTTTTCTACGGGGCAACACCACTAAGCAAAATGATTCCTCACTTTTAGGGGAGTTGCTTTAAGCAAAGTTTACGAACACTGAATACCAATTTCTAGTAGGTCGTGTGTTGCTTCTTGTGCTATTTTGCTCCTGAATGAAATGCAACAAATATTTTATACATTGGGAATGCATTGACATAAAATACTTTCTATTACTACTGGTACAGATTTTAGTTACACAGTCATACATACACTTGCATCTTGCATCTGCAAGTTACACAGTTTGTTAGACAGATTTTTTTTTATTGAATGGTTTGATTATAGCACAAGTACTTAATTTTATTATATTTCACTACAAGCTAGCGCTTGACTGCGATCTCACGTGGATTTTAAGTGATTATGCCGTCTAAGATGGCAGCAAGCACCTGTTAGGGGTGTGGAAGGTATATTGAACTCATAACACTAGATATTTTCTACGGCATCATACCGGAAATGGTATTCGAAGTTGATTTTGTTTTCTTAATGATTGATTGCACTTGAAGGATGTTAAGGGAATACCGTGTCTACTCTGAGCCGCGATACTCGACGTGGCACTGGTTTTGTAGCTGTTAAATTACCTTTACAATGACTCTTGAGTGCGTCCCAGTTTCGCAACTCTACAAAGTAGGGGGTTACATTTTTATCCAATTTTAACCTCTATTATTTACGGGTTAGAAGTTAAAATGGTTGCGGTGTTCGAGCAATTTACTTTGTATTATATTGCAATTTTAGGAGCTCGAGTGGACATTTGAAAAGGAGTAATGAAGGAGCCTAGTTTGGTTCACCCTTTTTCAGATATCTTAAAAGTAATGCGTTATAAGACAAATTATTTATGTAGATTGGGGTTTGTCTTTGTAAGTAATAATATTATATTAGTAGAATTCAATCCAATTAGCAAAATTATTATTGTTTTCACACGACTGCCCAAAAAAGAAGGGTAATGTTCAGGTATAGGGTTCATGTGAGTTTTGGATGTGTGGGGTATCGTTAAAATCCTTACGTCATCGCGAGTGACACTGGTTATAATTTTTTTTTTAATCCACTACAAGCTAGCCCTTGACTGCGATCTAACCTGATGGTTAGTGATGATGTAGTCTAAGATGGTAGTGGGATAACCTGTTAGGGGCATGGCAGTTATATTAAACCCATACCCCTTCGGTTTCTACACGGCATCGTACCGGAACGCTAAATCGCTTGGCGGCACGTCTTTGCCCGTAGGGTGGTAACTAGCCACGGCTGAAGCCTCCCACCAGACCAGACCAGGGAAAATTCAGAAATTATAAATTCCCAAATTGACCCAGCCGGGGATCGAACCCAGGACCTCCGCACGTTAAGGCCACAGCGCTACACACTGCGCCACAGAGGTCGTCAAAATTTTAAATTATTTTTGGCAGGGCAGTCGTGTTTTTATTATTTATAACTTGCTTAGTGTTAAGAGGCAACCGTGAAAACGTGGTGAAAACCATAATATAATACACTTAGTGAATTGACAGGGGCGTAACTACTATTGCTTAAAGCAGTGCTCCTCAAAAATGACAGTTTAATGTCATGTACCTTGACATTCTAAAAATAAGGATTTTATTTCTAAAATACGAACGTCAACAATAATAAAACAGTACAGCTTTAAGCGATGGCAATACTCCCCCTCAGGATGCCGTTCGTGACTTTTAAAAAAGCGCTCCTACAAAATATCTCTGTGACTTACGAGTAGAGTACCTATTTGTTTCAATTATTTCATCTTCCAAAGGTAGAAAAGTTACTTTCTTAATCCGTAAAGCGATTGCATATCAAACAGCCGATGGAACTTTGCAAAGCCTCAAATCAAATATTTAGAATTGAGACAGCTATCCAACATTTTATTCGCGAACAAAAAATTCGCGAGAGTCCTCAAAGTTTCAAATTGATTTTGGCCCACTTCGGGGAATAGCCGAAGAACTGATGGAAAACTTTGAGGAGGTACTTCAACAACGCTTAAAGTTAAATTATTCCGACAAGATCATGATGAAAACCATTCTCATGGCTATTTACTTTACTAAGTATACTATTTACTATTACTATACTATACTATTTACTTAGTTGGCAACGTGGTCTTTGATTGCCGTAACAAGTGAAGATTGGGGACATTTCAAAATGCAATTTCTTACTGAGAAATTTTTATTGAACTACTAATACCCGCTGTAATAACTAGCTGATACCCGCGGGATAAAAAGTAGCCAACGTCATTTCACGGGATGTATCTAACACTGTACAAAATTTCATCAAAATCGGTCGTATAGATGAGCCGGGACAACGTAGCAGACAGACAGACAGACAATCAGATACACTTTCGCATTTATAATAATAGGATGTAGTATGGATTGAGCACGAATTGGCAAATGGTTTGTCACTGGCCAAACCCTTTTTACCCGACTACGGCAAAGCGAAAAAGAAGGGTTATGATTTTTTGCATTTATGTTTGTTCCACCGTAATGGTTAGCCATGGTGGAACAAACATAAATGCTTGACAACAAACATAATTGCTACAACTGAGCCGATTTTATGAATGAGGTACCAATCGATTTGTGTAAAATGTAACCTATGTAAGGTTACATTTTACACGAACAAAATCTATATCATGGATGTTACATTCAAAAAGCTAGGGTTCTCTGATTTTTATCCGCAGTCAGGTTAAGCCGGAGAATAAAAAGGTTTTGGACTCTTGAAGATTCTTGAAACTCCGAATAAGAAAGCATTTTCAGAAATTCCATTCAAGTGAAAACTTGGCGGATATGCTATCAACTACAATTTCCCACCATCTCTCAGAAGAAAATTCGGTTCGTTTAACATATTTTTAATTAAAAAACCTAATCGGGCCGCTTTTTTTCTTGATAAAATTTCTCAAGGGCACTAAAAATAACCTAATCTTTCCTAGCGGGTCGGAGGAGTACAGAACTGTTATAAAAGTTTCAATTTCTGTGATGAAACGCTTTATGATTTTTTTGTACTATTTGATAAAATAATATTTTTTCCTTTTCTGATCAAAACAATACAAGTACGAACTCTATTTCGTAGCCATTACATTATCATACCTAATTAAAGTTTCGTAGAAAATTATAATATTAATAATCATTTATCGTCTTATATTTATTATGACCATGTAAATATCTTAGATCATAATTCTATTTTTGTCATCATCTTACTTTTGGCTCGTAATAACATTAATCCCATCTTGATCAGGATATCCCCATAATCCTGTTGATAGTGTATTAACTCGTATCAGTTAAGCAAGTTAAGCCGTATTGACTTAGGCGAAGCTGCGCGGACTGATAATGGTCTTTATTAATATTCTACAGCCGATCCCGTAATGATGTACTTACACTACGTGGGTGCAATGTAAAGACCTACATTATCTGGGTTTATATATCGAAATGCACGGCACGGATAATGCAATGCAACGTTCTAATTATACTTAGCGTCAATTGGGTGTTTCACAATTATTCAAATAAATTATATTTTATTGTGATTATTAAATAGAGGTTTGATGACCTCCGTGGCGCAGCGTTGAGCGCTGTTGTCTTAACGTACGGAGGTCCCCGGTTCGATTCAATTTGGGAATTTATAAATTCTGAATTTTCCCTGGTCGCGCATGGTGGGAGGCTTCGGCCGTGGCTAGTTACCACCCTACCGGCAAAGACGCCAAGCGACTTAGCACGAATTTGGCACAGAGATTATAGTCTAGAATATCGAAATTTAGTATAGAGATAGGTTGCACCCCGAGGAAGGGCTAATGTAGGAAAGGACCGACATAGACATACTATCCATCCCGGAATGTTAAAGATTACACGAAGGATTTTTAAAAACCCTAAATCCAAGCAGACGAGCTCGTGGGCTCCTTATTAGGTATATTTTTATGAACAACAATTGCGCGAAAGCATAGGATATTGTTTTTAAGGCCAACTTGATAAAAATACGGAGAGAATTTGGGAATTTAATTTGCGATATTTGAACACTCGCATAATGTTCGCATTACCAAATAACTGGGAATGGAACGATGTAGGAGATTAATCACACACAATGAGTTTCAGAGGTACTCGCGATGGTGCGTGCCGATCGCTACTTGTAATTGTGCACTTGGGCCTCGCGTGACTTGCAAGGGCCGAGTTATAAGCGATAGCGTTTTACTATACCGATTCTTCGCTAACCGATACCTATGTATATTAAGTATAGTTCGCGCGCGATTTGAATGCGTCACCATACATAAGCTCTGCATTCAACTCGCGCGCGAACTATAGTTCAATTATTGAGTATTTGACAACTATTCAAATAAGTCATTTTTTTAGCGTTGAATACATTGATGTAGAATTTTAGTACCGGAATAAGTAGCTTTGATTAATTTGAAGTTTCACTTGTGTGTGAATTGCACACACACCTTTTTTATTCCAGTACAAGTTAGCCCTTGACTGCGATCTCACCTGATGGTAAGTAATGATGCAACTTAAGATGGTAGCGGACTAGCCTGCTAGGGATAAGAAAGTTATATTAAACCCATACCCCTAATCTGATTCTACACGGTATCGTACCGGAACGCTAATTAACTTGGCGGTAAGTATGTCTTTGCCGGTTTTGCGGTAACTAGCTACTACGGGCGAGGCCTCCCACCAGACCAGACCAGGGAAAAATAGAACCTGCCAGGGATTGAACCCGAGACGTCTCACGTTAAGACAATAGCGCTCACCTCTGTGCTAGGCAGATCATCAAAATTATTTTGCAATTGAAAAAACTGGCTCTTTTAACTTGTGACCTTGCTCAAATTACAATGTGGAAAATGTTGGTAAAATGGGATAAAAAAAGAACGGCGGAACCATCATTAATCGGCCCTAGTGCGGCCCTAGCGCGGGTTTTCCTCCTATTTTTTAACGTAATGCCTTCACTAATACCTCCTTCTTATTGCTACGCTTTCGAGTTTAATACGAACATTTTGCTGAGGATAATTCTTCTGATTTACAAATACAATAATTATAATTTATTATGATGTACGATATAATTATTATGATGTAAGGATTGAAATGAGTACATAGTTGTGACGTCATCAAATTTCAACGCACTTCTTTTCTTGATTCGAAACTTTTTAAAATGATTATCAATTTTAAAACTAACAGAAGATGTGAATTTTAGACCCTAGATTTAATAATCAGTAAAATATAATTTATTTTTGACATACGCATCATCTCTATTCTTACAACGTATTCGTACAACTTTTATTGTATCATCATTGTATGTATAAAATTTATTATGTAGGTATAATTATGTCACCGTACAATTGTAAAAACCGTTAGATTGTAATCTAACGCTTTTAGCTCGATATACATAACTGTCGACAGATTGTGAACCGTTCAATTTTCTGAGTGTCAATTTTTGAAATATTCATTGTATTTACGTTTTCTTGTCTCTCTCTTGTAAGTTAGGTTAGGATTCGACATTAATAATCAGTTAGTTCTATCGGGTTAATATACCTAACAGATTACAATCTATCGACAGTTCACAATCTCGCTAGTTAGATTACAATCTAACGGTTTTTACAATTTTTCGGTGACATAATTATACCTACATAATAAATTTTATACATACAATGATGCTACAATAAAAGTTGTACGAATACGTTGTAAGAATAGAGATGATGCGTATGTCAAAAATAAATTATATTTTACTGATTATTAAATCTAGGGTCTAAAATTCACATCTTCTGTTAGTTTTAAAATTGATAATCATTTTAAAAAGTATCGAATCAAGAAAAGAAGTGCGTTGAAATTTGATGACGTCACAACTATGTACTTATTTCAATCCTTATCAAAAGCATTGGTAGATACAGATAACGTAGAAAGGATCTTTGAATAGTCAACTTCGTGAGCTTCATTGAGCAAAAGCCGCGGGCAAAAGCTAGTTTGTCTAGGAAATTCCCAATATTCTAAGTTCAAATTACGACTAATTGTGCAAATTACAAGTTAATTAACGTCTTTCATGGCCGCGATTTCCTCAAAGTATTATTAATGATCTGTCTTAATTATGCTTAAAATATAATTAGTTTGACACTTTCAAAGGACTACGTTTATTGGTCGAACTTTTAATAATTGGAGATTGGAGGAAACTCGGGGTGAAAAGTGACTTACGACCAATTTGATTTTAATTAAAATACAAAACTGACTGACTAACAAATGACCTTACCTCACCATCAACCGTCTGCTGAGTACGAGTCTTCACTCTGAATGGGAAGGGATTTGGCCATCGTCCACCACGCTGGCGGAGTGCGGATTTGCAGACTTGACACACCTTTCAGAATATTATGAAGAACCTTCGGGCATCCCGGTGTCGATGCCGGCCTATCTTTAGGACGTATCCCGGGGAAGGATATAGGCTACTTTTAAAATTAAGAAATTACCGCGGGAATTTAAAAAAAATTCCGGACAAAGCCGCAGCCATCATCTAGTATTTAATAATTGCTCAAAACGTACTACTCCGAAAAGCTTAATTAAATATTTTTAAAGCGCTTTTTGAGTTTCTGTGATAAACCTATATGTACTAACATTCAACAAATTCGATTACAAATATACTTTCCCATATTAATGTGGATTGTACCTCATTGATTGTATCTTCATTTACAATCATTTCATATTTCGATAGCCTAAACAAAAAACCTTTCAACTTCCTTGCTATATTTAATACTATAGATGGTGCCCTCGACTTAACGATGGATTAAGGTTTTTTTGATTCCCACAGGAACTCCTTAATTTTCCGGGAAAAAAAGTACCAAATTTCATCAAAATTGGTTGAAAAGATGGGCCGTGTAAGCGTAGCAGACGAACAGAGACACTTTCGCATTTATAATTAGTATGGATTGAAAGTAAACCACTGCAAAGTGAAAATTTAAATAAATACATACAACGGAACCATTACCCGGACCAGCCGTCAGCGGCAACCGGCGCGCTGCAGAATAAATAGCTTCCAGATTCTAGATATTGTCAGGCGACAGGTACAAATTAAATCTAGGTTCAGAAAGTCGCGGCTCCCTGAATAATGTATGACTTGGTCGGATTTGCGAAGGTTTTTCATGTAATTCTATGACCTAGGTGTAACCTATAGTATTATATTATGTATTTATACTCTTCAACTCTTTCATCTGATTATAATCGTTACAAAAACCTAAGAGTTTAAATACTCTTAGTCGAGTCGTGTGCGGAAGGACGTGGGAACCCACCGCATTATTATGCCAAGAAAACTCCTACCATTATTTGAATAATTGACAGGGGTCACGACCCTCAGTAATGAGGCATACGACGCAGAGAGAACTAGCCACGGCTGAAGCCACCCACCAGACCAGACCAGAGAAAATTAAGAAAGTATAAATTCCCAAATTAGAACTGCCGGGAATCGAACCCGGGACCTCCGTACAGCGTTCAACACTGCGCCAGGGAGGTCGTCGAAGCTGTCGAGCTGGTTCTACCAATTAGTCCCACCAATTACCGGCTTTGTAGCCATGTCAATTTTGCGGCTCAATCAACTTTTATGCAGTGTTCCTACCCACTAGGCTTCGTGTGATACAACCTTTAGTTACTAGTTAATAGTCGTAGTAGTATTACTAGTATAAAATTTTCGACAGAGAAATAAAAATATATCCTAAGAAAAAAATGGTAAATTTACTCATATTCATATTCATTTTTATTTTGCATTCCAATATAATAGTAATTTACATGTCAATAGTTGATAATAATAACAATGTTCGTAACAATATTGGAACCCCGGTGGGGCACAGCAAAAAAATCAGTGGTCGTAGAGAGACGGCTGCCTTATTTTTCTTCCAAAAAATCATTTAGTTTGTAATATGCTTTATCAATGAGAAATGTTTTTAAAGAGTTGACAAAAGCTGTATAATTCTCCAAGGATTTGATGTGGTCTGGGATTTTGTTATAAATTTTTACACACATCGGGTTAGGACCAGTACTATGGATATTTAAGTTGGAACTGGGAATCATCATATTATTTTTTCGCGTGGGTCTTAGTTGGTAACGTCGCGGTAGGTCCTCTAGCTTTTTAAAGTTTTGCGGATGTTTCCTTACAAATTTAGCTGATTCTAGTATGTAAATGCATGGCAGGGTTAGTATATTTAATGATTTAAAGTAAGGTACACAACTTTCCCGATTCTTTAAGTTTTTTATTATTCTTATGCATTTTTTTTACTCATTATAATTAAAATTTATATTTTCCTAATGAAGCCGCATTTTCATAGAAACTAGGAGAGTTTCTATAAAATTTCAATCGCCTCCATATTAAAAACTCATTTCATTTATGAAATATCGAAACTTCCTTAAATTCTCGAAGAAAGTCAATTTTGAAATATTCCGTTCTGAAAGTTATAAAGTCAAGCAATAAAAATTCTTCAATATTCCAAGTTTAATAGCATTCCGCCGCATAGTTCGATAGTTGGGGAGATATTGCGGAGTAGGGAGTCGGATAAAAGTCAAACAGCGGTAATGACTGGTTGTATTGGCTAAATACCGGTATTAATTGATGGGCTGAACAAGTTAAGTCGCTCGGTATTCGTGTAACTTGGCTTACTTGGCGGGAGTTTGTTGATTCTTCGGGTAAGGTCTTAGTGAGGCGCGTTTTGTGGGGCGTGCAGCGGAAAAAGTGTGTAGAGTCTGACGCGTGAGGTGAGCGACAGCAGCGACGCGACGCCATAGAAAATGACAAACTTGTGTACGCGAAAATGTAGGCTCAGTGGAAGGGTCAGCTAGTTTTTGATACTGTCGCGTCGCGTCGTATCGAGTCGCAGTGTCGCTCACGTAGGACAAGAGGTTAAGGCGCAGTTTAAGCGCGAAATAAAAACATAACTCAAGAGTTTGGCTCTCCTTACCCCTCATGCCAGACAAGCTTGGAAACAATAAAAAATGGGAGAAGGAACACAGTTCCGTCGTCCGTCACGTTCTGATAAACACTGCCGCGGTGCGGACGGAGATAAAAATTAGTTCTTGGAAACATCATTAATATTTTTCTCAATCATACATATCATGCTACTGTTTAATAAATAAACTGCTAGAAACTTCCTTTTTAACGATTTTACGCTTTTACAGAGCCTTAACGCCATCTCCAATATTATGCAGATATTAATCCCAAGTATCCACATCCAACTATCCACTAGGATATGACAGGGATGGATGTGGATACTTGGGAATTCATGGGACAACAACACTTTGAAATTAAACTAATAACTCCTAAAGTCCAATTTGTTTTAACAAAGGCACTCTCACTCCTCACTCACTTCAACCTTTTGCCGGCTCACTATTGACCACAAATCTTCTCTCAGAATGTGAAGGGTTTGCCCATAGTCCACCACGCTAGCCAAGTGTGGATTTATTTATTTAACCAAAAACATACAATCTACATGATGCACAGTTATCAAAAGTAATACAATAAAGTTTTATAATATATCTATTCAAAGTTTTTCATTAATATAGCACTTAATTAGTGTATACATCATTTAAAACAGACCTTTTGTTAGTGCTGCGCTAGGAGACCTGTATCACAGACAGCAGTAACGACTTCCTCCAGGATCTGACTGAGTGACATATAAGTAACAGAATAGCAATTTATTATTAATGTAAAACTAGGTTAAATTAAGTATGTAGGTATTAGTATTAGTAGGATTGGCAGACTTCAGGCACCTTTGGGAATAGGTATTAAGAAGAACACTCAGGCACGCAGATTTCCTCACGATTTTTTTCTTCACCGTTAAAACAAGTGATATTTTATGACACTTTCGCATTTTATATTAATACCGAAGGAGTATGTATTCGGTACGGATATAATATAAAATCGATAACAGCAACACGTTTAGTACACGCCCGGCTTTAGGGCTTCAATATGACAATGATTTATTCGTTTACAAAAAGCCTGTCATAAGCTTTTAGTATCCTTTATCCACCAATTTTTTACAACAAAAGATAATGTTACTTCGGAAAAGAACGATGATTTTCTCTAGTATTTTGATTTTAGGGTTTCATAGTCAAATAGATGAGAGCAATCTTTATATTAATAATTTAAAAAAAATATCAATATAACACGTCACGCTGATATTATAAATGCAAAAGTGTGTCTGTCAATCTGTCCGTGGGTCTGTCTGTTACATTTTAACGGTCTACCGTTTCAACTGATCAGATTGTTTACAGACAACTAGCATCCCAGACAAATACATAAGCTACTTCTCATCCTGAAAAACAAACAGCTCCCACAGGATTAAAAAACTACTAAATTCACACGGACAAAGCCATGGACAAACTTTGGGCATGGTAATGTTATCTTTAATAAATTAACTATGCTTTGGGGTGCTGAGAAACTACCTTATATATATTACAGATATAAAAAAATTTAAATTATTAAAGCGCTTCCAAAGCGCGCTGGATGTCAGGTTTAGTTTGTCAGTGTATTAATTAAATAGTATAGAATACATACTAACACATGTTATTGTTTATTATTTATGTAATTAGGTATAATACTAACATAGGAATAGGATAGATCTGGTACTAACAGCTAAGGGCCTTTGTAGTCTGGGCAATAAAATATTCATTCATTCATTCATTCATTGTGATAGTTGTAGAAAAAAATATAGTGTAGTGATTATGCGGGCGCGTCCAGTTAGAATAAAATGTTAAGTTTTACACAGATTAAATAATAGTACAGAAAGATTAACCGCAAAACACATATTGTTTTTTGTTTCTACTTCTCATAGATTTCAGCTAACGGAAAGAATATTTTTTTATTGGCAGGGTCAACGGAACCCAGCCCGTATTGATACGCGCTTGACCAGTATTAAGTCTCTAACCCTAGTTTGATTTATTGTTCTCGTCCAAAATATCTCGTCCCTCGAGACAAAAGGCTCGATCTAGATGCTCTAGATTATAAATGAGCAATGACAGGGAACGCTATGTTGTAAACTTTATCTCTTATCTCATAAATCATGGTCCCGATGTATTCTGTTTTGTCATACTTCCGATACTATGTCGTATATTTTATGTTACAAGTTTCGTATTTTATTACGGTAATATGAGGTTTATCTAGCGGAAAAGAAACGAAGTTTTCTATACTAGCTGATGCCCGCGACTTCGTCCGCGTGGAAAATACTGTTCGGTTTAAGACATTTATTATTACTCAATAAGAACACAAAAAATTGTTCCCTTACATTGAGAATTAATTACAAATTATTTGGTAAGTACCTATGTACATTATCTAGGTTAGTGTCACACGTTATAATTTAATGTTAAAGTTACAGGTACCTAGTTCAAGAAGGTAGTCAGAAGAAATTTAGTACAAGATGTTCTGCTTACAAAAACTGGTTATATAGGGACGAGGTTACATTAACATAAGCTGAGCGGATTTTTGTAAATGTTCAATAACTTGTTTTTTAAAAATAGGAAAACTTTTGGTGTTTAGTATGGATTCTGATAAGTTATTGTTTAATGTCGCTCCTGCGAACAAAATATTTCGTTTTCCGTAGTTGATTCTAATTTTAGGTTGAAGATTAATCTGCAAATAATAAAAGGGCATGAATTTGGTTTGCTCCAGCAATGCTCAGGACTGCGGTTACTTATGTATGTACACATTGATGTAATTGAAAATTATTTTTTTAAAAAGAGCAAGCATCGAGTTTCTTGCTGGTTCGCCTCGGTAGGAATGGCATTCTGAACCAGTGGTAGATTCACTCGACGACGCGAAAGCACTAAGTTTATTTGAATAAAAAAATATGAAGAGTTTGAGTTTGAAATAAGTTTTTAAAATTCCTTGGACGCGGGAACTAAAAAACCTCAATCCACGCGGACGCAGTCGCAGGCATCAGCTAGTTTGACATAAAATACAATTAGTGTTGTTTTGTCGGTGAAAATGTTTACGTAAAAAGCGTGTAGCGAAATTCGGTAATCAAGTTAGTTCTGAACCGATAAAATTCAATTACCTTAAATAGTTTTGAACATTTGAACAGTAAACACGTTGCCAAAGTACGAGTAACTAAGTTTAAATTTTATTTTACAGTTTACCATAGAGAAGGTAAATTATATTGACGGCTAACGATTCGGGTGGTCGGAGGTTCGATCCTTGGGTGAAAAATCTGTACTTATTCTGTGTCAGAAGAGATACAAGTTGTCCTACATGAAATAAAACTTTTTATTTGTGAGATGGTTATAATAAAAAAAGACAACCCGGCTGTGTCTGTTGTGGGCTCTTCTGTACCAAGGGCGCGTTTGGAGCCCTCGTTGCTTTAGTTTTAAGATACCATAGTTAATTATCACCATCACGTCTTATAGGTACCTACTTTGTGAACGTAACATTCAGAAGGTTTACTTTTTAGGTGCCTATTTTGAATAAATAAACTTTGAGTTTTAAGTTTGAATTTCCTTTCTACATTTGCATTTTTGAAGTGAAAACTTCTTTAGCCCCGTTGAGCACTTTTTTGGTAGGGGGTAAACTTGAGGATGCGCGTCACCGACAGGTCTTAAATATACTACAGTCGTAATTAAACTTTAATGTCTTAGTTTTAAGGCATTAAAGTTGTATATGTTTTTTAATGATTTTAAATATTCGTATTTATATTGGCGTATGAAAATTTTATATTGTTTTTAAATTTTAATACTAAAATTCTTAGTTAAAAGTTTCACTCCTATCGGCAGTCAATAATATGACTGTCAATTTTTTTTTAAATAGAGTACTACTTTACAGTGCAGAACATGCATGTCATAATAGTTAGAGCACAAAAGCGGTCCACTGTCAGCTCAACAAAGCGAACAATCAAGCGTTTAAAGTTGGGCGCAATAAAGGCTATTGAAATCAATTTCAATATCGCGCGGGCGACTGGCGATTCATGCCGCCCTTCTATATCGTTAGCTAGACGTAATTCGTTACGAATTCGACTCGTTGGCTCGTGTGGTGTAAGGGACGAGCTTTAGAGTCGATTCAGCTAAACATTTTTTTACTCAATGTCATATTGTTGACTTTCGTGTTTTGAGTTATAATTCTTATTAATTCAGGAACGTCAAGGTACGTGACATCAAACTGTAATTTGTTTTTTATCCACTACAAGTTAGCCCTTGACTGCAATCTCACCTGATGGTAAGTGATGACGCAGTCTAAGATGGTAGCGGGCTAACTTGTTAGGGGCATGGCAGTTTTGTTAATCGTACCGGATGGCTTGGCAGCACGTCTTTGCCAGTAAAGTGGTAACTAGCCACGTCCAAAGTCTCCCACCAGGCCAGACCACGGTAAATTCTGAAATCATAAATTCCCAAATTGACCCTGCCGGGGATCGAACCCAGAACCTCCGCATGTTAAGACAACAGCACCCAACAGTGCACCAGGGAGTCGTCAGAAACGTCGGATTTGGTGACATAATTCAAAGAACAAGTGGTATATGTCCTTATTTCCTTTACTTTCTTACATACAAGAAGATGCTTACTCAGAGCTAAAATGTATAAAAGGGAGTGTTTTAGGTCCGGTCCTGTACCTATTATATACCTGCGACATTCCAGAACTCGAAAGTAACACCATTGCCACTTTTGCTGATGATACAGCCATTATGGCTGTAGGAGTAACACACGAAGAGGCAGTGGGTAAAGTACAAACAGCGCTAAATAAAGTATATGACTGGACTAAAAAATGGAGAATCAAGCTAAATGAAGCAAAGTCAATTCATATTGACTTTACAAATAAAACAAAGAAATACCACGCTGTTTTCATCAATGGACAAAAAATTCCCTACGTGGATACAGCCAAATATCTTGGGATGACCCTTGAAGTGAAGATACGCTGGAGAGCTCATGTCAAGAAAAAAAGAAAAGAACTTGACATAAAGTATAAACACATGTATTGGCTACTTGGTAGACATTCCTCGCTGTCAATACACAACAAGATCCTGTTATACAGACAAATCCTGATGCCCATTTGGACCTACGGCATACAGCTATGGGGCTGTACCAAAAAGAGTAACATCCAAATCATACAGCGGTTCCAAAATAAAGTACTCAGGAGTATAGTAAATGCGCCCTGGTACATCAGAAATGACGATATTCATCGGGACCTCAATATTGAATACGTCCAACAAATTATTACCAAATTTGCCAAAGCCCACGACCATCGGCTTCATCACCACGTTAACGTTGAGGCAATCCAGCTGCTCGACGTAACGAAACTAGTGAGAAGACTAAAAAGGACTAAGCCTTTTGAGTTAGTGTATAGTGATAAGTGACAGTGTAAAGTGTAGTGCTAATAGAACACATGAACAAAGTGTCTAACACTGTAATTCATAAACGCTTGAAACGCTCGCCACCGAGACGTTTCAGGCGCTATGTGTCGAATTCAAGCTTTTTGCATTTCATCATTGATGTAGAATTTTTTTAGTACCTATCATTTCATAGTCGTAAGATACTCTCAAATTGGTCGCCAACAGCGGCCGAATACTGGTTCGCCGATTTCCGCGCGCCTGACACTATCAAACAAGGCTTTTGCTATGACATGAGCTTGACATAGCATTATTTTTGTATTTTGTGGGCTATTTGTGCGTAATAAATCTTGATTTTTGATAAAAAATGGAAGAAAAATGTAATTTTAGTCATATACAACATGTATTTCTCAGTTTGTACTTGTGGTAAAACCAATAACTCCACCAATAATCCAAAGTGTAGCATAAAGCGAATGATGGCTATACTTTGATGGTGAAATCGCTAATTACAGGCTGTGCATATAAAACTACGACGATTTATGCTGTCCTGAAACATACTGGTATTTCTGGAAGTTGCCCTTCTCGTTCTGAGAAGAGGCACGTGCTCAATATTTAGTAGTGGGCCTGGCAATGAACTATTGCCAGAAGAAAGAAGTGCCGCACGAGGGTGGACTCTTGAAAGACACCACAATCGGCTAGGCTACATAAAGACGCAAGGCTAGTAGGCGCACAGGCTAATTGATGGTATACAGAACTGGATAAAAAAGAAACAAGGCAATTTTTATAATGACTCAGATGTTGATGAATAAAACATATACGAGCGCAAAATAAAGGAACTACAGTAGATTATCAAGAAAGAGATGCGTCAATGGACAACTTCTTAGTACATAAGATAAATTATAAGTTGAGGTTAAAGCAAAACTGCTAATTAGCCAATTAGTTAGGCTATATCGTAGTTAAATGAGTACCTCGCTGATACTCAATAATAGGAAAAAAAAACTTTCTTACTTTATTTGCGTTTGGTGTGACGTCTATTCCAATAGTGGGACACTCGCCCCGCTTTTTCCAATAGCTTGCTACCCCCACTGCGGTTACACTCGCGACGTGCGAGCACGAACAAATGGACATAAATTATGTCCATTCATTAGAAACGGAAAAAGTGGGCCTGGCCTTTGACGCGGTAATGTAATTGCACGCTAACTGCATTACCATCTTTTGTTGCGCCGACTCTGACGCCTGCGACCCACAAAGCATTTTCAACTCTACTGGCTAAAACACTAGGTTTACTTTCCAAGACTTTTCCAAGTGACTCTGTTGGACGTACGAGTGCATTAGAGGATTACTACTATTTTCCTTTTCAGTTTTACGAGCTGGAAGGTGTTAAGTTGTCTGATCTAGAAACGAATAGAAATTCAATGGTGTTTTGCTTCATTCGTCGTCTTTCAAACACGCTTGAACTAGTTTCATTCTATTTATCTAGCTTTACCGGCAGAATACTAAAGCAGTGTTTGTATATAGCCGTATAGAGCCAGAATATAACTATATTTTCTCTTAAAACATATTCAGACAATTAATATATTTTTTTACCAAAGTACCTTTAACATAATGCATTATCTAAAAATCTTTTATTTTCAAAATTTAAATATAAATATCTAGATGTATAGAAGAAAGCGGTGATAGCCTAGATTGAGGCTAAGATCTCCTGTACGGGGTCGCGGGTTCGATCTAAACTATGTGCCTTTTAAGAAATTAAATATCACTTGCTTCAAACGGTGAAGGAAACACCGTGAGGAAACCTGCCCGGCCGAGAGTTCTTCATAACGTTCTCGAAGGTGTGTGAAGTCTGCCATTCCGCACTTGGCCAGCGTGGTGGACTATGGCCAAACACTACTCATTCCGAGAGGAGACTCTTGCTCAGTAGTGAGGCAGCAATGGGTTGATAAGAGTGAGAGAGAGATAGGTAAGAGCTATATAGTATGTTAATATAAATTGCAGCAATCTCGAGACTAGAATAGAATAGTAATATCCGTCGCGAAACGGAAGGATTTCCGGGGAACAGCTGCTAGTCTTAATTAATGTTCGTGTTGCAAGGCGGAGCATTCAGAGCCACACATAATTTGACTAATATTCTCTAGTCTTATGTGTTATTACCTCAGTAATTACGAGTACGTAACTATTATTTTGTACTAGGGTTGAAAGCAAACTCCAACTGCGCTAACTGTGTTGTAGGTTGTATGCTAGTTTATAAGTTTAGAGTGCAATAAAGAAATATATATCTAGGCTTAGTAAAACTAGCAATTCATATGTTGGAAACAGTGTCTGCTTCTACAATAAGCTCCCAGAAGACATGTTGAAGATGTCTCTGAATAAGTTCAAAGTTAATGTAAAACGTAAACTCATAAAAAAATCTTATTACCATGTAAAGGATTATTTAAATGACGAGGAAGCTTGGCAATGATATTTTTCTCTAATGGCCCTGATAGTTCCTTAGTTAAGAAGATTGTGAAATGGTGATAATGAAATAAAACTCGGCTGAGTTTGTTGTGGGCTCTTCTCAGACCAGGGCGCGTTTGGAACCCTCGTAGCTTAAGTTTAAGATATCGTACTGATTATCACCATTATATTATTTTATATGTTATAAATAACCGGACGTCAATAAGTGAAGTATACCTACCTAAATTGAATAAACGTTCTTTGACTTTGATATATCAGTAGCCACACTAGGGTCAGGACAGAACAAAACGTCTGAAACGTCCGCGCCGTAGGGGACAGGGACCATACTGATATTTTCATTATTGTTGCCTTTCATGTTTTATTTTCTAATTTTTTTTTTGTCTGTACTAAGTTTCCGCTTTTATATTCATATTTTATCCACATAGCGTTGTAACGTTTAAATGAATCATAATTTAATGTTCAAATGAAAAAATAGAGTAAGGCTGTAAAATATGACCTGCAGAGTTAAACATGGCAGCCGGAAGTGCCCTCGTGGATGCGGCAGGTGCGCAAACAGTGTCGTGATGCGACCGTACTGACATCATGCATCGCTGTCATTGATGTCATGCTGGGGCTCCGGGTGGGGCCACACTGACAGCGGGAATTAGTATTATCCAAAATCATTATTTTTTTAATATAGGCTAGCGCTTGGCTGCAATCAGACTTGCATGCAAGTGGTGATGCAGCCTGTGTGGAGCGCGCTTGCCTAGAAGATGCCTATTCACTCTTGATTTGAAGGTACCTATACATATATTGAAAAAGGAGGGGAAAACGGAAAAAATAAAAATCATAAAGAGTCTGTTCAATTAATATCGCATTATGACGATACTATTACTTGCTCTCAACTGCCAAGTACTTTTGGATGGTTGGACTGTTTCTCACATTTGTTTGATTCACCGACGATTATTTCACAGTGTTCCTATAAACTATTTTTCAATTGTCTTCTAATTGACCCATGTATACTGACTTATCGAACAGATTAACTGCTACACACCTAAGTGAGGTGCAGTCATATAAGGATCGCCGATCAAATCGTTAAAGCTCGACTTCAAAGTAAAATAAACCATAACAGCCTTGGATTAGAGCTCAATTTCGTGTATCCATTCTTGTACGTTTAGGTTTATTTAACTTTGAAGCCGAACTTTAACGATTTGATCGGCAATTCTTACACAGGTTAGCCCGCTACCATCTTCGGCTATCGCCAGTGGACATCGCAGTAAAAGAACTAATTTCTGGTTGATTAAGAAATAAATCAATACAATAAAATGCGAAAATTTTCAGCGAATAGCCAAAACCTAAATATCTAATACCTCTCTTATAAAATGACCAAGATGCATTCGCAAGAATCCCTGCATCTTAGGAACTTTAATAATATGCAGTGGTAGATTCACTCGACGATTCAAAAACAGTTGTCAAAGTTTACTTGAATAAAAAAGGTTTGAATTGAATTGAATATGTTGTGATAAATAGTAGACTCTTTCTCAGACCTTTGAAAAGTCTGCTATTGAACTTGTCAAATAATTTTAGTACTTGTAAAGGTGATCATTAATCGATTTATTTAAGAAACTCCTAGTAATAATTTTATATTCTACTTACGTTTACTTATTTATTCCATGAATCCCTCCGATGTTTATATTTATAATCAAGATCTTGGAGTCCGTGATGAATATTGTTTTTGAAAATTTCATACGTATTAAATGAATCGTGCTCTTCTATGCTAATCTCTCCTTTCATTACAATACCTCCCACAAAACTAATAATAGGTACGCTACTTAATTAAAGTTGTTCCGTTTAAGAGACGAATCTTGTTCGTCTCGAAGTTTATTCTCGAAACTTAATCTACATTTCCAACTACTGCAAACTTTTGGAGAGTTTACTTCTTATAGAAAGTTATACGAGTATCTACAGAATTAAAATGTTCGGTTTCAAGAGACCCTTGTGATTATGAATAACGTAATTAAATCATTATGTAATTCATTATTTCTTGTCTTGGTTATTAAGATTAAGTTTAAAAGTTTGGTATTTTTGGTCTTTTGGTGATTTTCAAAGATTTTTAGTACACCTTTTACCTATCTAGATTGGTTATTTTTTCTAACTTTAGTAATTAAGTTTTGATTTTTTAGTGAACTAAGCTTAGATAAAGACAGTGAGTGATACATAATGTCAGTCTAGCTTCATCTGACCCATCTGTTTAACTGGTTTTGATAAAATTCAGTACAGAGACAGGGGATACGGGAACAGCCTTGGCTACTTTTTATTCCGGAAAACCTAAGAGTTACTGCTTTTTATGAAACCTTAATCTATGCGTAATCAATCAACATGATAGATACTTTTACTTAGGACAAAACCAATCTTATCTTGAGGTGTATAACTTCGAGAACTATCAGTCTAAATTTTGAGGTAGATTCACTCGACTATTCAAAAGCACATATTAAAGTCTACTTGAATATAAATTTTTGATTTGAGTAGAAGTATGTTGTATAAGTAGAAGTATAATATTATGTATGTTCGACTGCAGCCGACGAGGTCCCGGGTTCGAGACATTCTATTATATATATATTTGTTCGGGCCATATTATTGAGTATTTGGTTGTTCTGATTAGAAATTCTCAGTACTAGCCCGGAACTAGGAATTTGGCAGTGTTTCACCCCCGTGCCTCGGAAAGCACGTTAATCCGTTGGTCCAGGTTATTATCACTAACATGGTAATAGTCGTTAAAACCCGCCAACCCGCATTGGAGCAGCGTGGTGGGTCTAAACCATTCCGTGATCTGTGGTCTAAACTCTAATTCCCTCTCTCCTATGAGAGTGGAGGCCTGTGCCCAGCTGTGGGACGTTAATGGGCTGTAGTGATGGTGTAGAAGTAACCAAACAAAAATAATAATTTTGAGGTTTTATTATTTTTAAAACGCTGTCATCAGCACCACACCACCGTGAGAAAATTTCCATCAAGTGCGTACTCAGCTATAATTAGCACCGCGCACGCAACCCGGTCGCATTAGCGAATTATACCACTTTATGTTATACTTTATATTTGTACCTCGTTCATTATTGCCCTCATTATACAGATGAGGGTACGAGGGTGTTTGCTGTGCGCTAAACTTTGTTGTATCTCGTATCGTATGTTTGTCGCATAATTACGAGTATGTTAAAGTAGGTATGATATATGCGAAGTGGTTTTATTCATTTCACTGTACTGCGTAATTTGTCTGCAGTGCAATGGTGATTTAAACAATAGAGTTAAATTAATTGTTTTCTGAGATGTTTAGACTTCCAAGTGTTGTCTTTAAACTAGCTTACCAAAAATAAATATTACTACTGTAACCACTTAAAAATAGAAACCTACCACTGATTCTTATTTAACTAGAGGATGCCCTCGACTTTATTCGTGTGGATTCGATTCCCGCGGGAACTCCTTAATTTACGGCATAAAAAGTAACGTAGGTATGTCCTTTAACGGGATGCAACATATACTCTGTATGAAATTTCGTCAAAATCGGTGGATAAGATGGGTCGGAAAATATGTGTCTGTTACGCTTTAACGGTCCGTTATTCCACCGATTTTGACAAAATTCTTTTACACGGTAAGCGACGGCAAATTAACTATTACCTATTCTGTGAAGGTATACCTTCACACATACATAATTAGGTTACATCCCGGGGAAGGACATGGCTACTTTTGTCCCGAAAAATGTAGTAGTGCCCCCAGGAATGATACCCATCTACGATCTTCATATTTATCAATGAGAGGCTAGGCTAGAGGCTCAGGTTTTAATTACAGCACGGAATCCTCTCAGGACGCAATTCCTTCTCGCACTTGACGTCTTGTTTCAATTCTATATAGAATCATTATATTATTTAAATAATACGTTTTGTGTGTCATAGACAAAGAAAATATTTCAAAAGGAGTTACAGGCACGCCTCAGTGAGCAATTTTCTCGGTTCAAATTTCCTTTTGTAACGGATAACTGCGTTTCCTTCAGGCCCTCAAATATTTCGTAGGTATAGATGCATTGCAAAGGACTTTTCTATATTTTCTCTTTGATTAATTTGATATTAATATGCATAGTATCTACCTATGGAAGTTTCGATATACTAAAGCTGATATTTTTTTATCAGTTTTAGTCCGTATGGAGTTACTTATATTAATTCCCACGGCAATTCATAATTTTTTTTGGGAAAAAAGTCTATAAGAAATCAAAAACCGCCAGATATCTAACTCCAAAAATATTTTACTTACAGGCTAGGGATTCTAACCTCATAGAATGTAGATTCATACTTATCCATACTAATATTATAATGCGAAAGTATGTCTGTCTGTCTGCTAAAACATAGCATGGCCCATGTTTTCAACCGATTTTTATGAATTTTGGTATAGAGGTAGGTTATATCGGGGAAGGAGGAGGCTATTTTTTAACCCGGAAAATGAAAGAGTTCCCGCGGGAATCAATAAACGTTAATCCACGCGGAAGAAGTCGCGGGCATCATCCAGTTACTTTTAATATCTATTATTATCAACCGCTTTCAAACTAATTTAATAGATTAAGTACGTTCCAAAACTATCCACAGTCCCGCTCTCATCCAATATGATCCCAAATCTGGCTAACCACATAACGTAATGGCCGATCCGTGTACTTAAACTATGTAGAGTTCATTGAACTGAGTAATTGCATCGCCGAGGCCACTCCAACTATCTTGCGGTCGACGACTTTAGTTGCCTAACTTTGCTCACATGTGGTCTAACCAGAATGCTAATTTAATTCCGAAACTGTCGTGTAACATACCTAATGATAATTTCAGAATACTAATTAATCATTTAATTTTTTAATTGACTCACTTCTCAGCATTACTCTTTGAGATTTGAACAGAAAGGCTTTGACCACAGTCCACCACAGTGGCCGAGTGTACATAGGTAAGCAGTTTCACAGCCCTTTGAGAATTTTCTTGAAAATAGCTATCACCGTTTTTTATAGACTAATATTAAAAATGGAAATGCGAAAGTTTGGATGGATGGATGTTTGTCACTCAATCACGCCAGAACGGCTGAACGTATCTGGATGAAATTTGGCACAGAGATAGATAGTCTGGAATAACTCATAGGCTGATTTTTATTTCGGAAAATTAAAGAGTTCCGACGGGAACAAAAAACTCCAATCCACGCTGACGAAGTCGCGGGAATCAGCTCGTCATAAAATAAATAGTATTCATTAAATAAATATAACAATCGTCTAAGAATATTTATCTCGCTTATTATATTACAAGCTAATAAATGTACCTACTTAATACATACTAATATTATGCGAAATTGTGTCTGTCTGTCTGTCTGTCTATCGGTCCGTCCGCTATGCTTTCACAGCCCATCTGTTCAACCGATTTTGATAAAATTTAGTACAGCGATAGGTGGTATTTCGGGGAAAGACATAGGTTACTTTTATCCCAGAAAATGAAAGAGTTCCTGCGGGAATCAAAAAGAATTAATCCACGCGGGTGAAGCACGTGGGCATCATCTAGTAATAAGAATAAACGTATCGATACAAAAGTATCAAAATACTGATAGTAAATGCTTTTCCGTAACACCCGGCCATACGGGGCGAGCGATAACTGTGCAACGTAATAGTGTGACAGCAGTGTATTCAGTCCCCGTAGCCAGGTGGGCGACGCGACGGACGGACGGACGGATTTGCCAAATCCGATTTCATTTAAATATCGGAAAAATTTGCATGTGAATAAATCGCCTCTGTTAGAGAAGGATTATACGGATCAGTTGAAAACACTTGATATTTATATACCTATTCAAAATCATTTTGTATTTTTGACGTCAATTTCATCCGATAAATAAAATAAAATTATAAATAAATAATAATTTGTTCATGAAAATGTAGGTGATATAAAGTTGACACAATTACAGTTTGAGAACCTTAAACATTTTACCAATTAATGGTGCATGAATATTTGGTATAAATCATCAAAATTGTATTACAGTTAAAAAATAATTAGTAAATTAAATTAATTAAAGATCATACAAAATTACAAAAGAAAGAAAATAATAAATGATATGATAAATGTAAAATTACTATGTAAGAATTCTTGTTATCTCATCATCGAGTGCTTGACTGCAACAAACAAACATTATTCCTGCAAAAAAAACGCCAATTCCTAACAAACCCTACAAAGGGGCTTTAAAGGAAATAACACGCGAGGTGAAGATGATCGAATCTCCGCTATTGTGTCTCTAACACAGATACGAACGCCGAATATTATATCACAGAGAGACTAACATGATTAGTTTTTGTCAACTAGTATAGTATTTATGAGGTAAGTTACTTTGAGAAGCTCTATTAAAGATTGACAAGATCATTCGGATAGTAACTTGTTGCGTTTTCACTTGGTCACCTTACCACGATAAAAGTCTTTACCAACTTTTTTCTTCACCTATGAATCTGTCGCGGCTTCAGAATTATTTAGAACACGCAGTCGCTACGCAGACTTATTACTAAAGCGTCATGAGCGTGTCATTTCAAAATAGACACTTTACTTACCGTACGTTATCCAAAATGTTTATTATGTTACTGTTACGTGACAGATAATGTTGAAGATGATAATAATTTTTATGTTTTTGAACTATGTTTGTTCAATAGTTGGTTACTCACAAACGCGGATTACATTTTGAATTATATGAGCTAACGCAACGCAATGATGTCTTAAAAATGTCTTGTAGAGTTAAAAGTGGTATACTCAACACTTGTATTTCTTGTATACTTTACCGAATAGGTTTTTTATAAATTAAATGTTTAATGCTGTATGACCTCCTAAAAGAGTACGATTTGGTTCCTTTTTTGAATAAATATTTGATTTTGATTTGAAAAAATTCTCAACGCCACTCTATTCTGCAAGCAAATCTCTCCAACCTGCGAGAGTCTCAGACAATGTTGGCCCACAGTGGGACAAAGGGGCCTTTGCAATCGAGAGGGAATCTAATTCTCGGATATGGTGTTCGAGGAATCCGGTTTCCTTTTTATTTCTTTTGAAAAAACTATGGGCGCTATATTCTTGAACGGGTGGCATACAATTTTCTTTGGGGTGTGACCCTAACGCATAAACAACGAACAGTTAAAAAAAACTCATAGACCTCACACCAAAAAGGGTGTTTCTAGATCCTGAATGGGTGGACTGGGTGGATCTCTTAGTGAAATTCTTCGTATGCATGACGGTATAGTTTTTATTTTTATTGCGTGATAGGCTTGTGCTTGACGGCAATCATGCTTAGTGCAAAGCAATGATGAGGTCTAGGTTGGAACGCGCTTGCCTAGAAGATGCCTATTCACTCTTACCTTGAAGGTACTTAAGTTATATGTGGCAGGAAACACGTGCGGTGGGAGGGTGTTCCACACCCTAGCGGTTCGTATCAGAAACGTCGAGCAAAAACGCTTCGTGCCAGCAGATTGGACGTCAACCACTTAAGGGTGCCAACGCTGACGATTTCTCGTTGTTCTGCGGGAGGTCCCGGGTTCGATCCCCGGCAGGGTCAATTAGGGAATTTATAATTTCTGAATTTTCTCTATTCTGGCCTGGTGATAGGTTTCGGCCGTGCCTAGTTACCACCCTACCGGCAATACGTGGCGCCTAGCGATTAAGCATTTCGGTACGATGCCGTGTAGACACCGATTAGGGGTATGGGTTTAATATAACTGTCATACCGCTATCAGGTTAGCCCGCTACCATCTTAGACTGCTTCGTCACTTACCATCAGGTGAGATCGCAGTGAAATTGATTGTAATTGAATATAAGAATTGGAAACAAAGGCTTTATTTATTTATTTAATTCATAGTTAGAGACCTAGAAAGTGACATAGGCTACTTTTAATCCCGGAAATCCAAAAAAGTAACCAATGGATTTTTGAAAACCCTAATCCAAGCGGACTAAATTGCGGACATCAGTAGAACATAAAATCATAAAATAATCAAAATAGTTACATCCCGAATGGAATGGCGTACTCAATCCAAAAGTTAACGATCTCACAGTGTCGTATATCTCTGAAGCAATGCCATTCATCTCGGGAGTGTCGGGACCACTCAGCGCTTTATCATCCTGGTGTCGTTAAGATGCTCGCCAACACACAAATGCATTGGGACTACTGTATGACTCAAAAGTTTTATAACATTATGCTTCATCATTTCAATCTATCACCAGCTCACTTAAATTTTTTTAACCGACTTCAAAAAAAGGAGGAGGTTCTCAATTTGACTGTATGTTTTTTTTTGTATGTTTGTTACGCGATTTCTCCGCCAATTATGAACCGATTTTGATAATTCTTTTTTTGTTTGGTAGGTCACACTTCAGAGGTGGTCCCATTTTAATTTGGTGAAGATCTGATGAATATCTCCGGAGATGGAGAACGGAACTCCTCAATGGATAAGAGTAAATTGCTCGCGATCAATGTGATAGTTTTGTAAACAGTATGTTTTAACCATGCATAGCATATCTGTTTTTTTTTAGGGTTCCGTACCAAAATGGTAAAAATGGAACCCTTATGGTGCGACTTTCTCAGTCCGTCTGTCACAGTCGATTATTTCAGTAACTATTAAAGCTATTGACATGAAATTTGGAATAGTTGTATATAATAGTGGCCCAATATCATGGAATTCAAAAAAATTGAAAATTATTTTTAGTTTAATTAAAAAAGTGGGGAAAATCAGGGGTTTGAAATTTCAAAGTAGGATAACTGTACCAAGTGGGGTATCATATGAAAGGACTTTGTACTTGACTTGTCTAAGTTAGACCAGTCGACGAGTAACGATTAAACGACGTTATTCTTAATAACGCTAAGTTTTTACTAGCGTTCTGGTTACATCCTGTATTTTAAAACAGTGGGGCCACTAAAAATTGTGAAATAAAAAATTTTCAAAAAAAAATTAAAACCGACTTCAAAAACCACAAACACTAAAAAGTAAAAAATAATTTAATTTATTATGTATACAAGAGTTAATGTAGTTCTATAATAACATTTTTTGGAGTCGGTGCCAATGTGGAGTCACGTCAACAATAATGAAGAGTAGGTAGACGGTTCATGCGTCTAATTGGTACCGACTCCAAAAAATGTTATTATAGAACTACATTAACTCTTGTATACATAATAAATTAAATTATTAATGGTACGCGTTTGGAACAATCGTAGCTATAGTTTTACCGTAAATGATTATTACCATCATGTTTTATAAGTTTCGGGCGTCAATAAGTGTACAGTGTACCTATATTGGATAAATAAATATAGATTGATTGATAGCCATAATCATTCGATTGTGCATTGTAAGGGCTCATTCACACGGCGGTCCGTTTTTTTTGGCGATGGCGTATGTAGTTGTAAGAACGAGTTCACACACACAATAGTATTCCATATTAGTAAAACTCCGGTAGCAACAGATCCGTTAAAAACGGTTCTGTAAATACAGACCTTCTGTGTGAATGTCTAGCCCCACTTGAGATGCACGTAGCGGCGGCGCAGTGCATTTCCATGCAGCGTCGCTTAAGGCCTTGTTTAGCGTAAAAGGGGGTTTTTAAAAGCAGTGTATCCATCAAACGGTGACATAATATATGATTGTAAAAATAATGTGTTGTTTTCAAGACCTTTGAGCAGCCATTGACGCATCTCAAAACATAATTTTAAAGAAATCTCTGCATTGAAATTTATTTTAAACATACCTCTTAATTTACCTTTTAAAGCAATTTTTCTCCTTATTGAAACCAATAATTAGCTCTAGAGATATAAGATAAAATTCATATTTAGAAATCAAACACATTGTTTCATTCACAAACACATTACAAATTATTTCATGCATTTTTTGCGACAGGCGCTTACTCGATTTCACCCCCGCGCGCCTGTGTTTTTCATCTCGTAAGCTCACAGCGCCTTAAGTGGGTCCAGCTCGAGAGTACTTGCCGCTGCGTGTCGCGCCGCGCCTCTGTAGTTGAGCTAGATCTTTCATTAGCATTTAATTGAAAAATGAATATTTTGATTTCGATTTGTTTTTTAACTACATATAAAGATAAAGTGAGCTATAAAATGATCTATAAAAGATACACCATACAAACTGTTAAAAATATATAAAAGCTACTAATGGGAATTTTGTCAATTTATCGTAATATATTCTGGCAGTAATTTTTTTCGGTTCGTTATACGACAGTCGGCAGTCTATAAATCATACAAACGATCAGAAAATTCCAAACCATAGTGCCTACAAAACTGTAAGAAGGCCATTATAAGTCGGCTTACTGTCAATCAAGGGCAGATTCCGCCCGCCCTCTCGCGCCGCCCGCCTTAGGCTGGGTATACACGCAGCGACTTTGATCGACAACGACACGATGGCGATTTAAGCCTGATGTGTCCACACAATAGTAATCTAAACTAATACTAATAGAATACTAAATTACTAATATAAATACTATATATAAATATACAATATATTAGAGGTCACTTAAGTAGGTACTCCTGTACTAATTAATTAATTAATTACTTAAGTAGGTACCTACTGTTTTTTTATTTTTTTTTTCTATTTTATTTATATTATTTATTTGTATTTTATTTTGTTTATGTAAAGATAGGTTCCTTTTTAAAATTGTTTGTTTGTTAGTGTTAGGTTATTAGGTATACTAGTGCTAATTTTAGATGCAACTTTAAAATTATGTTTAGAGCGCCAACTCGCCAACAAACTGGCCCACCATTTTGGCGAGATTTGTATTTTGTAAAAAAATTTTGTATCCATTTAAAATAAATAAATTAAAAAAAAAAATACGAAAGTTTAGATGGATATATGGATGGATGGATGTTTGTTACCCAATCACGCCAGAACGGCAGAACGGATCTCGATGAAATTTGGCGCAGAGATAGATTATAGTCTGGAATAACAAATAGGCTACTTTTTATCCTGGAAAATTAGAGCTCCCGCGGGAATCAAAAAACCTCAATCTAAAAGATAAAATCTTTGCCCGTGCTCTTAGTAATCTACGACGAAAGGAGAAGAGTGTTGTTAGTGCTAGCATTTGTTTGCATATAATATGACAATGATAATTAAAAAAAGTAGCTACATTTCTTGATCATGCATTCGATGAATTATATGCGTCAATGTGTCATTGATTTAGAGCTCAAATTCGTGTATGCATTCATATACGTTTATGTATACGATACGTTTCCAAATTAAAATCGGTTGGACTTAATTTATGACTTAATATCATTGCTATCAAGATACTTTTTACTTTGACGCTAATGTCATCCAATGCTTATCCGATGCATCAAATAACACACAGCAAATATTACGTAGCCAGCGAGTAGCCGTCGACCAAAGACGCTACCGTGTGTGCCCGGCTTTCGAAGAAAATGGGAGGTTTCTGAAATAACGAGCTCGGAATCCTAACGAGCCCTAACAAAGAACTGGCTGGACAAGAGCATTGAACTATTGATTTGATTTAGTGATTTGGTCAAGTGTAGGCATTTTTATTGCGATGTTAAAAAAAGTACAAACAGAGAAGCAGACTAAAATGCCCCTTTATTGTTGAAATTAGCTTATGCCCGCGACTTCGTCTTTCCAGGTCCTCAACTATGTCCATGCCAAAAATCACGTAGTTCCATTGCTCCGTTTAGGCGTGATTGATGGACAAACCAACAAACCCACTTTCCCATTTATAATATTAGTGTGATAATTTAATTTGTGTGCCTTCTGGTGTTGAAACCCTGGGGTCATGGGGCGAAGATGCTCGATTTTTAAGGATCTATCTTCTCGTCTCACAGAGTCCTTAGATGACCGGAGGGCGGGCAGTTACTTCAGCCAATATAATTATAAGTTTGGCTATTCAGCGGGGTAACGCAGCCAGCGTTCTGAGCACATTGCCCCATTGCAGAAGCTTAATTGATATTTTTAATTTAGATTTTAATGTATTCACATAGTTTTAATTTCAAATATTTGTTATTAGGATTTAAAAAGTATTTAAATACTTTTCTTTGAATACTTAAAACAGAATTGTGTTAATATGCATAAAGTTTGATCTTCGCTCAGGGCGAGCTAAGTAATTAAAAGATATCAATTAATTCATGAATAATTTACTTTGATCTATGCCGCCCTTTCAAGCTGTATTAATCAATGGTAAATTATTACCCATTTTGTTATTTGCATCATCAATTTCAATTTATTATGACTTTATCACTAATAAATAAGCTTTTGTCAGTGATCAAAGTTACTCCATTCGTTTATTACCGCGGTTTCGTTGCAAACTCTCTGCAATATCGGGATGAGAAGTATTCTATTTTGACGCAATTTGGTATAGATCTTGCATTCCAATGTCGGACATACAGGGGCATTCTGGAACGTTAAAATGGTACTACGAGATTATTAATCTACTCGGACGAAGTCGTATGAGTCGGACGGGCATCGTATATCTAAATATATAAAACTAGATGATGCTGCGCCTTCGTCCACGTGAATTAAGGTTTTTTGATTCCCGCGGGAACTTTTTAATTTTCAAGGATAAAAAGTAGCCTATGTCCTTCCCCGGGACACAAACTATCCCTATACAAAATTTCAAACAAAATCAGACAGACAGACACACTTTCGCATTTATAAAATTATGAAATAATAAATTATTAAAAATACATAATATAACAATAGTATGGACAGAATGGATTAAAAGGTGACTGACTGACTTATCTACCACCACTGGATAGTCGTAGTATAGATAGATAGGATAGTAGATCGGGCTAAAATTTGGCGTACAAACTGATGGATGATGGATGGATGAATAAAGGCAGGTGCAGTATACGCCTACCATGATCTACCCACTTAGACATTCAGAAGGAATCTCTCCTGACGGCCGGAAGGGGAGGGCGGGCGATAAATCGCGGTCCTCCGCAAACAATGTTTTTGAACGGTATTAATGGTCTGCCCGAACCCTCTGATATCACTTTAGTACACTGATATACATCACCAAAGACACATTATACAAAAAAGTATCTGCAAAAAAAATTGCTTGAAGCCGAACTGAACTTTTATGAAATAAACAAAACAGAGTCTAGAGGTAGTGATCTACCAAATAGATTTTAATTTTAATGAGCAGCGGTGTCACTATATCGCAGGGATCTTGTCGCTGAATGCACAAAAAGGCGAAAATTCAAGAGAATCAGTGTCACGCGAAAAATTCAAGGATTTCATAATATTCTAAGCATAATCACAGAAATATTAAACACTAAAGCTTTTAGACTTAGGGCTTTGAGCTATTTATTACGTTAGTGTACAAACTATAATATTTTAAGGACTATAGCAAGATTTATCTTTTAACTGTAACATGTGGTATATGTAGTGGTAAGAATGCTGGCTGCATTTTTTCCACGCTGAACAGCCAGGGTGATCCTCTGGATCCTCTGCGCAAAATGAATGAATGAGCCAGCCCTTCTGTTGCCAGATGAGATTATCTATATAAAAAGTTAATCCCGACCCTACTAAAGCTGTTATAAATGTGAAACTGCAGTCTGTCTGCCTGCTACGCTTTCACGGCCCATATCTTCAGCTGATTTTGATGAAATTTGGTATACAGATAGGTGGCATCCCGGGGAAGGACATAGACTTCCCCGTGATGCCTTTTATCCCCGAAAATTAAGGAGTTACCACGGAACTATAGGCTCTGACAAGTGCTTTTGAATCGTCGAGTGAATCTACCACTGGTTCGGAATGCCATTCCTACCAAAAAGAACGAGCAAGAAACTCTGTATAGTTAGTTGCTCTTTCAAAAAACTATTTTACAAGTACTTCAATGTGTATAGATACTTTTGTTGTTGTACTAAGCATTCTTCAAATCCATACTCTTTTATCATTTACATAATCTTCAAGTTCAGTACATAAGCTTTAAGTTAGGTTATATATTATAAGAGATGAAAGAAGTAGATAAGAAAACGTATTGCTAAAATAAATTGTATCTTGAGTTTTTATATCAAAGCTCGTGTCCTTATTCTTTTGACGGGTCTCAAATAACGAAAAATAATTGCGTTGCGTATTCCGAGATCCACTTTGAGGAAAAATTGCGTTTAAATTTCTCGATTGTGACAAAAAGTTGCGGAAATGAGGCCCCTAATGGATACCAGACGAAAAGATAGCTACGAGATATTCTAATTTTCCAAAATTACGTTTACTTTATAGCGTAATATAATACCTTCGTAAATTGATGCATGTACTAATACACGTTTCATAGAGTTAGTATATTATTCTAACTTTAGCATATTTGACTGCAACCGGCGAGGTTTCGGGTTCGAGTCGCGGGTCGGGCCATAATAATTATCGGGTTTTTCTGTTAAGAAATTCTCAGTACTAGCCCGGAGTTAGGAAGTTGGCGGTGTTGCACCCCCGTGCCTCGGAGAGCACGTTAAGCCGTCGGTCCTGCGTCTGATCTCTCTCCGGTCGTGTCGGATTTTACGTTCCATCGGGCTATGAGAGTAAAGGAACAGAGAGTGCACGTGTGTTTGCGCACACACTTGTGCACTATAATATCTCCCACGCAGATGGCTAATATCTCTGGAGATTGGCCGCCGTGGCCGAAATTCGGTCGGAAGGACATTATCAATAGTCGTTAAAGCCCGCAAACTCGCATTAAAAGCGTGGTGGGTCTAAGCTCTAATTCCCTCACTCCTATGAGATTGGAGGCAGTAAGACGTTAATGGGCGTGACTTGTGTGCGGTTCCCGATTTCAAAACCAAATTTATAAAAAAAAATTGACTCGCTAGAAAAAATAATTGAAACAATCACATTTATTTAGACCAAATTGAAGTGTATCCCAGTTGAAGGGTCCCTTAAGGCGAATGTCCCTTCAACGAGAATCGCCGATCCGCCTTAGTGGCTCCCCGGGGGGTCGTGGAGTTGTTTCACTCGTTTCATTATCCTGTAATTATGTTGGACTGCACTCCCTTAAGACTACAATCTGATTCAAATGCTTTTGCCTTTGCTTCTTTTATTTGTGACGTTTCAAACTCAAACTCAATTCTTTTTTATTCATGTAGACTTTGAACTGTATCATCTAAGTCGTACCAATTACCTATACCTATAAATAGGCTCTGATAAGTGCTTTTGAATTGATTTTATCACTGGTTCGGAATGCCGTCCCTATCGAGAAGAACCAGGAAGATACTCGGTTGCTCTTTTGATAAAATCAACTTCAATATATAAGTAACCGCTGTCCTTGGCACTGCTGCAGCGAGTCAAATCCATGCTCTTTTATCATTTACATACCTAATCTGCAACAGTATAATAAGCTTTGTAAAGGAGCATAGTTTTAGTGGATTTCTTAAACTTGCGTAAAGAAAAGTTTGAAATACGAGATTTTTATGTAACTGAACGTTATGTGTAGTTTACCTACCTAAATTGAATTAGCTATTTATGCAACTGTATCGTAATTACAGTTGCATACAAGATTTTATCTACAACAAGGACGTCTTTATAATTTTTTACTTTGTAAATTAATAAAAAAGTCAAATCAATACAAATTTCACAAGTTGCAAAAGTAATCCGTTTACCGCGTAATTTTTCTAATTTTTTTTTAAATATTGGCAGTAAGAGTGGCAGTACCAACCATAGAGTGGGTTGGGTACATAGAGTATAGAGTAGGTGGAGATGAAATATATAATATGTACATATTCAATGACGGGTGCCACCATCCGCCATGATGTAGGTATGGCTCCTCTACATACTAAGAACTCTGTGGTTGGGAAAGTGCCAGAACCCAGAGCCGCTAAGCTATAGGTATCCTATTTATGAAGATAACCATATCGATACAGCTACGACTCATAACGATACAGCTCCCATACAACGAACTGTATCGTTATGAGAAGCAAACACGAAAGAGGGTTCAATTCGATATAGTTGTCAAATTCGAAATTGGAACTTTTCGATGCTGGAGTAGATAAAAATATTTATGACTTATGCATGCGATGTACACCGCCCGCCCACCCGCTTCTAAACGTGTAGGAGAAGCAAGCACCCAAGCAAACAATTACATACCAGTAGGTATTACTGCCTTACTGTAGGTACACCATACTAAACGTACTCTTCTTCAATTACCTATAGTTCGCGCGCGAGTTGAATGCAGAGTAAATGTATGGTGACACATACATTTACTCTGCATTCAACTCACGCGCGAACCTTATTAGAGGAAATCTATTCTAAAAAGATTGCACTTCACTAAATTGCGATCATCAAAGTAGTGCTTGTGAATATTCTTTACTAGCGAATGCCCGCGACTTCGTCTGCGTGGTTTGAGGTTTTTTGGTTCCCGCGGGAAGTCTTTAATTTTCCGAGATAAAAAGTAGCCTTTATGCTATTGCAGACTATAATCTATCTCTGTGTCAAATTTCAGCCAGATCCGTTTTGCCGTTGGGGCGTGATTGAGTAACAAACATCCGTACATCCTGTAAGCATAATTCCAGAAGTGGGTGAATAATTAAAATTACTTTAAAAATATGTTTCAAGTACTCTCTTTAAAACGTGCACGAATAAATGGTTAAACGTGTAGCGGTTTCACGAGAGATTTAATGTAAACAGTTAATTATAAAAGCTTGGCCAAAGCATCACAACAACAATAAATTAATCATTTGATCAGGCTGCAGTTGCTACTGCTAAGCTCTAAAACAAATTGCGATCTAAACACAAAAGTATTCTATAATCGCTGAGTCTGCCGGCAACAAACTAACCCAACAAAGTCAAAATACTCGTATTTATGCAAATTAATCCAATATGGCGTATCCCCGCCAACAAACTGACCAAGTGAATTACATCGAATGAGTCAAATATCAACTTAATTAAACCTTCGTCAATAAACAAATACACAATCTTTTATATTTTCTAACAATGCTGACAATCCATACATCCATCCATACTTTCGCATTTATAATATTAGTAAGATTATGTGAAGACTAGCTTTTGCCGGCAGCTTCGCTTACAATAAGTTCCATTTTCATACAAATTTCAAACCCCTTTTTACCCCCTTTAGGGGTTGAACCTTTCTTAGCGGATAACTGTATCTGTATGCCAAATACCAGCCCGTCTAGTGGTTTGATCTGTACGTTGATAGATCAGTAAGTCAGTCAGTCATCTTTTCTTTTTATTTATTTAGATTTCCTAGAAATAAGTTAGCAAAAATATTCTTTTAAAGATGTATCAGAATTTTATTTTGTACATAGGTTTTACCACTCTCATATACACAGCATGCCAAGCGTGTATTTTCAGAGTTCCAGTTTCCACTAAATTAAAAAAAATATTTCCATTTACATTTCGTCCTCGCATTTGACACACTTCCTCGCCTCCTGTTGCTTATCTCGCTCCTTTGAAACGGGGAATTTAAATAAAAACCGGGTCGAGTAATACGTTAAACCTATTTCGTGTACAGGCACGAGCAAAACAGTTTGTTTTATTTTTATTTTCAGTTAAAGCCTTCTTCCTCCGTCGTCCATCTCACTGCTGAGTGTTGTGTTATTTGCCACGGAATATCTTATTTTTTCACGATGTTACGCCATCTTGGTCTGTCTATGATGGTGTAGAGCAACGCGGACAAGTGTGCCGAGAGTGACTTTACTTACAAGCCTTATCGACGTAAAGTCAAAGAGGACTTGTCGTTTTTTTTCTGGGTTATAGAGTTCCGCTAGTGCGATAGTTGCATTTTAGAAGGGACCTACCTTCTAAATTCTAAGCTTGTATGTTTTATAGTTGTGTATATATATATATATATAAATAATGTATCCATACCTAGCGTAGCTACAAATAATCGAATAAGGGGATTCGTATATCAATTTCGTGCACGAGTGTACGCGTCCTAATGAAGATGACAAATTCAGGCGCGCGTGAATAGAAGGCGGTGAATGGCCGCTCAGAGTGTTGGCGACATAATTTGTCGCTCGAGACGACATTATAGCGACAGAAAACATTTCAGGATTTACTCTACTTTCTTGCATATCATCATCATCTATATCAATCTGCGGTCGTTCACTGCTGAACGTAACGTCTTTCCCAAAGAGCGCGTCACTTCTCTCGATCCAAAGCCTTCCTCATCTAGCCACTCGGGCAGTGGTAATCAAATCACCGTATCAAATCGTCCATGTTGCTGACAGCCATATTCATGTGTATGTGAGGTGAGGTGTAAGGCGTTCATCATCCGTCGATTTTGATGAAATTTGGTATGAAGGTAGGTTACATCCCGGGGAAAGAAATAGGCTACTTTTTATTTGGGAAAACTAAGAAGTTCCCGCGGAAATAAAAATCGCGGGCATCATCTAGTATTTAATATTGAAATAAATGCGAAAATGTGTCGGTCTGTCGGCTTTAACGGTCCATCTTTTCAACCGATTTTGATGAAATTTGGTGTAGAGCTAGGCTATATCACGGGCTTTTTATCCCTAAAATTAAGGAGTTTCCTCGGAAATACAAAAAACTTAATCCACGCGGACGAAGTTGTGTGCATCATCTCGTAAGTACATATATAACATTAACGTGCAATTTCACAGTGTTTATTATTTTCCCATGGCGCCGTAACTTATCCCGGTTGTATGGAGGTCGACGGCTCACACCGTTTTATTACGAAGCCCATCTGTGCGCCACTTGAGGGCGCGCCTCAGGCCCTCCGCCCTTTCTATCGGATTACCTTGTTTACAAGATATTTATGTTTTGTCCACAACCTTAATACCGCCTTTGAAGGGCCGGGGAGGTTAATTCGAGCGGTAAATGATAATTTTATTTATTCTCGGGCCCTTTCATTTTTTTTTCTTTGAAATTGAATTTGTGTACCCGAGTAAGTGAAACTTTTTTTTTAAATTTGGGGTGTGAAAATAATGTTTTTTTAAAAATATGCTTCAAGTTATCCCTTGACTGCGATAATGCTAGATGATCATTAATAATCATGTTATGATGCAGTCTGCGATGGTAGCGGGCTAGCCTGGTGAGAGTATGGCAGTTAAACTATTCAAGCCATACTACATCGTACTGGAACGTTAAATCGCTTTGAAGTACGTTTTTGTCGGTAGGGTGACTAGGCACATCTGAAGCCTTCCACCAGACGAGACCAGAGAAAACTTTGAAATTATAAATTCCCAAATTGGCCCTGCCGCGATCCAACCCTGGACCTCCCACTGACAGGAGCAAAGCACTCCCCACCGCGCCAGGGAGGCTATTCTTTCCTTTATTTCTTTCCCTAACTTTTTTGCTTTCACCACTGCAGCCATTAACGTCCCACTGCTGGTTACAGGCCTTCGCTCTCATATGAGAGAGGGAATTAGAGCTTAGACCCAGCACGCTGCTCCAATCCAGGTTGGCGGGCTACGGGCGGGGTTTCTGTATATAATATAACTAGCTGATGCCCGCGACTACGTCCGCGTGCATTGAGATTTGTTGATTCCCGCGGGAACTCCTTAGTTTTCCGGAATAAAAAGTAGCCTATGTGTTATTCCAGACTATAGGTAATCTATCTCTGTGCCAAATTTCATCCAGATCCGTTCAGCCGTTCGGGCGTGACTGAGCAACAAACATCCAAACTTTCGCATTTATAATTATAATATTTATATATGTTAGTGAATATATTTGATTTGATTTGATTGATTGATTGATTATTGTATAAGTATTTATATAAACAGTTTCTCAAGTTGTCAGTACGTTGCAGGATATACTAACGCCAGGAAAAATATGAGAATGAGTTTGAGTTGTTGTTTCATAACTTAGCTGTTCATATCTGATGCTGTGATGAAAAAAGTACTATATAGGTACCTACTAACATACATAATTGTCATCACGTACGCAGGTGAGTACTTGTCCGGGGCTGTTATTTTGGTATAATTACCGCGCGGGGGGCACTCCGCCAAATGAGAGGTCGCGTCACCAGTCGTTCGCCCAAATTCACGTTTGTCCTACATTAGTACGAGCGCCGTGCCTTTCAGTCTGTGGTGCAAAACAAAAGAGGTTTTACTGTTTCTAGAAGTAAAGAGCGAAAATACACTAGGGATACACGTTTTGTCCGGCGAACAAAAAGACCGCGTATATATTATTTATACTTAAGGCCTTTTGTCTTAAGAAGAATGGTATCCGAAGTGTTAGTCACGGTTACACATCACTTTTAAATATGAACCTTAAAACAAAGGCATTATAGTTTAATTACTTGAATGGTGTCGTATGATCAACACAGTTCCACATTTTTACCCCCAACCAAAAAGTGCTCAGCGCGCCTACAGAAGTTTTCACTTCAACAAAGCTTTCCGCTCCGCTTGTGCTCGAGGCCACGCAGCCCTTATGACAGGTAGTCCCTACACTGTATCCTGTAATTGCCGCCAGCTAACATCCATGTCAAATGGTAATGAGACAACAGCGGAATGTTCCGCGCGCGAACATCCGCTAAACGTAACGCGTGTTTTAACTTTGTAATGCAGTTTAGCGAGCGTTTCTACAATTAACATGGTAGTTTCGGTTAAGTGTCGTTTGGTAGGGAGCTGTTTGTCTCGTAGATATAGTCATTTTATAATTAATGAAAATCATTTACAATGTTGACTCAATTCCGTAAACGCATAGTGAATCCGACGTTTCGACGACCTCAGTGGCGCTTTTGTCTTAACGTGCCGAGTTCGATTCCCGGCAAGGTCAATTTTGAAATTTATAATTTCTGAGGGGTGGGAGGCTTCGGCCGTGGCTAGTTACCATCCTACCGGCAAAGACGTACCGCTAAGCGAATAAGCTTTCCGGTACGATGCCGTGTAGGGAACAAATAGGGGTATGGGTTTAATATGTTTGAGAAAATCTGTAATTGGCCATATTGATCCAGTTTTTTATTGTTCAAGCATTATTGTTTATCAGAATCACTGTTGATTTTCCTATGATAATAAAATAATAAAAAATATAACTACCATACCCCTAACAGGTTAGCCCGCAACCATCTTAGACTGCATCATCACTTACCATCAGGTAAGATCGCAGTCAAGGGCTAACGTGTAATGGATAAAAAAAAATACTGATATTGAATGGTATTACTTTCACCACTTCGGACGATCAAACCAGTTTCTAAAAAAATTGACCAAAGCCAATATTTTTGACCAAGGTCAAATTTGACCATGACCAAAGCCAAAGTAACGAGTTAGAGTCCTCACTCACTCACTCAAACTTTGAACTTCCCAAAGGTTCCCAAAGGAACTCAAAGGTTCCCTTTACGTCTATCTACTTAAAACTGTTAAGTTGCTAGTTTATACATAATGCAGAACTCTGTAAAATATGGTGTATTACTGTGACATAAATGTATTCAAGGTACTGATAGCTTTTACTTTTAATTTAAAAAGTGAAAGCGGAACCCTTATTGAATCGACCAGATTGGTTTTTTTCTAAGACTACAATTTTTTTTTTCATACCCTACAAGTTAGTCCTTGACAGCGACCTCACCTGATGGTAAGTGATGATGCAGTCTAAGATGGTAGCAGGCTAACCTGTTAGGAACATGGCAGTTATATTAAACCCAGACCCCTATTCGGTTTCTACACGGCATCGTACCGGAACGCTTAATCACTTGGCGGCACGTCTTTGCCGGTAGGGTGGTAACTAGCCACGGCCGAAGCCTCCCACCAGGCCAGACCAGGGAAAATTCTGAAATTATAAATTCCCAAATTGACCCTGCCGGGAATCGAACCCAGGACCTCCGCACGTTAAGACAACAGCGCTACACACTGCACCACGGAGGTCGCCAAAATATAAATATTAATTTTAATTAATAACCACAGTATGTTCGTGTTTTATAATTTACTATTCAAGAAACTGAAAACAAATAAGAATTACAAACACTGAATGCACAGTAACGTTGAAACGCGAAGGCTATCAATTCAGAAGAGCGTGGACGGCGAAGTAACAAAAAGTAAAGAATACCCCTCTAAGAAAACCCTATCACGATTGAGCGGACATACAAAGAAAAACTCAACACAACACCACCTTATTACCTGTGTATAGGAATCATTTTTCAATAACAAACTTGTATCTCACGTCAGTTAGGGTCCCTCGTAAACCACAGACTTTTTATCGGCGTACTGATTAGTGGGTTGCTTAGTACGAGAAGGAAGGATAAGCTTGAGCCAATACTGATAAACAGTTTGACCGAACGCAGATTACCAGACTAACTTATTAAATCTGCCATGTTTCGACTGCGAAGTTTCTAAAAAGAAAAGCCAAAAATAAATGCGAAAAATATAGTAAAAAAGTGCAAGCGCAATACAAAAGTTTTTTATAAGCTAATTCACTATCTCTTATCGTTCAAACTCTAATGGAAATGTGTAAATGTAGTCCTATACGACCAGAGATGGATCGGACGTACCAGTTTCTTGACAAAACAATCTAATATCTAGCTATTTTTGAATAAAAAAAACATACTTACCATTTGGTCAACGGAGTAGTAAAACCAAAATAACACTATATTAGCTATTTTTCTGACTGAGCATTTAACTGAATGACTGTGACACATGAGTGTGTGTGTGGTCACATTGCAATACAAAAAAAGGAATCTGCATACATCTCAGTGCGATTCTATCGAACGATAAAATGTCGTTGATTTGTAAGCGCCCTTAGACCCGCGGTCAAACAGTACGGGGGTATACCAAATAAAATAGATCCGCTTCGTTAAAGCAAATTTACATTTTTCTTGTCGACTTTATTTCGTTATTTAACAAGCGGTCTTGCTCGCAGCGGAGTTGGAGAAATTTAAAAATTCCTATTGCTTTTAATTTGATCAGAATTTCTCGAGTTACGGCGTTACGATCAAAGGCAGGATGCCTGTTTCGTCTTATTACTTGTTGTATTCTAACGTTTTTAATCAGATGAATCGCATCGATTTATAAATTGTGCTCTAATGACTTTTATTTTTTTGAATATTAAACTGTAGTCGTTTTTTTATAAATAAAATATTCTGATTAAGTTTATAAATTACTGTATCACATGCGAATTAATTTAAATAAAAGATTTAACGCCTTTTTGTTTTTTAGTTACCTTTTCGTTCCTCAAATTCACGCTCTTTATCGTTTACATAATCTTCAACATAATAATTTTAATGGCATATAAAAGGCATACTTTAAATAATAACATTATTATTTCGATATCTTGATTAGACGGGACGGCAATCCAACACGACAGGAGAGAGATGAGGCGTAAAGCCTGCTTTACATGCTATAGTACTACAAGCACAATTAGTAATAATACAGACGAGTAACGACAACCTCCAACACAAAGCTCAATAATTGCAAATAGATTAGATCCCGGAATAATCCGGAACTGCGTGTATTAATACGTAATGATCTAATATCTCGTTAGCAGGTAATAATAAACCGATTACGGTGTTCTCTGATACAGATGACTGTAGCACAGCCTCAGGAACAATCGGTTTTTCCAAACTGGACAGTAACGTTATAAATGACATGAAATTATTTATTTATTTCACGTAGGATACAACTTGTGCCACTTATGATAGGTCAAGACTCAAGACTCTACCACTAGTTCGGAGAGATAATTCTACTGAGAAGAGCCGGCAAGAAACTCAGTACGAGTAAAATAAGAGGATGCTGTTGACTTCGTCCGCGTGGATTATGGTTTTTTAAAAAAATCCGTTAGGAGCTCTTTGATTTTCCGGGATAAGCTTGTGTCAGTTTCCAGGATGCTAGCTACCAAACATCAAAATTTCTGTACCAAACATCAAAATTCGTTAAGCCATGGAATACATAATATTTAAATGTCTAGGCAAGCGCGTTCCAACCTAGACCTATTCATTGCTTTGCACTAAGCATGATTGTCGTCAAGCGCAAGCCTATCACGCAATTTAAAAAAATGTATGTACTAATAACTAGCTGATAACCGCGACTTCGTCCGCGTGGATTGAGGTGTTTTGGTTCCCGAACTCTTTAATTTTCTGGGATAAAAAGTAGCATGTATATTATTTCAGACTATAATCTATCTATGTGCCAGTTTTCATCCAGATCCGTTTAGCCATTCTGGCGTGATGAGTAACCATCCATCCATCCCTCCATCCATCCAAATTTTCTCATTTATAATATTAGTATAGGTATACTTGGATATTAAAATATGGGAATGACCCTTTGTCATAAGTAAGCGACAAAAGCGACACGACGCGACACAATACGACGCGATGGAAAACTTGTCTGCGTGACAAAGTAGGCCACGTGAAGGGTCAGATACAGCTGTGTGATATTGCCGCGTCGCGTTTGTCGCTCACGTAGGACAACGGATCAAAAGCGTATAACTGACAGACACAGTTTTGCATTTGTATGGACCAGTATGGATACGATTGAATTTAGTTTCTTATTCAGTGGCAAGCCGTTGACTGCAATCTTATAGTTCCGATCTGGTGGTAAATGTCGATGCGGAATACGATTGAAGGCGAATAATACGTTATTTTACTAAGAGGAATGACGTTGTAGTTTTATTGATATGCGTTTCTCGTTTCCAACGGAACGGAAACGGTATTCGGTAACGGTTTCGGCGTCATACCGGAAGTGGAACATATCCGTTGGCAGCGCGCCTTTCGGCTTTGGCGGGCGGTCAGTGGGATTGTTACTTATACCGTGCTTAGACCACGCGTAAAATGTTTTATTACCAGAGGTTATTTGGAAATTTATGAATTTTTCGATCTGGTCTGGTCTGTAAGTCATTGACTTCCCAATATTCGGATAAAAAATAAAGAACAATAAGCTTGTATTGGCGCAACAAATTAATACTGCAGCAATTCAAATTTCATATCTCACATACAATACAATTTTGCAGACGAAACGGTTTTTGAATTTTATTTTGTCAATTTATTGGAAATAACCGATCGCGATATTGTAAAAAACTGTTACTTTGGAATAAAAATAAATAAAATTGATGAATATGCTGATATAAATTGTACAATATTGTATAGTATATTGTACCATTACATGGTACATTAGATGATGACAATTCAATGAAATCCGCAACTCTTTATCAAACTTAAAAACGCGCTTCTAGTGTGGACGTTTGTGATGAAATACATGCAGGCTGTGATGTCATCATATTTCAATGCACTTTTTTTCTTTAATCTATAGTTTAAAATGGTTATCAAGCTTAAAAATAACCGTGGGTGTAAATTCTTGGTGTTTTGGAAGACCCTCTATTTAGTAATCAGTAAGAATATTTTATATTTTTACTATCCGCGTTGTTATTAAGTTGCTTTTCTGTTCAAAATAGTATCACATCAGCCAACTATGCATGGCCTAACTTGGTTCACAGTCTGAGATGGTATTGGGCTATAGCCTGTTAGGGGCATGGTAGTTATATTAAACCCATACCCCTGTTCGGTTTCTACACGTACCGGAATGCTAAATCGCTTGGTGGCACGTCTTTGCCGGTAGGGTGGTAACTAGCCACGGCCAAAGCCTCCCACCAGGCCAGACCAGGGAAAATTCAGAAATTATAAATTCCTAAATTGACCCTGCCGGGGATCGAACCCGGGACCGGGACCGCGCAGGAAATGGGCATGACATCCTATACACAGGTAACTAGTTAGGATTCAGACCCAAGTAAGTATATTGTAGATTATAATATTTGTCTGGTTTTGTAAGCACCTATACTTATAAATGCGAAAGTTCGGATGGATGGATGTTTGTTACTCAATCATGCCAGAACGGCTGAACAGATCTGGATGAAATTTGGCACAAAGATAAATTATAGTCTGTAATAATACATAGACTAGTACTTTTTACTCCTTATCCCGAAAAATTTAAGTCGGCATCAGTTGGAATTAAATTGTAAATTGAAATTGAAATACCAACTTTTACACCTGAACCCTCGTACGTAAATAATTGCGATCTGTTTGTCCAATTCATTAGTCAATCGCTAAATGGCAATCATTTGCCCGCTTGGACTGTGGGGGTGTTTAATAATGCATGATTTAATGCACGCTGTTATTGCAGTTTTCAGTTCAGTGACGCCAATCCCACGCCTGAAACCGGTTTCGGGATTACGTTACATTCATCTGTGACAGATTGATTATGAGATTGTACCTATAGTGTGTTTGCATCATGGAGCGGTGATAGCCCATCGGTTTAAACGATTCAGGTGGTCGGGGATCGATCCCCGGGCACACACATCTTACTTTTCGTAATTAGAAATCCATACAAATATAATAAATTTTACTTTAATTAGACAGACAGACAAACAGACCGTCTGCCTGTCCGTCTGTCTGTCTCTCTGCTATGCTTAAACCCATCTTTTGAACCGATTTTGATGAAATTTGGTATAAAGATAGGTTGCATGTTGAAAGAACCGTGTTGAAAGTTACGCGGACGATGTCACGGGCATCATCTAGTTAAATAAAACTATATTTTTAACCTCGATAGAATGCGACACATCCCAAAACGTTATTTTAGAATAAAAAACCAATAATCTAAAAAAAAGTAAAAAGTAAAAGTAAAAAAGCCAAAGTATCTATCCTATCCTATGTTGCTATGCACCGAACACTCACCTAGTTTATGCTCTCTGATCCCAGACACCGCCCTCTAGGCCAGAGAGTATAACGCCCCTCGTACTCTTGGCATTATTGTTATAAGGCCCTCAATACACCACAGTATCATAAATAATAATATACTTGGTACACTGTTGATAACTTTTCATTAGTGTAAAAGCAAATTAATACAAGTAGCTACTTTCCCTCACAAATATTATAAACTTGAATATAACGGCAAAGAACAAAGAAAAAGAAGCAAAGTTTGTAAGACCCTACAGATAAACTTTTATCATTAACTGTTACACTTGGAAATGTTTTCACGTAAAGTATTTGAGCTCCAAATATTCGTTTGCTGTAGCTATAATGACACCCCGACGTCTGTTTGACAAAAGCCTTAATAACGAAAGAACAAAGTTCAACAAATTGTCGCGCCCGTTGCTTCTTTATACCCTACGATACGAGAATATTATGCGATACCTATATACCGATCTAAAACGTAGTCTGTTGCGAGCTGCGGCGTGATTGAAGGAAAACCCAACAAATAAACTTACTGTCACATTTATAATATTAGTATAGCATGATATAAAGTATGTAGTACGATATCGCATCGTATCCATTGGTCGTAAAAGGCTCCAGTGATGGGAGACAAATCGGTCGTTGGCGCGACGAATGTCGGCAATATTTCAGGCCATTGTTAACATTCCCATCGGCGGCGCGAAACAAATGTGTCCTTACACATTGACCTACTGAACACAAAGATACGTACTTGCATAGGAACGTAGATTTTCCTTCAACTGTAACACAAGTTACTGAAACTGTATAAATTAGTATCAACATCAATCCAAACATTCGCTATGTTTGGATTGATGGATTGATGGATGTATGTGACTCAATCATGCAAGAACGGCTGAACGGATCTGGATGAAATTTGAAATAGAGACAGATAGTCTGGAATAGCACATAGTTATCCCGAGTTCCCGCGGAAACCAAAAACCTCAGTCCACGCGGACGAAGTCACGGGCATGAGCTAGTATTATCATAAATGCAAAAGTGCGTTCGTCTGTCTGTCAGCTATGCTTTCGCGGCCTTTATATGATTTTGATGCAATTTGGTACTGGGGTAGGTTGCATCCTGGGAGGTATCAAAAATACTTAATCCAGGCATTAAGTCGCGGGCATCATCTAATGCGATATAACTCCTTAGCTTTTGTAGTGCTGATCCTGACTTAACCGAGGCAAATAGCTCTACCTCAATCCTAAATCATTCTATCTTTGTTTCATCTTTTTGTCTCCAGTGGAAGATCCACTTGGCGATTCAAAAGCTCTTATAAAAGTATTTGAAAAGACACTTGAATTTTGCATTTGAATAAAAAAGGAAAAATTTAATGACTCACATTTACTACAGTACAGTTCAAACCCCCAGTAGTTTAGAAATTGAAGCCACTCTTGCGTATTATAGTTCTGTATTCCAATTTTAATTAAAATTATGATTAAGCTCGTTACGAAATCAAGGAGTTCTTTTTTTCATTGACAAAGTGGGGTACAAGTACCCCCCTCCCCCACATTCCTTGATCACTACTTACGATCGCGACGGCTGGGATGGGTTGACGGAAGGAAACGAAGACTTTTGACTAATACTAGTTTAATCTAAAGTACTTAAACCTAACTTACTTCTGTGTCGATTTTAGAGCACAGATCTAATGTGTCAATCTTACACTAAAACTCTAGCTTATATATCCACTATAATCCTATGCGTTGGCTGCTGGCTTCCACTGAGGTCACGTACGTCGACGTGCAGATATCTGCTTGTACATCGTCACTGTACGCTTATGCATGCGAGGTTGCGCTCTTGATGCGTCTATAGCTCTTTGGAGATACCATCACGTAGGGCTATGTAATTCACTTGATCAGGTATCATAATATTATGATACTCCACTATGTAAGTTATTTTTAAATGAGTACATAACGAATATCTTATTTTTGTATATCATTGTCTGTTCTTCATTTCCCTACTTCTGACATGGACGCTTTCATAAAGTCGATCTATTGTCCCTCGGAACTAGGACGAGGAATAATTTTATGAGTAATATTTACAATTCATCGGTATTGAATTAATTCTTGGGATTGCAATGGGACCTTTGTTTTATTAACAAATAATATTTTAAAATAGGTATAGAACCGCGCTCCGGGAAGCCCGGAGGCCACACCGCCAACGCTTAAAGCCGTATTGTTTCTTTGTTGTTGACTTTCGTGTTTTGGAATTATAATCCTTATTTTAGGAACGTGACATCAAGCTGTCATTTTGAGTAATATTGTTTAAGTATTGCATAGAGATAATATATACATGGAGAGGCCCTTACATTCTATACATACTAGCGTTTATACAAATATGAATGAACGAAATGTGGAACGGTTCGCCATTTTCTGTTCACTCTTGGTGGTAGGTTTGCTGTCAAAAGTTTGTTTATGTTATAATTATTTATGAACATTTAAGAACAGGCAGCCATTTTATGTTCATAATCAGCTGATAAATTGGACACGTTTTGACATAGCTTAGGGCATGTCCATTGTGAATACATATTCCTTAGTCATTGCTTTAAGAATAGGCAGTATGGAAATGGGGCTAGCGTAACTTTTAAAGTTTTACGACTCAACTAACTTATGTAAGTATGGGATGGAGAACTTTGTCACGATTTTGATACAAATATTATACATAACTTTGTCGTGATTTTAATACAGTAGAATCTCTTTGTAGTTTTCACTCGTGGTAAAACCATAATTCGACATCCCGCTTGACGCTGATTGACCGACGCGCGACTCTCTCGTTCTCATGAGTCATGGCTACAGCATTGTGGCATTGCACACTCTTAAACAGAGAACCTCACTTTTAGCGCAAGCGGTAAAATAAGGTAAAAGACTGACGAAATATGAAATGTCGGACGGGTCATCTATGAGGTCTTCGCTGTCGCTGTCCGCTTCGTCGAACTAGGACCGCGCCGCTACTGTCGAGGCCGGACTCGCATTCTCGACCTGCGACAAAAAAACGCAATTTTAGTAATCATACTGTCTAGTCCTATGGTCCAGCCACCGTATAGTACGTATTGAGAACTAATAAAATAATCAATTTTTATTTGAAACATCTCACCACTTTCCAATAATAGGCCCGATTTTTATGAAAATAAGCAGATTTTGAATTTCCATACATTAGAATTTTGTCGATGCCTTATATCAACAAATTGGATGGCTATGTTAAGTTAAGACATCATGCTGTACCATCAATCACAATTTGGCAACCCTTTATTCTGATAAATTATTATGGTTGCGAAAAATATGAAAACAAAAAAAAATAACATGAAAAAGTAAATCAATTTGTACAAAGTGAATCCAGACATGACAGAAGCCACCAGACCAGACCAGACTTGAGCTAAATTTTATAAATTTTCCAAATCGAAGCCGAAACCACTTTCAAGACCACAGCGCTTAACCACTGCATTTTTAGTACAGGTCATTATAATTAAGGGCATTAAAATCCGAATAATTATGGTATATTACATAAGTACTATTTTGTATTGTAATATTAGTCTGGTACATCTAAAAATCTTCCAGAAAATATTTCTGTAGCGTCCCAAATTAATACTAATTTGAAAAAGGTTTGCACTGTTACCAACAACAAACTAAATACAAAACTCATTCTTGGGGCGACTTAATTTGAGATCCACAATTACAGGCAGGTAATCCCTTTCAGCGTTCGGTGTCAAAGCGCCGCGGCTCTCACTACGCGCTACCGATAAATTACTTTCCTCTCAAAAGTCTCACGTTTGTGATTCCAGTAAACAATACAATGAACGCTGGGTGCTTGTATTTTAATTATGTTTAAGTTGCAACCCTCAATGGATCTGAAATTGAACTTGAATTAATAATGACTGGCCAATTTATTTACTAGATGTTAAGATTTTTGTGGTTAAAAATAGTCTATGTAACTCTCCAGATATTGATTTGTACAAAGAGTGCTCTGGGAACGATGAACCAACAAACAAACACATTTTATTAGAAAGTAAGAAAATGATTTTTATTTGATCACTACATGGGGTTTGAGACTAATTAAATTAATATAATATTAAGTAGATATAGTGATTGTGATCAAACGCAGGTCTCCATCTCAGCATCATGCTGTAGCAGGCTACAGCGCTGGATTTCAGTGAAATCCTTAATTATAAGTGAAGTCACGGATGGAACTATGAATATAATATGAAGGATCTTTTCTGATATATTTATAGTAAACTATGTATAAATTTTATGTGAAGAGCAATGGATGCTGCCTTTGGCGAAAGATACGTACTTATTCGTAATTTTCCAAGGTAAGGAGGCACGCCGGTTCAATTTTGTCAGTTTTGTCGTAACGTTAATGTATTCGCGAAAGTTCGGCTAAGCCGGCCCACCGGGTGAAGTCTCGGAGGGAAAACGGGGCTAATGGAAACAAGTCGAAAGGATTGACGAATGGTGGCCAGCGGTTCTAAAACTTTAGTGCCGTTGCGAAATATTTTTTGTTTTTTATCTTATTATTGAAGTGAAAAATTCTATAGGCAGGTTTGGAAGGGGAGTAAATTGATGTAAGTCGTAATCGACATGGTCACATGACGTGTTGACGCTAACACCATTAATTTAATTTTTGAATGAAGAATTAAGTTTTCACTTCTGTCGGCAGTCCTCATGACTGCTTTGTGTTTTTTTTCTATACACAACACAACTCTTATTAAATTTGGTAATGAAAAATAAGCATTCTTGATTAACAAATTTATCAATATTAAGCGGTGGTATGTACTCGCTTATTACATCTATGTACTACGAAATAAGTCACAACAACCTTTTTTAAGTTGTTCAGGATATAGTTCAAATAAACGTTTGGACTAAATTGTGCTTTTAGTTTAGGCAATTACAAAATGCTAGATAGACATATTTGGTTTATTTTTGAAAGATTATAAAATAGATTTAATTCTTTAAGAACTTACACGTCGTGCTCATGTAATATAGTCAATAGATATTCGATTTCGATTTGGACACAACATTACAGGTTGAGAAGCTCTGCACCAAGGTGACGGGGGTTAGCCAAATTTCGGCATGTCGTGATTATTTCGACGAATCGGTAATTAGATTTGGTGAACGTGGACGGAATAAAGTGTGCCCGTGTTGATTTTTCTGAACACGTCTGTGAATGCTAATGTAGTTTTATTTGCTCGTTTACATCATGCATGGTATGAAGAATACGAAATGTTCGTGAACAAGGAAAACTGCTTTTCTAACTGAACTGGGAGATTTTTCGGATTTAAATGATGACTGAGTTTTTTTTATTCCCGTCCGCGGGACCTTTTCGGGATAAAAATTAGCCTATGTCCTTCCCCGGGATACAAACTATCCCTGTACCAAATTTCATCTAAATTGGTTGAACGGATGGGCCGTGAAAGCGTAGCCGACGGACAGACTGACAGACACACTTCGCATTTATTAAATTAGTATGAATTTACAGTGGGATACAGCTAAACATTTATCAAAAATCCTATAAAAGTACACAATGATAAGAGTATTGCCAGGTACGTCACATAAATCTGAAATTCTAAAATAAGCGATGGTATAATATAACATCGCTCTTAAAAATAGCTCTATCCAAATATTTGAAAGGACTCAATCGATTGCGAATAATTTTAATGAAAGTCAATATTTGTGTTTGCTGAGTAGGCGATTTTCGAAAACAAATAAATCGCATTGAAAAGGAAATATCTGGAACGGCATGATTGGAGAGCCCTCCAGGATGCTGGATACAAAACAAGAGGTCATTGTGCGCTATTGATTCATTCGCTCAGTAACAAAACGAGTGTTTTTGAGAGGATCAACGAAACAATACTACTTTACCATTCCATTAGTGATCCTGAATTATACATTTTAGCAATGTATTTTTTTGGAAACGCCCCAGCATTGCTTACTAAATAGCCGATGGTCGCAGCTGAGTCCGCGATGGGAACGGGAAATCCTTAATTTGCCTGGCTAAAGCGTACCTATGTTTTTCCCCGGGACCACCACAACCACCACTACAGCCCATTAACGTCCCACTGCTGGGCACAGGAGAGAGGGAATTAGAGCTTAGACCCACCACGCTGCTCCAATGCGGGTTGCCGGTTATTTTTCCCCGGGACACAACCTTATAAATGTCTGTGCCTTTCATATAATGGGTTGAAAAGATGGCGTGTAAGCGTAAGAAACAAACAAACTCACATTCATAACAAATACGCTTTCACCGCCCATCTTTTCAGTATATTTTGAAGAAATATCGCTGGCAAGGCTACTTTTTATGGGAGAAAATTAAAAAGTCCCGGTGGAGTCGAAAACTTAATTTACGCGGACGAAGTCGCGGGCACCATCTGGTATTAAAATACATCACATAATATGACAAAATTTAAAAGCGTTATGAAATCATAGTTTGTCAACGAAATTTATTTGCGAAATAAAATTATTTTCATACGAAAGGTAGAATTTTTAAATATTGTATCAAAACGATGGGATGCTCGTTATAAAATATACTCAAATACTCAGATCCCGTAACGAGTTAATAAGAACAAATCTGTAGGATCTTCACAAAAATGTAGACAGAATTACCCGTTCTCATTTCTAGGGTTCCGTACCCAAAAGGTGCCAAACGGGACCTTATTATACTTCGCTGTCCATCTGTCTGACAGCGGGCTGTATCTCATGGAACTTATTAGGCAGACAGTTGAAGTGTGTATTCTTATCAATCAAATCGAATCAAATCAAATAAATATTAAGTATAGATAGAGTTTGGAGTATAGAGTTTGGATGGATGGATGTATGGATAGACGGATGGATGTTTGTTACTCAATAACGCTCGAACGGCTGAACCGATCAGGATGAAATTTGGCAGAGAGGTAGATTTTAGCCTGGAATAACACATAGGCTACTTTTTATCTCGGAAAACTAAGTAGTTCCCGCTGGAACCAAAAAACCTCAATCCACGTGGACGTAGTCGCGGGCATCAGCTAGTTCTATAATAAAACTCAAATCGCGTTCCCAGAAACGAGTTAATACGAACAAAATTGTAGGATCTTCACAAAAATGTAGACAGAGTTACCTGTTCTCATTTCTAGGGTTCCGTACCCAAAGGGTGCAAACGAGCCCATATTATTACTAAGCTACCGCTGTCCGTTTGTCATCAGACATAATATTAGACATATTAGCGGCTTATATATCATGAATTGTAAAATATAATTATAGACTGTTGTAATTTGAATATATACTATAATGCCGCTACAACAAAAAAAAAACATAAAGGGAGCCCACGTGTTTTGTAACACGTAATTTTCGAGCGTTCCTCGTGTTTACGATATAATACGAAAATATTTCAAAAGTACAAAGTGTCATTGTCTTGTACGATGATACGGAACCCTGCTTGTGCGAGCCCATCTCGCACTCGGCCGGTTTTTAAAAGTAATTAGTTGAAGTTTCAGCTGCAATTATGAGAGCAAAGTTAAATTAATAAAATGCTCAAAGAGCTTGCTCCCCGCGGGGTACACTTCATTGCTCTACTGCTCTTTACCACTTAGCTATTTCATCTTTATAATATTCTATTCATTTATTTTTCAAAATTAAGATGGGATTATTAATTAATAATAGATATGTTTATTCAATAGGCAAACTATGTGATAATATACTATCTTCTGTACTTATTATAAACAAGATGATGCCCGCGACTTCGTCCACGTGGATTAAGTTTTATGAATTCTCGCGAGAGCACCTTAATTTTCCGGGATAAAAAGTAGCTTATATGTCCTTCCCCGGGGTAATCTATCCCTGTACTAAATCGGTTGAAATGATGAAATCAGACTCCTAGACGATGAATATTAGTGTTGTTCATAACTAAGAACTTAGCCACACGTTCCCCTTATTGAAGGATTCCCCTTAACATAATGGATTTTTTAAACTTTTTTTTTTTGAGTTAATCGAGAGTGTGACATCAACATAAAAGTCGAAAAAAAAACGCAACTCATAACAATGAGTTAGCAAAAAACTTTGAGTAACTGCCATCAATATAGGCATGGATAGATTTACGGATATTGCCATGAATCGGATAAAAGCCGGCTCATGTTTTTGCCCAGTTTACGAGGGTACGACCCGCTACCAGCGTTAACTAGGCAAGTAAGTATAATATTTTCATGCAGTGGGTAGACGCCCACCACTACAGCCTATTAAGGTCCCACAGCTGGGCACAGGCCTCCACTCTCATAGGAGAGAGGGAATTAGAGCTTAGACCCACCACGCTGCTCCAATGCGGGTTGGCGGGCTTTAACGACTATTATCATGTTAGTGATAATAACCGGGACCGACGGCTAAACGTGCTCTCCGAGGCACGGGAGTGGAACACCGCCAACGTGACGTGACGTGACGCCCACGTGTTTCATAAATAAAGAATATGTATAAAGAATGATACCCGGCTACCACGACAGTTGTAGCACCTAGAGGTACGGTACTCTCACCTGCTACAGCCTAGATCTCTTGGTAGAAATTACACAAGCCCTGCCCCTTTAGCTAGGTTATAAACGTTTTGTGTCTATTCTCTTTCTATAATCGTTAACGGTTTAGTGGAGAGAAAAAAATAAGTGAATGGTCTAGCATTTTGAATCGCTTTCGCTAAAGCGTTAACAATTATAGAAAGAGAATAGACACGGAACATGTGTAACTTAGCTAGGGGCAGATTTGCACCGCCTGGGTTTAGCGGATACCTGCGACTAGCCTGCTGTCATCTAAAGTCTACACTGTGGAGGGTCTGCTACTGCTCTGCATTTCAGTGCGAGGTTGCCATTCCAACACCTTGAGACTCCAACGTCTTTCCTTATAACTGTAGGCCCCACCCAATGCTTCAATGGCATGACCGATAAATGAAGCCCATACTTCTTATTTCCCCTTAGAACGGACCTGGCAATTTCAATGAGCTTTCCACCATAATGCAGATTCAAATAATAAATGATTTATTTATTTCACGAAGGACAACTTATCACTTATCACTTATATGTCGAGAATCTACAACCTTACTTCTTAGATTCTGTGGGCAACTAAGTAATACTACTCAGACACAACTAAGCAACTAAGTTACAAATAGATTACAACCCGGGTTCCGAGATAATCCACAATTGCGTGTACTAATATGTAACGGTATAATATCTCGTTAGCGGGTAATAATACACGTACAGATTACAGTGTTCTGTGATACTCTGGTAGGAGCTTACTACGAATACGGGGATCGTAATAAAACCATTAGTTATTAGTAAATCTTATAAATATATCAAAGGAAATGGTGACTGACTGACTGATCTATCAACGCACAGCTCACGCCACTGGACGAATCTCGCAGTTTGGGATACATAGATAGCCATTAAGACGTTGACATCAGCTAAGATAGGATTTTTGAAAATTCTTTCTAGCCCTAAGATGTAAATTGGATGAAATTTGCGTAATCCACGCGGACTAAGTTGCGGGCAAAAGCTAGGTAGTAATATTATGTTATCCGTGGTTTTCATAGGTGAGCGACTTAAATGACGCAACGCAATGCAACGCGATACGACCCCATAGAAAATGACAAACTTAATTTAATGTGTGATAACGCGACGTAGGAACTACAGGAACTAGGCAGCTGACCCTCCACCTGGCCTACGTTGTCGCGTAGTTTGTAATTTTCTATGGAGTCGTACTATCGCGTCGCGTCGCGTTGCTTTCGTCGCTCACCTAGGACAACGAATCGGGAATGCTTATCTCTAGCAGCGAATGCAAACAGGAGCAAATAATTGATTCAGAAGAAGAAGAGGGAGTTGAGAAATTAGGAGTAATGTACCCTAAAAATTATATGGCATGCCACCAATAATTAAATTTTTATTTTAAAAATATCAGTAGGTAAATATTACCGCCTCATCATAATGATACTTCATACTCATATTATAAATGCGAAAGTGTGTTTGTTTGTTAGTTTATTGGTTTGTCTTTCAATCACGCTGCAACAAAGTAACGGATCGACGTAATTTTTACCATGGTTATATTAGAGGACCTGTAGAATGACATAAGCTACATTTATCCTGGAAAATTAAGGAGTTCCCATGATGAGTTATAAAAACTTATTCCACGAAGTCGCGGGTATCAGTTAGTTATACATAATTATATTAATTCAAGGCTTTAAAAAAGTTAATCTATCATTGAACCTTGAACAATTGCTATAATTGAGGCAAATAGAAACACACCAGCTCCAAGCCAATAACACGGTCCACTGCGCACTAGTTCCGCCCCGCGACTGGTGCTGTTAATTGAGCCACGTGTTAAATCCTTCCACCGACCCGACATGGAATTAGAAAGTTATAGGTCCATGCGACCCGATTGGCTTCTTCGATGAAAGAAAATACTCGCACTCGTTACAAACAGTGTGTACATCTATCATATCCAGATTCTATTAGGATGACAGACGACAGTTAGCATTCTATCCTTTTCTCTTCAGTGACTGTAATCATAAGAGGAAGAGAGATTTTAAAACCTTCATATTATCCTAATAGCATCTGGATTGGGCAGTATATGTGCAGTGGTAAGCGTTTATGGGTATATTAATAATATTGTATATATCCAGAGAGATAAGCCATCTATGAATGAATTACCGAAATCGGCTTTTATTTAATTATCCAAGTTGGGCCAATTTGGACTAACTTAGTTACTACAAAGGTAACTTCTCTACTATAATCTCGTTAATCTAGTGGTTAGCATGTTCGAATGCGGCCGACGAGGCCCCAGGTTTGAGTTCCAGGTCGGGCTATAACAAGCATTGGGTTTTTCTGACAAGAAAATCTTAGTACTAGCCCGAAGTAAGGAAGTTGGCGGTGTTTCACCCTCGTGCCTCGGAGAGCACGCTAAGCCATCGGTCCTGCGCCTGATCTCTCTCTGGCCGTGTCGAATTTTCTGCCCCATCGGGCTATAACAGTAAAGGAATACAGAGAGTGCACCTGTGTATGCGCACACACTTGTCCACTATAATATCTCCCGCGCAGATGGCTTCTCGCTCTGGAGACTGGCCACCGTGGCCGAAATTCGGTCGGGAGGACATTATTACCATATAAATCATACCACGCCGACGAGGTCATGGCAAGCTAGTACCAAATAAATTGTCACTTTATTGTCAGTCGTCACCATTTCCAATATCGTGGCTCAGTAATCCCTAATTCGGCCCGATCGGGAGCAACCCTTACTAATAATTTAAGCAGGCAGTCCAGCCTCCGTGTAATTGGACCGCGTTCACCCTTCACCACGCTAATTACCTACTTCTGCACCAGAAAGTATTCCTAAGACGATTTCGTTGAAGATAATGATTCGATTCGATTGTCTATGGTATTTCATGTCATCCCAATAACTAAGTACTTATAATAGTCATTCGAATGTCAAATCCAGAAAAATAACTCAAAGTTGTTTTATTTGAAACTTCATACATCTTGTTTCGAAATGTACGTACCTACTACATACGTTTATATACGAGTACGAAAGTTCAACCGTCGTTTTGTTGAAATGGATAATAATATAGATAAGTGAGTTCTCACCAGATTGCTGAACATACCATGGCAGTAATACTTCACGATAAACACAGGTAAATCAGTGTATTTACACTCACTAGGTACCAAGGAACCTATTTACTACGGCTGGGTACCAAGTGTAAAACATAAGTTTAAAAAAAAAACTTAACAGAATGTCTTGGCAACTTTTGTGCCTCACTATAAAATACTATCTTTTCGATTGTATTTACTTACTTCCGAAAAACTCATAAATATATATTTTATAAAACTATTTATTGCGGAAGCTGTTTACCCCGTTCGCCATTAGTGCCTCCTCCTTCACAAGTTGGAATTCGAAAAGAGTGGGTTTTATTCCACCCGAATATAAAATTGACGTCTGGTTGTAAGGCCCACGACAGATCACTGTTGGTAAACTAGTGGAATGTATTTTTAAGGGGTTTTGAGTATCGATACTTTCTGCCCCTGTGCAAACTGACATCACCAATTATTAGCAGGCAATAAGAGTCTACCGCCCACCTTTTGATCTGCTTGGCCGGGCCGATGAAAGTCAGCTGCCGTCAGCTGCTACTGGATTCCTCTTTCACATTTAGGCAGAATTTCTACACAACGACCTCAATTTACATCATAGAGTAAAGTAATATACCGATTTACATATAGACGGGCCCTGTCAAACAAACAATGTGGGCGTATGTCTAGTAACGCCATCTAGTCCGAAAAGCGGGAACTTGCTTGCAACATATGCTCCATCTTGAATGAAAGCTTGAAAACGTATGACTCGGTCATAGATAATATAGGTCATAGCCGTACTAAGCCGTAAGGCCAATTAGTAAAAAAAAATATCATACAGTTTGCGGAAATTAAATGATTGCGTAATGGATAAAAATATTAAATAGGAAGATTAAATAACGTTTTTTTGGAAACGTATAATTGTGAATTGAAACACTTAGCTTAAAATAAAAATTATACAGTGCCAAACTAATAAGACTTTAGATGTTAACTTAATAATAACAAATTATCTACACGACGAGCGACCGTGACAGCGGTAGGACGGGGACAAAGACAGGTGAGGAACGTGTTCAGCAAGTCGGACGCCCCACATTTTTCTATGAAAGGGCCCATCTAGTACCTACATATATATCGATGCGTCTACATCGCACAGTAAGTAGGCAGCTGCCAATAAAAGAACATTCGTCCGAATAAAATTGTACGCGATGTTATTTTAGACATAGGAGAAATAATATACTTCGGCGGACACGTTGCTCTTTATGAGGCGAAAGTATGGGACCCACGACACATCCGCTCTTCAGGTAGGCACGGAAATCGATTCGGCGTCCGCGTCGAACAGCGAAAAAGTGGGTCAAAAAGTGGGTAGTTTGAAAATTCACCACCTAATTTGTCAAATAATATTATCTGATGTTTGCCCAGACTAAAAAAGGAATATGGGACACAGATTTAACACAGATTGTTTGGTGGTGACAAGTGGGCCAGTTAAATAATAAACCTAATTTAATAAACATAGTTGTGACAACGCATATCAGTCGATTGCGATTGTTAAGCAACGTTGACCCAAGTCAGTATCTGGGTGGGTGACCGAATTTGGAAGTTCAAATTTGGCCTTTTCGTTTCCTCTGTGCCTCAGAGAGCATGTTAAGCCGTCGGTCCCGGTTATTATCACCAACATCTGATAATATTAATCGTTAAAATCTTAAGAGTTTAAATACTTTTAGTCGAGTAAAATGCGGAAGGTCGTGGGAACCCACTTCATTATTATCCCAAGAAAACTTCTACTATTATTAATGGAAAGGGGACACGACCCTCAGTAATAAAGAATACGATGCAGACAGATAATTATGAACAGCGAGTACAGTGTACCAACTTGAAAAAAAAAAATTGATTGATATTGTTGATGGCTAAATCGTTATTACCTTTGTTCCAGATTGCCTCCACCTGCAACTGTACCGCGACCCGAAGGACCGCTACAAGAAGGGTCAGACCAAGGCGTCACTGTCGCTGCAACACTTCCTCGGGTTCGAGTCTGGCTTTAACCTCGATAAGGAGTCCAACACCATTGCGATCATCTGCCAAGATGTTACTGTGGTATGTTAATAAAGAATCCATCCATCACTACAGCCCATTAACGTCCCACTGCTGGGCACAGACCTCCACTCTCATAGGAGAGTGGGAATTAGAGCTTAGACGCTGCTCCCATGCGGGTTGGCGGGCTTTAACGACTATTATCATGTTAGTGATAATAACCGGGACCGACAGCTTAACGAGCTCTACGAGGCACGGGGGTGAAACACCGCCAACTTCCTAACTCCGGGCTAGTACTGAGAATTTCTAGTCAGAAAAACCCAACACTTATTATGGCCCGACCTGGGACTCGAACCCGGTACCTCGTCAGCCGCAGTCAAACATGGTATAACCACTTGACCAACGAGGATAAAGAATCCATACTTATATTATAAATGCGAAAGTGGGTCTGCCTGCCTGTCTGCTACGCTTTCACGGCCCATCTGTTCGACCGGTTTTAATGAAATTTGATATAGGGATAGTTTATATCCCGGGGAAGGACATAGGCTACTTTTTATCCCGGAAAATTAATTAGAGTTTCCGCGGGAATCAAAAAATCTTAATCCACGCGGACGAAGTCGCGAGCATCATCTAGTGTTATATAAAACGAATTTACTATAGTTTTATGGATAGAATAGCGATCCTAAATTTTACGGTAAATTGAATACTTGAAAAGACTAAGAAATTTGTTTTGTTAAGGATTAATACTATGATGGTAAAGTAAAGTAAGAAGTATGGTAAAGTAAACCTTCGCAAGTAAAGCATTGTTTCAGAATAAATTTGAAAATCATAAAAATGGTTATTGTGAGTCAATCTTAAAAGTTGCTATCGCAAACTTTTTTGTATAACTTTTTTACAACTGAGCTATATATATATTTAGATTTAGGTATTAAACAAATTTCCATCCACAGGTCCTCGCATTCGAGAGCAGAGAAAGGCTGATAGCGTGGCAAGTGAAAGTGGGAGGTCAACTGGGGTCTTCCAAGGAGTACCTGGTGATGATAGGGGGCGGCGGTTCAAAGAAGCTGCCCGCTGGACCCGCGAGGCTGCATCTTCAGGGGAGGCGGTTTGCTGTGACCAGTGGGGTGCCTCCCCGCCTGCTGGGGCTATGGGAGCTGGCTCATCTGAGGTAACTTGTTTATTAAACACTAGCTGATATCCGCGACTTCGTCCGCGTGGTTATGACTTTTTTAAAACCCCGGGAAAATTTTAATTTTCTGGAATAATACCCATGCTAAAAATCACGACAACAGAACAACACCAAAGAAACGCACTTTCGCATTCGTATGAAGCATCATGATTAATTATAATTATTTTCCCTCCAACCAAGTGCTAAAACAAAAATAACGAAAAGTTCGTCTGTTTGGATTTGAGCTAACCTTTTAGTACCATTATTAGTTAGTACGAAAACAAACACCTTTAATGAATACAACTTAAAAGATTTTTAAATTTCGTAAGCAAATACAAAAAACTTCCGTTTAGCAGAAGCTCTATGTTGTATAGTAAGTAAGTAAATGAAACCAAACCATAAAATGTGGCATATTATGTTCTTCTCCGGAATACAACCTACCCCTGTACCAAATTTCACCCAAATCGGTTGAACAGATGAGCTGTGACAGCGTAGCAGACAGACAGACCCTCCTCCTCCATCAAACTCCTCTTATCACAACTTTGAAATGTTCCAAGTCATCAAACCCCGATAAACAAATTTCAGCTCACGTATCCAACCCATTTCAGCAGTTCATAACAGCGGAAGCAACAGTCTATAAAAATTTAAGACGCCCCGCGACGATCGCGCCCGAATAAAACTGAAACGGACCATTAAACTGAGTTTGGCTGAATGCAGGCGACACATACACAGTGGACAATAAAACTCGATCATTTCACGACTGGCCCATAAACGCGGCATCTGCTGGTTTATGTTGTTGGTCTGGCCGCCGACGAGTTAATGGCGTCGACTTCCGACGTCGCGGCCGTTTTATACCGACGCCATCTTGACGGCACTCTTTGATGTGACTTGCCAGTTGCCAACAATGGGTTGGTGCACGGATTTTTAAAAATGTGTCAGTCACGGTTTGTTACGCGAATGAAGGATGATCCCCTAATGTTAGTTTTCCGTTCTACCGAAAAATGGGTAGAGCATACAACGTGGCTTTTGAAAAATCGTTAAAATGACATTATATTGAACTTAGCCTACTTCGTTCACACAAAATAGCTTAGCTAGAAGCTGTTTAGATTTCACAACGAGATATTATGTAATTTTTTTTAAGTAACCTAGGGGATTTAGGAATCATGAACTCGTTATTTATAAGGAAGCTTATGTTAGTTTATAAAATCCATTCTAAATATTACATTGGTTGTAAAAGCGAAAAAAATATGCGCCGGTGAGTTTATCTACCTGTAACCTTTTCAAAACCTACCCGTTTAACCGATTTTAAATTCAATTTGGTGCAGAGATAGCGGATACAAATTTTCCATGGATGATGGAAATAAGGAAAACAAATTGTTGGTGAATAATTATTATTATTTTGTTTGACTACGGTTAAGGCAAAAGCATTTCGTCTAAAAGCTCATTTAAAGTTTGATCCGAATCCGATCGTTTGAGGAACATACTGAGGTTTATAAATAGGTAACTTAAAATTCGATTTCGTTTCAAGTAAACTTTTTTAAGTTCTTTGGAATAATTTGTTAAGTGAAAATATGGCCTTCCTACCGAGAGAGACATATAACGGCAAAACTAGTAGGTATTGTCGCCAAAAGAACCTTAATAGAAAAGTTATTCATAAACTACAACAAATGTCACAAATTAAGTTTCAACACACATTGCTTTTGCATTAACCGCAGTACATAGAGAGGGAACGTATGAGTTGAACCGCAACTTTGCAGCATCCTGCTTTGTTCCACAACCGTGCAATGCCGCGTTAAGCTGTGGTTAGACAGGCGCTTTGCAACAAAGTTAACTGAATTTGTGTTATTATTGCTTTATTTAGAGGAACGAGTGGCCTAGTTGCGACAACGCATATCAGTCGATTGCAATTGTTAAGCAACGTTGACCCAAGTCGGTAACTGGATGGGTGGCCGAATTTGGCCTTTTCGTTTCTTCCGTGCCTCGGAGAGCACGTAAAGCCGTCGGTCCCGGTTATTATCACTAATATCTGAAAATAATCATCTAAATCTAAGAGTTGAAATAGTGCTCTTAGTTGAGTTGTAGGTATGCGAAAGGACCTGGGAACCCACCGCAATATCCCAAAAACACCGCTGCCGTCATGACCCTCAGCAATGAGGAATACGACGCAGAGAGTGTTATTATTGCTTATTATTATCAATATATACCGTTTATTATTGTCCGAAACAGGCCTACTCAATTCACGTTTCTTGAATTTTGGGAAAGAGTACTTAACCGCCGGTTTTCTTCATAGTTATTTTTAAGAATAGTCTACTCGAAGTATGAGACTAAATGATAAATGATAAAATATGATTTATTTATTTAATGTAGGAAAACTTATAAGTAAAAACACTTTATTACACATGCACAGACAAATAAAATAATAAAAACAGAGGTAAAACGAATCGTGACAGAATTTACAACTTGTTACGGTGTAAAGGCGGCCTTATCACTATGAGTGATCTCTTCCAGCCAACCTTTTTAAGATAGGAGATTAGTTGTATTCAAAATTCAAAATGATTTTTATTCAAATAAACTTTTTTTTTTTTAAATGATGACAGGGCGGTGCACACGTGTGCATTTCTAAAAGAAGTTTTTTTTGAACTTGTGTCACTTATGAAACGTTAAGACTCTACCACCGATTCGTAAAGCTGTTCTACTGAGAAGAGCCGGCAAGAAAGTGACTAAATATAACATTTCAAAGTTACCCGAAGCTCGTATCCCCGCTTGGCCCTCACGGGTCAACAGAAGACTCCTGCTGCATACCAAAGTGGTATGTTCTGTGCAGGCGTTACGGCGTGGTGGAGGGGCGGTTCTGCTTCGAGGGCGGCTCGCACTGCGGCAAGGGCGAGGGGCTGCACATGCTCGTCACGGACCAGGCGCAGGACATCGCGGACGCCTTCGACCAGGCCGCGCAAGGGAAACTCCAGCAGAGGACTGGATCACAGAGGACTGGTATCACCTAATATTATATATATTCAATTCTATATTTGACTAGCTTTGACTTTGGGTTAAATTTTCATTTTGTCTGGTGGGAGGCTTCGGCCGTGGCTAGTTACCACCCTACCGGCAAAGACGACAACAAGACGGCAAGGCCAAGTGATTTAGCGTTCCGGTACGATGCCGTGTAGAAACCGAAGGGGTATAGGTTTAATATAACTGCCATGCCCCTAACAGGTTAGCCCGCTACCATCTTGGACTGCATCATCACTTACCATCAGGTGAGATCGCAGTCAAGGGCTAGCTTGTAGTGGATAAAAAAAAAATACAAACTTCAACCCTATTTTACTCCCTAAGGAGCAAATTTTCAAAAACCATCGTAGCTCTCTGAATGCCAAATTTCAGTACGATTCGTTCAGTGGTTTGAGCTGTGCGTTGATAGATCAGTCAGTCAACTGGCCAGTCACCTTTTCCTTTTATTATGTGAGTATGTGAGTTTATTATATTCCACCATAACTTCTATACGCCTGAACCGATTTTTACAAATGAGGTATCTTTTTAATCCCTAGCTTATTCCGGCTAGTAAAATTAAAAGAAAAATTATGGGGTGACCATGGTGCCGCATTAAAAACTAAAGTTGAAAAATAAATCGAATATAAGAATAACTATAATATAATCATCATCTAAAAAATGATGAGTAGATTCCAAAACACTATAGTTCAATATCCAGTGATTCACAAAAAATATCATTAAATAAAAATGTGAATAAGATTCCAAAGGTAACTGAATTAAACTAAAATAAATTGACTGTGGTATCGTTACGTAGTAGCAGTTGTAGCCGTACTTCCATTCGAGGGGGATTTTTGCATTTAGACAGTTAGGCAAACCTGAATGACGTATTCCAGTGTTCGGACTTTAAAGTCTGTCATTCAGTGAGTTTCTTTATTCCACATAACTTCTGAATGCCGGAAAAGATTTGGATGTTTGGGATATCTTTAGAATCCTTTCATCATCCCGAGTGACACTGGCTATATATTTATTTTTTAATTCAATCTGGCAGGGCAGTCGTATGTTTTAATTATTTAACTATGTTCACTTGCTTCAGAAAAACGAAGACTTCTATCAAATCGATTATCTAAAAATTTTACAATTCGGTAAGAAAGTATCAGTATCCTTGTCTAAAATACAAGGTTTTGTCTTGGTCTCAAAGTTTTTTTTTAAGTTTTAAAATCTGTCTTACGATGAAGAATACTTGGAACTTAATAAATTTTGTCACTACAATTAAACGTTAACATTTAAGTAAGACCAAAAAAAATATTAAAGGTACAGTTTTGAAAAATCCCAATGAGATTTCAGGTATTATAATATTTTATAGGATGTAATATTTATTTACGAAAAAAAATTTGTATTTCAATTACAGGAACTGATCGTGGAACAAAATCTCGACCCAACACAAGACTTTCAGATTTTAACACAACTGACCAAAGTTTACTAGATACAGCTAGTGCACTATATGAAGAAAACTACTTCGGTGAGGATTGTGGAGAAATATCTCCAATCTGGCCATCAGCAGAAAGACGAGGAGGGTTCGATGACAGAGAATACAGACCCGATACAGAAATGAGCGTGAAACCACCTTGGAATGGTGCAGATCACGTCACATTAGAGAGATGTAACAATTGCCTGACTAAACTTGGTGGTATATCTGGGCCTTCAACAGTACCTCTAAATACAGGTGGCCACTTCAACCCAGAGTGGAGAATGGAAGCTGTCCCAGAAAGCAGCTCAGATAATTCTTCAAACAGTGCAGAGTATTACACATCAAATCCTGAAACAAGGAATCAAGACATATGTCAATGCAAAGACCAGCCCCCACAAAGACCTCCAAAGCCGGCACAATATGATAAAATGAAACCACCAGCTCCATTGCCACAGTTACAAGGTTGCAATTGTAATTCAAATCACAACTTTATTCCTAGCAGTAATCCAAAAGTAGGCCCTTATGAAAATTACGATTTTCCTAAAGTTACACATAAAGAGGTAAGTAAATAGATATTGTTTTTTTAAATTATTGATTGACAAATATGATTATTAATAATATACTATTGTTTTAGGTAGTAGATAATGCGGAATACTATGATACACCAAAACGGATAAAGAAAGCATTAGCCGATGATTTGTTTCAAGTCACCAACGCATCTACACCAGGTTCACTAGTGTTGAAGAAGAAATGTGGTTGTATTTTAAAGTTTGCTTCAAAAAATAAGCCAGTTATAGTAGAAACCGATGAAAGCTTACAACCAGTTGACTGTCCGTGCCAAAAAGTAACAAACTGGGCTAATACATTAATAAGTCTACCTTATTGTAAAAGAAGTTCAAGCACTGAAAGATTGAATGCGGAACTTTTTAACACCACAAAACCAGATGATACCGCTATTTATGCTACAGTGGATGTTTCTCGAAAAACAAATAGGCAAAGTACTGTTTCCGATCAAGATAAAAGTCGAGAAGGAGCTTTTTCTACAGCATTCACAAATTATCAAAATGTGGACATTAGAGAAGATAAAGATTTCGAAGGTCCATACGCTAATTATGAAAATCTTGAATTCGCATTATCTTTGGAATACTACGAAAATGCAAAAGATTTGCTCAAGAAAGCTGGCGTCACACAGCGTGAATTGGATGCGCTTAGTACAAATATAGATTTGGCAACGGTAGCCTTACCACCAAAACCAAAGACATGTTTAAAATGTAACCATTCTAAGCCTCCAACTGGAAATGAATTGCAAAATAAAACTGATGAATATTTATTGATGGAGCCACCAAACGATGTTAGGAGAAATTTAGTTAATCGAACAGTTGGCCCGAATCCTGGCTACACACCTATGTCTCCAAACCCTAATTGGTCACAAAGTTTGAAGCATCCAATCTCGAAAGTTTATAGAGCAGACATAGAGAAATCCTTAAGTATACCCGCACTAAATGGAAGTGGATGTCATACATACGAGACTTCTTCTATTAATAAAGAAGCAATTCAGAAGAGATCAAGTTCAGTAGACTCAGCTAGGCTTCTAGAAGATTTAAAGGAATTCGATAGTAGCATAGGCAGTCATGCTACCACGTCATCAATGGAAACGCTACGGAACATGGCTTTAGAGAATAGATTAGCATCACCTTGTGATAATGATCGAGACTGCTACGACTGTTGTAAATCTTCTGAATCCGAAAATAAGACTTCTGAAGAGAGCTCTTCTAAAGACATACCTCATTTACGGAATAAGCACATGGATAATGCAGCAATTAAAAGATCGTCTAGCGTACCTTGCAAGGGTGGTAATCGAGATTCATCAAGTTCAAATGACTCTGGTGTATCAAGTTGCTCCTTGAAACACGGTGGTGGTGAGTTCCAAGAGTTTGAAATGCCACTGACGTCAGGTAGCTCCAGATATCATTACATGGTGCATAAGAGGATGCGGGGAAGTCTCGCAGGATCTATTCACTCTTCCCTACCTCGAAAGTCCAAGTCAACAGACCTCTTAAGAGACCAACCGATGCAGTTGCACAAAAGCCATGCGACTGCCAAATCATCTTCTGCCGAAGCGGAGGTTCCCGTTCTACCGCCAAAGCAGTTCAAAGGTATTTTTAACATGGTGACATAAGACATGAGGTACAACTGTAGTTACAGAACGTTTTATAACTTTCTTTATTTTTTCTAGGTGTTTTGGATACGCACAGCACTTCAAGTGGCACTTCTGACATGTCTGATTATATCGAAACATTATCACTGAATTCTTCACACTCTTCTTCTGATACTCAGAGTGGAATAAGGTAATTTATTGTTATAATTTTAGTGTTTTTTACTAAGATAAAGTGTTATAAAAAATCGTCCGTATCATCGAGTATATTATCTACAACGTATTAAAGAAAGAATTCTTAAAAATAAAAGCATCTTACTCAGGGTTTCATGTAAATTTTAATTATAAATATGGTTGCATTTTCTTCGAGGTTTATGTTATAACAGCTGATAATTAAATACTTGAAAGCGCGCAATGCAGGTGGAATTCTGCAATTGCTATTTAATAACATTGGTGTTATTTTGTTTACAGAATAAATCGGCAACCAACCAACACCCTCCGACCTCGCTCAGGCAAAGAATACCACAACTTGGATCCAATTATCACGTCTATGTACAAAAACGGGAAGAATCTGAGTAACTATAATAATCTACCTTAGACTAACAGGACTATGATATTATTGTGATTGATTTATGTAACAGAGAAAATTATGTTATTGGTTAAAAATAACTCAACTTAGAGACATTTTTTGAAATCGACGTGGGTTTTAATGATCTCTGAAGCTTATATGAATAAGATATCAATAATGTAAGCATTAAAGTTTTTTCTCTTACATCTATGGAAAACATTATATTTTGTACAGCATCTTATATTATTGTAGTAGCGGTTATGTGAAGAGATAACATAAATATTATACGAGTACCTATTTAACTAGCTCATAAACAAACATTCGAATTGTGAATAAAATATCATACATTTTATCAAATACTAGAGGATGACCGCGACTGCGTCCGCGTGGATTAAGTTTTTTTAAATTCCTACGGGAACTCCTTAATTTCCGGGATAAATAGTAGCCTTTTTCCCCCCCTTTCCCGGGGTACAACCGATTTTTGAAGAAAAAGTCGGTTAAAAGGATCGGCCGTTAAAGCATAGCAGACAGACACACCTTCGCATTTATAATATTAGTATGGATAATTTGTAACCTACATACATAATATTATACTACTTATGCAAGGCCAGCTGTTGGATGTTTAAAAAGGTATCCAGCTCTAAATAACTTCTATTCTAACTCGTAAACTAAGCAGTACTTTTATAATGTTAGTAAAGAGAAACAATGGTTGTAATTAAAATCGTAATATCGCTTCTAATTTATTTGGTGTTCATGAATAAATTATTTGTTACTTGAAAGTGGATTCAAAGAGTTATCAGCAACACAAAATAATGAAAAATAAATTAGGACGAGTCATTTGTTATGACTTATGAATCCAGGGCTGATTTTATAATCATTATAGTACTGGAGAGTCATACAGAGAGTACATTATAGTACCATTATTTCAAAATGACAGCTTTATGTCCTACTTACATTGACGTCCCTAAAATTAGTGTTATAATTCTAACACGAACGTCAACAAATAAACACATTAAAGTAATACGGCTTTTAGTTATGTTGCAGTTATTTCGGTTTGACAATTTTTCATTTCAAAATCTGTTTGGTAACATGGTAACAAGATTTAAGTTAGCAAGACTGACGTTGCATTTTACTTTTTATAATATATTTTGATTAGTAGATACCTAATATTATTGTATTATTCTAGTCAGAAAAATATTTTTTTATTTTTATTTAAAGTCATGTTAGTCTATTTAAATTATGCTAATAATGTTAATTTTAATCCTATTTATAAAAGAGTGAATTGTACTTTATATTAAGTTAAAATTGTCTTAATGATTGGGGTAAATAAAAACAACGATTCCACAGATAGCAGGTAGAATGTAAAAACGTTTTGTATGATGTTTATTACTCGATTATAACCGGCCGTGTAACATAATTATGTAGTCCTAAGATTTGATATTATTATTATAGCGTAATCGAGCAGCATTGTATTATTGTTTGTGTTAAATGGTATACGATAATTTGAACAGGAAATCATAATAACTAGTGGTTCGCTCGAACTGAGACCTCGTGGCGCCATCTATAGACATCATTGTGAAGTTCTGTTAAAATAATGAAGCTCATTAAAAATTAAATAATTTCGTTTATAATATTTATCTAATTTTAGTATTTTTTGTTCAAGTACAGGATATAATTCAAATAATTGATCAAGTTTCAGGCTCAGCCTTTCAGAAAATTTAGACTTCTGAGTTCAACTTTGGACGTTAGAAAATCTCCACTTTGAAAGCCCCCCATTTCGTCAATTTTAGGGGAAAAAATTAATAAAAATATTTTTGGACTATAGTCCTAATTATCTTTAAAATGATATACCGCAATTCTATGTTACTCTATAAAAATATTTTCTATGAGAGCCCCTCTGAAATAAAGATTTTTATACTTTTTTAAGCCATATTCGGCTGGAGGCCATCGGTTTACATATTATATTTAAAGCTGAAGTAATTACGTTCAGTAATTCAGAAGTTATAATGCTCTGACAGACGGACGGATGGACGGACGGACGGCCGGACGGACGGACGGACGGCCGGACGGACGGACGGACGGAAGGACAAGTGCAAATTCACTCAAGTAGACTCAGAGACCTTCGCTTCGCTCGGTCGGACCTGCAGCTAAAATTCTTTCAATATTTCAAGACTCAACTGACTCTATCAAAAAAAGTAGATTTGAAAAAAGAATTTGTTATAGATTTATTTTAAATCCAGACTATATTATGTATCAAGAAAAAATATGAATTCATTGAAAAATAACGTCGTGGAACTGTAAAATATAAACTCAAACTCAAACTCAAAGAACGTTTATTCAATTTAGGTAGGTATACTACACTTATTGACGTTCGGTTATTTGTAACATATACGATTAACAATATAATGGTGATAACGACAGTACGACATCTTAAACTAAAGCTACGAGGGTTCCAAACGCGCCCTGGTCTGAGAAGAGCCCACAACAAACTCAGCCGGGTCTTTTTTTTTTTTTCATTATCACCATTTCACAATCATCTTAAAACTAAGGAACTATCAGGGCCATTAGAGAAAATCATTGCCAAGCTTCCTTGTCATTTAAATAATCCTTTACATGGTAATAAGATTTTTTAATGAGTTTACGTTTTACATTAACTTTGAACTTATTCAGAGACATCTTCAACATGTCTTCTGGGAGCTTATTGTAGAAGCGGACACTGTTTCCAACAAATGAATTGCTAATTTTACTAAGCCTAGAAGCAGGCATTACAAGCTTATTTTTATTTCTAGTATTGAAATTATGACAATCACTTTTCTTCTTGAATTTATCAATGTGTTTATGCATGTATACTAAATTTTCAAATATATATTGATTGTGCACTGTCATAATATTAATTTCTTTAAATTTATCTCTTAGTGACTCTCTTGGTCCCATATTATATATGGCTCGAACAGCCCTCTTCTGCAGCACAAAAACAGAATTAATATCAGCAGCATTACCCCATAATAATATACCATATGACATAACGCTGTGAAAGTAACCAAAATAAACTAATCTCGCCGTTTCTATATCTGTCAACTGGCGAATCTTTTTAACCGCGTATGCAGCAGAACTAAGCCTGTTCGATAAGTCATCTATGTGATGGCCCCATTGGAGTTTAGCATCTAACGTTATTCCGAGAAAAACAGCGGTATCCACTAAATCTAATTCCTCATGATCAAGTTGTACAGTGGTTTTTACCTGTTTGACATTAGGTAATGTAAATTTGATACACTTTGTCTTTTTTCCATTGAGGAGTAGGTTATTAGCTTCAAACCACTGTACCACTTTAGTGAGAGAATTGTTTACTTCGTCAAGAGTTGTTTCGTAACGATTTATTTTAAACAAAAGTGATGTATCATCAGCAAACAATACTATCCCATGATTATCCTTGGCAAGATAAGGAAGATCGTTAATGTAAATGAGAAATAGAAAAGGCCCTAAAATTGAACCTTGTGGAACCCCCATTTTTACAATCGATCCGGAAGACCGCTTTCCATTAACGTCTACCTTTTGTATCCTACTTTTTAAGTAGGAATTCATCATATCCAGTGCTACACCCCTAATTCCATAATGGTGCAGTTTTCTGACTAATGTTTCGTGATCAACACAATCAAAAGCCTTGGATAAATCACAGAAAACGCCAAGTGCATCACGCGACTCCTCCCAGGCCTCGAATATATTTTGAATTAGCTCAACACCAGCATCGATTGTTGAGCGACCCTGTGTAAATCCAAACTGTTTACTGTGTAGTAAGTCATTATTACAAAAATGATTAAGTAATTGAATTAATATTAATTTTTCAAATATTTTACTGAAAGTGGGTAGTACAGATATAGGTCTAAAGTTAGTGGGGTCACTGGTACTACCTGATTTGAATAGAGGTATTATTTTACTATGCTTCATTAAGTCAGGAAACTCACCACAATCAATACAATTATTGAATATTAATGCTAACTCGGGTGCAACAATATCAATCAATGATTTTACAACGTTAACGGAAATGCCCCACAAATCATTTGTCTTCTTATTGTTAATTAATTTGAATGCTTTAATAACGTCAGAGCAGTTAACGTGACAGAATTTAAAAACGTTATTACATTCAGGCACGTTATCCTCGAGTAAAGTAAGAGCGGCATTTGGTGAGGAGTTCAACGATTCTGTGGTAGAAACAGGAATATCCGTAAAGAAGCCTTCAAAAACGGAAGCAACTTCGGAGTCCGAAGTCACAGATTTATTACCGATTGCAAGTTTAAATGCACGATTTTTTCGTGTTGCTTTTCCTGTTTCTTCATTCACTATGTTCCAAGTGGTTTTGATTACGTTGGAGCTATTTTTTATCTTAGTTTGAATATGTTTTGATTTAGCCACAATTCAATCTCTTTTAAATTTCTTGGAAAATAGTTGAACATGCTGCTTGAACTCATCACTAGTATCATACTGTCGCTCTGCAATCTATAAAATCTTTTATCTTATTTATTTATTTCCATGGACGGCAATGCCACTTACACTAACCAGATGATTATTAACAAATAAATTAAAAAGAGAAGAAGAAGAAGATCATCAATAATAATGATATTATAAACAAGGTTATTCTATGCTCTCAGAGTACCTTAACAATTAAAAAACCATGGTTGTCTACTGGTCATTGAATGGATCCCATTGAGCATTAATGTCCAAGAGCGTGTTGAAAGACGCCAATGACCGCGGTATGAGTGCCATAGTTCCGGCAACAGTGCGACAATATGGAACCACGAACAACTTATTCCTCCGTGGGCGAAGATTACTAATTTTTGGAGCCCGGATGCGATACAGTTGGGCATGAAGATCTGGAGCATCTATATCTCCATGTAAAATTCGGCACATAATTTTTAGTCGGTCGCAGGTCCGTCTGACCTCCAAGGAACCTAAAAGAAATTTAGTTGGATATAAAAATGGGTAATATCCATATTATGACTAATATATTTCTTTGTATTATATTTTTGTCAGTTTTGTCAAGATTTAATCCCTCATATTCATAAAACTAGGCCGTGGAACATATATAAATCATAAAACACTTTGGAAAAATATAACTGTACACAGAAATAGTTTTCCGTTTTTTTTGTAATTTATGTTTTGTTTGGAACACGAATGTAAACCAACACAAAACTGTGTGAAAGTTTAACGAACGATGCACTGAAATGTAAAAATGTTTTCATATAACCTGCATTGAAAATGCGAGTTTCAATGCCGGTTGAGCCACCTGAAACTACTAAATTTCAGACGAAAACGTCATTCAGCGGGTAGAAAACCATCACTTTCTGCCCTAGGGCCGAAACCAAAAGTGATGGTTTTCTACCCGCTGGATGAAGTAACAGCCCTCCTTTCAATCCTATCCTATCCTATCTTTTGTTATTTCAAAACATTTTAACTGTAATTTTAACCATCAACTAAACTGACAGACATATGATAATATTTGTAAACAACAACCTAGCAATTAAAATAAATAAGAAATACTATTGTAATAAAACTCGCACTTTCAATGCAGGTTATATGAAAAATATAGTGTGCGCCGCGGGCTGAAACACAATTTCAGACTTCGGGTGATACCAGCCCTCGCTTCGCTCACGCAGGCAAACCACCCTCACCCTCGACTGAAATCGTCTTCTTTCACCCCTGGGCACACAATATATTATTTCTCTAGAAATTAAATTCAACAATATCGTTTTATATTTCTACGTACGCGTTGTTTGACGAAGCTGAGATGAGCTTCGTTTTAGTTATTAAATGGCTAATTTAAATCATTTTCAAGATATTTTTGATTTCTTTTATTATGGTTCACGACTTAAGAGTGGCTCATAGACTGATGAATTCATTATTTAGCTCGTTATTGTCATTGGTGTGCTGTATTTTTGTGTTTAATACAATTCATGTTTTGTGTTCGGTCTTTAAAAGGCCTTCGTTTATGTCAGTTATTTATTTTAGTAAAAATAATAAGTATTTTTTTTAAAATTAATAATGAAAGTATTTTAAACTTTACCCTTTTTATGTAAAATTCATTTTAAATCAAGTACTGCATATCACAAAAAAAAAAAGATATACGCCGAATTGAGAACCTCCTCCTTTTTTGGAAGTAGGCTAAAAACGGTTCCTGGGCACAAGCGAGCTTCGCTCAGCAATTACTGAGCCCGCGTTAACTTAGAAATGATGCTTAACCAGAAAAACTTGGAAAGTGATACATAATCCATACCAAATAATATCATTCAAATCGTTGCAGCTATTACCAATAAGACATTAGTTCATTTTATGTACTTTATAATAATTCTAAAAAATTATAGTATATTTTTTTCATAATGCTCGGCCATTTGATATTCGATGTCGGGATAATATTTTGGTTACTACGAGGCGAGCGTGTGTATTTGCTGAATTTTCATACAAAACTATATCCCACCAATTTATCTGACCCGGTGGCCAAAATTGGAACTAATTTTTAAGCCTATTTTAAGTTTTGATTTTATTTCATTCTTTAGATACCGACTAGCGACGCTGTCACCCGGTCAGTTAAGTTTGACGGACTGTAACAGAGTATATAGTACACTAGACGTAACATTCTTACCATTTGTATAAATTTCATCCTTATGTATTTTAACATAGAGTCGACTCGATCTAATACCTATATTTGTATAATACCTACATATCTGTAGTTACTTCGCTAGCATGTACCCATATCCTACCGACTACCCTCAAGTTACCTTTGTATACCTGCATAATATAAATAAACATTATAGTTATTTGTATTTTGTCGTTTCATTTCGTCAAGAAACTCTTAAACATAGACACACATACATAAGCGTAGAGTCATACTCAATCCCAAAAAGTATCTCCTTACAATTCTTTGATAAGATTTGATACGTAAATTATTTGAAGAGTCCCATAGCCCAATTTTTTTAGATTTTCTCAATTAAATTGAAAATATAATATTTTAGAGCAAATGAAATTGTAAGACGGGAACTCGTTGACCTTCGTGAGTGACACATCGACGCGATGCAACGTGACGTGATACGAGCCAAAGAAAATGACAAATTTTATTATCTATGTGAGAACGTAGGCAAGAGCCACGTGAAGGGTCAGCTACTATTTGACGTAACAAACAATAACAACGGGACTTGAAACGACGCGACGCGACAGTATCAAAGGAACGACTCGTATTATGTCGTGTATTGCTGTATCGTGTCGCAATGGTGTCGCGTTGCATCACGTCACTTTCGTCGCTCAACTAGGACATTGTCTGAGAATCCGCACTCAAAATCCAAATATACAGACTAACTAAGAGTTATTCAAATGTTTGTATAATACACATGATAAATTGTACACTCCTAGCAGCAACGCGGGTAACTACAGCCATTTTATATAAAATATTTGCGTGCGTTAATCTTAAAATCGCATAAAAAATTCATGTACACACCACAATATCAGCGCTAAAGCTATGTTACACAGCCGCTGTGCGGAGCTTCATATTTTTTACACAGACTAAAATAAGAACGTGGATGGAGCCTTCGCAAACAAACCTTTTTATTTTTTACCACGTTAGCGTTCGCCTGACGACACCGATGCCTTAATGGAAAACAATGATGTGTATACAATGACGTGTGTTGGAATGCGTTTGCCTAGAAAGACTTTTACCTCATTTTAAGATTTAAGTCCTCCTAGGTATAGCGGTGAGTGCTCTGAGCTGGCAGTTCATAATTCGATAGAAGCTTATAAATGGCCAACCATATCTTGGTGCTGGTTTCGATCCTGGGAGTAACCGTTTTTGTATAAAATATTTGCCCTCATATATTATTATAAAAATTTATAAAAAATTTTAAAATATTTGCCCTCATATATATTATTATAAAAATTTTAAAATTAAATAATAAAATATTTAATTTTAAAATTTTTGTTTGCGTAAATGATTGCTGCCTGGCTATTGTTTTATTTAGATGCAAGTAAAAATTGTCTGACTGACTTGACCTATCCTTATTATTAATCCCTTACACATTGAGCTTCTTGGTTTCTACGTTGCATCATACCTGAACTAAATCTATATCACTTACTTTAAAATTGCCTTCATTTTTCTTAAATTATATATAGCAAGCAAATTAAGTGATTACCGCCGCCGCCCATGAACATTTGCAGCACCAGAGGAACCGCCAATGCGCTGCCGGCTTTTAAGAAAATTTTATTTATTCCACAAGTTAGTGATCTCACCTGAAGGTAAGTGGTGATGCGGTCTAAGATGGTAGCGGGCTAACCTGTTAGGCGTATGGTAGTTATATTAAATTCATACCCCTAGTCGGTTTCTACACGGTATCGTACCAGAACGCTAAATCGCTTTGCGGTACGTCTTTGCCGGTAGGGTGGTAACTAGCCACGGCTGAAGTCTCCCACCAGACGAAAATTTTGTTTATCCGCCCTTTGAAGAGACTCATATTGTAATAATGAGGGAAGCTGGAAGCTGGTTCCACAATGTGTGGCTTATTTATAGCTTGTTTCCCATCTATCAGTTCTATAAATCTGTGTAGTTTAATATCTCACCGCACGTAACATTTGCATAGCATTACCATTACAATTCTTTGCGCGCTTTGTTTCGGAGGTACGCGTACGCGGGAGCCGGAACAAACAAAAAACGATAATTGTTCTAGTTTAAAACTCCCTTGATTAACGACTGGCGCGCCATTGTTTTTGGGCGATAAAAGAAAATTGTAATAAATCCCCGGTGAAAAAACCCCATCGAATTGAATGTGGGATATAGCTCCCGAAAACACTTATACCCCAACCCTGTTGAGTAATTTAATATTAACCTAGAACCTGATTGCAGCGCCAATTGATTTTAATTGTGAATATAAACCATCCTGAGACCCACTCAAACACCACCTCCCCAGACCACCAAACGGACGTCCACTACCCCGCGAGCTCCTGCGGTCACCCTCACCAGCACAACTCAGCGGTCACCAGGGAATTGTACTTCCCCGTACCTCACCGGGCAAGGAGGCTACGCCTCGAGGCCCATACTCCCGTTTTGGCCAAGGCCAAACGGAGAAGACCCTGCTGCTGCCACTCAAACACACAAAAAAATTCATGAGAATAATCGGTCCAGGCGTTTTGAAGTAATGCGAGAACATACATTTCGGCAATAGATATTTATTTCTAAATATATCGATTTGGATTTGGCTCATCATAACCACTTCAACATATTGCCAGCTCACTACTGAGCACGAGTCTCCTCTCAGAATGAGGAGGTTTAGGCCATAGTCCACTGCGCTGGCCAATTGCGGATTTACCCATTCCAGAGGATCGAAACCACTAGCTGTGTCGAATGTAGGAAGACTCTACTGAGTAATTTTATATTAATTTTACACTATAGACCCTGAAAATATCTTATCTAGTGGTAAGTGATGATTGCAGTCTAAGATGGTAGCGGGCTAAATTAGGGGTATGGCAGTTATAATTACACTTGTATTACACCTCTTATCGGTTTCTACAAAGCATCACCGGAACGTTTCGGAATTGATGACAACTCAATCAAGCAACTCTTTATCATAGATAAAAACGCGCATCTAGTAATGGAGGTTTGTATGAAATAGGTACATAGATGTGACTTCATCAAATTTTAGCACATTTTTTTTCTTTATTCGATAGTTTAAAATGATTATTAAACTTGAAACTAGCAGAAAAAGTTTATTTTAGGTCTTTTGGTCCCTCCCTCTTTCTAATAATCAGCAAGAAATAATTTATTTTGACATAGGCGTCATCCCTATTATTGTTTGGCGGCCAGTCTTTGCCGGTAATGTAGTATAACTAGCCACGGCCGAAGCCTGCCCCCAGTTAAAATCTGCGTATGGCCGTTTTGGCAGTCAACAAGCTGCAACAGATTTGATACTGCACACAAACACCAATCTATAAGATAATACTATAGCGAGTTAAGCAACTATTGTGATAACAAATCGATTGCGTTTGCTATCGTTGGTCATGGAAAACAAACAAGCAACAGCGGACTAGATGCTGCAATCTGCGAGATAATGTGGGCAGGTAAACAATCGCTGTATTGCTTTTAGGTGAACAGGATTTGTAGGGTATTCGTAAGGGCGAAAGCACACTACGGCCAAAGAATATTGTCTGGCAGACAAAAAGTTGGCGAATGCAAACTCGACGCGATACGACTCCATAGAAAATGTCAAATTTATACGTGACAAGTAGGCCACGTCACGGTCACGTCAAGGTTGCGTTTCCACCAGAAATGTGCTACTATACGTTGCTAAGCTACGGATGTGTGTCAAACCCACCAATACCACCAGGGGGCGTACTATCATCGCGAGCTGTATTGTTTTAATACTGTTGACATTTGTGTTGAGTGACATAGGCTACTTTTTATTCCGGCAAATTAAGGATTAGGAATGAATAAAACTTACTCCACGCCGACAAATTCGCAGCATCAGCTAGTGGATAAATAAAATAGACATACATTAATCTCGGCACTTAAGAGTCCTTGACACAAACGACCCGACTTGATCTCGGAGAGTGGATGAGCTCGCGCACTTTACCCGAACGTTATTAGACGCCATTAGCCGCCGCTCTGATTGCTATCAACTCGGACGGTTGATTGATTAGTGTGTAATGTTGACGCTACTTGTAATTTGTATATTTTTGAGTGATATTAATATAAGTTTATCTGGTAAAATTAAAATGAGAGCACAAAAGCTCAAACTTCAATCTATACTTTTATACTTATATTATTATAAATGCGACAGTTTGGATGGATAGATTTTTGTTACTCAATCACGCCAAAATAGCTGCATTGGATGGATGAAATTTGGTATAGAGATAGATTATTATACTCTGTAATAACTTATAGGCTACGTTTTATTCCGGAAAGTTAGAGTTCCCGCGGGAACCAAAAAACCTTGAAACCAAATCCACACGGACGAAGTCGTGGGCTTGTAACTAATAAAACATGATGGTGGTAATGGATGGTTTATTATAACGGTGCCAGAACCAATCCAAAGTCAGAGTTAACTTGATAAAAACCTACTGTATAAAAATACTTATCTAATTATACCCGGAACTAAAATTTATTTTATTTATTTATTTATTTATTTCACAAGTAAAAAATACATATTTTATGGTTTCTTCGTGCTCGTAAGCGCTTGACGGCTTGTCTGAGCACTGCACATTCCTCCATGCTTAATAACTAAATATGTAGGTATAAAACGTTTTAATTATTATATGTATAATCTATTCTAAGGTGTTACATAAGTATAATAAGAGATTTAAGTTATAAAAGTTAGGTTCTTACTTATTAATTTTTCCTTATAATGATGTTGTAGGTAGTTTTAAAATAAATGTAAACTAGACTAATGTTGCGCATTCAAATCAAACTTTTATGTATACAGGCTGCTTCACTTGGAATAATACTAAGTTTACTCAATGTTTAGTTTTTAATTGATAATTTTTAATTTTGTACTTGATGTTGTTTTTTGTTATTTTAGATTTAAGTTCTATCGGGAGTTCATTTATTAGCCTTGGAAGTAAGTAATATGTAGTTCTTTCGCCGTAATAGTTATTCGCTTTTGTTGTAATAAGTTTCCGTTCCGTAATTTTCCTTGTTGTTATTTTGTGGTTTACATAATTTTGGTAGAAATCAAAGTAATTCTGGACAAGTAGAATATGTTTAATTTTGTTTTGGATGGATAGTACCTTGCAGTATTTAAATATTGCATCGTCGTTTTGAATAAATTTATCTTTGACTTTTGGCGGTACAATCATTTTGAGGGTTCTTTTTTGTATATTATATATTTTATTAATGTGTGTTTTAAATGTTCTACCGTAAGCACTGAGACCATATGAAACAATACTATCCATAAGGGCCGTGTATAATAATAAAGCTGTTTTATATTTCATTTTATTTTTAACTAAGTATAATTTTGCCATAATTGCTCGGAGTTTGTTGCATATGGTCTCAATATGTTTTTCCCAGTGAAATCTGTGATCTATTACTAAGCCTAGGTAGGTGTGTTCAGTGACTTCTTCTATAGTCTTACATTTACACATGGGGAGTTTTGCGTGTAGGCAGTCGTGAGTATGTGAAACGAGATTGGGTTTTTCGGTTGTTTTATTATAACTGGATCGTATATGCAGCATTTTAGTTTTTTGTGAATTAAGTACTAATCCAACATCATGAGACCATTTACATAGTAAGTCAAAGTCATGCTGGAGATCAGCTACAGCTGTTTTTAAATTGAAAAGCCAATGAAGTTTCCCCATCATATCGACATACTCGTAATATCGACATCCACAGATTTGATCTGCTGGTAATGGCTCAAGTTCGCGAGGGGGGGTAGGTTCGAGCCCGTAAGGAGGCCATTAGCTGCCAGTGATGCTATCTTAACTACCTTTAGACGCCATGTTTACGGCATTTCCATCAAAATTTATATTGCCAGTGATAACTAGTAACTATATTATTCACCACTGTAAAATATTGCACTAATCAACTTAGCGAAAACCTAATCTATACTTTTTAAGTATCTATACAAAAATATTATAAATACAAAAGTTTGGATGGATATTTTTACTCAATCACGCCAGAACGGCTGAACGAATCTAGATGAAATATAGCACAGAGATAGATTATAGTCTGGGATAGCATATGGGCTACTTTTTATCCGAGAAAATTTTCAAGGGGTTTTTAAAAAACCTAATACTTATCCAAACTTATTATAATAAATTCAAAAGTGTCTGTCTGGGTGAATAATGATCAGTTTATTCAATTTCAATTGTAAAGACGATGCTCAAATAAGTCTGCTCCGAGTCTGACTGCAATTTGATCAGCAGAAAGCCATGGTTAGCATATTTCCATCGGGAATTAATCGCCGAAGTCGGAGCGGTCCGAGAGTGAAGTGACTTAACCGGTTAGCAGCCGAGCTCCGATGTACTTACACCGAATATTCATTGTTACTCAGCATTGCCCCTTAGCCGGGGCTATTCCATCCGCTTATATTATACTATCTTCAAATCAAGAGTGTATAGTCATCTTCTAGGCAAGCGCGCTCCACTTTAGGCTGCATCACTACTTCCAGCGGGTCTCATTGTCAAGCCAAGCCAAGCGCTAGTCTATAAATAAATAAATATAAATCACAAATGGATAATATTATATAGTCGTTGTCAACCGACTGACTTCCACTCAAACTCGTACTTTTTCAAGTGAAACTTCTTTAGAATCGTTGTGATTTGAAAATTCGATGAAACGAAAAACGAAGCGACATCAAAAAGAGACAAACAAATTCTTAATAGGATCTAGCCTGCGAGAGAATGAGATAGAATACAAGTTATATTTATCTCATTATCTATGTAGTAGGCTACTTTTCTGAAGTTTCACTTCTGTCGTGTGTAAATTGAACACACACACTTTTTTTTAATTCAAATAAATTTTATATTATTTACGTGACGTAAATTATCATGGCGGCTACTGTTTCGCATATTTAAAAAACACATTAAAAAAGTGAAAACTTGAAATGAATTTTGTTATTTTACTAACTAAAGCTAATATTTTCCGACTGCTTATTGCCTAAGTTATCTTTATAGACTTTTTCTCATTTAAACTAATTAATATAGAGTAAAATACCCTATTTCTTGCGGTTGACGCTTCTTTCAGATATTTATCTCGTCGGCTGGCCTTGTAGAATCTGCTCTCCGAACCGGTGGTAGAGTCTTGAGATGTCATAGGTGGAACAAGTTGTCCTACAAGAGATAGATAATATTATATTATAATTTAATTTGCTATGGCTAGTTTAACGTAAGCGCTAGACGTTATGGTAATAGGGCTTCTGAAATCGAATATCCGAGGACTTGCTATCAGATACTGATCCTCTTAACTAACGATCAGACGTGTTAATGCGTAGGCTTTGCAGGTATCCAAATATACTGTATACTCGTAGGTATAACTATTGTAACTGGTACTAGTTATAATGGTAATAAACTTTATAAAGGAGTTTCGAAATCAAAAAGTTCGTAAGTATGGGATTTTGAAATTAGTTAGTAGATTTTTAAGTGCTGACGAAATTAGTCTTTATCTAGTTGGTTTTATATTTGAGTCAGTTTCCTTGGATTTCGGCGTGTATCTAAATTTTCAAAGATTAAAAAACTCGTAAATAACTTTTTATAATAACGGAATAAAAAGTATCCTATGTCTATCTCTACCACAGAACAAGCAACAATTCAAAAGTATTTGACTGTTAAACAATAAAAAATAAACCAAAATACACTCCGTTCCACATACTACAGCTAAAATCCCTTTTGGAATATTGTGGTTAGAGATTATCCCCCGCAAAACGTATCGCTATAAAATAAATTCCTACAATAGACTTTGTATGAAATGCGAAAGTTTGGATGGGTGGATGTATGGATGGACGGATGGATGTTTGTTACTCAATCTCGTCTGAACGGCTATACGGATCTGTATGAAATTTGGCACAGAGATAGATTATAGTCTGGAATAACACACAGGCTACTTTATATCCCGGAATATAAAAGAGTTCACGCGGGAACCAAAAACCTGAATCCACGCGGACGAAGTCACGGGCATCAGCTAGTATTCTATATACCTACCTACTTATTGTAATGTCTTTCTTTTTAAAAAGAGCAACTGCTGAGTTTCTTGCTCGCTCTTCTCAGTAGAACTCTTTCGAAAACGGTGGTAGAGTCAAAACATGACGTAACATAAGAAACACCTGTATGTCCTACATGTACCTAATAAATAAATTGAGCATTGAGTAATAATCAAAGTGGTCCCGCGGAAATCAAAAATATTAATTCCCGCGGAAAAAGACGCGCGCATCATCTAGTATTTAAATATAATATAACCGATATTATATAATGTAATATAACATATTCACCATCCCCTGTCACCGGCCTTCACGTCACGGGGTGGTCCCCGTAGGAATTACGGAGTAATGTGACATTTGGTAAAAATGAATTTTAATGTAGGTATACCCTCGAAATAAGGGTTGCGGAGCCCCGAGGTGTCTTTACTCGCTACCCGATTGTTATGGGTTTGCAAGGCCTTAAATATTTTAATTTACATTGCTGCGTTAACAATATGTACGCATTTATCTTATTTTTATCTATATTATTATTAATAATATAAATGCGAAAGTTTGGATGGATGTTCGTAACTTAATCACGCCAGAATGGCTCAAAGGATCTGGATGTGAGATACATAAATTATTATCCCAACAAAAATAAAAAGTTACCGCGGGAACCAAAAACCTCAATCGCGGACAAAGTCGCGGGCATCAGCTGATTTTCCATAAACATTTCTATCGAATTGAAATGTTATAAAAGCGGCGGGGGTGGGCACTTGGGCAGTGTCCGGGTTTTGAATTGCTGATTGCCATCAAATAACGCAGCGATCTGGAGTGCCTACTTGTTGCTTAGGGATAAAATCGCGAGCTTTTAATGGTAAATGTGACTTTCAGCCTTTGAATGAATAATCGCGCCTTTATTTAATTTTCTCTTTCGGGTTTTGTGACCATATTTTACTCTAAGTATACCTGTATCTCACTCCATACACCTTGATGATGCCCGATTTAATTTCTTGTATTCCCGGGGGAATACAAGCATTTGTCCTTTCCCGTATTACAACTTAAATCTTTACCAAATTTCATCAAAATCGGTTAAAAAGATGAGCCGTTAAGACTTTTGCACAATAAATAAAATTTAATATATGAACGAAACGATGCCTTGTTGCGATTGTGGGGTATGAATTTAAGTTTCAAGAGCTAACTCGCAGTGAAATAAAAAATAAAAATAAAATTGTCTACAGGTTATATTGTAAATACCTAATAACTTTATACATATCACCCAATCAGCGAATGAAAAGCAAATAATAAAAACTCGGATAGCAGTCTCTCGATTTGGATAAAAGACAATTAAAAGTTTTTAATTTCCCGTCAGCCGTTTGGAATTCATAATTTATTTTTTTACTAGATAATGCCCGCAACTTCGTCCGCGTGAATTAAGTTTTTCCATTCCCGCGGGAAATCCTTAATTTTCCAGGGTAAAAAGTAGCCTATGACCTTCCCCGGGATGCAATCTATCCCAAATTTTGTCAAAATCAGTTAAATAGAAATAAAAAAAGACGTGAAAGCGTAGCACACAGACAGACGGACAGACAGACACATGTACAAACAGACAGACACACTTTCGCATTTATAATATTAGTATGGATATGGAATTGCCTTATGGTGGGCGCTGTACACGGAATGAAACGCTTATGAAACGCGCTTTGTGCGGGGGATAGGAACGGTGATGCGAGTGAAAACCTCTCGAGAACGTAAGCGCCGGGCAAATCGTGTCGTTTACACCTTTGACTATTGTTTCATCTATTTATTTAAGTTTTCTACTACTTGCTTCAAAAAATTGCTTCATTAGTAAAAATAATAATACCACACTGGCTCTTTTATAGCCTTTTCATTCAAGTAGGAAATAACATTATTACCTATACAGCACAAGATTTTAGCGTGAGTTAAGATAATTAGTCAACGCCGTCGTTTTTCCACACAATAAATAAAATAAAATAAAATACAACACAAATAACAACAAAGTAGTTCTATTTCTATTAAGACTTGGTCTTCGATATTTATTAAATGGAGTAGATCAAGACACGTCTCTCGGGGCCAATTGTCTGCAATTTGCAAATGGAGAGTGTTTTAGATGCACCTCGTTAAATGCATCGATCGTTCCGGTCTCCGGGCGATTGACTTGATTGCCGTCTCACTGTACCTACTGCTGACTACACTGCGACTTGCACGTACCATTCACAAACCTCACGAGACTTCAACCCGTAATAATGAATTCTGCAGGCTTACTGCCTACTTTGATTTTACCTTTTTTCCGTTTGATTCGTTTCGTTAATTATTTTCTTTCTAATTTGTGAACGGGTTGTGAAATGTGTTTCTCTCACGTTTATTATTGACTAGATGGCCCGACCCAGCTTCGCATAGTTGGACTCACCTGTAACGTTAATAATTCACTTCATAATATAAAATAAAAAATTGGCGACAGTAGTGAAAACGAATATTTAAAATAATAAAAAAAAAACTTAAAATATGAACCTTAAAACTAAGGCATTAAAATTTAATTACGAATGTACTACATTTAAGACCATTTGTCTTCGTAACAACGCGAGGTGTCGGTCACGGTGTCGGTCACGCGTTTCCACAAATTTACCCCCTACCAAAAAGTGCTCAATGCGGCTAAAGAAGTTTTCACTTCAATAAAATTTTATATATTATTTTTTTGTTAAAATAGGATTCCCGGGGAAACTCCTCAACGTAGCCTATTTCCTTCCCCGGGATTGAACCTGTCTGTACCGAATTTCGACAAACCTTTGAGCATAATATTATGGACTGTGAAAGCAGAGAGGCAGACAGACACAATTTCGCATTTATCACCATAGTATATGGTGAGACCAATCCATACTAATTTTATAAATGCGAAAGTTTGGCTAGATGGATGGATGGATGGATGGATGGGTGGATGGATGGATGGATGTTTGTTAATCAATCACACCGGGACAGCTAAACGGATCTAAATGAAATTTAACACAGAAACAGATTATAGTCTAGATTCTAGAGTAACACAAAGGCTACTTTTATCTGGAAAAATTAAAGAGTTCCCAAACCAAAAACCTCAATCTACACCGACGAAGTCGCTGGCATTAGCTATAGTCCCTCAAAATTATAATTCTACTGAGCTATTGATTTCAACTATAATTTCCGCTACAATTGGGCTGAAACGCACACAAATGTAGCTATAACTGAAACAATTTAGCATAACATCTCCCGCCCCCCTGGGAGGGTTGGATTGATTGCAGTGATGCTGCCCGAGCAATCAGCTGCTCCGCGAGGATACATCCCTCAATAATGCATTTTGAACTCATACTGAATTATTAATTGGGTACATTTCAAACTAGAACTAGAAATTTCATTATGTCCTAAATATTATAATATTATGCACTAGCTGATGGCCGCGACTTCTTCCGCGTGGTTCGAGGTTGCTCAACTACGGGTGTATATCAAACCCAGGCATAGGAGCCCTTGATTTTCATAGCTGAGATCGCTAGATGTTAGACCAAGCGCCCTTTTGGTGGGTTTGACACACATCTGTAGCTTAGCAACGTAGCACATCTCTGGTGTAAAAGCAGCCTTAATGCTCCCTCTGATTAATTATGTATATATGCAGTCGTATATCCTGAATCGATATCGGATTGCGATCGCTTTAGCCGGCGATTGCATCGCGTTATTATCGCACAAACCAATTGAATTCATTACTGAGTATAATTCGGAAATACTCCGTTAATTATTGAAAGAGGTTTGAATATTTTGACCTACCAACCGATCCTCATGCATAAAACTTGCATTAATTAATAGCTGACATTAACACAAGCAATTATTATGCTTCTGTTAATAGTCAGTTAGATTCAAAGCCCTCCAAAAAAAGTAAAGCAAGGGCTTTCAACTCGATTCAAGCCTTAACAATACGCTGCACCAGAGTTTGAACTGTGCAAAATATTTCGCCATATTACGAAGAAAACACGGCGACAATATTTCACAATACCCCAAATAAAAGCGAATAGATTTATTTACAAAGCGAAATTTCCCTTTGTGATCCTGTCCCAAACTACGAGCACAGCGTAAATATTTATCCATACAGTGGGTTGACGCCCATACAAATGACAGACTTGGCTACCATGAGAGTTCTAGCACCTAGAGCTCTCACCTGTGGAGAGAGAGAAACTGCATAATAATTTTTTCTGATGTTTGTTTTTATTTCACTGCGATTTCACCTGATGGTAAGTCTAAGATGGCAGCGGGCTAACCTGTTAGGGGTATGGTAGTTCTACTCTTACCTCTAGTCGGTTTCGACACGGCATTGTACCAGAACGCGAAATCGCTTGGTGGTACGTCTTTGCCGGTAGGATGTTAACTAGCTGTATCAGCCAAAGCCAAACCAGAGAAAATTCAGAAAAAAATATTTCCAAAATTGACCCTGTCGGGAATCGAACCCGGGACCTTCCACATTAAGGCGCTGTGAAGTCACGAGATGAAAAACACAGGCGCGCGGAGGTGAAATTGAACAAGCGCATGTCGCAAAAAAGGCATGAAATATTTTGTAAAAATATTAATATTTACTTTTCAATACAAATGAATCCGACAATGTGTTTGATTTAGAAATATGAATTTTATCTTATATTTCTAGAGCTAATTATTGGTTTCAATAAGGAGAAATTGCTTTAAAAGGTAAATTAGGAGGTATGTTTAAAAAAAAATTCAATGCAGAGTTTTTTTTGAAATTGTGTTTTGAGATGCGTCAATGGCTGCTCAAAGGTCTTGAAAACAGGACATTATTTTTACAAGTATACATTATGTCACCGTTTGATGGATACACTGCTTTTAAAAAACCCCTTTTACGCTACATAGGGCCTTAAGACAGCAGCACTCAGCACTGCGCCAGGAAGGTCGTCAAAACACATCACCCTTGCCAGTTTTCTACGTCACGTCACTGCTACAGCATTGCTCTGCCCAGACGCCTCCGTCGAAAGACTGGTAGAAAAGCTCGTACCTCGTTTGACTGTGGTACGAAGCCCTGGGGACAGAACGCTGAAGCTCTCACGACATTTACATAATGCGATGTCCCCGCGTGTGAGAGGAGTTTTGGACTGAAAAGTGAATTTAAGTTTGACAAAGTTGAAAATTGATTTTTTGTACTGACATTTGGTTAGCGCTCGACTACGATTTCACCTGAGCACGCAATATAAGTTTTGGAAAAACGTCGTATCCCAAAGAGCTCGTATGCACATAGTGTAGCCAATTCTGTATAACACAATCTCTAAACTATACTAAAATGACAGCTTAAAATGTCTAGTTTTGTCCCTTTCCGCAGGGAATATTATGAAAGGGTTAGCAATATTTTTAATGCTGTCATTTTATTTTACATATTGTGGACTACAGAATCAGCCCCGTTGGCTCAATAACCCTGGCCAATATGTATCCTAGGCCAATGTATAATCCTCAAGAGAGAGAATCCTCAAGTTGAAATCCTAATTTAGATTAAAGCTAATCGTGCTATGAATATCAAGCGGATTATAGCTCTATTATTGTCAGAACCACAGCATACAGGTAGGAACACAACAGACATACCGGAGGGCGCGTCGGTCGACACAAAGGGCTGCAATCCGTGTTAATGCCTAGGACCATACTGTGAACTAATAAAGCCATATTGTTTCATTATTGTTTACTTTCGTGTCTTAGAATTATAATCCTTATTTTAGGAACGTCAAGGTACGTACGAAAAAACTGTAATTTAAAGTAATATTGCTTTAGTATTGCTTTAAGCGTTGGCAGTATGGCCCTTGATTCCGGCACAATGGGATATAGTGGCGCTATGTGCTACCAATCAGGGGCGCCACTTCTAAACTTATTCATAACTAGTGGTTCGCCCCGAACTGAGACCTCGCGGCGCCATCTATTGACATAAATGTGAAGTTCTGTTAAAAATACTGAAGCTCATTAAAAATTAAATAATTTCGTTTCCTTACAATATTTATCTAATTTTAGTATTTGTTATTCAAGTACAGGATACAATTGAAATAATTGATCAAGTTTCAGGCTCATCCTTTCAGAAAATTTAGAGTTCTGAGGTCATCTTTGGACGTTAGAAAATCTCCACTTTGAAAGCCCCCCATTTCGTCAATTTTGGGGGAAAAATTAAAAAAAAATAGTTTTGGACTCTATTCCTAATTATCTTTAAAATGATATACCGCAACCCTATGTAACTTTATAAAAAATATTTTACTTCGCATTCGCTTCTATGAGAGCCCCCCTGAAATAAAGATTTTTATTATTTTTTAAGCCATATTCGGCGGGAGGCCATTGGTTTACATATTATATTTAAAGCTGAAGTAATAGCGTTCGGTAATTCAGAAGTTATAATGCTCTGACAGACGGACGGACGGACGGACGGACGGACAAGTGCCAATTCACCCAAGTAGACTCAGAGACCTTCGCTTCGCTCGGTCAACTAAATGATGATTTTGGTTTCCGAGGGAACTCTTAAATTTTCCGGGTTCAAAAATAGTCTTTGTCGTTCCTCGGGATACAATCTACCTCTACGCCAAAATTTATCAAAATCTGTTGAAAAAATGGGCCATTGGGGGCGGTGGGGTTCCTCAAAATGTTCTCAAAAACCCTTTTCATTCAGAGTGGAAACTCGTGATCAGTTTCAGTATTGGACCGGTTTTGGTTTGAAACTACGATGAGATCTTTGCGGGCGAAGTTTTGGGCAAAAGCTATAATGTTTTGGCTTTTGTCATAATAAAGATGATGCCTATGTCAAAAATAAATTAGAGGCCTAGAGGTTTTTTGGAAAAACCTAAAATTCAAATCTGTTATTTTTAAGTTCGTTAATCAATTTAAAATAACAATTTTAGAAGATAAAAGTTAAAATATGAAGACGTCACAACTATGCATTTCATACAAAATTATTGGAAGTGCGTTTTTAAGTTTGATAAAGAGTTGTTGATTTGATTGAGTTGTCATCATCTCTATTTGGACTCCGACAGCCCTGGGGCGGCACGGGTGCCAGCCCGGCTAAGCTGCGCAAGTAAACCGCCAACTCGACACCTACATTGTATGATAGCTGCAACATTTGCCTAAAACCATTATCCTAATTTACCACTACGCCATTCACTCGGCTTTGCTTAATGTCCCAAGTTTAATTAACATAGCTTTAAATGCTTTTGACCTCCGTGGCGCAGTGTTGCGTGCGGAAATCCCGGGTTCGATCCCCGGCAGGGTCAATTTGGGAATTTATAATTTCTGAATATTCCCTGCTCTTGCCTGGTGGCCAGATGGTGGTAGCAGGTTAGGTTGGTTCCCGCGGGAACTCTTTAATTTTCTAGTATAAAATGTAGCCTAAGTGTAATGTCGCATTTATAATATTAGTTATTATAGATCGTCGTCCTATACAAAACATTTTTACAACAATTTGCCACAAATAGCCCCAATACGTGCTTGAAGCCATAAAGATCAGAGCTGTAACAGCCTCTGCAGCCGTGCCAAGTTGCTAAGTGTTACTGCGATACTGGAGTGTCTTGTTGACAGAGACAACTTACATAGCGGGAATCTTGATGGGCTTGTACGAATTGGGCTTATTTCGTAAGAAAATATAAATAGCCTCCTTGGTCTACTGGATAACGTGCTCGATTACGGATGAAGATTGTGATGTTAAGTTGATTCACTCCTACTTATTAATAGGCCAACATGTACGCCTAGCGGCATGATGAAATAGTGTTTCTAAAAAAAAACCGACTTACTACCTACTTACCTATTTCATCAAATAAATTGATTTTGGTTTTTGATTTTTTAATTTCGATCCCGGATCTGATTTCCGGGTCGGACCGTAATTGAGCATTATGGGCTTTCTAATATGAAATTCTCAGTAGGTACTAACCCGGAGTTAGGAATTGTATTGCCTTGCCACGGAGATCGTGTAGAGCCGCCGATACTGCACCTGATCTCTTTCCGGTCATGTTGGATTTTCCGCCACATATGAGAGTAAATAAATATAGAGTGTACCTGGGATTGCGCACACACCTACTTGTATCTCCCGCGCAGATGTGTCATCACTGTGGAAACAGGCGGGAATTCGCTCAGGTGGACAATTGTGGCTAATTCTGTATAACTCAATCTCTAAACTGAACCAAAATGACAGCTTTAAATATAGTTCTGTCCCTTTTTGCAGGGAGTATTGTCAGAGTCTGAAATATTTTTAATGCTGTCATTAATTAGTTTGGTTTAGAGATTGCACTATAGAATCAGCCCCATTATCTTCAAACTCGGACAAGATTTTTTTGATTTTAACTTCTTGTTTTGACTTAACTACTGGTTAGGAACATAGATTATGCTTAGAAGAGCTAGTAAAAAACTCAACTTACTCATTTCAATTAGCTTTTTAATATAACATCCGTGTCAAGAAGTTTCCGGAAAACACTTTTAGACGCGATTTTGTCAAGCTACGATTAAAAAAAGTTTTTGCAATATATTTAATAGAGTATAATCGTTCGTCTTCCTTTGACAGATACCACTGAGTCTGTCTCAGATACTTCGGTCTCGTGTTACATATAACTCCAAACTTCCCATTTACTTGGTTTGTGAAAAGCTCCAGCAAAAGAAAGTTTTGCGAGCTTTCTTCACCTAAAATGCGTATCTCTACCGGAATATTTGAGATAAAATTCGTTTCCAAAGTCAGATAGAATATCCAGATAAATTTATTTAAGCTGTGCTTAAAAGCTTTTTACATATAAAGGAATGGCTGACGAAGCCCGCAACTTCGTCCGCATGAACTTAGTTTGTAAAAATCTCTAGGAACATCTTCAATTTTCCAAGTTAAAATGGAGCCTATGTCACTTTCAAATACCGATACTGTCGCCAAAAATCACGTCGATTAGTTCTGTTGCGGCGTGATTGAAGATGAAAGATTATTTTGAAAAAGGTTTGTTCTTTTTTTTTATCCACTATGCCCTTGACTGCGATCTCACCTCATCATAAGTGATGATATGATGCAGTCTAAGATGGTGGCCTGCTAACCTGTTAGGGGCATGGCAATTATATTAAATCCATACCCCTATTCCGTTTCTACACGGCATCGTACCGGAACGCTCAATCGCTTGGCGGCACGTCTTTGCCGGTAGGGTGGTAAATATAGCCACGACCGAAGTCTCCCGTGGCCCGACAGGTAAAATTCAGAATTTATAAATATTCCCAAATTGACCCTGCCGGGGATCGATCCCGGGACCTCCGCACGTTGTTCCCGTATCCATACTTCCATACTAATATTAAAAATGCGAAAGTGTGTCTGTCTGTGTATCTGTCTGTCTGTCTGCTACGCTATCACGGCCCATCTATTAAACCGATTTTGATGAAATTTGGTACCTATAGGAATAGTTTGTATCCCAGGGAAGGACATAGGCTACTTTTTATTCCGGAAAATTAAAGAGTCCCCGCGGGAATCAAAAACCTTAATCCACGCGGATAAAGTCGCGGGCATCATCTAGTGTTTTATAACCTAATAGTACGCTCTAAGTACCTAGTCTACCAAATACAAATTAAAGAACAATGAAATTGTAGAATAGAATATCATACAGCTGAAAATACTCGTATTATTTTTATAACGTAGATAAGAAAAGTAAATGAGAGGTTTTCCCTCCGAGGCAAACGTAAAGGCAAACATACACATTAGCCTGTTTCCGAATTACACCGATATGCCTATTTATTTATGTATGAAAACTTTAAAAAGTCGGCGGTCTAGCTTGGCCGTGATCTGGTCAGCTGTAGAATATTCGACACGCCCGCTAAGTGCATTTGGCCAATGTGTACTTTAATAGTTGATTATTGTATGAAAACCCACAAAAGTTGGCAGGCCTGGACAGCGTGGGCTTGGTCAATGCGTGCACGGCTTTCAAAGACTATGTTCACATTTACCCAATGTTGGCATGCAGGTTTCCTCCCAATATTTTCTTTCACCGTAAAAATCGAAAAATTAGCCAACACGGAACATGTACGAAAAATGATTCTGTAGCCTATATAGTTCGCCGAGTGCGTTCGGCCAAAGTGTACTAGGCACCTTTGGAGGAGGCCGGGCCAGGCAAGCCCCGGCCAAATTAAAATACGCTATAATATAAAATATTTTTGCCAAATGTTATCTTTGTTCTTAATTTGATGAATATTAAATTAGAACGTTACATGCTTTACAAAGAAACGCTGCGGTCCAAATGAAATTGTTTTAAGAGGATATATAATAATAATATAAGGCTAGTAAAATATGTTAATATAAAAAAAATTAAACGATTGTACTGTTTTGACAATCTCTCTGAGTTGAGTGCTTGAGTCTTAAAAATGAAAGGTCTAGGCTTTTATTTGATTTGATTTGTCTTTGGTTTTTTTTGTCATTGTCTTTGGTCTATTTTTGGCTGCGTGAGGCTTTCTGCCCGTTGCTTAAATACTTGCATAGGGTTTTCTCGTTTAAATACCCGCCACGCCCATATTATTAATTAGATTTTCTTTATAACGTTTACATCTCAATTCAAGTATTTTCACTATCAACATTAAAATCGTAGCCTAGGAATCCAAAATGCCAGCAAAATATTAGTGGCACAAGTCAGTAAATTCTGGTAAAAAGTTGATTGACTCTGACTTTGGCGATCCAGTGGTTATTGTAGAAGGTCAAATTTAACGCTAACCATTACCATCGATGGTGCAATTGGCTTTTTGCGTTGGTTATTGCTTCAAAAATAACAATTTTGTATTCGAGATGAATTCAAAACTAATTTTCATTACGTTTCAATTAGATCATACAACCCTTTGATGTCGAAACACAATTATATCAAAATCGGTCCATCTGAATTCATGTCAAAGAAGACCCTTTGTTCTCCCTCGATAACGCGTCCAGCCAATTAGAGGGGTGGGGGATGATAATTGCCCTTTAAATAATATTCTTATTGCTATGAGTTTATTTAAGTTTGTTTCTTCTAGGTTTGCAATCAAGTAAAATCTTAATAGTACAATAGTGAAAAGTAATGCTCGCGACTTTATCTGCGTAGATCTATGTTTAAAAATCCTGGAAGAATTCTTTGTTTTCCCATGATAACATGTGGCCTGTTACCCACGCAAAAATCACGTTGTACCGATGCCTTTTTTACGTGAACGAAGAAAATACGTTATTCTGTTGCGGCCTAATTGAAGGAAAAACCAAAATAACAGGTCAAGTGCGAGTCAGACTCGCGCACGTAGGGTTCCGTAGCACCACACTATATAAATTATTTTAGTAAGTAACAAGAAAGATGTCATAACAACGTGTAATCAGCTGTGAAGTAACTGGCTTACAAATACGGCGCTATTACTGGTAGCGCCTAGGTCTAGGTCAACGGGAAGGCTAGGTTTTGATTTATTGGCAAGTGTCAAAATATAAAAAACTAGCTGATGCCCGCGACTATGTCCGCGTGGATTGAGGTTTTTTGGTTCCCCCGGGAACTCCTTAGTTTTCCGGGATAAAAAGTAGCATATGTGTTATTCCAGACTATAATCAATCTCTATGCCAAATTTTATCCAGATCCGTTCGGGCGTGATTGAGTAACAAACATCCATCCAAACTTTCGCATTTATAATATTTAATGCCCGCGACTTCGTCCGCGCGTCGTATCTAACAAAATTTTTCCATATTTTCTCACCGTTTAAACCTTTCCCGGACTACGACAAACATTTCAAAACCAAAATCAGCTAAATCGGCCCAGCCGTTCTCGAGTTTTAGCGAGACAAACGAACAGCAATTGATTTATATATATATAATATTATAGATTATATATATTATTTTTATTATTTGATTGATTGATATAGCACATTTGATATGCGGTATAAACGGCCGTATCTTTTGATTGCGATGACTTAAAAGCAGGGAACTACAGGGAAGGTAAATTTAAAATAATATCAAATGCTTTGGTCTACACCTAGGTATTTGATATTATGTAGTTTCAACTTGATACCTCCACGGGTTTCCGAGAAAAAAGTGGTTGACAGTCAGACAGACAGTTGGACAACCAAGTGAACATATAATGGTTCCTTTTTACTTCTTGAGGTAAGGAACTCTAAGAAAGAACAACTTTACCACTGTCTCGGCTTAACAAACGAAGTAAATGAACACAAATTAACGTGTCTCAACCACCTCGTTACGCTATCGCCGTGTTTTTTCACAAATAAAGCCGAGTCGAAGCAATGAAGCGACTTGGCAGCCGCCTCCTGTAATTGAAAGACCGGAATGTCCTCAAAAGCCTCGCCCGGACCGAGCATGAGCCAAGAAATAAAAATAGGTGTTTTTTGTCAAACTATCGAATGCTTGTAGTCTTATTTTAACGAAAAGAGCACACAAAAAAGCTATGAACTCGAATTTGTATTTATTTGGCTTACGATCGACTTTTAGTCTATGAATTGATAAAATCTATACGATCCCCTCTCTTATTACAAATGCAGAAGTATGTCTATGTATCTCTGTTACCTTTTGTCAGCTAATCTGTTTAACTACCCGCCCGTTTACTACTGCCTACGCCAACGCCTACATTTCTACTACCTACGCCTTCGCCTACGCTACTGTATACCTATCATATTTATTAATGTTAGACTTATTACTATATCATTCCTTATTTTTAACTGTTTTTAAAGGCGAATTTAAGTCTGTTAAACATTATAGCTTTTAGAAAAACTGTATTCTTAGTTCATCAGAATGTCCTTAATATGTTTTTTAACCGACTTCAAAAAAAGGAGGAGGTTCTCAATTCGACTGTATGTTTTTTTTTTGTTTTTTTTTTGTATGTTTGTTACGCGATTTCTCCGCCAATTATGAACCGATTTTGATAATTCTTTTTTTGTTTGGTAGGCCATACTTCAGAGGTGGTCCCATTTTAATTTGGTGAAGATCTGATGAATATCTCCGGAGATGGAGAACGGAACTCCTCAATGGATAAGAGTAAATTGCTCGCGATCAGTGTGATAGTTTCGTAAACAGTATGTTTAACCATGCATAGCATATCTTTTTTTTTAGGGTTCCGTACCAAAATGGTAAAAATGGAACCCTTATGGTGTGACTTTTTCCGTCCGTCTGTCACAGTCGATTATTTCAGTAACTATTAAAGCTATTGACATGAAAATTGGAATAGTTGTGTAAAATAAATAAATACTTAAACGAATAAACCTTCACTAGCCTTCCCTCACGATGTTGTTCTTCATAGTTTAAGCAGCAAGCAAGCAAACAAGCAAGAAACTTAAATGAACACGGACAAAGTGTCCATAATAGCTAGTTTGTATATAAATTACGACTTTACCCAGTAAGTATGTATGCCATCAGCTGCACTGAGAAAAATTTTCATCACAAATACTGTGAATTCACATCAAGCACGGAGCATACTGATATCACCAAAAAGTACGAAGATGCTACTGCTCCTGCTGATAATTGTGTATTATGATGACATGTCACCATTGCTGTAATCTGATGCGTATACAGTATTTAGTGATTTCCTAGTATTTTTCCTACTATTTAAGTGAGCCTTCCTCATAACACGAATTATTCCTATTATTAATCGTACCATTTATTTATGCTTTCCTCTTAGCTCGAATTATTTCCTATTGTTTCTCCTACTATTCATCTATGATTTCCTTTCGTCTCAGGTTATTTCCTATTATTTGTGCTCTTATTTATCTATGCCTTCCTCTCATTTCAGGTTATTTCCTATTATTTGTCCTAGTATTTATCTATGACTTCCTCTCATCTCAGGTAATTACCTATTCTTTTTCCTACTATTTATCTATGCTTTCCTCTCATCTCAGGTTATTTCCTATTATTTTTCCTACTATTTATCTATGCCTTCCTCTCACCTCAGGTTATTTCCTAATATTTTTCCTACTATTTATTATGCTTTCCTCTCATCTCAGGTTATTCCTGTTATTTGTCCTGATATTTTAAATGCTTTCCTCGCATCTCAAGTTATTTCCTATTATTTTTCCTACTATTTATCTATGCTTTCCTTTCATCTCAAGAGGAAGGAAAGCATAGATAAATATAGAGGAAGAAACTGAAAACTTAAAACATAACAAGAACCTTAAAAGTGAGAAATACATAAAATCACTGAGAATAAACACTTCTAATAGGGGCAGATTGGAGACAATACATACAAAAGAAATAACATAAGTAGCATAAATTCAATATTTTATTCAATTATTACCGATACATATATGAGCAGAACTTACTATTTATTTACATCCAATCAATTGTAACGAATTAATTACACATAAGACGTATTACCTCGCATTAGAGTTAGTGTGTTTGGGCAAGGACCAACAGCATATTGGTATGGAAAACACAGATAAGACTTACTTGTACGTTTCACTTCTTAAGCATTGTAATGAAAATTAAATTCAATAGTTTCTAGCATACAGCAATGAAAATAAACATCATCTGTATCGGTCACCAAAATTGTTTGAATTTTCCATAGAGATAATATATACATGGAGAGGCCCTTACATTCTATACATACTAGCGTTTATACAAATATGAATGAACGAAATGTGGAACGGTTCGCCATTTTCTGTTCACTCTTGGTGGTAGGTTTGCTGTCAAAAGTTTGTTTATGTTTTATTTATTTATGAACATTTAAGAACAGGCAGCCATTTTATGTTCATAATCAGCTGATAAATTGGACACGTTTTGACATAGCTTAGGGCATGTCCATTGTGAATACATATTCCTTAGTCATTGGAATTTTCTGCCTCACTCTTGACGTGGGTCACGAAGCCGTCTAGTATCTCTGCTCGGCTCTCGTGCCAGTCTTTTTTGGATCGTCGAGCGGGAGGAATATTAATTAAGCAACCCAGCAGCAAAATTGCTGCGATCACTCTCGTCTCTGGTTTTGAATCTGGAAAGAAAATAGAATAATAGTAAATAATTCCGCTTGTCTCAGCCTGTTTACTACTGGGCACGGGTCTCCTCTCAGAATGAGAGGGATATACTTAGTGGGTTTCGCACACCTTTGAGAACTTTGTACTCCTAGTGAACTTTCCAGCATGCAGATTACATCACTATGTTTCACAAATATTCACAAACGCACATAGGTATAAAAAGTCAGAGTCCAATGAAATGACCTGAAGCAATAGGCTATCACTACTTAATTCCGCTTGTTTGCATTTATTACTTTTTAGGTATGTAAATAGGTATTCATTAAACAAAAGCAAACAAGCGACAGAATAATACACATGATTGTGTATTACAATTTCGGAAAAACCACCTACCCACACTGTACCTATGTGAATTGTGAGTGTTTACAGCGTAATTTAAGCCCACCTTAAAAATCTATCTCCATTCAAAATTTCAACCAATTCGGTTCAGTAGTTCAGTACCTAGTTGAGGCTTGAAGGAGTAACCATTCACATTTCACACTACACACATACAAACTTTTGCCTTTAATATTAGTGTGATTAGCATTACAATCTACTTCGGTATTCCATGACACAATGAGTACCTACCTAATGAATAGGTACCTAATATGGTATATGAAATAACTTAATGAGGTTGAAAGCCCTGTTCAGAAAAAGATCTGTACTTAGTTAAAAGTAGTCAACTTACCGGCAAATTGCCCATTAAAGTCCGTCAGGTTCCATTTGATCAGCAAGTCACAAGTGGCTTGATTCATATTATTAACTAAAACTAATATAATTTTATCTCTTTCCTTTATAATATTATACTATTATTTATAAAGAAAAGAATGTCACATGAACTCTAGTCGCACAATAACCCATAATAACCACGTTCTGTTGTCACTCCACGGGGACGAAGCACAGAATAAAATATAAATAATAGACGAAGCCACAAATGAAAAGTTTCGAGTTAAGACATGTCGCGAACGTCGCGCGTCGTGCTGCGGTCATCGTATTTTCGAGGACTTTATCCTATTTTTGTTTCGGTAATAGGATTCACATAATTATAATATGATTTAGGTTCATAAAATGTGATGCATTCCCTATAAGTGAAATTACATTACACATATAATTGTTTTATTACTACGTCAAGGTGACTTCAGCGTTTTATAAGAGACTAGCTTTTGCCTGCGACTTCGTCCGCGTCGAATTAAGTTTCTAAAAACAAAAAAATCAAATTACGGACTTTCGTCCCCTATTTTCCCCTTCCCGTCCCCTTTTAGGTGCGGAATTTACCAAATCTGTAAATCACGAATTCATTTTTTCAACAAAAGCCCAAATCAAGTTTTACGGATATACCTACCTTATAACTTCAAAAATGAAGGACTGTCTTACAAACTTTAATCCCCAACTTCACCGTTTTGGGGGTGAAATTTTCAAAACCTGTAAAACACGTATTTCTTCATTTTTAACCATAATCCCAAATACTAAGTTTAATGGCTGCAACTTGAAAAATGACGGAATTTCATACAATCTTTCACCCCCTATTTAAACCCCTAGGGGGTGCAATTTTGAAAAGTACTTCTTTAATACACTTTTTTCAAATTACATTCCGGGTTTGAAGTTAATTGGACCTAATACTGAGAGTTGTGATGCTTGTAACTTCTAAACTACAAAACCAATGACCTTGAATTTTTTTGGATCAATCTTTGAAGTATCTTCTTTCTAACAAAAAAGAATGAATGAAATCGGTCGCCGCATAAGGGAGTTACAACTAAATATATATTTTGATTTTCATCCCCTCTCCCAAGGGAACCGTGCTGAATTTCGGGATAAAAAGTATCCTATGTCCTACCTCGTAGTATGAACTCAAATCGTGCCAAGTTTCATTTGTATCCGTTTAGTAGTTTCGGCGTGATGTGCGGCCAAGAAACAGACCGACAGACAAACAGACAGACAGACAGACAAAAATGAAACAAATTGCAGTTTTGGCTTTAGTATCGATTGAAGAGTGCCTTCCCAAAAAAAAATTCAAAATATCTTCAATGTACAGAATGTTACAATTTTATTATAAGTATACATTAAGTTAAGTTCATAGTAGGAAAGCTTTATAATATACGGAAACACTTTCCTTATGTTTTACAATTATTATAAACATAATTGTAACTATCATCTTATTTTCTCAGAAAGTGTATTATTTCCTATTACATCGTGTTATTACAAGAAAAGGATAAAGTAATTTTATGTGACCGATTTTTACGATGACTAGTATCCTAATATTGCTTTATATATCCAAACAATTCGTTTCTAGCATAACATTTAATTACTATCAACTTATTTTAGAATAACGCACATGGTTTAAGATTATTTCACCATATTTAAGATTAAGAAAAAATGACATTTTTCTCAGTGTGCGCAAATTAAATCACGTGTAAAAGCATTTCCTTATCAAAAAGCGACAGAAAGTTTCCCACAAGATAACAAAGTCGCCCCCTGGTTTTCTTATCAATCTTGCTCGTAACTAGCGATTTCCGTATGAGGGGTAGATAACAGTATTTGACAAAAAGTATATCGACGAGAATTTCCAACGGTAAAGAGTTCCGTATAGCTAATCCACTTGGAAGTATAATGGGTTTTAACTTTAACCTACTACAATGGAACTCAAGTTGTTTATTAGCTTTAAATAGATATAGTTATCGATAAGAAAAAGCATCGTTAAATTTTACTGTCATTTGTATGGAATTCAGCAAGCGTAGTTTGTCATTTGTTATCAAGCGCTTGATACGAGTAAATTCATACAAACCATTGTTAACTTTAAATAGGTAAAGAATCTCCCAGTAGGCCTCCAGAACTGAACTGCGACCAAAAAAGCAGGACGTCCATTGGTACATAAACTGAACATCAACACAATCTGTTTCGAAAACTTTGAAATTACTTATGGTACATACAGAAACACGAAGCACTATGTGTTTCTTCCTTTTTTCTCCGGCATGGCAATCGGAGACTGTTCCAGGATGGTACTATTATTGGCATATTTTAAAATTTTTATTTTTGCTCTAATTTGTAGTTACTTACTGCACATGCGTACATTACATGAATTAAAGCTATAATTATATTAGGCATTTTCTTTCATAATATGGTTTCAATAATAATTATTTCTATATAAACAGCGTATAATGTAAATTAGAGTACGGAATCCTAAAAACTAAGCTATTCTAAAGCAAAATAAAACAAGGGTCTATTAGACGTTCCACGCTTATAGGGAATTTACATGGGGGGTGGTATCATTTAATTTATAGATATGTTGTATTATAATATGGGGTAGTAGTACTTCGTGGGTGTATTCCAATAAGAGCGCTCGTTAGCGGGCCACACGCTGGGTCGAAATTAAACAGGGGAAGATTTAGTGGTGCGTCTTAGATTGCTTCCTATGAAATTGAGAGATAAATAATGATAATATGTGACTTTACTATAATTAATACAAGGAGATATACTTTGTATTTTTTTTAATGTGTACCTATAGTTTCTGATAACGACAGGATTGGTACAGAGCTTTTGGGATAAGAGCTGATAATTATTTGCGTTAAATAAGGATACATGACTTTGCTATATTGTAAGGAGACATTTTTGAAATGTTTATAGTTTCCGATAAATAACAGATTAGTAAAGATATAATATAGATACTTAGGCGTCCTTTTGAAAGGTAAAGAAAGAAGAAAAGCTTAATTTGTTGCACATACTACAGTGCCAAGTAATGTATAAAATCCTTTGTCTCTCACTGAAGATTTTTATTTTGCCGCCGAATTTGGACCGCAACATGTTGGCAGAGCGGCCACGTTAACGAGCTTTAACTCAATTGAATTGTTCTCTTGTGCCATGAACAAATAATAAACTAGATAATGCCCGCGACTTCGTCCGCGGACTAAGTTTTTTCGATTCCCGCAGGAACTCCTTAATTTTCTAGCTTATGTCCTTCCCCGGGATACAACCTATCCCTGTACCAAATTTCATCAAAATCGCTTGAAAAGATGGGCTGGTAAAGCGTAGCAGACAGACTGATGGACAGACAGACAGAAACACTTTCGCATTTATAATATTAGTATGGATATGGATAATGTCCGCCCGACCGAATTTCGGCCACGGCGGCCTATCTCCATATAGCCATCTGCGCGGGAGATATTATAGTGCACTCTCTGTTCCTTTACTCTCAAAGCCCGATGGGACCGAAAATCTGACACGACCGGAGAAAGATCAGGCGCAGGACCGACGGCTTTACGTGCTCTCCGAGGCAGGGGGTGAAACACCGCCAACTTGGTAGCTAACTCGGGGCTAGTGCTGAAAATTTCTTGTCAGAAAAACCCAAACACTTGTTACGGCCTGAAGGGTATTTCATATCCTTGCAAGATGATAATATGTGAATGGTAAATATTGCAGACATTCATTTATAAAGCTTGTTTGCTTGCACTAATATTATAAATGTGAAAGTGTGTCTGTCTGTCAGTCTGTCAGTCTGTCTGACTGTCTGCTACGCTTTCACGGCCCACCTGTTCAACCGATTTTGATGAAATTTGGTATGGGGATAGTTTGTATCCCAGGGAAGGACATAGGCTACTTTTTATCTCGGAAAATAAAAGAGTTCCCGCGGCAATCAAAAACCTTAATCTACACGGACGAAGTCGCGGGCATCATCTTAGTTAATTAATACTGCTTAAGCTTGCTATAGCTTGAAAAATTAATTAGATGTATTGATTGTGGTCAGATTTTTCTTTTCCAATAGTAAAAAGTAAAAACTGTTACTGAACTAAATAAACAAATAAAAACCCATCTAAAAGAGCATGAGTTCATGCAGGCAACAGTAAACATTAGTAGGAAAGTAAACAGAAATGTTCACAGCGTAAACATAACAAATACAGTCACAAGACAATACAAACGATCTCTACTTCCTTCTTGGCCCGTTGTCTTGTCTCTGTTTGAGTTAGTAGCCGCGGGCAATAGGCGTGGACGATACCTAGCCAACTGTAGGGCTAGTACGAGGTGTTCTCACTAAACCTAGAATTCGAGCGACGATACACAATAGCATCGGCGAGCCAATTCCGTAAAAGCTGCATCAATCATTGCTCCAATCTCGTCTGTTGGGAGGCTTCGGCCGTGGCTAGTTACCACCCTACCGGCAAAGAAGTGCCGCCAAGCGATTTAGCGTTCCGGTATGATGCCGTGTAGAAACCGAAGGGATATGGCTTTCATATAACTGCCATGCCCCTAACAGGTTAGCCCGCTACCATCTTAGACTGCATCATCACTTACCATCAGGTGAGATCGCAGTCAAGATCTAGCTTGTAATGGATAAAAAAAAAAATCTCACATGTTGTGATTGACTGAATTAATTGTATTCTAAGAGTACCACCGAATAGAAAAAATTCAAGTAAAAGGCGTTTTCGTCGTGTCTGTTTAAGTTAGTAGTCGCGGGCAATACCTAACCAATTGTAGCGCTAGTACGAGATGTTCTCACTGAGTAACGTTGATAGAATTCGAGCGTCGATACACAATAACATCCGAAGGCCTATTACGAAAAAGCTGCATCAATAATTAATATTATTGCTCCTAATTGTTGTAATTGGATGAATTTATGGTGTTCTAAGAGTACAGCTCAGGAAAGACTACAGAATAAGGCCGTACAGAAAAATGTACGCGAACCGCGGTAACGTCGGAGGAGAGGCACGTTGTGTGCAGCTCCATGTTACACGGATTTTTTGTCTGCCACACAATAGTAATTGTTCTTGTCCCTAGCTTTTACTGTGAAATCAAAACATATTTATTCGCTAAACTGTACACCAAAACTATAAGACACGATGTTGATAATTAATATCGGTATCCTAAACCTAAAGCTACGAGGGTTCCAAACGCGTCCTGGTTTGGAGAACAGTTTCCAACAAATCATTTAATAGATTCTTATTATTATTGAATATAAAATACCAAGCAAAAATATTCTAGAACCTCCAGCTTTATTGATCATCACTAACTACTGCGCAATGAAACACGAATAAAATAAGTTTCAGAAACTCAGTGTTGTTAGCTTGTTTAAACTTGATTAGTTCCGCTCGTTTCTTTTGAGAATTTAATTAAACTTTGAAGCTTTAGACGTTTTAGGTGAAGGTTTTCGTTAAGCTTGAAAGTGCTTTAATAATAACTATTTAAAATTATAAGAAAATAAGTTGATTTCTCGATTCATTCATTCATTTTGGTCACAATTTCCACTTTCATATTCATATTCATTTATTTTGCATATTTAGCCCTGTTAGGGCGAAGCAAGTACATACATTAATAAAATTACAGTAATTAAGTACATTACAATAAGTTACCTTATCTTAATTGTTACATTATATTGAAATTAAAATTAAAACATAAAAATCAGATTACATGAAATAAAATTATGTCTAATACAGTAAATTATGTCAAATACAATACAAATTTAGTTACAATATCTAATGGAGGTTTTTCGCGCAGATTGTTGAATTGGCTAAAAATTCATCAACCTCATAGAATCCCTTCTGCGTTAACAGGGTCAGGAGTTTTTTCTTAAATTTAATATCATATTCAATATTTTTGATCCTATCGGGGATTTTGTTATATATCATTGTTGATGTGTAATGTGGGCTATTAGAGAAAAGTTTTGTTCTGTGTTGAGTTACGGCAAGTTTCGGTTTATGTCGAGTCGATTTAAATATTTTTTGTGTACAGAAGTTTAGATGTTTCCTCACGAATAAACCAACTTCTAGTATGTATAGGCTAGGTAAGATCAAAATATCACTTTGCGTTTGTATATAGAAACAACTGCATATCTCTACATAACAATTTCGACATCAGAGTGCGTTGAATAATAATATCTACATAATGTTGTATGCGTGTATGCGTGTTTGTCAATTGTCGTTTGATTTTCCTGTTTTTTTTTATTTTTTATTTATTAAACACACTTTTACACTTTAGACTTTTGTATGAATAGTAGCTGTTTTTGTTGGAACTTGCGTGAATGTTTCTGACATAGTACTATCAAAAGATGGCGCATAAATCGTACCTTTTGGGGGATTACTTTGATGTCCTTTTATAATATTATTGCAAAAATAGATCAGAAGTGGGATTAAACGTAAAGAAAAAATAAACCAAACTTTATTCTAGTTCACAACTAAATCAATCCCAAAAACAGGCCATCTTTAAATAATTTTACACGAAGTAAATAAACACAAATAGACAAGTGGTTGACATGACATGCGCAGAATGGAATATTAACCTGAACACCTAATGATTACTTGTTTGTTTATTCGTATTTCCTTTACTTTTAATCCACTTTTGATTCCAAGAATATTATTATTGTGTCTATTATTCTTGGCACCAAACATTTTCTTCACTATAAACATCATTAAGGTTTTATGTGGCTTACAACAAAGCTTTTTTTCAAAACTATAGTGTGTAGGTATTGTTAGAACTAAATATATAAAGAACAAAAATATACACCTTTGTTGAGCCGAAGCCTCGTTATTTTACCCTTGCGTTTTTTGTTTTTGTATTTTCTACAGGCAAGTGGCGCATGTTATAAAATAAAAGCGTTTTGCTATTACTCTTTTGTTTGTCTTGCGTTTTCATTGACTTACTGGCCTATTATTATCTCTTATTTTTTTCATTTATCTTACTACATTTGCAAACCACTGCATTAAGTGGTTTCACGTAACTGGTAGGTAACTTTTTTCACAATCAACACACCGTTTTAGTTTCAGGTTCTAGCAGATAATTGTATAATCTCTTTAAAAAATGACATAAGCGAAGCTTTTCACGAATTTTCTTTAACATCTTGTTCTCTCTTACTCTTCCCATATTATGGGCATCAATACGTACTGCCCTTAAAAGGATGATTTTTATTGGTTATTTTAACTTTAAGCGATTTAGGTCTCCATTCCTGCAGTTTTTTCGGGTAAATGAAAACATTTTCATTTAATTTATTCCTTAATTCAGTTGTTTCACCGCTGCTGCTTGTGTTTGCGCCAGTCAAAACAAGTCATCCCTCTGTAGCACCCCCGCGATAGATTTCTTTGCTCGTTTCATTTTGTTCCCTCTAAGCAAATGGTGTTATATCGGGAGTTAATTTTATTTCCCTCGCGCCACGCCACGAACGGTGTGGGTATCTACGTATCGCGGTCTATGTGTTTGCTTTGATTTATATTCTCATATTTATTCCACAAATTTTATTGAAGTGGTTTCACTTCAATAAAATTTGTTCTTTGGAATCGTTGTGATTTGAAAACTCGATGAAATAAATGAGTTGTCGCCACCGTAATCGCCTCTGGTTGATAAAACGAAAAACAAAACGAAAAAGCGACACCAAAAAGAGACAAACATATTCAATAGGATTTAGCCTTCAACAGGTAGAATACAAGTTACATTTATCTCATTATCAGGCGTACTTTCCTGAAGCTTTCACTTCTACCGTGTGTGAATAATTACACACACACGCTTTTTTTTCTTATATCAAAATATTGGAATAACCTGACGTATCTTTTATCGTGACGTATCACCTTAGACTCTGGTGGTAGAGTGATGATGTCACTCTACCACCAGGTTAGATCGCATCAAGGGCTAATTTGTAGTGGAACTTAAAAAAAACAAAACGCATATTTTGCTATTTATTTGAGTACTAGTGAATCCTCCAAACCTTTGGTCCGCGTGGATTATCGTTTAAGATTCCCGCAGGTTCTCCAGGATAGAAGTAGCGTAATTCCCTCCCTGGAATGCAATTTCGTGAAAATCAGTTATTTAAAAGATTTGCCCTAAAAGTATAGCTTTCGCATTTATAATTAAAAGCATAGATTTCGTAATTGTACCTACACTTTGCAACTTATTATTATTATTATTTATTATAGTATCTTCTGTTCTAATTATAATTGTAAGTATTTTAATATTGTGTACTCTAAGTTTTTAGGAAACGCTGTAGAGTGTGTACCTCAAGTGTTTGAACTGCCAATTTTGAATGAAAACTATAATTTTAAGCAAGTACCTAGAACTTTTAACATAGGTAGTTTAAAGTTTTGTACATAAATAAGAAAATTTCTTGATAAGTACCACGTAATGTTAGTTTAAATAAAGTACAAGTTGGCCCCACAAGAAGGTCTATAACGTATCTATTATCGTAGGGATTTGAATAAATAAACACTTTCAGCCTATCTTGCGGCAGTTGTCCTAATTTTTAAGCCCTGGCGGCTTAAACATTAGGACAACTGCCGCTTTTTTTTCTTATATCAAAATATTGGAATAACCTGACGTATCTTTTATCGTGACGTATCATCTTAGACTCTGGTGGTAGAGTGATGATGTCACTCTACCACCAGGTTAGATCGCATCAAGGGCTAATTTGTAGTGGAACTTAAAAAAACAAAACGCATATTTTGCTATTTATTTGAGTACTAGTGAATCCTCCAAACCTTTGGTCCGCGTGGATTATCGTTTAAGATTCCCGCAGGTTCTCCAGGATAGAAGTAGCGTAATTCCCTCCCTGGAATGCAATTTCGTGAAAATCAGTTATTTAAAAGATTTGCCCTAAAAGTATAGCTTTCGCATTTATAATTAAAAGCATAGATTTCGTAATTGTACCTACACTTTGCAACTTATTATTATTATTATTTAGTATAGTATCTTCTGTTCTAATTATAATTGTAAGTATTTTAATATTGTGTACTCTAAGTTTTTAGGAAACGCTGTAGAGTGTGTACCTCAAGTGTTTGAACTGCCAATTTTGAATGAAAACTATAATTTTAAGCAAGTACCTAGAACTTTTAACATAGGTAGTTTAAAGTTTTGTACATAAATAAGAAAATTTCTTGATAAGTACCACGTAATGTTAGTTTAAATAAAGTACAAGTTGGCCCCACAAGAAGGTCTATAACGTATCTATTATCGTAGGGATTTGAATAAATAAACACTTTCAGCCTATCTTGCGGCAGTTGTCCTAATGTTTAAGCCCTGGCGGCTTAAACATTAGGACAACTGCCGCTTTTTTTTCTTATATCAAAATATTGGAATAACCTGACGTATCTTTTATCGTGACGTATCATCTTAGACTCTGGTGGTAGAGTGATGATGTCACTCTACCACCAGGTTAGATCGCATCAAGGGCTAATTTGTAGTGGAACTTAAAAAAACAAAACGCATATTTTGCTATTTATTTGAGTACTAGTGAATCCTCCAAACCTTTGGTCCGCGTGGATTATCGTTTAAGATTCCCGCAGGTTCTCCAGGAAAGAAGTAGCGTAATTCCCTCCCTGGAATGCAATTTCGTGAAAATCAGTTATTTAAAAGATTTGCCCTAAAAGTATAGCTTTCGCATTTATAATTAAAAGCATAGATTTCGTAATTGTACCTACACTTTGCAACTTATTATTATTAATATTTATTATAGTATCTTCTGTTCTAATTATAATTGTAAGTATTTTAATATTGTGTACTCTAAGTTTTTAGGAAACGCTGTAGAGTGTGTACCTCAAGTGTGTGAACTGCCAATTTTGAATGAAAACTATAATTTTAAGCAAGTACCTAGAACTTTTAACATAGGTAGTTTAAAGTTTTGTACATAAATAAGAAAATTTCTTGATAAGTACCACGTAATGTTAGTTTAAATAAAGTCCAAGTTGGCCCCACAAGAAGGTCTATAACGTATCTATTATCGTAGGGATTTGAATAAATAAACACTTTCAGCCTATCTTGCGGCAGTTGTCCTAATGTTTAAGCCCTGGCGGCTTCGCTTGCCATCCTTAGCGTTAAAGCCTATTGCCTCTAATGATTTTAATAGCCTTCGAGATTAAATTAAATTGTTACTGAGCCTTAATACTATGTGTACTTTGTACCGCGTCTTAGCATAATTCCGGTGTAAATAAAACCATTGCTTAAAGATTAAGCACATAAGTCTACTCATCATTTCAACCCTTATTTGTAACTGGATGAACAGATAATTTTATTTTTATTCCCGCGGGAACTCTTGAATTTTCCGGGATAAAATGTAGCCTATAATTATGTGTTATACCATACTATAATCTATCTCTGTGCCAAATTTCAGCCAGATCCGTTCAGCCGTTGGGGCGTGATTGAGTAACAAACATCCATACATGCATCCAAAATTTCGCATTTATTATATTAATATTAAGTATGGATTTACATGCAGATAATAATCGATTAAAGATAAATAACGTATCAAGAAAATTTAGAATCAACTCTACTGTGTATTGGCTAATGCAATTTGTTTTCTATTTCCAGGTATTCCAGAGAACAAACAGACGAATTAACTTACGAACATTCTATTTTCGTTTAATTTTTCAATGTTTTCGCGGAAACTCCGCTCAGGGGGCATACTACCATTGCTTAAAGCCAAATTGTTTTAATATTTTTGAGGTTCATGATTTAGAATAATATAATCCTTATGTCAGGGACGCCAAGGTACGTAACATAAAACTGTAATTTTGAAATAATATTGCTTCTGGAGATGGTAGTAACCCCACAGTATTGTTGTGAATTCTCGCTGTTCCACAGTTCAGTACGCTTAGTCCCAGTTTTAACATTGCAATGTCAATTGATCGGATTCGAGCGTTCATACACATTGGCAGCAACGTAAAATGGACTCAAAAGATATTGTATCACAAATTCAGTACAACCGATTTTAATTTCGATTCATTTCCGTTGCAGCGCTGGCTGTTAACCCGCCAACCCGCATTGGAGCAGCGTGGTGGGTCTAAGCTCTAATTCCCTCTCTCCTATGAGAGTGGAGGCCTGTGCCCAGCAGTGGGACGTTAATGGGCTGTAGTAATGGTTGACGCCAATGTGTGGAAGATTTATAGTGTGGACTGTAGGGATTGGGTGTTTGATGAGGTAAACACGATTTGTGGCACAATAATAATTAATAATTTAATTTTTAGATATACTGAGTAAGCAAAACACGTCTTTTCCCTGTGGCAGTTTTTGAGGTAAGAGAGCTGTCGTTCATGTCGTAAGTGCATAATATGTGACAGGTTGAATGAAACGTGAACGAACTGTACATAGACTATAAATATATTTGATATTGTGTTTCCAACACAATGTGTTCGAATGCTCGAATACGATCAACGTGTGTGTTTCAAAAGCCGGCACTAAAGGCACAGGACTAATTACAAAATGGAGCTCATATTTAGGTATTGTGGCGGCACGGCGTACGGCGCCGGGTAATGAATAATTTGCATTCGTTGATAGGAACTTGACTCATCAGTATGCCATATTCGTTCTACGAATATCAGTAGAAGTTTCAAAATTCAAAATTCATATCTTTATTATTCAAGTTGACATTGACAAGTGCTTTAGAATCGTTGAGTGAATCTACCACTGGTACGGAATGTAATACCTACCAAGAAGAACCATCTAGAAACTCGATGGTTGCTCTTTTGAAAAAAAAATTACAATTACATCAATGTTATATTTATGTAACCGTTTGGAAGAGCTAGGTGTTTTGTTATACATATAAGTATTTTCATTATCTATGGTAACCAATAACTAACAAACTAATAAATAAGTACTTACTAACTTAACTTCCTATAGGCCTCAGCCACAAACAGTTTGTAAATCAAAATTCACACTTCCATACTAATATTATAAATGCGAAAGTGTGTCTGTATATCTATCTGAATGTATGTTTGTCTGCCTGTCGTAAAAAATAAAGCGTGCTACGCTTTATTTGATTTTGACGAAATTTGATATAAAGATGGATTGCATCCCTGGGAAGGACATAGGCTATTTTTATCCTTTTTATCCCGGAAAATCAAGGAGTTCTCGCGGGAATAAAAAAACTTAACCGAAGCCGCGGGCATCAGCTAGTATAGAAATAGAAATAGAAATAGAAATCTTTATTATTGGAATCATCAAAATATACAGAACAATGTAATCCTGACCCCTAAACTAGGCGGACTCGTATCTTAGGGGCCAGTGCCTTCCCAAACATTGATAAAAAATATCATAGGCTTAATCTCTAGTATTTAGTGCACTGTAACAAATTAACATTTTTTTTAATAGGTACCATTTAACCATTACTATATTATATAACACGTATTTTTTAAATAAAAGTATAAAATATTAATTGTCACAACAGTTTAAACTTTGAAGAATATTCTGCTTTTGAGACCCAAATAAGTATTTGTCTCTCTAGCAGCATATAAGAGCATGGATGTAGGGATATGAGCCTATCCTAACGAACCTTAGTAAGCTACTGTAGGATTAAAAAACAGGACTTCTATAAATATATCTTCACCACGAGGTTTTCACAACTTTTTGTTACTGAACATTAACTAAAGATCAAAGCAGGAGCTTCACAGCAACGTTGCAAGTTGCAATATAATACAAGTTATCGATCGTGTTAATTATTTGTTCAATGGCCGAGGCTTTGAGAAAACGCAATATTGAAGTTACGCGGCCGCAAAGCGCAACTTCAGATATAATAAGCGTCTCAATACAACCGCTTCGATTATCCTCTTCACCATCTGCTTCTTGAAAAACAACCTTATATTGTTGATAATTTGATCCAAATTTGATTAACAATACAAAGATTAGGGTTCGGGAATTATTGTCAGTTTTACCGCGATTGGAATATGATTGTTTTTTGAATGAAACAGAGTTATCAATAAAAGGGAGTGTTCTGCCGAAAGCGTTCCGAATTTGAAATGTTATTATAATAGAAACGCCGAGTAATTAAAACAATTGTCGACCGTAATAGTCTCGCTTACGAGCGAAGTCGTGTTAAGCGGTTTGAGCATTTTAAGCGTAAATATGTGATAATCGCTTACAAACTGATTCAGAGCGGTAATACGCAGTGTGTAATTATTTGTTTAGTGTAATGTTCCCGGATTTATGTTCATTAATTAATAACTTGGGAGCTATTTAGATCGGGAGTTTAATTAAAAACGAATTATTCACGGCGTGGTTCATTTCATTTTGTGATAACGTTTGTGCACGAATTTGTATTTATGTCACAGCATTAGATATAGAATTATGAAAACGAGTATTTTCACGTGTAACACTTTAATCTACGAGTATGATGCTCTTCTCAGTAGACTCTGCTTTCCGAACCAGTGATAGAGTCAAAACATGACGTAACATAAGAAACACCTGTATATCCTACATGTAATAAATAAATTGAGTTTTCAGTATTGAGCATGAATGAATAATCAAATCCCCTTAAATCACTTAACGAATTTCTGACACAGATGTGCGCATGCAATTATGAACCTTAAAGTAGTAAATATTTTCAGACCGCGAATGTACTACGGGTATGCATTCTCACTCCTTAGCACAGAATAAGTAATAGTACAGTCGTTCGTCCTTGATATAGGTACATGTCAATCTTCTGAAATAAAAAAGGAATTTTAAATTTTCTTATCTAATAAAGAAGTTAAATACAGAACCGTTGTAAAATATCCATCATCAATGCCAGAATATCTCGAGAAACAATCATTCGGTTCCCCCGCTTTGAATTTTTAAAGAGTTTCATGTTTTTCCTATTACGAAATCCGATCCGGGCCCCACCGCTAAATACTTAAAAGTCTAATTGAATAAACGTGTTCCCAATGCCCGGGATAATCGACCGGCGCCGATCAAGCGGACTCACGCCTGGAACTGAGCCGAGGACTTTTAAAATACACTATGGTTAGTATGAGATATACACCAGCTGTTATAGAATTGGTCACTTGACAACTAATCATAATATTATAGTCCTACAATCATAACTGACCCGGTGACAGCGTTGCTAGTATAAATAAAAACTAAACATACATAAAAATTGGTTCCAATTTTGGCCACCGGGCCAGATAAGTAGGTCGATAGTAGTGTATTCATCGAACGTCAAACCGCGCGCTTAGTATGCGAGCTTGTATCCAGGAAGAGGGCTTAGTATCATCGCGTAAAGCAGTGTTATTTTATTCTTGTTGACGGTCTTTTTTCAGAAATATGATCCTTATTTTAGGGATGTCCAGTAGCTCATGTAAAATTTCAAGCGATTTTAGTGAGCCCTCTGAATCTTTTTTATTCCGAGTGCGATCTAATCTGCTGTTAATATTTAATGTAATTGGACGCCAATAAGTGTACACTATACAGTGTACCTAATTTGAATAAATAAATATTGATTGATTGACTGATTGACGCTCGAACTCTATCAACGTTGGTGAGATGTAAAATCTCATACTGAGCCGACAGGTTGCCTCGCTATCGATGTATCGGTAAAAGTACGTTGTCGTTTTACGCCTCGCCTATTTAAATGTGCGAACTTCTATCCAAGGCTTTTATTTGCTGCTAGCTATCTCGCCGTGACTCTACTCGCATGTGGGTCTACACTACATGATAATAAATCAGTCAGTTTATCTTTTTCGATAGTATGCAATAACAATACTATCCTATCTCCTTTCTTAAAGGTTGGAAGAGATCACTCATAGTGATATTAAGGCCTTTACACCGTAATAAGTTGTAAATTCTGTGATGATTCGTGTTACCTGTTTTGTTATGTGTAATAAAGTGTTTTTACCTACTTTACTTACTATTACAGTTGTACTGACTGTAATTTTTGCCAACATCCTAGACAGTTTTTGTTACTATGCATTTAATGATCACCAAAACACTGCGAAAAAAAAAATCAGTAAGTATAAAATATAAAGGATCTACCATTTCAAAAGAAACCTCTCCAAATAGAATGTAGAGAAGCAATTTAGAGAGAAATAATTTATAAAGTATCAATTAAAACAAAAATAGTTACCAACATTAGTTTTGTGCTCGTTTCGTGTTTAAAAAGTTAACAATTTGGACATTCAAAACTGTAATAGAATTAAAAATTTCACAAAACGCCACCCACCCAACGCCGTCTCCACAAAAGCGGTAATATTAAAAAACAAATTCGCAATTTGAAAAGCGGAGAACTCGCTATACTCCGCGAACTTTTTCTATTTTCATAGAGCGCACTTTTTATCTTGCTGCGATGCGTGCGGACGCGGTCGGGGCAGTTGCCACTTTCCGGCCATTCAAAAGTTTCGCTCACTGAACGACCGGAACGAACGGGTGAATGGAACGAGCGCTGCGGAGTGCGGAGTACGGACGTATTAAAGCGGAAAACTTTTTCAGCGCGGAATTATAAATCTAAGTTTTTATTATTGTTGCGGAATAGGTCGGGGAATAATGTTAACGTTTTACAGTGTGATGCGCGGAATACGTGTGAACAGTGTGACTTTTTTGTAGTTTATTCGTTAAAATATAACTAGTATATCTAGTTGTATAAAGTGTACATTTATTCTTTGTGATGTACAAATAATAAAGGTATTCAGATTTTTTTTACAAAAAGTGTTTGCAATATTGATAGCAAACTTTCTCAGCCTGACTTTGCTTGAGTAGAATTTCAGCGGAACCAACATTGAAACGGTAGTCTGTTTGTTTATTTTTTTGTTTTAATACTGTGTAATTTTAATCAGACCGAAAATACTAGTTATATATTTTTTGGTGTTGTTAATAAATGATAAATAGCATGGGTACTTGGAATTATGGAAAATTATCTTAAATGACCTTGTGCTACAGTGTGTATTTGCTTGCTCCCTGTAACTTCCATCTTAAAAAGTCCGGCCTTTATCCACGAAATAAACACCCATACGAAAAAAAAAATCCTGAGCGCATGACAAACAAAGTAAATTACTAATCCCCCAGCGACCTGTTATTACATACAACGGACAACGTTTACCCAAATGAAAGGGTGGCTTTGAACATACCTCAACAACCCTACAACGGGCAAAGAGAAAATAACCAGCGTCGTTAACAGTGGCCGGGTCGGAGAGACCGCCGCGGGCGATGAGCGCGCCGCTGTCTTCATTACCCGGGCCTAAGTGACCATTAAAATTCATTTTTAGGCCCCTGGCCGCAACCACCCCCGCGCCAGACGAGCCACAATATTACAATGTACGGACGCTAAACTCGCATAAGCGGCAAATTACTCTTTGGACTTGCCGTTTTATTTCATTTGCCGCAACAGGCTGCTGAAAGTTTCTGTGGTAAAGTAAATATTTACCTTATGATAGTCGTACGCACAAACGCATAGGTTTAGGACAACCTAAATCGATGCGTTTGTGCGTAGGACTTAGAGATTTACATATGGTAATTTACAAAAATTACTATATGTAAATCTCTAAGTCCCTAATAATTGAGGACGTATTAAACATAACAATGCATCAATCCGTTGCCGTGAGATTGACTAATCACCAACTTATGAGACAACATCAATAAACAAACATACTTTCATATTATACTTCATAATATGGGTAATGATACTTAAGTAACGTTTGTGGCAATCGATTTGAAACATTAGCGTTCTGGTGTGAATTCACCATAGTTTAGGTATCTATACTAATATTATAAATGCGAAAGTTTGTATGGTTGGATAGATGGATATTTTTGTCACTTAATCACGCTAGAACGGCTGATTGGCTCTGGATGAAATTTGGCCAAAGATAGGTTATAGTTTGTAATAACACACATACTACTTTTCATCCCGGAAAATTAAAGAGTTCTCGCGAAAAACATAAAACCTTAATCCACGCGGACGAAGTCGCGGGCATCAGCTAAAATAAAAGATTATTGCACCATAAGAATTGTGCTTTAGTAACAAGCACCCACATCGTTCCAGTCACGAAACGAGATGCGATTCGGTTTTAATGTGAACGTTTCAGTTCCGCGTATTGTTGTAACGCTAACCCGGTTTAACGACGTGTCACGACGGTTGAGTGTTTTTGTAACAAGCATTTTTGTGTTGAATAGTTTACGGGTTTGTGACAAAACTGGTGTCGCTTAGCTTTTGTAGTCAATTATGGCTTTGTTATAAAATGGCAGTCGATTTAGATGTTGTCACATATAATATTGCTTTTTGAAGTTTTCAAATGATTTTTGGAGACTATTGAATGATTTGCCTTTAACAATAATATGGTGTTTTATTATTTCATATGTGTATGTCACCGTAAGATTGCAGAAACCGTTAGATTTTAATCTAACTGGCGAAATTGTAAACTGTCGACAGATTGTTATGTAAACTAAAATATTATGTAAAAAATATTTATTAGCTTTATAAAAGGCCAAATAAAGGCTTTTCAAACTTCTCGTCTCTCAAGTTTAGTAAATTTGAATACAAATTTTAGGATCAAAAGGATAACGTGCAAATTTGCTTTTATTACAAGAAGTACGTAACATTCCTTTTGTAAAAGGGAATAGATATGCTCTTGAGATTAGCTTTGAAATTATTACATGCTCAAATTTAATCACAAAACAAAAGTAAGAGTACAAAATTCTATGAATTCTAGTTTATTAGTAAATTAATGAGGCAGACTAGAAATTTATTAAATTTTCTAATCTAATTCATAGAAATATAAGATCTCTTAGGTCTAATCTATACTAATATTATAAATGCGAAAGTTTGGATGGATGGAAGTATTTATGAATGGATGGATGTTACTCAATCACGCCTGAACGGCTAAACGAATCTAGGGGAAATTTGGCACAGAGATATATTAAAGTCTGTAATAACACAACTAAGGCTACTTTTTATCCAGGAAAATTTAAGAGTTCCCGCGGGAACCAAAAAACCTCAATCGCGGGCATCAGCTAGTATCTGAATATTATAATACTAGATGATGACTTTGTCCGCGTGAATAAGCGTTTTTTTTTATTCCTGCGGGAGTTTGCCAATACATACTCTAGATTATAGTCCGCGCACGAGCTCCGAGGAATCGGGTCTGAAGAAACGACGGCTGTTCGCCACCCCCGATCGTCGCTCCATATCCAGCTCGCTCCCAGCACTAGTTTCGAGCTTGAAGCGTGTAATTTTGCTATAGCAGTATTGTTTTACACTTAAAATAACTCGACAAAAAGTCATTACTTTAACATTCCATAGGATTCCTCAGAGCTCGCGCGTGGACTGATAATCTCAAGAGTCTAGAGTAACACATTTCTCAGGATAAAATATTAAATATCAAGTTGAGTTGACAAAGGCACGCTAGTCGCTAGAGGATCGCCAATCGTGTCAATATCGAAGATCATAAATTCGGCGCGACGTGTGACGTCACGAGACCCGCGTCAACCTGACAGCGCGGTCGCTGCGACCTCGTCGCCTGTCCAAATAAGAACGAATGTAGACGATCGCTTTTTATTTGACACCGATCTTTAACAGAAATATAAAAAAAACTATTTTGTGGTCATTTTACATCGCGATTTTTCAAGGCAATGGGCGTTTGCTAATAAATTAAATCAAATCGGCATCTGTTGTTTTTTTTATCGACTTCGTAGTATTACCTTCTACGTGTTGATCTTTAATAAGACGAATCTAGAAGGTATTCTTACCAAAGGCAAGTAACTTACGTATATACTATTCAGATGCGGGCATTGGGCATGGTTTGACATCTCCTCCTAACTTCACATTCAAACGTGTAGCCTGTGATAGTGTACGATTAAAATTTTTAAAAGAATCCTTGGGAATCAACTGTTTGATTTTCTTATACCAAATGTAGCCCTTTCCGCGGGATGCAAATCGATTAAATAGATGTAACATGGAAGTGGAGCAGGCAAAAAGAATGACGTATAGATTTAATGACCAACCTGACGCAGTGTTCAGCGCTGTTGGCTGTTGTCGTGGGAGGTCCCGGGTTTGATTTCCGATGGGGTCAATTTGTGAATTTATAATTTTTGAATTTTCTAACATCCATCCATCCATCCGAAATTTTATATCTTTAATATGAGTATTTAGTATAGATTAGGATAGATATTATTTGAAGGTAGTACATATGGGTATCTTCTATAGTGGGCTATTTTAGGGGTGCATCATAAGTAACAGGTGTGCGTACACTTTAATCCCCCTCCCCCTCCGCCCCTGCGTCACCATCCCTCGTGCCGTGTTATTTACCGCCGGCTCTTTAATTTTGAAGTATGCCCGTCGTGTAATTAGGCATTGTTCCCTCTTCCAGCTCACAATTACAACTATGGGGTAATTCCACCTCCCGTCACTATTGCCCCGCGTACTTTTGCAATTTGCATGATGACTATGAGAGTACTATTACGCGTGATAGAATTTTCATAATGGAATTTGTTTCATTTACTAAAATGTAATACTTTAGTCTATAATTTACTGCATCAATTTTGGGTGCGACTAATTGTTATACTTAATTTCGTTACTCGTGTAATAATATAGTTAGTAAGCTATGGCTACCTGAAGTTTAAGAATACTAATTAATTATTAGTCTACATTAGACTAATTACATATTAACACTGCCAAGGGTCACTGGCAGAGATCTCTTGTAGAGATAGTGCTTCCCTGTCCTCTATGTTTCTGTTTTTCTACATATTTTATAACTTTTTGGAACAAAAAATAAATAAAATTATAATAAAAATAAAAATAGTCCTTATTTTCATCTTTCGTAAAAAAATTATGTTAGTTTGTCCGTCCCTCTGCTTGTAATATTTGTGTTGGCGCTTCGATCATCCAATTGAGTTGAAACTTTGTACAGTTGTTGTCCGCACTTGCCTGATGTGTTCAGACACCGTACTAAAGTTGGCACGCGTATTGTATAAAAACGCATGACTTTCACGGCCCATCTCTTCAGCCGATTTTGATGAAATTTGGTTTTTATACCGGAAAATAAAGGAGTTTGTTGGTTTGTACTTCAATCACGCCGCAATTTTGGCATGGGTATAATTGAGGACCTGGAGAGTGACATAAGCACGGACATTGTCCTGGAAAATTAAGAAATTCCCGCGAGAATCAAAAAAACTTAAACCACGTGGACGAAGTCGCGGGCATCAACTACTTATTTATAAGAGAGAAATGTCACATCTTTGTCGTAAATAATAAATCTTTCGCAGTGAAACATTTTCACCGCCATTATTACCTTCAGAGGCAGTTGTGTGCTGTGATAAGATTTCCACGCCGAGATGTGGAAATAGGAAATCCTACAAATGATCCCTACTCGTTGATCTGTGAAATATGTGAACAAATGTTACTTATTCGTTAAACATGACTAACTATTATTCTTTCTTCGAGATGTAAGCTCTCTGTGCTCAATTTGGTCGAGGTCACCCAAAATTGGGTTATACAGTCGGACAGATGCACTATTGCAGATATAGAGCGTTACTCATTTGCACATAATGTCACTTGGTCTCTATCATATTGTCTGGTGGAAGGCTCCAGCCGTGGCTACTTACCACCATACCGGCATAGACGTACCGCCAAGCGATTTTGCGTTCCGGTACGATGCCGCGTGGAAACCGATAGGGATATGAGTTTAATATAACTGCCGTACCCCTAACAAGTTAGCCCGCTACCATTTTAGACTACATCATCACTTACCTTCCGGTGACATTGCAGTCAAGGGCTAACTTGTAGTGAAATAAAAAAAGGATTTTATTGCAGTATTATATCCCAAAGGGTTATATGTTATATTATTAATCCCGCAAAATCCAAGAGACTCCACAGGATTTTTTAACACGCAAATGAAGTTGCGTCGCGGAGTTCATCCTTTGAAAAAAAAAAATTGATGTTAGAAGCAAGAATAAACCACAATAAAACCATCACAATATAGAGCGACAAAATACGATGTTCCACAATGGCGCATAACACACATTTTTTATGACAAATATGCGAGTGGCACCACTCCGGGAATTTCCGCCGCGACATAAATCAGGGCGAGCGCTATGTCGCGTACATTAGCGTCTTTTTGTCGCGGTTACGGTGTGACATATCTCTCGCGCGATATATTGCCCGGTTGGTTGTATTTTCGTGAAAGCCAGCGCGGGTGCTTGGAGGGTATGTTATATTGTTATAACGGCTCTTCATATTTTATTCGGCGACCTTATAAAGCCTACTAAGCTACGTTTAAGTTTTACGAAAAAACAATCAATAAACCATCTAATTCAAATTCAAATTCAAATGTTTTTATTCATATAGACATTTTACAAGTGCTTATGAATAGTCGAATGAATCTACTACTGGTTCGGAATGTCGTCCCTACCGAGAAGAACCAGAAAGAAACTCGGTGTTGCTCTTTTGAAAAAATAAAATATATTTACAATTAGTCCAAAGATACCTACATATGTAACAGCAGTCCTGAGCATTGCTGGAGCGAGTCAAATCCATGCGCTTTTATCATTTATATAATCTTCGAGAGTATAGTAATATTTTATCAGGAGCCATTGAATTATATGTACAAGTACCTAGTACATAATACCTCAATGGCAGGAGCATTTTTTAATGGTTTTCTTAAACTTGTGTCAAGGCAAGTTTGTAATAGGTAGTGGAATTTTTTTATATAATAGAATGCTCATTTCCACGAACGACCTTTTGGACTTTCTTTTTTTTTTTTTTTTTTTTTTTTAATTTATTTAGTACCAAAAAGTTATAAAATACGAAGAAAAACAGATACTTAGTGGACAAGGAAGCACTTATCTCTATAAGAGATCTCTACCAGTGACCCTTGGCAGTGAGAAAGGTTGTGGGGGAAGAATAGGTACAACAAGATATGAGATAAGATATTATATCATAAACTTACATAAAAACACACAAATACTATATACTATACTAATATACTAATGACATAAATATATATTTATACATACTAACATACATATATGACATATTATATAATAAATTATTTAACAGATACATATTATTAATTTATAATTATGATAAAGAAGACAGATAATGCTGTTTCAGACGAAGTTTGAATGTGTGAATAGATGGATTATTCCTAAAAATACTATCAGGTAGTGAATTCCATAGGCGCGTCGCAGCTACCGTAAAAGATTTACCATAATAAATAGTTTTATAAGCTGGCACTGCAAGTGATTTTAATTTGACACACGATCGCACTGGCATCACACGAGGAGGGGCCTCGTGGAAGCGCTCACGTAAGTATGAAGGGGAAGATGAGTTTAAAATCCTAAAGAGTAACGTGAGAATATGAATATTCCGGCGAAGTCGGATAGGGAGCCACTTTAACTTGTTTCGAAATTGAGATACATGGTCGAATTTGCGCAATCCGTAAATAAAACGAATGCACAAGTTCTGAAGGCGATCTAGTTTGTCAAGCAGCTCTTCAGTCGCATCTAAATAGCAGACGTCGGCGTAATCAAGAAGTGGGAGCAGAAGGGATTGTGCAAGTAAGATTTTAGTTTTCAGAGGAAGGAAATTCTGCAAGCGTTTCAAAGAATGAATAGAGTAGTGCATACGCCTACTAACACTGTTAATGTGATTTGACCAAGATAAATTACCATCGAGTATCACCCCAAGGTTTTTTGCTTTATCCGTAAGTTGTATCGGAACGCCATCGTAGGCTATGATTGGAACATTTTTAAAATCAACACGACTTCGCAATTGCCTGCTCCCTATTATCATAGCTTGCGATTTGGTAGGATTTACTAGCAAACCATGTTCATCGGCCCAGTCCTTTATTTTTAATAGATCCTTGTTAATGTCATCAACTGCAGAAGCAAGGTCAGTGACAGCGGCATGCCTATAAATCTGCAAATCATCTGCATAGAGATGGTAGTGAGAAGAAATGATTTTTGTGATTTCGTTTATAAAAACAGAGAAAAGCAGAGGTGACAATACGCCGCCTTGAGGAACACCGGCAGAAATATCAGCCCAGTCAGAGTAAACTCCATCTGAACAGATTCTCTGACGGCGACCGAGAAGGTAGGACTTAAACCATTCAATTACGGACGGTGAAAGATTAAGTGAACAGAGAATGCAGAGTAACACGTCAAAGTTGACAGAGTTAAACGCATTGCTAAAGTCGAGAAGAACAAGCACTGTTAGTTTTTTATTGTCCATAGCAAAGCGAATATCTTCAGTAACCTTGAGTAAAGCTGTAGAAGTGCTGTGTAAAGGACGGAAACCTGATTGAAATGGACTTAAAAGGTTATGTTGAAAAAGGAAAAAGGAAAGTTGTTTAAAGACAACATTCTCTAAAATTTTAGAAATAATGGGGAGGATTGAGATAGGACGATAGTGAGAGAGTGAAGAAGGATTGGATATTTTGGGCAAAGGTAAAACGTGGGCTAGCTTCCAAACTGTCGGAAAAGATTTAGATGAAAGAGAAAAGTTGAGGATATGGGTAATGATAGGCGATACTACATCGATGATAAGAATAAGCATATCACGGCTTATGTCGTCATTACCAACAGCTTTGGAAGAAATATTTTGTAATGATTTCTTAACCTCACCAACCGTAATTTCCTGGAAGTTAAAGGGGTCGCAATTGGGTTTGGCAACACTGGCCAACCTATGAAGCGTTTGAAGTTTCTTACTATCAGAAATTTTTACCGGAGGACTAGAAAAATGCTGATTTAGAGAGTTTACATCAACTGAGGACTTGAAAATTTCAGAACATTTTCCCACCCCGAGGGACTTGAAAAATCTCCAAGACTGCGAGGAAGAAAAATTATTTACACAAGAGAAAATATGGCGACGCTTAGCATCCCTACACATTCTATTGCAGAGATTACGCAGCCTTTTATAGACAGCTACATTATCATCACTAGGGTACCTTTTACAGAGACTCTTGGCTTTATTACGTTTAACCATAATTCTTTTAATTGTAGGAGTAAGCCAAGGGGCTGGTAGGTGTCTAACCCTTATAGGCCTAACAGGTGCATGTGAGTCAAATAGTCTTATAAGAGTTGAATTTAAAAAACTGACCTTGTCATCTACAGTGGATGCGCAATACAGAGGAGTCCAGTCTATTTTAGATGCGTCATCTTTCAAAGAGTCGGTGTCTATCCTTTTATAATTGCGGCGAAGAATAACCTTACTCTTACGTTTAGGGACAGATAGGCTGTAACTTAGAAAAATTAGGTCATGGTAAGAGAAGGGGGCGGTTAGTTGCCCATGAATGAGTACTTTATCAGAATCGGACACAATTATGAGATCCAAGAGAGAAGGGTTGGAATTCGGAGCAAAGTGAGTCGCGTTAAGAGGAAGAATTTTGAGGTTTACAGATGAAACAAGGGAATTCAATTGATTTGACCTATGATCATTTTTCAATAAACATGTATTAAGGTCACCCATAATGATGATGTGTTCATAGGATGGTGATAAATTACTGAGGAGGGTGTCAAAATCATTAAAGTAATTAACGTTAACAGAAGGACTATAGACAACACCGAGGAGAAGCTTTTTATGGCTAAAGCCGATTTCTAAAAATAGGTATTCAAAGTTGCCAGAGTAAACATTTGGACTCTGATTTAATATGTTAAATTGTATGTCATCCTTAAGATATAGGCAGACACCACCACCTCGTTTACAAGTACGATCATTACGAATTAACGTATATCCCGGTAGGGAATAAAGGTTAGAAGGAAGGGATGGTTTCAGCCAAGATTCCGAAACCAGTATGCCGTCGACCTGCACGTCACTAAAAGAGGCGAGAAAATCGGAAAAATGAGCCGGAATACTCTGTGCGTTGATGTGTGCAAAATTAAGACAGTGGGCATTCCTGAATAGTACGGATTTAAGTTTAGCGTCAAGATTACATGATGAATTACAACTGTTGAGAGATAAGCTGCTAGCAGCACTTTGGAATTCCTCTTCGTCTGATGATGAGCACGAGAAAAAATCATTATTTAGTATATTATTATCTGAATCTGCCATTTACTTGAAATACTTAAATATTATAAATAAAATATATTATGATTATAAAATATATATATATATATATATATATATACCTAATAAAATCTCACAAGATAAAAATATACAATATAAAAATAAAAAAAAAAACGTTCTTACAATTAGACCTACAATCATTACCTACACACACTGGCAAGAGTCACAAGTTAACATTTAATCAGTACTTAGTAGAGGAAAAATCAAGACTTAAAAACTACAAAAAGTACCTATCGAAAACTAATGTAACTACTAGAAAAATAAAAAACAGTACACGTACACGTACGTATGTACGTACAGTAGGTACACGTTAAAAGTAAACAAACATTATAAAAAGTTTCGATTCAAAACTAGCTTCAAAATAAAAATGACAAACCCATAGAATTAGGATACGTCATGGAACTAATAAGTACTACGTAGTACTTATTAGTTCCATGGGATACGTCTTACTGACAACCATACTCTGTGCTGACAACAATATTTGTAAAAACCACCGACCAGAAAAAAAAAGAAAAACCTCATGGATGTACTAATAAGTACTTACGTTTGAAAAACCTATCATAACCATAGACTTATAGCTAATTTTTGAACGGACTTGTACTGTCACGGCAACAGCTCGTGTGAGTTGACAATGTCATTGTCAGCATTGTCAGGTGATTGTCAAAATCAAAAAGTAATTTGTTTTTAATAGCGAAGATTACGTTTGCGTGAAAAATAATTAAATTACCCACACGACAACACCGCTAAAAAAAAAGTGTAATGCTACCAAGTACAAAAGTCCCTGCAACGTTGCGCCTAGGCAGAACCACTCGATTGTGTGACACCTTCACTTAGCCGTATTTTTGTTCAAACGACGGACTCTCGGCGGTTTTGAATCTTGAGACACAACCGCAGCTATTTGGCGATCACTAGCTCAAGTTCAGACATCGACACAATCTTCGTTCGGCTCTTGTCTGGAAGTGATATGACTATCACACCATCTGATGACCAGCAGCTTTTAATTCCGAAGTGTTTTCTGGCAGCAGCAAATGTTTCCTGCCTGGGCTTTGTGAGGAACTCTGAAATTGTGACCCCACTGCCTTTGAGCGCTGTTTTAGCCTTCCATACTGCAGTCTTTACTTTAATATTAGAAAAGCGAACCAGAATGGGTCGTGGTTTGTCCTTTTTAACGCCAAGTCGATGACAGACTTCAACACTTGCCTGCTCAATGTTTGATAGTTTTAAGCGATCGGAGACAAAGTCACAAATTTTATTTTCTATGTTTTCACTGTCATCCTCTGGCAGGCCATGGAACAATAAGATAGTTCTGCGGGAATGCATTTCATGCTTGTCGTAACCCACTGTGAGAAGCTGCAGTTGATGTTGCAGCATTGAAAGCGTCTTCAACATGAACTCCTTGAATGCGGAATAGTCTGCAGCCAGGGTGCTCAGCTCACAAGCTTTATTTGAAGAAGATTGTGATCGTTTGAGGGCCTCATCAAAGCTATCCATGCGAGATTTAAATTGAGAAACAATTTCATCCATGTTCTTACTCAACTGGTTGTGTAGATCCATTGTTGATTGAAGCTTGATGGAGTGCAGTGAGTGAGTGAATTTTATTTGCCAGGTATGTAGGGAGTTATTTAACACTTAATTAAAACATTTATCACATATAATACTAAGTAAATAATTAAAAAAACAAAATAATTTAAAGCAGAAAAACTTATTGATGTTGTTTTTTGTCCTACCCACATGGGAAATTCTTTCTTGAGGCGGAGCGATGGAGTCACGAGCCTATGGCGGTTTCTAGTTGGCCTATCGTGCAGATCGCATATTCTTTTGTAATTCTGAATGTGCTGTTTAATAGGTGCATCAAAAATTTGTGAACCCAGTGTATTATTATCCCCACAGAAAAAGTAATCCGAATTTTGGCCACGGCGGCCAATCTCTACAGAGATTACCCATTATTAGTGTGTGCGCAAACACAGGTGCACTCTGTATTCGACGGAAAATCCAGCACGACCGGAGTACGGGTCCTTACCATTTAGGTAAAACTGAGCACGTATGAAATTAAATAACAGGTAGGTATTGTTTACATGTACTTTCAAAACAGCGCTGCGGCGCTGCGGCTCGGCGGCGCAGCGCAAGACTCCGAGTTGAAATATTAATTACGCGGTTATCTTTGATCCGTTCTAATTAATGGCTTTAATTAAATATGCCGCCGCAGGAGCTTTCATTAGTTCGCTACACCCGTACACCCGTACACCCGCCGCGCGTTACCCGAATTATTTTGATGCTTTGAACTTGGAGAGCATTTTATTGAGTTTACTTTTGAACACATTTCGACTTCCTTTGACGACCTCGTCGACTCCCCGAGCTTTGTGGTCTTATCAACGGAAGGTATCAGTATGTATTCTCGGTAGGGATAATTTGGTAATTTATAATTTCTTCGGTTAAATTAGCTTTTTAATACAGAAAGGTTTCGCCCGCCTTCGATGGCACATTAGAATCCCAAACATACTATCATCTTTTTATTTTTAATGTATACGCTAGCGCTTATCTATCTATCTATCTATCTATCTATCTATCTATCTATCTATCTATCTATCTATCTATCTGCAGTTTAAGGCAGAGCGCGCTTACCTAGGAGATGCCTATTCACTTTTGGTTTGAAGATAAGTACCAATATTTAAAGTTGAGGAGCAAACGGAAGCCGGAAGGGCATTCCATATCCTAGCGGTTCGAATATTAGAAACGAGGATGTAAATCGCTTTGTACCTACGTCTATCTATCTAAATTAACTGCTAACATAGCGCAGCTAGTACTTGAGTGAAATGTCTTACTTCTTGTTATTTTGATACTAGATGATGCCCGCGACTTCGTCCGCGTGCATTAGTTACGCTTTTTTGATTCCCGCGGGATCTTTTTATTGCCTACAACCTATGTCCTTCCCCGGGATACAACCTATCTCTGTACTTAATTTCATCAAAATCGGTTGATCAGTTGGGCCGTGAAAGCGTATAGCAGACAGATAGACAGACACGCTTTCGTATTTATAATATTAGTATGGATAGTATGGATATCGTTTTTATGTCAATAAAAATATCCAAAATTAAAATGTCAATAATGTGCAATTAGTGCAAAATGACAGTCATGTCAGCATGTTACAATTAATACTTGTGAGCAAATTGCAGTAACAACCCGATCGGATCGGCTGACGTTAATTCCGGCGTGTTTGTTGCGGGACACGGATCACGACATTTATTTTAATACTTTTTTAATATGACGCATTTGTATTTTTAATTTCAATGATTTAGTTGTAGTTTCTAATAGAGATACACTAATGTCAGAACTGCCTCGTTGGTCTAGTGGTTATCATGTTTCAGTGCGGCTGACGAGGTCCCGGTTCGGGCCATAATTAAGTGTTGGGTTTTTCTGACTAGAAATTCTCAGTACTAGCCCGGAGTTAGGAAGTTGGCGGTGTTTCACCCCCGTGCCTCGTTCAGCCGTCGGTCCCGGTTATTATCATTAACTTGATAATAGTCGTTAAAGCCTGCCAACCCGCATTGGAGCAGCGTGGAGGGTCTAAGCTCATAATTCCCTCTCCTATGAGAGTGGAGACCTGTGCCCAGCAGTGGGATGTTAATGGGCTGTAGTGGGAATCTCAGATACGCAGCGCGACCGCGTCGCGTGAACAAGCTCATCACTGGCCCGTTGTTCTGGGTAAGTGACAAAACGCGTCAACGACGCGACGTTACAATATCAAACAGTAACTTGAACCTTCTCGTGACCTACGTTGTCGCGAAGATATACGTCTGTTATTTCCTATGGCGTCGTATCGCGGAAGTAAATATTTAATTAATCTATGTTGAATTGCGTCGCGTCCCGTAGCGTCGCGTCTGTCGCTCACCTAGGCCAACGGGTGAGGATTAAAACCTTATTAAAGCCCATAAATCTGCCCAGCATAGATTGAATAGATCTTGCTAGACCCCGGACGGATTATTTATACTAATATTATAACGAGGTAAAGTTTGTGAGTTTGTGATGTTGTAGGGGGTAATCGCTGAATCTACTGAACTGATTTTGAAAATTCTGATACCAAAAGACCCCACAGGCCACATTATTTTTGTGAGTGTCATAAGCCGAAAAATTTGGGAGTTCCCGTGGGAATTAAAAAAAACTTATTTCACGCGGACAAAGTCGCGGGAATCTGCTAGTTTTATATAAATAAATAAATCGTTTATTTATTTATCAGTTGTAAGAAAAAAATATTATTTTTTTGCACGTATTGCATGATAATTGCAAGAAAAATAATATTTTTCTTAAAATTGAACGTAAACTATTTTTCATTCGGACGTGAAATTACGCACAAGTCCGCACATTTATCTTTTATAGCTAGATATGTATTTGGTCTATATGTAGAATATTGTTTCTTTTATAAAAACAGTCGACAACTCTGTTGTTGTTGTTTTTTTTTTATCCACTACAAGCTAGCCCTTGACTGCGATCTCACCTGATGTAAGTGATGATGCAGTCTAAGATGATAGCGGACTAACCTGTTAGAGGCATGGCAGTTATATTAAACCCATACCCCTTCGGTTTCTGTTCCTGTGTTTACTGTGTTCAACAAATAAAATATTTTCATATTCTATTATATTCTACAACTGCCTCGGAAGAAGCTCTACATTGTTCAAATATCAACCAATCTAATTTCATAGTCTATAACTCAATAACAGTTATGCAGGTAGTGTTAGCATTTAGTATTCAAGCTATACCGGTGAAAGCCCCGCTTTACCCGGGATAATCCGCCATTACTTACAATTGCAGCTCTGCACACAGCATTAAAGCGCACTAATTGTGTTAGTAATTCCTGTGCTCTGCAGCACGCCGCCGCTACACGAGCTAAATATAATGAATAATATTATAATGATTTGAGACAAGTTGTTTCTATTCTGTTCAGTTTATACTATGTTTCATTTAATGCAATGTTCTTGAAAATTCGCAACAAAATGGGCGGATACTCTTTTTTAAAAATCCAAATAATATTTTATAAATGTACCTACATTAACACAGAGGATCGGATAGTACTTATTAAAACTCAGAAGCAAACATAAACATTTTGTCCTGTCCAGTCCATAGTGTGTTTTCGACCTAACACTTTCGTACACAAATCCACCACCATTCACCAACATTTCACGAAATGTTATTTTATGAAATGAACATTTCTAGGATTTGGGCACGACGTCAGTATTATTTGTGTGCATTCAACATATTATTAGTTAAACAAAATTTTTGCGAGATATTTCACTGCGGTTAATTGCCTCATCTGGTGACAGGCTGAAAAGGCTGCTTCATTTTTTGCGCAAAGGATCAGCCTGGCTGTCCGGTGCAGAAATGCAGCCAGCATTCTTGCCACCATTCCACGCGGGCATGATTTATATTAGGTTAAGCTAGCTAGCATTAAGATCTATTGTATTATTTTCAATAAATATACCTATTTCAAAAAAAAATAAACAATTAAAGTCCTAAACTTAGTATGCAAAGTTTTAATTACTGCATGACCGTGCGTTGTCTTCACGTAGTGTTTAATTCAAGCCCTCAGTGTCACCGGATGCCGGGCTGAGTGAATGGCTCGCGTTCAGCGCTAATGGGCGCTTGAGCTGAAAGCCAGCCACCTTCGCAGACAGCTGTCTTGAATGCTGTTAGCGCTCGCAATACAGGTGTGCCTTCATTGAAGCAGCTGTAATATGCATTATTTAATAAGTCTGGGCCACACTGCCAACGCTTTAAACCATATTCATTCAATATTGTTGATTTTCGTGTTTTTGAATTGTAATCCCTATTTTAGGAACGTCAAGGACGTACAGTCCCTCGAATTTATCTGACTAGGTGACAGCGTCGCATTCCTTCACAATGTTGAAGAATGAAAATTAATATAAACCACCAGTTCAGCTAGTGATAAATTAAGTAAATATTATTTCCTCGTTTTTCATAGTGCAGAAAATTAGGATAACATGATAAAAACCTGTAAACTCCATAGCGGTGTAGCTATATAATATAATCTTAGTTCAGCTGCGAATCGCGAGTGCCGTCTGTCTGTCCACTTAAGAGGCCATTAGCTCTGAACGCGTAGCGCATTAAAATTCATTTTCACTCCGCGAACGAGACGGCGACAAAGATGGAAGTGAAAATAGTGAAAACTATCCTTTTCGAGCTTCAAAGGAGATGTAAGAGACATACTTGATGTAGAAATTCGTTTGTACTTGCATAATGCATAGGCAGAGACGCCCATTTCTTTGGTCTTTGGGCTATTTTATTCACGTCTACCTTTTCTCTCAATGTCTTTTTTTGGAAAACTATGGAAACTCGTTCATTTTCCGTAATAATTAGAACCCTATGTCTTTCTCTGAAATGCAACCTATTTCTGTACCAAATTTCGCTTAATTCGGTTGATTAATAGGGCCGTGAAAGTAGTAGACATACAAACAAAACACTTTCAAATTTATGTTATTATTTTCGACGTTAAATTTTCAATAATATAATATTATTATAATATGGAGGATAACAAAATTAGGTAATAAAGCACCCCAATAATGCGGTAATAAGCCAATATTACCTATAGTAATTATTATGGAATGTCAAACGCAAACTAATACGCTTTTAATTTGGACAAACAATGCCGCAACAGTCTAATGAAACTATTCACCGCCATTCTAACTAATTAATAAAATAATTAATCACCATTACCCGCTCGAAGCTGAGCGGCGGCGACTCGAGCGATGCGACCGGCTCGGAAGCGGTGCAAGTTAAATGCTTTTGACGAGTAAACAAATGACTAAACTGAGCGTTAACTAAAATCACAGTCAGCCCAGTCCTCCGTTACCCATTGTCCTAGGTGACAGAAGCGATGCCACGCGACGTGACGTAATGCGATTCCATAGAAAATGACACATAACAACGTACAACGGACAACGTAGACGTAACGTCATTTTCTATGGCGTCGCTTTTGTCGCTCACCTAGGACAGAGGGACAAAACAAACGCAACAAAGCGACTCGACCAAACGTGACGCGACAGTGTCAGATACTAGCTGCAGGCCTAGTTTGCGTCGCTCGAATTCGAGCGAGTTCGAATGCGAGTTGAATGCAGAGTAAATGTATGTCACCATACATGTACTTTGCATTCAACTCGCGCGCGTACTTTAGGTTATCAACGCTCGATATGTCCCTACGTGATTTAAAATCAAAAGAGTAGATATATATACCATCATGGAAAATATGGAGAATAATATGAAGATGCTGATTTGTATTGAATTTCTTAATAACCAACGCGATAAGATAATTCTGGGTAAGTATATGTTTTAACTACAAGGTATAGAAGAATCAACGAAGCCTTACATTCATAAGAGCCATCCTTAAATGTTATAAAGTGTAGTTGAGTAAAAGTATTGTAACTTGTACCACACCACAATCACAGCAAGTTGTCTGCAGCCGATCTCTCATTATGCGCCGATATAACTATCGCTGCTGACGAGAAGGATACTTCAACGATGGTTTTTAGAGTTCCTTACTCGAATCTGAAACCTGAACACTAGTGGAATCATCTTGGTGCACAAAATACTATGTCTATATCAGCCATCTTATTCAATAACTTAAAATAACTGTGCAAAGCACCAGCTGAAAAGGTTAAACTAAGCAATTAATTAAATAAAATACTGCTATTTAGGCCTCATGTTACGGAAAAAATTACTGATTTAAAAATTGAATTGAATTGATTGATTAGAAACGCATTGAATAAGCATGCCAGTCTCTATATCTAACTTCTAAATTCATGATTGAAAAATCACTAATATTTTTTCTAAAACGTTAGCATACAAGTACTTAGTTTAAAATTAAAACATAAATCTACAAATATCTAACACTTTAATTTATACTAAGACTAGTTGATTTGATTCCCACGGGAACTCCTTAATTTTCCGGGATAAAAAGTAGTCTATGTCACTATCCAGGTACTCAACTATACCCATGCCAAAAATCACGTCGATCTGTTGCTCCATTGCGGCGTGATTGAAGGACAAATCAACAAACCATTAAACCAACAAACACACTTTTGCATTTATAATATGAATAGTATGATAAATTAGATTTATAGTATGATATAAATAACTGATGCTTTTCACACCGGAACCCTGATTTTGATATAACAACTTGCACTTGCCTGTTTTTTAACTTAGTTACTACAAGTTGCAACAAATAATTATCTCCGTGTAATTTTTTGTATTAACAAGACGCCATAGACTTTAATGACAACTTTGTACTGCGAAATATTTCAACTTTTCTCTAATTAATAAATTAGATTTCTGGTCCTTTTTGCGGGTGCATACATGGAAGCTGTGGACGATAGAAGCCGTCGTATGCGATGCAAACGGACTAACCTTCTTGACCCCATCACCCTATTGCTAAGCGGTGATTGTCTATCGCGAAATATCGGAACAAATGAAATAACAGTTGTATCCGTTTAATTTAACCATAGAATATTTAATAGTATTAAATAAAACTGCCATAACTCTAACAGCTGTTAGCCATCTACCATCTTAGACTGTAAATTTACTATCATCGCTTACCATCAGGTAAGATTGCAGATTAGGTCTAAATATAAAATAAAAGGAAAAGGTGATTCAAATCAAGAACGGATCGGGCTGAAATTTTGTATACAGATAGCTTTTATGACGTAGGCATCGCTAAGAAAGGATTTTTGCCCTAAAGGAGTTAAATAGGGGCTTGTAATTTGTATAAAAATCGAACTAAACGTAAGCGAAGCTGCGGGAAAAAGCTAGTAACGAATAAAAGTGTGAGAGGACATTTTGCCCGCCTGAAAAAAAAAATATCCGTAGTGTGTTTTCGGCCTTACGAATACCTCTTAATAATCTCAATCGCAGTAGGTCGCGGCCTCAGCCTGCAGTGAGTTGCGATGTTTGACCCATTACTGAGCTCCCAATTACCTATAGGAGAATGGTACAAACGAACCGAAGATAGAATAGCGTATATTGATGGTAGATAGGATAAAGCTATTTATTTGTTTAAATCAGGCAACTAGGTCCATATTATAAATATAATATCATAGTGAAATATTCTTAAAATAATATAAATACATATGAAAAAATAATTACAAAACAGTAGAGATTCTGTGACTTCCCTGAAGCGATCTGATAGCTGCCAAATAAATTAAAGAACAATTTTAGTGTCCAAGGTTAAACGCTCTTTGTCTTTAATCGATAACAAAAATTACCAATCACACAATGCCGTGCTGTCAACAAGAAGTCAATTGGCTCTTCTGAAGGCTAGCAATTATTTACTTGTACCGATAGTGTTAATATAATAATAGGAATAATCCTGGGGTGGTAAAACAGCGGCTACCGGATAAAACATTCATGATAAATTATTATCAAGATCATCATTTAAAAAGGATCGGACCTCTATCTTCTCAAAAAGCCGGGTGTCAACACCGAGGCTTATATATTTTTTTAATAATTCAATGTTATTAATCCCAATATAGCCTTTCTAATCTTAAAGCATATTATATCTCTTTGTTGCGACCCGAAGCCAAGACTTACTTGTGACAAGCATTACTGCTGTCCGTAATTGGATAAAATGTTTGCTTTAACTGAATTCAGAAGCTTAGCTTCAAACCGAAACCATTTATGTTATTCATAAATACATAACTGGGTAAATATACTCGTAGCATGAATTTGCTTGAGATCATTTATTTAGGATCATTTAATTAAATATGCGTTAGAATGCTGGAGTTAGAATAAAAGTTTACATACTTCAGGTGTCTTTTGTTTATATTTTATAACGTTCATAATTTCAATAGGTGATGCCACAGCCACTTCGTCCGCATGTATTTTTTATCCCGCGGGAATTTCTTAATTTTTCGGGATAAAAAGTAGCCTATATCCTTCCCCGAGATACAACCAGCCTAGAGGATGGTTGTGTCCCGGTAATTTGGTAAAGATACCAAATTTAATTAAAAGACGGGAGTGAAAGTTTTAGCAGGCAGACAGACGGACACACTTTCGTATTTATAACATTAGAATGGATTTAGTTTTCGCAAAATAAAATATAGCTACGTCAGTAGCTATATTTTATTTTATATTTTATTTTTTAGAATGTCTACATCGTAGACACTCTTCACAATTTTCCACGCAGCTACATACTCTATTACGGAAGTGAAGGAGATGAAATATAAAACGACAATAAAGTTTCAGATAATTTCAGAAGAAGACGTCTGAAATTATAGTAAAATTTTTATTACTATTTACAAAAAAAAACATTTAGCATATTAAATTTATTTTTAGATTCGACGATTCAAAAACGATACATCTCTAGCGATTGCAAACCAAACCAATACATAACAACAGGCATCAACACGCGAAGGGGTCTGATACACCCAACCCTAAATTCGACAAGAGCATTCTTTTCAAGCGCTTCTAAAGTATGGCCAATTTTTCACCATTCGTTTTAAATCTACACGTACGTTACCCACGTTACGGGGAAAACAACAAAAAACCCTGAAAAAACACTTTTTTGCACATCTTCATCGCAATTTATTTCCCTTGGTTTAGGGACTCGATTTATTTGTTGACGAATAGCCTGGTCTCAGGTGTGCGCCTCTCCTAACTCTGATAGAATGCTACTTGTATTATCAACCTTATTCTTAATATAAATAAAGATCCTTTTAGCTTGCTTCAACATTATGTAAGGTACGTAACAACTTGATGTAGGGCGATTGACACAAGTATGTGGGTATAGGGTAAAGGCGCAAAATGGCGGCGATTTCATTTTCTTGGTAAACGTCGGCACGTGGGTCAAATGTATCAATAGGGATTTTTCGCTAAACATTTTCTTTGGCACGTACATGGCGTGCAAAGGTATGAAATAGTAATATTATTTTAACGAAACTTTTCTGTGGGATAATATTTATCGAATTACTAGCTGATGCCCGCGACTTCGTACGCGTGGATCGAGGTTTTGTGGTTCCCGCGGGAACTCTTTAATTTTCCGGGACAAAAAGTAGCCTATGTGTTCCAGACTATAATCTATCTCTGTGCCAAACTGCACCCAGATCCGTTCAGCCGTTGGGGCGTGATTGAGTAACAAACATCCATCCATACATCCATACATCCATACATCCAAACTTTAGCATTTATAATATTAGTAAGAGTATATAGTAAGAGTAAGATTCACAGAAACTTAGTTCTCACATACGAGCTATTATCACACCTTATTTCAGGTCTAATTTTTCCTAGGATAAATCAATTTTGAATACAATATTTAAAAAATAATACTATCGTACGAGTAGCTATTTGTTAGATGAGCCCGGTATACCTACGCTAATTTTAGTGATCAAATAAGGGGGAATACATCTCAATTTTTTACAGATTATATTATAGTAAAAAAAGACACAACTCTTCCACTACTATTTCTTTCTCTGCGTCGTATTCCTCATTGCTGAAGGACGTGACCCTCCCACTAATGTCAGGGGTTTTCTTAAGATAATAATGCGGTGGGATCCCAGATCATTCCGCATATTGCACGAATAAGAGTAATATTTAAACTCTTTGGTTACTTACGATTATTATCAGACAGTAGTGATAATAAATAACCGGAACCCGAAAAAGGCCGAATTCGGACTACTAAATACGGTCACCCATCCAGTTACCGACTTGGTGCCACGTTGCTTAACAATCGCAATCGACTAACACGCGCTGTCGCACTAGGCCACTCGTCCCTCAATTTTCTATTAATCGAAACGGTAGTGGGACAAGGTATTTTGCACATGCATGGCAATCGCATTGGTAACGCACTGAATAGATCTTTGTTTTTCTCTTACTATGAACTTAACTCTATAAAAAAGCTATTTAAAATACAATAAAATTTTACGACAAGATCCCTCAATATCAAAAAGTAAAGTACGGTCCAAACAATAAATGGGCGTAAATGTATCACACTTGCGACAAATCGACGCGACACATGACGGCTAACGACAAAACGGCTTCGAGTGATAGTTTCTACATCGACGAACTCCGTCTTGATCTTTCTATATCCAGATATATTTTGTAAAAAAACTACGACCTCACGGCGCAGCGAAGCCCTGTGGTCATACAAGTGGGAGAACCCGAGTTCGATCTCCGTAAGGGTTATTTTTATCTGTATACTAATATTATAAATGCGAAAGTTTGGATAGATAGATGGATGTATGTTTGTTGCTCAATCACGTCAGAACGGCTGAACGGATGAAATTTGGCACAGAGATAGATTATAGTCTGGAACATAGGCTACTTTTTATCCCGGAAAATTAAAGAGCTTCCGCGGGCGGGCATCAGCTAGTAATTAATAATTTATATATATTAACTATTTCTTAATTTTCTTCGTCAGGATGAGAGGCTTCGACCATGACTATAGGTGCCACCTGGTGCCAACATCACCGGTTTGCCACCCGGATGAACCCAATACCAAATGGCATGACCTGGGAGACGCACTTAGGATCTTGTCGTCTGTAGACGGTCCCAGAGCCCTTTTTACGCAAAATCTATAGGGGTCATATAGACCATGGAGTTCTCGTGTGAGGTCTAAAACAAAAAGTCAATAGATCTTGAGTGTGCAACATTCAACAGATCCGTTGGGGACACGCATATGATTTCAATGAAATCACCGTCTCCGGAGCCATCGGGAGCACGTGCTGGGAACGGCCTCCGAATCTTTCAGCCGTTATCTTTATTCGCGCCTGAGCTGCCTTTAGCTGAGTGGTTCTCAAGTCGTAGGCGTAAAGCGTTCTTTTACTTTCATTTGCTCATAAGAATGCTCTCTTTGGTGGTTCCAAGTGTGTGTGTGAATTGAGTATTCTGATTTCCGAGCATTTAGTTAAATGCTCAGGATTTGACAGAAGTCAAAAAAGTCCGACAAAAAACTCTGTCACTTGCAGCATAGCCGAGGAATTACAAACAGCAAAATTAGCAAAGGCTGCTTTAAAAAAAATATTCTGATACTCTTATCTCTCTATCTGTAGGTTATGCTTTCACGGGTAATCAGAGATAGGTTGCATCCCGGGGAAAACATAAGCCACTATTTATCCCAAAAAGTTGAAGACTTGCCACGGGAATAAAAACTTTAATCCACACAGACGAAGTCGCGGGTATTATATAAATAAAAAAAGCCTTTATTTACTGAAAAATAACACTAGCATGTATCACGTTTGCAATTTCCTCTTTCACTTATACATGTAGATAAACTTACTACTTTAAAAAAATACAAATTGGCTTCGCCATATATTAATTACTAGCTGACGTACGCGTGGATCGAGGTTTTGTGTTTCCCGCGGGAACTCTTTAATTTTCCGGGATAAAAAGTAGCCTATGTGTTATTCCAGACTATAATCTATCTCTGTGCCAAATTTCATCCAGATCCGTTCAGCCGTTGGGGCGTGATTGAGTAACAAACATCCAGCCATACATCCATACCTCCATACCGACATCCATATATCCAAACTTTCGCATTTATAATATTAGTAAGATTTGCAATTTTAACAAAGAGATGTATGATCTTGAAGATGTATGTTTCCGAAATGTCTGTAGGTATATATCTTTTTTCTAAGTAATCATTTAGTTTTTTTTAATGTCCTTAAAATTCCTCCTCCTATAACTTGCGGCCTACCCCAGCGAGGCGGGTCGGTGCTCACGCAATTTATGGCGGTTACCTACGCACTGCGGGATTTATGTCGCGGCCCGTCGCCGGCACTCTCCAACTTACAGTTTTTGTGATAAACCGCCTGATTGAAGACCCCCATCCCCTGCACGAGCCCTGCGTATAACAGCCGCGTATAATACTCCGATGCCAACCTGTATAATATAGTAATCGTCGCTTGTCGTGGTTTTATGAAAGAGCAAGAAGCTATTCTGGGATTCTAACCTGGATTAGACTAAGAGTGATGTCTGACAGCCCTCGATGTGGATATTGACTTTTTAGGAACCCTGTGGACACTTGTTGTTTTTGTGGCATAAAAAGGTATAGAAAGAATCGTGACGGTAGATAGATGGACAAACAGACAGATACACTTTCGCATTTATAATATCACTAGCTAATGCCCACGACTCCTTCCGCATTGAAAAAGTTTTCTATAATTGCCGAGAGAATAATTTAATTTTCCGGAAAAATAATTAGTAGCCCATGTAAAATTTCTCAAATTCTATTGAAACGCATGAGGTCCATTACTATATCCATGCTAAAAATCATGTCGATTCGTTGCTGTAATTGCCATCATGGCAATCAATAATTAGTGTAGTTAATTCAAAAATGAATCACATCCAGGTTTGGAATTATGAGCGTAAATTAGTTGATTAAACATTAATTTTATTATTTGACACATTCTCATTGATCAATGGTCATTATTTAAATTCACTACGGTAATAGGTAGAACAGAACGAAGTTAAATTCGAAACGATCATAATTCATGTATTATGAATGCGAAAGTGTTGGTTCGTCCTTCAATACGTCGCAACAGAACAAAGGGTTGACGTGATTTTTTACATTGGATATCTTTTGAGGCCTGAAGAATGAAATAGGCTACTTTCTATCCCGGAAAATTAAGAAATTCTCGTGGGAATCAAAAAACTTATACTTATCAAAAAAACTTACATAATTAATTCATGTTATAGGCCTATTTGCGTATGGTGATGGATAAGGTTTTTAAGATGCTAACTCACAATATTATATAATATACAGACTCGGTCATTTAAGAACATATAAAATGTCTTAAGTTAAGTTAAGGTAACAATATAACAACAACTAGATCCCTATCCACTCGCAACCAAGGTAAAGATAGGTCTTCTTTCTTGACACTTGTTACTCAAGGCAATGCAGAGCATCGAATGGTTAAAGACTCTGATGTTGCTCTAATCTAATAGTCTAAAGCAGTATTGTGACGTCACGTCACTAAACATAGCTGCCATATGAGCGGGAACTTCTCTGATTGGCGGAAACCACTCGTAACGACTGCTTTGCCGCCTCACGGGTCCAGCGCCATCTGTAGTCATCGAGCGGCGCTAACACTTATGGGAATATAACTTAACTTGTAATTAGTCGGATTTAACTCTTTAGGAGAAAACAAAGTGAAATAACACAAACTTACGTCTTATTCTTGACTGGTGTACAGCTCGTTTGGTTGCTGTCTTCCATACAAATGCATCTGACAAAACAGTTGAAAGTATTTCTTTCATTTCTTGCTAAAAATTAAATTTAAAAACATAAAAACAAACTCAAATTAACCTAAAAACCTCCAAACCGAAGTCGTCCTTCGTAAGCCTCACTTGTACCCGAAATTTGAAAGCTTTTACCCTATTAACCTGTTAAAAATGAAAACTCACTTATCCCGATTCCGTGTTTTAACTCTCTCCCTGTTACAGGACGAGGCTCCAAAGAGACTTGCTGATGTATTGTTATGAATATTTCATGTCTAATATTTCATATTTAAAACTAGGCGCTTAGTTTCCGAGCTCAAATTATTGTAAGGAGCGAGGTGGATAAACCTTCGAGGCTTCGAGAGTCACCTGAATCAAGACCCTTACGTCATAGAATTTAAGCCTTGGGGACATATTATGATATTTACTTAGTAAAAACCTTACATAGTAAATATGAGAATAAAATAAATTCAATTAATTTTGTGTTGCAAAATTTAAATTGAAAATAATTTGCATATTCATAGATAAAATTATGGCTTAGGTTTTTTTTGTCCACTACAAGACTGCGATCCATCCCTTGACTGCGATCTCACCTGATGGTTAGTGATGATGCAGTCTAAGATGATAGTGGGCTAACCTGTTAGGGGCATGGCAGTTATATTAAACCCATACCCCTTCGGTTTCTACACGGCATCGTACCGGAACGCTAAATCACTTGGCAAACTAGCCACGGCCGAAGCCTCCCACCAATTTATTAATTATCAATATATTTATTATTAATTTTCTTTAATATTAATTGTTGTAAAATTCATTTCAAAATATTGTTGTAATTTTGTCACTCTATTGATAGGAGGGAAGGTCACTGAAGCCTAAAACACAGGGTATCCTACATTAGTTTTATAAATTATGGCATCAATAAAACAATTATTTATTTATTTGTTTGTTTAGTATGTCTCTGGGATTTTTTAAAACAAATCGCTCGTCATTTGGCGTGTCCACCTTACCCAATTATGATCGAAATATTTCGATTTCGTTAAGTAAGGAGACTTACATCTTAGAATTAGTCATCGTTAACTCACACAACTTTCCACTTCAATGTGCACAGACCTTTATATTTCTACACGGGTACCTCGAGGATTTGTAGAAATTATTCGTAAAAGATCCTTCTCAAAAGATCGCTTTTAAGAAACTTTAATGAGGTACTTTCATATAAAATCATTTTTCATTTCGTTATATGCGTATATTTACTCTAGTACTCATAAATCTGTAATAGTTAATTTGTAGCAGATTTTTGCACGAATTTTAAATGAACTACGAGTACATTTTACTTTACTTACTGCGTACGCATTACAAGTGTTTTTGTTGATACAACTAGTGGGGGACTTTGGCTATGGCTTGTTACGAGTACCTACCACCCTACCGGCAAAGATGTGCCAAGCGATTTAGCCTAACTTGAAGTGGATAAAAAAAACAATAATATATTATAGGGTATGATAAGCATAAAATCTCTCAAACAAACATTGTACTCGTATCTTAAAATAGAAGGAGCATCATGAGAAATTTGATATATCTACCAATTCGATATATTTTAATGTACATAGGTAATTTCATCCATTGGTTTTTTCTAGCATGTATAATGCAATACAATCATGTACAGCCTCATGGATTGCCTTCGTCACGGCAAACTTGAATCCTAAAATGTATATAAATGTAGAGTAGCGAGCGAGGTTCCGTCCGGATCCGCCGCGAGTCAACTGGAGCGAGTTTTTTTAATTAAACATCAACGCATCAGATACTCCGCCTCTACCACTCTACACCGAGCATCGCCCGCCCGGACCTAGGGATGTAACGACCGTTATGAAAACGTATCAACATCGATGTTTATTTAATTATACATCATGAAATGATGCCTCCTCTCCGCCTCTATCGCTCAGAATCAAAATCAGAAATTATTATTATTTACTGCGTAATACATATATTACAAATACACTCGTTATCATCGCATCTGACCTCATCTAACATCGTTTACCCGGACGTGGAGATGTAACCAAAGTACTAAAAAATCGATGTTTTAATTATAATCGTTGATTGGAATCAACAGATATTTGAACCACTACGGCCAGAAATGATGATAAAGCTAAAATAATAATAATAATAATATAATTGATACAAGCATTTTAAATTTTAATATTTTGGACAAAAGCTGTTTAAAATCATAACTCTTTTGTAAAGAACATGATTAAACATTCACTTAAGTAACAAAAAATTGCATAAATCAAACAATGTATTCACAAGCAAGCTTATTAAGTACCTGTCGTTCTTTGCACATTGCACATGACGTTCGAGATCAAGTCAAAGCAGTTTAAATTTTTTTTACTCAAACATAGGTCATACGCTCTTGACTAACTAATTAGCTAGCTATTTAATGCTCTATGTATTCACTTGTACTATAAATGACTTGATTTAGCTGTCTGTGGCTAAAACACTACTGTGCATTGAAAAGAAATAAAAACATCAATGTAACAATAAGCTACGGACATCCCTAGAAAGTTTCATTCGATAAAATTCCACCTTTTTATTTTAAATCATACAGCGGATATCTTAAATTAATTTTAACAGAATTTTTTATGCATTCGTTTGCAGATTTTGAATAATGCAAATCGTGGACGAGTTTTATGAAATGATAAAATTATAGAGGAAGAGGATTTTGTAAAACGTCAAGGACGTATTTATTCAAAACAGCATTGAGATAGTTTGAAGGATGTTTTCGGAATAAAATTAAAACTATTATTTTTAAATTTTTATACGCTTTAAAAGCTGCATAATTTCGTTTTGCAAATTTCGTTTAAGTACTATTAATTTATTTTGTTTGCTGCTGAGTAGTATGTCTTTGCTCGGGCTTTACCTTTTTTTAAAGATCCTTCTTTATGTTCCCAGCAGTTTAAATTTAACATTGGAATATCAGTCAGTCAGTTAGTCCAATTGAGTTAATGATTTATGTATGTTTGTGGAACAGTTCTTAACGTACCTAGGTATAAGTTTACCGCGTGAGTGAAAAAGTGGCTCATAACAGGAATCAAACTTGGGATAGCCAATTACAGTACCATCAGAGGCGGCAGAGAACTCGCGATAGTAAACAAGGTATTTTTTCGCAAAAAAATTAGTAACATGTAGGTGGAAAGTTTTAATATCACTTGAACAATTTTTGCTAGTTGGTTCAGTAACCTAGTTACAACTAGTGCCGGGTCTCATGCATAAATCCACCCCCCACCTCCCCCGCTCCCCCTGCCTTCACCCCCCCGGGGTTAGCGGCGCGATAACTACTCTGTAATGTTGTTATGACTTCATCCAACACTTGCGTTCCAACTCTGATTGCAAACGTTAACTCGTGAGTATAAGAACATACACACCCAAATTATGAATAATAATAATAATAATTTCATGCTATCAATAGCCCACTGCTGAGCGTGAGGTAGGAACTTTAGAATGAGAAATGTTAGGTCCTTAAGTTCACGCGGGCCTAGTGAGGCTTGACAGATTTTACACATCTTTGTGAACATTTTCTATGGACTCTCGGGTGCAAGCATTTGCAAATCACCTCACGTTGTTTTCTTTCACCATTAGCAATATTATCTAAGTACTTAAAACTCTTGCATATAGAAAACTTGGCATGCCGGAAAAGTTTTTTTTTTAAGTTGTGACGTTTGTTACTAAATTGTTTTTTTACTAAACCTAAAATTATAGTTTTGTAAATCAAATCAAATCAAATGATCTTTATTCAATATAGGTAGGTATACTACACCTATTGACGTCTAGTTATTTATAAAATATAATGGTGATAATAATCAGTAACGGTATCTTAAAACTAAAGCTACGAGGGTTCCAAACGCGCCCTAGTCTGAGAAGAGCCCACAATAAACTCAGCCGGGTTTTTTTTTTCATTGTCACCATTTCACAAATCATCTTAACTAAGGAACCATCAGAGCCATTAGAACAAATCATTGCCAAGCTTCCTTGTCATTTAAGGCAAGTCACCGGCAAGATTTTACGAGGTAAGGTGTGGGGTGCCGCTTGCGCGTCTCGCGGTACGTTTCTCGTAGAGACTGGCGGGGAAGCGGGCAGCGCGATATGTTCTGAAACCGCTTGGCAACGTGCAAGTTCTGGGATTAATTTGAATTAAATAAATATAGGACTTCAGCTTGAAACAAAGTTTAGCAGGTTCTCATTAATACTTCCAAGAGAAATTTATCCATATAAAAATTATGAGCAAAGTCGAAAATTTTATTAATAAAAAAATCTTTTAATTTAGCCCGTTTCAAGATTTTTTTTGATCGAGTAAAGTACATCCTATCGTGTAACAAATTAGCACATTCTTTAGACAATATCTTTAAGTGTAACGGATATTTTTTGTAAGACCGTTATTTAATAGTAAATACCGAAAACATTTGATCTAGCAAACCAGTTTTCACCGCTGAGCTGAGGTGACTCGCCTTAAGTAATCCTTTACATGGTAATAAGATTTTTTAATGAGTTTACGTTTTACATTAACTTTGAACTTATTCAGAGACATCTTCAACATGTCTTCTGGAAGCTTATTGTAGAAGCGGACACTGTTTCCAACAAATGAATTGCTAGTTTGACTAAGCCTAGAAGCAGGCATTACAAGTTTATTTTTATTTCTAGTATTGACATTATGACAATCACTTTTCTTCTTGAATTTATCAATGTGTTTATGCACGTATACTAAATTTTCAAATATATCTATATTGGTTGTGCACTGTCATAATATTGATTGATTTCTTTAAATTTATCTCTGTGACTCTCTACAGGAGTAATTACAGGTGTAATTGTTTTGTCTATCTGTATGTTTAGTAACGGCATCGCAGAGCACAAAAGATTTGAATGCACGTGGAAATATAAATGTTAACAGAGTCCCAGATTATTTGCAGACCAACGATGAAGTGAATATTGACGCACGGAATCCCACTTGCGATTTGTCTCTAACTTAAATACATAGACTATTTTGATACTCTATTATGATAGAGCAGTACGCATTTAATACATTCACTTATTTAGTTTTAAGGGACTCTTATTTTTCTCTAGTATTCTTAAACTAATTTAAGATACCGTTTATTATTATCATCATCTCACCACTAGAATTATACTGTTGTTAAATTCAATGTTTCTTTTTATTCCACTACAAGTAAGCCTTTTACTCTGATCTCACCTGATGGGTGAAGATGCAGTCTAAGATAATAGCGAGCTCCCCTGTTAGGGGTATGGTAGTTATAATATAATATCAAACCCATACCCCTAGTCTGTGTCTGTCGGAAAGCTAAATGGCTCATATGTCTACGTCTTTATTACCGATAAGGTGGTAACTAGCCACGGCTGAAGCCTCCCATCACACCAGAGCAGAGAAAATTCAGAAATTATGAATTCCCATATTGACCCCGCTGGGACCTACGTTAAAACAACAGCGCTCAACTCTGCACCAGGGAAGTCGTCAAAATATTTTATTGGACAGCAAAAAGACAATGTTCAGTGCTTTTTATGACTTTTCACTTTGACTAACAATGGACTTTCTTGAACTTCAAAAATGTAGGTACTCTCAAAAACATTTTTCCAAAGTCAAAGCGGCTTAAAACTCGCCGCAAGATGACAGGCTCAAAGATTTAGAGGCTCCGGAGCCAGTGCGCCGGAATGAGCCAGATAACTCGCGGCTTTCGGAGTTTTAACATTTGTACATTTCAGTTATGGAACTTGCTTACTGAGCCATTTTTCAGTATATAGTATACTTACTTATTATTTAACCGACTTCTAAAAATGGAGGAGGTTAAAACTTCGGCGTGTATCTTCTTTTTACCCGACTGCGGAACGCACAGGGCTATGTGTTCACCCAATACCTAACCATTTTGTTGCCCAACCGCGAATCGAACCCAGGACCTCGTGATCTGGAATCGACCATGCTAACCGCTAGACCAATGAGGCAGAAGTAGAGAATACGTTTTTAATACCTACCACTGCGACTCACCAGTATAATCAACCGAGTTTTTATTCCACAAACTTTCGCGGTAAAAATATGAGATCGATCTATTATTACCCGTTGGAATAATTCCCGTAACTTGGCTATTAGTCGGCAAAGTTGCAGGGAAGCTGTGGGGATACTCTCTATATTATCGTAAATGTGATTTTAAAAGCTCGGTTTTTCAACCTACTTATTGGACATTTTTCGATTGAATTTCATTCAGTTTTAAACCTTGGTATTAGCAATTTATTCTTGTGATCTTTTTTCAATCTTTTTTTTTATTGAAAATAATACAAGAGAACTTAATGCTAGCTAGTCTAACCTAATTTGGTTGCATCTATAAATATGTAGATAAATAACCATGGTTAACCTCAAAGGTAATCGACGAATTGTTATGTTAAATCCATCCCTATTCAAGAAAATTCAGTTCTAGCAATTTAGGTGTAAGTAAATAGGAATATACAAAAGGTTTAGATAACAATTTGCAATAATTATGATGATAGTGTAAGTACTTACCTATATTTTATTTTACTGTAATAAATAAGTTCAACTTTTTACATAGGTACAAATCCCGTTTTAAAGTATTGCTGAAACTCTTTAAATCTCAAAATTTACAGATATCACCTTCTTAAATAATTAAAAGGAAAAGGTGACTGACTGACTGACTGACTGATCTATCAACGCACAGCTCAAACCACTGAAAGAATCGGGCTGAAAGACACAGATATCTGTTATGACGTAAGCATCCGCTAAGAAAGGATTTTTAAAATTAATCGCCTAAAGGGGTAAAATAGGGCTTTGAAATTTATATGAAAAACAAATCTAACGTGAGCGAAGCTGCGGGTAGAAGCTAGTCCTATTTATGAGCTACTGCTCCAATTTGGTTATGTTGCTGTAACGCGGGCCAAATTAATGAGAGGGGTAAAACAGCGTGAACAGATTCGTGTAAAAATATACACAGGGTACGATAAGTCGGAAGTTCTGGTCGATGAGAGCTCAATTTTCTCTTACTATTACTTAAATTTAACTGCCTCACCTGGTGACAGAAAGGTTGGCTCATTTTTTGCGCAAAGAATCAGCCTGGCTGTTAATGCAGCCAGTATTCTTGCCACCATTCCACGCGGGCTTGATTTATTTAGTTATAAGGTCAGGCTAGCTAGCTTTAAGTTCTATATTGTCTTATAATTTTTCATTTCAAAGCAAATATTATCCTTGAGAAAGAGAGGGAGAGATTAGTAATCTCATCTCCACTCGTCCTGTATTTGTATTACATTCGAGAACAGCTCGACTTTGCATGTTTTCGGCTCGCTTCGTTTTAAACTGGGTCATGACAACAATAAAACTACAACTAGATTGGACAAAAATAGACTTTATGACTTACTGACAGAGACGGGAGGTAGTGCAAGAAGTCATTTTATATGAAACGTAGGTTTCGTAAGGTGTATAAGATGCTGAGTCACATGTTTCATGGAATGAGTTGAGCTTCGCACCCGGGGACTACTACGGGACTTGTTCAAGATACTCGAAGATGTCTTACAAATTTTTGTATGAGAAACTGTAGCAGTTTATTTGGGTACCTACTTATTTTTTCATAGATATAAACACACTAGATTTTAGGGGGATGGGTATAACTGCCACGCCCCTAACAAGTTAGCCCGCTACCATCTTAGACTGCATCATCATTTACTATCAGGTAGGTGAGATCGCAGTCAAGGGCTAACTTGTAGTGGATAATTAAAAAAATTTTCATTTTAATATATTTCAGACAGAGATTTTAATATATTTGTAGAACAGAATTGACCTCACAAAAGAAATCGCGTCGAATAAAGCTTGCTCGCATAATTTGGATTGACCTTAACTTGCAGGTAATATAAGTTCATTTGATTATAAAATTTGAGGGCCAGTAGTACCGCCCCGGACGTCGCATAACCGCCTACGCAGCTCCCGGCGGATGTATTATTAGATTTGGGTGAAACCGTCCCGCCTTATTCCCCGTATAGCTTCCATATCTCGTTGCTATCTTATTTAATAAGGAAATGGTATCTTTGTACTTAGTATGTTAGCCTGGTTTCATTAATGTAATTATTTACTATCTTTTTGATTACAATCTGTCTGGCGGAAAGCTTCGGCCGCGGGTAGTAACCACCCGCTCCGCTACAATTCCGTTTAAATTAGGAGTAAATGTTTAATATAACAACTAATAAACTGCTTCCATCTCAGGTTCTATATTTATCACTCACCACTAGGTGAAACGTCGCAGTCAAGGTCTAACTTAGTGGAGCTAAACAAAAAAAGAGTAAAACCTTAGTCTTAGATATCTCTCTGCAGGGGATGGCTGGTTAGCAGAAAGTTATACACTAATAACGAGAATTGATAAAAATACTTTCATCTTGCACTTCTTAAAATATTTTGATTATTTTGTGCAATTGACGAGTTCACCGTAATTCGCGCATTATTGGCGAATATTAAAGTACGATTATATTGAGACAATGTCACTGGCATGCCAGCGCTGGAGAGTCACTAGCTCTGTGCACTTTTTCGTGCCAGAGTTCAAGCAGTGAAAGAGAGCGAAAACACACAGCGAAAAATAAAGATATTATTGTCTAGCAGAAACTCCACGTAATATTATGACAGTGCACAACCAATATAATATATCAAATCAAATCAAATGTTTTTTCCGAGTTTCCGGGTTCACCGAGTTTCTTGCTGGTTCTTCTCGGTAGGAACAGCATTCCGAACCAGTGGTAGATTCATTCGACTATTCATAAGCACTTGTAAAAAGTCTATTTGAATAAAATATTTGAATTTGAATTTGAATTTTGAACTGTCCTGACCCCACTCTATAATTAATCACATAATGGTAGGAGTTTTCTTGGGATGATAATGCGGTAGGTTCCCACGTCCTTCCGCATACGACTCGACTAGGAGTATTTAAACTCTTAGGTTTGTTACGATTATTATCAGAAGTGATATAAAACGGGACCGACGGCTTAACGTGCTCTCCGAGGCACGGAGAAAAAGAAAAGGCCAAATTTTAACCTCCAAATTCGGTCACCCAGTTACCGACTTGGGTCAACGTTGCTTGACAATTGCAATCGACTGATATGCGCATAGATAATATACTATATACGGGGATATGCGTCACAGCTAGGCCATTCGTTCTTCAAGTCTTTAAATAAGTTTATTTTCGAATTACTCCAAACAATTTGACCGGGGACGTCCATGCGTAAGACGGTAAGACCAAAGGCTTTATGTGCTCTCGAAGGCACGATGCACTAATAATTGAGTAGAAAATACAAGGTCACCGACGACGGTTAGGCTCACTCATTTCCATAGCCATATACTTTAGGATTTAGTTAGCAAATATAAAACAACCTGAGTGAAAATAGCTCACTGATTTCAATAGCTACATTGAAAACAAGTAAGAATTTCGTTAGTTACCAATATGAACAACCGATGCGAAGATAACAGAAGTAGCGATGTCTTTTTTAATACATTGGACAGGTGATTCACCTTAGTCTTAAACGAAAGCTTAAAATGTTCTCCTTTGGAATAACTCCGAACACTTTGACCAATTACGAAATAGACTTAAAAATTCCTTTCACACTTTATGCAAAGTTCTCAAAGAGAAACCCGCCAGAGAAGCAAGGAGATGAAAAATCACAAAATAGAGCCCCGCTTAAAAATGGCGTCCATTAATATTATATTTGAAAGTTTGCTTGAATCACTGACTATGAAAATTCATAATATCGAAGCTGTGCCACAAATTTACTTAAGCCTGAGTTCACACTAACGGCTTTTTGTTTTTAAAACTAATTGATTTTACGACAAACCAATTATTTTCATTCAAGAACCACATAATAAACGCGAAAGTATGTTTGAATGTTGGTTTATCCTTCAATCACACCGCAACGAAGTAACGAACCGACGTTTTTTGCATTGATATAGGATTATAGCTAAAAATCTGGAGAGTTCCCACTTATTTGTTTTGTACGTAATTTTTAAATGATACTATCGTGATTCAAACTTTCACGGAAGTGTCAACACCAACAGTATAATAAAAATCTGAATCTGATGTAATATAGATTTGATAAATATTTAACAGATTGATAATTATTATATTTTTTACTTAAGGCCCTGTGTAGCGTAAAAGGGGGTTTCTAAAAGCAGTGTATCCATCAAACGGTGACATAATGTATGCTTGTAAAAATAATGTGCTGTTTTCAAGACCTTTGAGCAGCCATTGACGCATCTCAAAACACAATTTAAAAAAAATCTCTGCATTGAAATTTATTTTAAACATACCTCTTAATTTACCTTTTAAAGCAATTTTTCTTCTTATTGAAACCAATAATTAGCTCTAGAAATATAAGATATCATATAATTAAGGCATCTTATCTCAGTGACCGCATTCAAACGGTATGTGTCAATGATGTGAAGTCGTCCGGATCAGCCTCACTTTTGGGTGTTCCTCAAGGCTCTATTCTGGGTCCCTTCATCTTCTTGGTGTATATAAATTATTTACCATACTACGTCCAAAATACTTGCGATAATGTGCTATATTGTGCTGACGACACGTCCTTGATTTTTAAAGTTGATAGAAACAAGGACAATTATGAAGACGTAAATAATGCAATTTCTCAAGTCACTAACTGGTTAACTGTAAACAATTTACTTTTAAACGCAAAGAAAACCAAGTGCATTGAATTCGCATTGCCTAATACCAAGTCCACAGGAAACATAAATTTAACTGTAAATAATGATATTTTAAAAATAGAAGAGACCACTGTGTTCCTGGGGGTGACCTTAGATTCAAAGCTTCAATGGGACACTCATATATCAACTCTGGCTGGAAAACTCAGCTCTGCTGCTGCTGCGCTGTCAGAAAAATTCTACAGTTTACTGACGTTGAAACTGCAAAAATTGTATATTTTGCTTACTTTCATAATATTATGTTTTACGGAATTTTACTATGGAGTAAAGCAACAGATATTCAAAAAATTTTTGTATTACAAAAAAGGGCAATACGTGCAATTTATAATTTAAAACCGCGCGAATCCCTTAGAGAGAAATTTAAGGAAATAGGTATTCTTCCTCGCAATATATTTATAGTAATTTAATCTTCGTAAAACAGCACATTCGTAATTACAAAAAAATATGCGATCTGCATGATAGGCAAACTAGAGGCCGCCATAAGCACGTGACTCCATCGCTCCGCCTCAAGAAGGTCCGAAGGTCGTTTGTGGGAATGAGCATTCTATTTTATAACAAAATTCCACAACCTATCTTAAACTTGCCTTTACACAAGTTTAAGAAGTCCATTAAAATTAAGCTCCGGAAAAAGGCTTATTATACTGTTGAAGATTATATACGTAAATGACAAAGGAGCATGGATTTGACTCGCTCCAGCAATGCTAAGGACAGCTGTTACATATGTATTTTACAAATTAATGAAATTGTAAATTATTATTTATTTATTTTCAAAAGAGCAACCGCCGAGTTTATTGCTGATTCTTCTCGGTAGGATTAGAATTCCGAACCAGTGGTAGATTCACTTGACGATTCAAAAGTACTTGTAAAAGTTTATTTGAATAAAAATAATTTTGAATTTTGAATTTGAATTTGATAAAATTCATATTTCTAAATCAAACACATTGTCGGTTTTATTTGTATTGAAAAGTAAATATAATTTTTTACTAATTATTTCATGCATTTTTTGCGACAGGCGCTTGCTCAATTTCACCCCCGCGCGCCTGTGTTTTTCATCTCGTGAGCTCACAGCGCCTTAATATACTTTTATGAAGAAAAATATATGAACATTCAGCTTAAGATATCCTGTTCTTTCAAAATCCCTTGCATAAACCGAGCTTTAGTTTCATCGTTAGTTTATGAAAATTCATAATATCAAAGCAGTAAAACAAATTTACCGGCGAAATGATGCATTTCCGAGACGCCAGCCGGCATACATATTCAGAGGCGGGCGACGGAAACAAAGGCACAGGAATGTTTTATAAAAGCGCAATATTTCATTTAATTCCTTGGAACGACTATTTGTCATCGCGCGTGCAATGCGGTTCACAAATTGTACACCATTTTTGACAGTACTGTATGTTAAAAGCGGTGATGGCCTAGCGGTTTTGAGGTCTGACCTCCTATTCGGTATGATCTTCGGCAATGCACTTCTAATTTTTCGAAATAACGTTTTAAGCAATTAAATATTACCTACATGCTGCATTTGGTTAGCGTGATAGGCTATGGCCATCCCATCAGAGAGGAGATTCGTGCATTGTAGTGGGCTGGCGATGGGTTAAAATGATGATTATGATGATGAAGTTTACGTGCTAACCACGATATTTAAAATAGCTAACCTACCAAGATTTTTTAGGGGTGGGATTTAAATAAATATTAGAGAAAACTTGCATATAAAAAACCTCTCCGCTCGTAAAGTTCGAAGAACCGAAAGGCAGTGGGACTCAAGCTGCTTGAATGACGACTTCGCACATAAAAATGCAGAGTTGGAATACCCCCCCCATTAGTTGCGTGGATAGTCTCAATCCAGTTATTGGGAGCCGCTGGAAGCAAGCGGTACAATACCGTATTCTGCGGTGATCCTTACATGAGATCTTCAGTCGCCGGTGCAAGGGACATGATACCTTGACAGAATGTTAAAAATACGACGTCAAAACTGGAACCGCAATTCCGGTGCTACATCGCAAGAACATTAACTATTTATGAGTCGCGCAAGTTGTGAGAAAGTCTGGCTCGGAGCCATTTTTTCCGGCAAACTATTTATTACAAGTAATAATATTACACTTAGCCTCGTGACAAATATCCCATAGATTCAGATCGGGGATAAGATGGCGGCCGGCGCCAAATCTGTGAATAACGAGGACATTACGCGGGAAATAGTGAGAGCTGAACTATTTTCATACCATTAAAATAAACATGTCATGCCCTTTTTTTCTATTGTTTTTTTTTAAATTTTAGCCGGGTAAATGAAAGCGGATAGTGAAGCGGTGACAGCCTTGTGGTTAAGACACAGAATAGGTATTTAGTAATAAGTTAAGACACCCGACCTCCTGCACGGGGTCGCGGGTTCAATCTACAAGGACGTATCTCCAACTTTTCGAAGTCGTGTGCGTTCCATGAAAACACCGTGAGCACACTTCACACACCTCTGAAAAATCTTATGTACAACTCTCAGGCATGCAGGTTTGCTCACGATGTTTTCCTTTACCGATAAATCAAGTGATACCTATTCATTTTTTTAAAACGAATGTTGTTCCGAAAAGTTGAGGTGTGAATCTAGGGATCGTACCCCAGACCATTTCTAAGCACATACGTGTACTGATAAGAGGTTTAAAATTTAATACTAGAGGAACTATAGAAACTATAAATTTGAATCATTAAGCCATCGAAAATTTCAATTTCATCAAATAACACCAATAAAAATGAATATTCGCTAAAGCGTCAACATGAAAAACGCTCATATTTCTTAATTAAAATCTAAAGATTCATCAAGTAGCCGGCGCAGAAGACATCCGAAAAATTCCCGGCTAAGTGATCTACGAGATAATGAGGGGGATGCTGAAAGAGGGGAGGGGTGGGTTATGCAATTAAATCATTGCGGAGAGTTTGCGCATAATTCCCTTTCGATGGAGTCAGTCCTGCAGGTGTTTCGGGATGGCAATTTTAATTAGGTTTGTTCATTGCTAATTGTTTCATAATTATCTGTTTTAGATGTCTAGAGTCACAAATTTCATTATACTATAAAATAAATCAAAATTTAAAATACGCAGTTTGGTGGAATATGTGTTGAATATTTGACATTGTTGTATTTCCATACTTCCATACTAATATTATAAATGCGAAAGTGTGTCTGTCTGTCTGTTACCCTTTCACGGCTCACCTATTTAATCAATTTTGATGAAATTTGGTAGGTACAGGGATAGGTTGTATCCCGGGGAAGGACATTGGCTACTTTTTATCCCGGAAAATTCAAGAGTTTCTGCGGGAATCAAAAAAATGATCTCTTCAACCGATTTTGATGAAATTTTGTATAGGGATAGTTGGTATCCAGGGGAAGGACAAAGGCTACTTTTTATCCCGGAAAATTAAAGAGTTCCCACTGGAATCAAAAAATCTTAATCCATGCGGACGAAGTCGCGAGCATCATCTAGTTTCTTAATAAATAAAAAAAAGAGAAGAACTGTCTCACAGATATTTTTGAACTTACCGCTCAAACATGCTCAAACTCGTAACTTTTTTATAATTCAAGCTAAAAGTCGTGTAGCTTTAAGGTCGATGACAAGGGTCTGCCCGCGAAATTCAAATTTAATTTGGTTTTTCACAATTTGTAAACTAATACGACAAAGTAGGCTTATGGCATTCAAATTGCGAGCGTAGGAATATCATCTTCACAGGTTTATATAAAAATCTTTACTTGAAAGTGTCCAGTTTAAGAAATTAGTCAAAATAATGAGTTTGACGTGAGTTACTCACAAATTAGTCATTAATTTGACTAATTTCTTAAACTGGGCACTTTCAAGTAAAGATTTTTATATAAACCTGTGAAGATGATATTCCTACGCTCGCAATTTGAATGCCATAAGCCTACTTTGTCGTATTAGTTTACAAATTGTGAAAAACCAAATTAAATTTGAATTTCGCGGGCAGACCCTTGTCATGCACCTTAACGCCGATTCTAATGCCATAGCGAAAAATCACCGAAACTTTACCTCTAGGTATGTTAGTGCAGGGGATACACAATGTTCACAGGCGTTCCGAATATTTTCAGTAGTTAATTGACCGAGCGAAGCGAAGGTCTCTGAGTCTACTTGGGTGAATTGGCACTTGTCCGTCCGTCCGTCCGTCCGTCCGTCCGTCCGTCCGTCCGTCTGTCAGAGCATTATAACTTCTGAATTACTGAACGCAATTACTTCAGCTTTAGATATAATATGTAAACCAATGGCCTCCCGCCGAATATGGCTTAAAAAATAATAAAAATCTTTATTTCAGGGGGGCTCTCATAGAAGCGAATGCGAAGTAAAATATTTTTTATAAAGTTACATAGGGTTGCGGTATATCATTTTAAAGATAATTAGGAATAGAGTCCAAAAATATATTTATTTTAATTTTTCCCCCTAAATTGACGAAATGGTGGGCTTTCAAAGTGGAGATTTTCTAACGTCCAAAGATGACCTCAGAACTCTAAATTTTCTGAAAGGATGAGCCTGAAACTTGATCAATTATTTCAATTGTATCCTGTACTTGAACAACAAATACTAAAATTAGATAAATATTGTAAGGAAACGGAATTATTTAATTTTTAATGAGCTTCAGTATTTTTAACAGAACTTCACATTTATGTCAATAGATGGCGCCGCGAGGTCTCAGTTCGGGGCGAACCACTAGTAATAATATAATGTGATAGAGGCGCGCTGCGCGGCGCGACGCAATCCGGGATGCAAATGTTCGCTTTGTGAAATGCCAATCGTGTTGTTGCAGGCGGTGCCGCGGTATACGCTTGTTTCGCGCTTCGATGCTGCGTGCTACGCACTTGCCCGAAAAAACGCTGCAGTTTTAAAAAGAAATACTGATGAAATTCGATGTTCTGAAATAAAATTATTATTTTTAACGACATAAACTAATAGAAATACAACCCGATTTAGGGTTTGTTAGTTAAATAAGAAACACTTTTAGTTTCAAATAGTCCGCTGGTCCTTTAATCCGACGATCCATCGGTGTGTCACAGCCTTTTATAAAATACAATATAAGAGTTGTAGCTGAAATGCTGTGCAGTTATAGAAACCTGTTACCGCTGTAAGTCTCATTATATTTTAGAAAAAAACTATTCAGGTTGCCTCTACGATTGTTATTTGAGAAATTCTTCTCCTGAAAAAGAAAATCATGAGCCACTTAAATTATTGTATCGCTTTAAGTTCCACCACGTCGATAACATATTATTTGAAATCATATTGAAACGTAGTCAGCGTTTAGAAAAAGTTTTCCTTAAGTTTAGGAAATAATGTCGGTCAAATTTATAACAACAACCATGACATGGCACTACCCCTATTGACACGTTTTGCCTTATTGTATCATGCATATTATTTGCATAAAACGTATTTTGAAAATTGAAAAAAAATGGCAGTTATAGGGAATTATTTCAATTATTTAAACTAAGGCATTAAAGTTTAATTATAAATATGGTATATTTATATTTAAGACCTTTTGTCTTCGTAACAACGTGAGCATGTCGGTGACGCGAATCCACAAGTTTACCCCCTACCAAAAAGTGGCCAAAGAAGTTTTCACTTCAAAATATATTGAAATCGGTTCTGATTTGACGGAGTTATTCTTTTTGAAGTCGGTCAAAAACGTTGCCGTTTTTTCTGTCCCGTGCTCCGGCCACGTTATGATGTCGGTAATAAAAAGCCAGCAATCAGCGGTTTTTATTGCGCGACCATTTCCGTGGCGCCGCCGCTTTGTTTGCGTTTGTTTATACTCTTCTACTACCAATATATAGATTAACTAGCTGATGCCCGCGACTTCGTCTGCGTGGAATAATTTTTTTAAATTCTCACGGGAACTCCTCAACTTTCCGGGATAAAAAGTAGCCTATGTCTCTCTCCAGGCCCATCCGTTCACGTCGATCCGTTGCTCCGTTGCAGCATGATTGAAGGACAAACCAACAAACCAATAAGCCCACAAACTAACAAACAAACACACTTTCGAATTTATAATATGCATATATACCTACTCGTATTATATATATATATATATATATATTTATGATTGCATGCTTGTTGCCGTTTAGAATATTTAACATTATGTTACTACTTGACTGATTGCTAGTTGATGCACGCGACTTCGTGGGCTTTGATTTAGATTGATTCAAAATCCCAGAGTGTGATAACTTTTTGTGCAGAGGTTTTTGCTTTAAGAAAGAGGCAGGCTTTACTCACTTTTACAAGGTATGCGTGGCAGTATTAATAAAACCAGTACCCTTTTGCACACATAACAGATGTGTGGAAAAGGGTACTGGTCTACCCAGACGAGTCGCCGCTCTGTAACTCAATAGTGATTGAGTCAGGAATTTTCTTATCTAATCACTGATTGCCTTATCAGTCATCGCAAGGCAAAATGCCCTTGGACCTAGAAAGTTTTAAACTGTGATTCTTTTTATAATGTCGAAAAGGAATAAGGCCATCCAAAATACTCTTGTTAGCAAAGCCACGAGCGGTCTTGTAAAAAGTGAATGACTGACTGACATGTCAGTGCACAGCTCAAACCACTGAATGGATCGGAGAGAAAATATGCGTTTAAATGTTGAACGAAAATCGAATTCAACGTAAGCAAACACACAGGCTAGAACTAGTCAGTATTAAGATGAAAATATAGATCAGCAACCAGTTTTCCTCGAAACGTTATAGCGTAAATATCGTTAAATTGGAGAACACTCGATGTTCAAAGTTAACCATAAACTAGTTCCATACAAAGCGCAACATTTACCATAGACTAGAGTATGGGGCACAGAGAATAGAGATACAGCGTGGAGTGTACCTAATGCCGAGACAAAGTGGGCTTTGAAACTAAAATCGCAATAAACCCTGTTCCGCCACGCGCCGTAATAGTTCGTGAATAGTTACGAGGGTGCTTCAGTATACGCTGTTATTTTTTTGGCAAAACTTAAACAGGACAAGACAAAACGTCTATATGAAGAGACCGCGTCAGAAAGGATGCGATATATCCCCAGATAAATCAACTACTTTATCTTATGTCAGTCTATATAAAAGTCCTTAACGTAACGTAATGTACTTATTTTTTTGTATCTAATATTATGTTTTATCCGACTACGGCAAAGCCAAAAGAAAAGTTTATGATGTTAGCAGTCTATGTGTATGTATGTAGGTACGTTAGAAACTAATTTACTTTGGAGGGTCCCTCGGGAATTAAAGAAAACTTAAAGTAATATTTTTTTTAATGTTAATTATTTTAAATTTAAATATGTAAATATTTGTTTCTCTGACTTTCAAACTCGTATATACGAAGTTTTCAAAGACAAAAGGCAGTGAAGAGGGTCTGACTTCCAAACTCAAATGTACGATTAAACTGTTTTTTTTTTTGCGAGTCCACTATTTCGATTTACCTTGAACACAGTTTAAGAAAGTTTATTGTGGCTTCTCATCAAGTAGAGCAGCGTACAAACTTTGGTCTTTGTGTAAAGTTACTCTGTGTTTAGTTGGAGTTAAACACGGCCCATATATCGGGGTATGCGGCGTGTGGAGTTTTGAACTTTCGGCTACTCTATGGCGCAAAGGTAATCTTTCTCCTACTAATAATTATTATTAATACCTTATAACTTTAATAAATTAATTCAAAATATTAAATTCACAATAAGGTGGTATTTTCAAGTTGAACTAATCGACGTGATTTTGACTCGCTTTTAAACTTCACTTGTAATTTATTAGCTAACTAGATAATGCCCGCGACTTCATCTGTGTGGAATAAGTTTTCTCACTGGAAAGCCTTAATTTTCTAGGATAAGAAGTAGCCTATATCATTCTCCAGGTCCTCAACTATAACAAAACAAAAATCACGTCAATCCGTTGTCATATTGCGGCGTGATTTAAGGACAAACCAACAAACAAACACAATACAAAGCATGGTTTTTATGTTTTGTAAACATGGTTTTGTTTTTAGATATGCAATTTTTTACAAGGTAAACCTAAAAGACGGTGAGTGGCGAAAGCTACTGTTTCAAAAACCGTATTTTTAAAACCAAAATCCACACAGATGAAATAGCTTGAATCAGTTAGCTAGTTTAATAAAATGTGCTTCAGTAGAAACGTTTTCAATGAAAATAATATGAAAGAAATACCTCTTTAGCAAGCTGGCCGCATGCCGCATTGCGCTAGATGCAATAACACCTTGCCGCCTGTCACTGTCTGGACCCCTGGAACAGAGGCGAGCAATCTAACTGTCTCGGAGACCACGCTCTACATATCGACTGGACAAACTGACTTTACTGCAAGTAAATAGAACATAAGTCTACTTTGTGTAAGCACGTTTCAGTATCCAAAATTTTAGGGTAGTTAAACAGGGATAGTTATGGAACTCTTATAGTTTCATCCTGTACGTCTGTCCGTCTGTATGTCACAGGCATTTTTGTAATCGCGTTCATGAGCTGTACTTGTAATTTAGTTGAATTTAGTACTCTAGAGGAGCCGTACTAATGGTAAATATTCTGTACTTCTACACAAAGGCACATTCAAATTTTAAAAAAGTATTTTCAGGATACCTCTGGCATAGAATTAGAAATATTCAGGTATACAGCCCTCTGTTATTTAATCTATGGTAAAGCCGCTATTATAGCACAGAATAGGTAATTTATAGTTGATTTTGATGATAGCGGGTTGGTGCGGGTTGTTACGTTCCCTCAAATATGGTCGAGCGAAGCAATGGCTGGATCATGCGTCATGCTCGTGAACGGGTGCCACCGGCGGGAATGGGGCTACTTTCTGTCTGCCCGTCTTTGACATGAATTGAATAAACAAATTTAAGAAATCCATTAAAAGTATGCTCCTGAAAAAAGCTTATTATACTGTTGAAGATTACGTAAATGATAGAGGAGCATGGATTTGATCGCTCCAGCAATGCTGGGGACAGCGGTTACTTATGTACACATTGATATAGTACTTAATTGTAAATGAATTATTTAAAAAGAGCAACCACCGAGTTTCTTGCTGGTTCTTCTCGGTAGGAATGGCATTCCGAACCAGTGGTAGATTCACTTGACGATTCAAAAGTACTTGTAAAAGTTTATTTGAATAAAAAAATATTTGATTTTGATTTTGATTTTTGATTTAAAAAGGGCTGTGACTCACAAACTGGCAGACGCACTGGACTAAACTACTTTGGATCCTGCATGGCTTTACTACAAACCCTAAAAATGTACTCGTAAAGCATTGTATGGTAGAATGCACGATAGCACTTGAACAATATGCAATATCGTATCCCGGCGCTATCGACACCCGGGCAACGGTACCTCGTAGCTCGCTTGAGATGAATGACTTTGTATTTTACCTACATAGACCTATAGACTGAACTTATACTTGAACTTAGATACTAGAACTTAGATTGAACTTAGATTTTCTAAGTCCATGCTTGTCTACTTCTCTAGTTGTAATACAATTACGTTTCCTTTTAACAAGCTTTTATTATTCTTCTACGAGTTATCCCTTGATTGCGGTCTCAATTGGCGGTAAATGATGATAAGTGATCAGTCTAAGATGATAGTGGGCTAACCTGACAGTAATAGAAGTATGTGATGCTGGAAAGCTATTCTTCCAGTAGGACAAAATACTAAATATGAACTGAATGAAATTGAAAGAATGAATCATTAACTATTCTTTTTATTTTACAGTATTTAAAGATCACGTCACGCAAGGCCAACGTGGAAGACTATAGCCTGAACTAAATCTGGGTGTGCCATCTTGATAGCACACGGTGAAAAGATGATGACGATTTATTTAGAGTACCTACTTGCCTAAAATATAGTGAACTAGACGATATTCGCAACTTCGTTCACATGGATAAGGGTTATTTTTTATTCCAGCAGTAAGTATTTAATCATCTGGGATAAAAAGTAGCCTTTTATCTATCCTTCTCGTAGATACAAACTATTTCTGTACCAACTTTCGTCAAAATCAGCTGAACAGATGGGCCGTGACAGCGTAGCAGATAGACAAACACACTTTCACATTTATAACATTAAGCATGGATTGAAAATATATATTTTTTGCAAGATTTTTTTATTCTTCTATACGTGTTAGCTTTAGCAATTTAATCAAGAACCGACAAAAGAAAGTAAATGGTGGCGGTGACATTAAAGAAATGCTTCGCCACCTCGCTGCAATCGCACCCTACTGCGCTTTATCCCAATAACTCCTTTCGAGATTTACCCGACCGATTCCTCCCCCCTACCCTAATACCCTCCCCCTGCTGCTACCCTCCGCATTCCAGAAGGGAGAACTTTTCAACTAATCAAACTGTCTTAAAGCCCACCTCGAACATATCGACTGCCCAAAATTATTCTTGTCTGTATTCCTAGTTGGAGTACTCTGTTACCCTAGCACAAGTTTTTAGGCTCAAGGTATATTGCCGTTGAATTCTTCTCAGTAGAATCTACTTTCCGAACCGGTAGTAGAGTCATAACATTTCATAAGCGCAACAAATTTTAATACGTGAAAATTTCATTTATTTCATTTTGAATCCTAGCGCAGCGACGCTACTGTTAAATTTTTTCCAAGTAAGTTGAACCTTGATATTTTGACGACATTTCCGTAGTGCTTTGCAAAATTTCGTTACACAAATTTCAATTATTGTGCTTTATAAAAGGTTATTAATATTAGAATATTTTAGACAAAATTTTAGTGCAACACTGCAACACTAAGCTTTATAAATTTGGAAAAAGTTTAGTACGTAATAGTGATATTTTAATAGCCAATTGTAGTTTTTTTTAATGAGTTTCATTTACTAACCTAACCATCATAGCCTAACCTAATAACTATTTATATCATGCCCGCGTGGAATGGTGGTAAGAATGTTAATTATTTTTAAAACTTATATTATGTCATCACTATCTAAGGGTATTGGTAAATTTTGTCAACCTGCAATAGTGAAACTAGTGCTACTAGTGAAATACTTCAAAGTTGTCGAGACGCGGCTTGCACTAGGGGTGGTGAACTCCGACGCAACAGACTAACTTTCCACAGAGACAAGTTTGCGCCGCTGCTCTTCTTGATGAGAATTGTCAAGTGACTTCCGGAAACTGTGTTAAAGGTAAATCGAAACGTGAGCACCCACCGAAAACTAAAGAAACCCCGCATGCTCCTAAACTTTTGGGATTCGGTTTTGAAGGATCCTCAGATACTCAAGATAGATAGATGAATACTTTATTGCACACAAGAAATAATATAGTGTAGAGTTATAACTAAAAACTAGGTATGAAAAGGCGGCCTTATTGCTTATTGAGCAATCTCTACCAGGCAACCTTTGGTGAGAGGATAGAACAAGATGTGTAGGGTAGTGTGGCACAATAGAATACACGTTATTATTAGTAGGTAAGCACATACTATAATACATAATAGACGTATTATATATTAACACATTACATATAAACAAAATAAATAGATAAATACAGATAACAATATAATATATTATAAATAAACATACATAATAGTACATAATATAATGATGATGGCACACCGATCAACGTGCATTCTACGAACCATACCTGCAAATCAAATCTAAACTCAACAGATGACACATTTTGATAGTTCAAATCCCATTTCATTGCATTATTTTCGCACCAAAGGTACTCCAAGCAAACTTTAAGTTTCGTTGTGTTAGAGACATTCCAGAAGTAGGTATCTATGAGAAACTTTTATTATATTTGTCAAGTACTCTCATTTGGAACTTGCACGAGTAAACGTGTAGAGGTTCCACGAGAGATTTAATGTAATTAGATTAAAGTTGGCTAAACTTAAAGTTAATATTCATTTGATCCGGCCACGATTGCTATCGTTAAGCTCCAAATCAAAATGCGATCTAAACACAAAAGTATTCAATAACCGCTGAGTCTGCCGGCAGGAGACAGAATTACCATCTTTCAAATACTCGTATTTATACTAACTATTTTCAATGCGGCGTCCGTATCCGCAGATTAAATCGAATGACAAACGAGTCAAATTGACAAATATTATACTTCCTGTTTCATGAGATATAATGACAAACAGTAATAACGCTAACAGTTAAGAGTTGATGCATCAAACCCTGGTTAATTTTTTTAAATTTTGAATATTAACCAACCAAGTCCACCAAGTGCAGTCACAAATAGAAATTGTTGATGGTAAGCGATGATGCAGTCTAAGATGGTAGCGGGCTAACATGTTAGGGGCATGGCAGTTATATTAAACCCATAGCCCTTCGGTTTCTACACGGCATCGTACCGGAACGCTAAATCGCTTGACGGCACGTCTTTGCCGGTAGGGTGGTAACTAGCCACGGCCGAAGCCTCCCACCAGGCCAGACCAGGGAAAATTCAGAAATTATAAATTCCTAAATTGACCCTGCCGGGGATCGAACCCGGGACCTCCGCACGTTAAGGCAACAGCGCTACACACTGCGCCACGGAGGTCGTCAAAATTGTTTGTTTTGTTTGTTTTAAATTCTTTATTGCACATACGTAGATTACAATGCAATGTAGATTGCAATGTAAGTGATGATGCATTTAAGATAATAAGGGTAACCTGTTAGAGGCATGCCAATTATTCTTTAAACTCATACGTTTCTACACGGCATCGTACCGGAACGCTAAATCGCTTGACGGCACGTCTTTGCCGGTAGGGTGGTAACTAGCCACGGCCGAAGCCTCCCACCAGGCCAGCCCAGGGGAAATTCAGAAATTATAAATTCCTAGATTGACCCAGCCGGGAATCGAACCCGGGACCTCCGCACGTTTCAATGTAGTCAGGTTTTTTTTTAATTTTCATCATCACCCCTCAGATAGGTGTGCGATCAGCAGTACTCGCACGTACCTTTATTTAGACTCGGAATGAAAAGCTTGACTTAAGTAGGATTCACGTCGGGGAGCAGGCTGCGGGGCCCGCGCCTGTCGAACCCGGTTTACGGAGTTGATAAAGTAATAGTTTCGGGGGACACGATTATTTTAAGAGCGGGGGAACGATTTTGCAGATCCTTGCACAAAACAAGTAATAAAATTAAAAATTTTAAAAAACCCACGACGAACTGCTGACCTCCATTGAAACAACAATTAGAACTTAACAAAAGTATATATTATAAAATAATATCTAAAACACAAAAATGCATATTTGCCGGCTCAGTAGTTTTTTTGACCAGCGTGGTGGACTATGGCCAAACCCGTCTCATTTCGAGATAAAACTTGTGCTTAGTAAGGTGTCATATTATAGTGTTAAATTATAATATTCTGATAAAAATTGTTAGAAAAAATGTGATCACTTAAGGAGTTCCTGTGACCACTTTTTGGCTCCATCATGAGACCCTGGGCAGCATCTAGGTACAAAGCGCTCGTCAAGACAAATCAAAAGAGTCCAAATACGACGGGTTTACGATGAGAATTTAAGGAGTTCCCATGACCACCTCCTGGCTCCATCATGAGACCCTGGGCAGCATCTAGGTACAAAGTGGTAGTCAAGACAAATCAAAAGAGTCCAAATACGACGGGTTACGATGAGAACTTAAGGAGTTCCCATGAGCACCTCCTGGCTCCATCATGAGACCCTGGGCAGCATCTAGGTACAAAGCGCTCGTCAAGACAAATCAAAAGAGTCCAAATACGACGGGTTTACGATGAGAATTTAAGGAGTTCCCATGACCACTTCCTGGCTCCATCATGAGACCCTGGGCAGCATCTAGGTACAAAGTGCTAGTCAAGACAAATCGAAAGAGTCCAAACACGACGGGTTTACGATAAGAACTTAAGGAGTTCCTATGACCACCTCCTGGCTCCATCATGAGACCCTGGGCAGCATCTAGGTACAAAATGCTAGTCAAGACAAATCAAAAGAGTCTAAACACGACGGGTTTACGATGAGAACTTAAGGAGTTCCTATGACCACTTACCAAATCACGATTGCAGCTCAGCTTGATTGTCTATGGTCCTAAAACCTGGAACCTTCTCACAAGCTATACATATCGAATGCAAAACACCTCATTTCAATCGGCCTAGTATTTTATGAGAAAATAGTAACATATTGAAAAAATTAAATCATAAACTACAGCTCAGCTTGGTTGTCTATGGTCCTAAAATATATCTAAGAACCTTCTGACAAGCTATACATATCTAATGCAAAAAACCGCATCTCAATCGCCCCTGTACTTTTTGAGAAAAATGGTAACATATTGAAAAACTAAAATCATAGACTACAGCTCAGCTTGGTTGTCTATGGTCCTAAAATATATCTAAAAACCTTCTCACATAATATACATATCTAATGCAAAAAACCGCATCTCAATCGGCCCAGTACTTTTTGAGAAAAATGGTAACATATTGAAAAACTAAAATCATAGACTACAGCTCAGCTTGGTTGTCTATGGTCCTAAAATATATCTAAAAACCTTCTCACAAGCTATACATATCTAATGCAAAAAACCGCATCTCAATTGGCCCAGTACTTTTTGAGAAAAATGGTAACATATTGAAAAATTAAAATCATAGACTACAGCTCAGCTTGGTTGTCTATGGTCCTGAAATATATCTAAGAACCTTCTTACAAGCTATACATATCTAATGCAAAAAACCGCATATTAATCGGTCCAGTAGTTTTCCAGGAAAACGGTAACAAAAAAGTGCACAAACAAACAAACAAACAAACAAACAAACAAACAAACACACAACCTCTTAGGGCAAACACATATACCGTCTCCGTTTCGTCGAGGGTAATAAATCAACTGAAGAGATTTACTACGAGACAGCGAGTTTGAAATTTCTTTGAATATTTTGTTGTCAAAAAAATAACCACAATTTGTCATTCTAATATTATAAATGCGATATTTCTTGTTGATTTGTTATTCTATCACGCCGCAACAGAGCAACGGCTCGACGTGAATTTTTGCGTGGGTATAGTTGAGAATCTGTAGAGTGACATAGACTACTTGACCGGGATAAATCCCGGAAAATTAAGTTCCAGTGGGAATTTAAAAAAACTTAAACCACGCGGACGAAGTCGCAGGTGTCATGTACTTTTTATATACTTTTGTAAACGCAACATTTTTTTTATTTGTATGAACAGCAAGCAAACGAGCAAACGTGTCTCTTGAAGTTAAGTGATTATCGCCGCCCATGAACACTTACAGTAGGTACCAGAGGAACTGCCATTGCCACGTTGCCGGCTTCTTGTTGGAAGTGGTGGTAGAAAACTATGACCTAAGATATAATAAATATAATACATTAAGGACAAAACAGCACACATACACTGTAAAACAGCACATCCATAATTGGCTATTTGACAGTTTTCGGAAAAATGCTTAAAAATGTACGTCGGTTCATTTTATACCTCTTACAATTAACTTTTTCTCAAAAAAAGCGTTATTTATTAGAAAAAAATACATTTTTAATACATTAATTTTAAATTCGCGCGAAAACAGCCGGTCACGTGACATTTGCTAGCTGTGACGTCATAGCTCAAAATAAAACAAAGTTAACTATACGACGCTCCAAGTTTTATTTAATTTTAAGTGGAAAGTTTACAGCTTTTTAAATGCAATTGTGGAAATTACAAGCTACAAGACTTGTGTAGAAATACAATAAATAATAGTAGTAGTAGTAGTATAAGTCTTTATTGCATCTTAACACATCGGTACAAAATTATGCATACAATACAAAAGACAGGAAACTGTGGTAAAGCGCAAAGGCGGCCTTATCACTAAAGTGATATTTTAAAGGCAACCCGAGCGTACAAAGCTGATGACACTGGGTCTAGGAGCTCATGTGGTCGATGCACATAAAAGAAAAATAAAAATAACAAAAGTATAAAATAAAATATACTTACATAAACATACAAACTATAGTTTACATATAAATTACACATATAGATACTACAATAACTAAATATAATACATATTATAAAATATATATTGTTATCATACACTTACAAGTACATTACATAGATAAATAATGATTTTTTAAACGACGTTTAAATATATATATCGATTCGGAGTGACGAATTTCGCGGGGTAATGCATTCCATAATATTACTGCTTTTACAGTAAAAGACTCACTGTAACAATGGGAGCGAGATGAGGGTATCGCAAGCTTGTTATCGCTTTTCGACCGGAGGCTAAAAGGGTAGAAAGAATTTGAACCTAGAAATGAGAAACGTTCTTTGAGATATGCAGGAGAAGAGGGATTAAAGAGAACAGAATAAAGAAGGGAAAGGACATGAACATTACGCCTATCACTCACCGTTAACCACTTGAGTTGCCGGCGGTATTGGCTAATGTGATCAAATTTCCGTAGGCCAAAAATAAAACGTATGACTAAGTTTTGTAGACGTTCAAGCTTGTTGAGTAGGAACTGGGGTAAATCTAAATAGCAGGTATCAGCATAATCAATTATAGGAAGTATGAGAGATTGACCCAGGGTTATTTTAGTTCGGATAGGTAGGAAGTTTTTCCACCTTTTCAGCCTACCGATTACGGCGTAGATTTTACGGCTAAGCTCAGAAATCTGAGGGGCCCAGGAGAAATTATTATCCATAATAACGCCCAGGTTTTTAACAGATTCACGCAGTTCAAGGGTTGTCCCATCAAAGACCACAGAAGGGAGTGCTGAAATGTTAATTTTGGAAAGTTGTTGGCGGTTGCCGATTAAAGCTACCTGCGACTTACTAGGATTTACAGACAGACCACTCGACTTACTCCAGGAACTAACTAAGAAAAGATCGGAGTTAAGACGCTCGATAGCCCCAAAGATGTCGTCAGTGGAGGCCGATGTATAAATCTGTAAGTCGTCGGCATAGAGGTGGTAAGACATAGAGAGCAGGTCAGTTAAGGAATTAATGAAGATTGAAAAAAGCAAGGGAGACAGTACACCGCCTTGTGGGACACCAGTAGAAAGGCAGCACCAAGAGGAACACTTATTGTCAGTGCGAATGCACTGCTTGCGACCAAACAGATATGAACGAAACCATTTGATAGCATCAGAGGAGATATTGATGGACTTTAGAATGGCCAATAGAATTTCAAAATCTACAGTGTTAAATGCATTAGAGAAATCAAGCAACGCAATAATACTTACTTTTTGCTTATCAATGCCATACCTGATATCATCGCAAATTTTTACAAGTGCCGTGGAAGTGCTGTGCCCGGGGCGAAAACCAGATTGGAAGGGGCTCAGGATATTATTATTAAATAGATATTGAGACAGTTGTTTATGAACAATACGTTCCAGGACTTTAGATAGAAAAGGTAAGATAGAGATAGGTCGATACTGGGAATAAGATGATGGACTATTGGTTTTAGGTATAGGTATGACATGAGCTAGCCGCCAGATGTTAGGAAAAGAGTGAGAGGAGAGAGAATGGTTAAAAATATGACAAAGGACAGGTAGAGTAGCATCAAGAGTTAAGATGATCATTCTGCGGCTAACCCCATCACTACCAATGGCATCAGATTGAATGGACATTATATGTTTTTTAATATCATCCGTAGTGACAGAGTTAAAACAGAATGGAGCAAAACTAGGTTTTGGACGTGTAGAAATGGAATTTAGTGTCCTACTCCTTGTAATACTATCCAAAATAGTGGCTGACGAAAAATGTTTATTAAGCGCATCAATATCAACGTTACCGTCAGTCGCCAACGCTTTACGTTGTCGTCCGATACCCATAGTGTCGAGAAACCTCCAGATTTTGGCAGAATCTTTGTTGTCCAGGGAAGCATGAATGAAATTGCGCTGAGCATCTCGACAAGTCTTATTGCATAGGTTGCGTGCTTTTTTATATTTGATTAGGTTTTCATCTGAAGGGTTAGATTTAAATTTAGATTTTGCAACATTCCGCTTCACCATGAGTGCCCTAATTTTCTCAGTTAGCCATGGAGCCGGAAGATGTTTTAGTTTTACCGGCCGAAGCGGTGCGTGCACATCAAAAAGCTCGATAAGGAGAGAGTTAAATATAGCTAACTTTTCATCAGTTGTTGGAGCACTTAATACAGCTTGCCAATCGATCTGACTCAGATCGCGCATGAACCTATCACCATCGAAGCCCTTAAATCCTCGTCGCATCACGACAGTGGGCTTGGCCTTAGGAGGACGGATTTTATAGGAAAGGTAGACCAAGTCGTGGTACGAAAAAGCCTCAGCTGGGAGCTGTCCGTGCGTATTGATACGATCAGGTGAGGATACAATCATTAGGTCTAGTAATGATGGTGCGCAATTTGGAAAAAAGTGTGTAGGATTTGTGCTAAGAATGTTTAGATTTGCACTATTTACAATATTGGCCAGGCGTTTAGCTCGAGAATCATTCTTAGTCAAACAAGTATTAAAATCACCCATGATGATTGTATGGTCAGCACCCGTAGCGTAGGTCTCGAGCAGCTCCTCGAAACCCTCAAAATAATCTATACGCAGGGATGGACTGTAGAAAACCCCCAGCAGAAGCTTTAATGTACCAAAAAGAACCTCGATAAAGATGTGCTCTGAGCTCTCCGAGTATTGTGAGGGGGACTTATTTAAAACAGAGAAGGGGATGTTGGCGCGAAGGTAGATAGCTACTCCTCCACCACCCTTTCCAGTTCTGTCATTTCGAATCAGATGAAAACCCGGTAAAGAGTAAGAGGTTGAGGGGAGGCAGGGCTTGAGAAACGTTTCCGATACAAGAATTGCGTGAATATTTTTAACATCAAAAGAACTCAGAAGGTCAGAATAGTGGGCAGGAATGCTCTGCGCATTTATGTGAATAACATTAAAACTCTTAGAATATTGAGAAAAGGTGGAATCCAGAGCTAAATTAAGTGGAATGGAGGCACTGTGGAAACTGGCATCAGATGAAGAGTCACATTGGGAATACGCACTACATACATTATCCGAGCCATCGCTGTGAACACTGTCGTCTTTAAACATCGTTATTTGATAAAACTATACAAACTGAATAAATAAATATAAAAAAAAAAATATAAAAAAAAATATATATATATAATAAAATAAATATAAGAATCCTATTAAAATTGCTCTTATTGCTATTTAGTATATTATGTGTGAACGACACAAACATTTTCGTTCACCCACCAGCAGTGAGTAAAATTGTAAAACACTAGATATTTTTACAAAAATAAAATCTCTTACTAATATAATAAGTACACATTTTTAACTAATAGTTACTACATGTACACAACACATAGTGGCCCTTAGGTAAGGTAGGTAGACCATACAAAACAGTGTATTAAGCCAAGTTAAAATGTATTATTAATATTGAAACCGGGTAACTTTAGAAACCCCAGCAAAAGTTTTAGTGTGTTGCTGCACTTTTTAGACAGAGCAACCATTAAAAAAAACTTCGCTAAAATGGAACGCAACATTGACTGGTTACATTGACAAATCGCTTGTCAGTGTCAGTCATGTGTCAATCGTAGACAGTAGATGTCAAAGTCAATGTAAGTAACGAGTGTGACAAACAGCTGACAAAACTTATAGTGATATTACTGATATACACAATAACAAAACAAATAGAATATTATTTAGTATGAATAATTATTCGCGTACCTACATAACAAAGCAGGAAATAAGAAATTTTAAAACTACTTTAACTCGTTGTCCAATTAAATATAAAACATATAAGTCGTGGACTAGATTTAAGATAATTACCTATCAGTGCTCTGCAAACAAGCTTTGTAACTTGTATCTTATCTGAAGTCTAAGAACAAGAACGTTAACTATTGAATAAGACTTATCATATCTTAAATCACTAACATATTCATTTTTTGATGTTCCTTTTTGCTCGGTTAGCTAGTGTAGGTGGAGCTGGTCTTGGCTTCGAAGGGGTAGAGGTGGCCGTAGACACAGTATTCGTAGCCGGACCTTGGGCAGGTGATGCACCAGGAATGCTGTCAAGTTCGGATTTTGCCACAATCCGTATACGTTTACCATCGGACCCGACAACAAAAATTACACCCTCTTTGGTCCAACATTTGGAGACACCGAACCGCTGTCTTGCAGCCATGAATACATCATGCCTTTCTTTTGTGAGAAATTCAGATAAAGTTATTCCTGAATTTTTGAGTTTAGGCTTATCAAACCAGACTTGATTGCGGAGCGTCAGCTGCTTGAACTTAACAAGAATAACCCGGGGTTTATCAGTTTGGGGCCTTCCCATGCGATGGCAACGACTGACATCCTCTACAGACAAACTGGGCATCTTGAGGCGGTCTGAGAGTGTTTTAGTCACCAAGGCTGAGACATCTTCATTCTTGTCTTCAGGAACACCATGGACCAAAAGAATTTTCTTTCGGCTACTCATTTCTAGCCGGTCCTGCTGCAAAGATAGATGCTCCACTTGCCTCTGTAAATTTTCTAGTGCAGCAAGCACAAATGTTCTGAACATGCAAAATTGTGCCGCAATATTGGAGGTTGGGCTACTTGCTGGATTAGAGCTGCTCAAATTCTGCTGAAATTCAGCCATTGTGGTATTGAAATGCTGTGCTAAATCTTGGAGAGATTGCTTGATGGAATCCATTTTCATTTATTGTGACAGTAGGTACTTACAGTGATAGTAGTGTAGTGTGCACTCTTATAATATATCTTAAAGGCAATATATTATGATGGAGATTGTTGAAGGAGTAACTGCTGGTAGGTTGTTAACTTTTAACACATAATTTGATCAGAAATAACTATTATTTCTAATTATAATTTAGATAAATATTGAAGAGCTAGTAAAAATACGTGTTGACTTTTGTGCACCTACCCACGAAAAAAAAAAAAAAAAATAATAAGTAATTAATATCCTGACAAATTGTATAAACACATTCCTATATACTATATTACCTATGTCATAATTTAAACGTCGAAAGCAGTGGTTAGAGTCACGGAATAGATAAAGATTAGCGAGACCCGGAATTTAAATCGGATAAATATCTGCGGTATTACTTTGTGAAGACCACTTTGATGTTAGTGTTATGAAGAAATCAACTTAAAACTCTGATCTAGCAAAAATGAATTAAACCTAACCTGACATTTTCTTCATAAAACATGACATAAAATCAAAATAAATTATATTTCTGTCACTTTACAGCAGCACTTTCTTAGGTCTTAAACACGAGACCTAAGTACTATTACTTTGTTTATTTCGGTAGGTACATACTTACATGGAAGTTTTAATACATTACGAAACTCGGCAGTGCAAAAGTTTACACGCAAATAAATTTGCAACCATAAATGAATCGACTTTAGGCAGATTTGTACTATCAGCTGTAAAGCATAACCCCATTTCATTTAACCGCTCACAATCACAAATCGAAATATATTACTGTTATTTTCTCAACAATACGCAAACGTTAGTACACACGACGTTTTTTTTTTGAAATGTGACGTCACACGGGGCTCTATCATGACCGCCCGCGTTTCTCTTCTTGTAATCCACAGATAAAAAATCTCAAATTTGTTTTGCAAAAATAAAATATTTACAATTTATTTTAATGCAAAATACATATTGTATAATTATTGTTAACCCACAAGCTACCAAATCTAACATATTTCATATTTTATAGTTACAGCTGTCAAGTAGCCAATTATAAAAAAAAATGCGATCTGCACGATAGGCCAACTAGAGGCCGTAATAAGCTCGTGACTCCATCGCTCCGCCTCAAAAAAGTCAGAAGGTCATTCGTGGGAATGGGCATTATTTTCTATAACAAAGTTCCACAACCTATTTTGGACTTGCCAATAAATAAATTTAAGAAATCCATTAAAAGTATGCTCCTGAAAAAAGCTTATTATACTGTTGAAGATTATGTAAATGATAGAGGAGCATGGATTTGATCGCTCCAGCAATGCTGGGGACAGCGGTTACTTATTATAAATTAGTGTTTGAATATTAGTATTCAATTCGATGCTTTGATACGGGTAGACTGGGTATGTCACGCTCTCTTTAAACATTTCTGTGGTGGTGTCGTGTGGTGCGGGTTGTTACGTTCCCTCAAATATGGTCGAGCGAAGCAATGGCTGGATCATGCGTCATGCTCGTGAACGGGTGCCACCGGCGGGAATGGGGCTACTTTCTGTCTGCCCGTCTTTGACATGAATTGAATAAACAAATTTAAGATATCCATTAAAAGTATGCTCCTGAAAAAAACTTATTATACTGTTGAAGATTATGGAAATGATAGAGGAGCATGGATTTGATCGCTCCAGCAATGCTAGGGACAGCGGTTACTTATGTACACATTGATATAGTAATTGTAAATGAATTATTTAAAAAAGAGCAACCACCGAGTTTCTTGCTGGTTCTTCTCGGTAGGAATGGCATTCCGAACCAGTGGTAGATTCACTTGACGATTCAAAAGTACTTGTAAAAGTTTATTTGAATAAAAAATATTTGATTTGATTTGATTTGATTTGGACAGCATTAATTGGGTATTTGCAACGACCTCAATTTACATATTTGCATAGACGGGCCCTGTCAAACAAAGAATGTGGGCGTATTTTTAGCAACGCCATCAACGCCATCTAGTCTAAAAAGCGGGAACTTGCTTGCAACATCTTGAATGAAAGCTTGAAAACGTATGTCTCGGTCATAGATAATATAGGTCATAGCAGTAAGGCCAGTTAGTAAAAAAAAAATCATACAGTTTGCCGCGGAAATTTAGAAATGTATAATTGTGAATGTATAATTGTGACACTTACCTTAAAATTAAAATTATGCAGTGCCAAATTAATTAAACTTTAGATGTTAACTTAATAATAATAATAAATTATCTGCACGACGAGCGATCGTGACAGCGCTACGACGGGAACAAAGACAGGTGCGGAACGTGTTCAGCAACTCGGACGCCCGGCGTTTTTCTATGAAAGGGCCCATCTAGTGCCTACATATATATCGATGGGTATTTGACATCTTTTTAATTCGTGATCATTAAATAGAGGATCTCCCAAAAGTCGCAATATACACGTATCGTTTAGTTTTATGTTGAATTACTATTTTAAAGTAAAAAAGTTCGTCGAACTTTGACAACGTCAGTATAAATATTTCATACAAAATCCCATATCTATGTAGAATCAATAATTCACTGGACAAAACTGACATTTACAGTGTTGACAGTTTCTGATGAAAACAAAATAGTGTTGTGACTAAAGAATCCACTGCAATCACTTATAACGATATTAATAACGATATTTATAACGATATTAATAACGATATTAATTATTTCTCGTACGAAGGAATATACAGCGTTGTTGTTTGTCAATTTCAATATGTATCTGCATAATTAATAAAACTTTACAAATAATTAATATCCCTACGTGTATTGCAATGAGTTATTTATTGCTATTAGTAACACTTAAATATAGTAGGTACCTATTTAGAATTATTAATAATAAGTATCAGGTATTTTTCCAATGCCTTTGTGCAAATGATGTGAATCACTACCACAAAGTACATAAAATGTACTAATCGTATCACTACCTACTGTAATAGAACATCACTACCACAATAAATATGGCAATATTATTTTAGAAAGTGACATTAGCGACTGTCATTCCACTCCAGTGAATTATTGATTCTACTTTAAGCACGCGTTTTGAAATTTGAAAAACAGTTGCTGATTTGACTAGTTGTCAAATATCCAATTGTCAAAATAATGTTATTATCATCAGCATTCTGATGTCCATTTAAACATAAGATTTCCCTTTGTTCACTTTGCACTATATTTCACTAATCTCTACGAATAATATCCTCGCAATAGGTATGGGGGTGTCATTTTAATTTGTCGCCGCGTGGCTTCGTCTCAGTCTCAGGTGTCCTATTGGAACCGCCTTTGTGCTCCTATTTCACATTCAGACGCCTTTGTGTATCAAAGTTACTCTACCAATAATATTTTACTCGCTAACCCACCCCAGCTTGTCATGTGGTATTTCTGAAATTGTTGCTAAGAAAACCAACATGCAACTAGAATGTTGCAACATACAAGTTTCTTTTAATTACCTATGATAATGACAGATTTTGTTTTAACTATAATCATTTTATAGAAATCCGCTTTATTGCTAATTTAATCATACTAATATTATAAATGCGAAAGTGTGTTGTGTGTATGTTGGTTTGTCCTTCAATCACGCCGCAACAAAACAACGGATAAACCTGAAATTATGCCCGCGACATCGTCCGCTACCGTCCGTCGTAGTATATTATAATTTTCTTTAGCTTCTAACTGTTGAAAGTTTAGCTATGCAAAATTTTCAGTTAACTATAAACCTTTTGATAGGGGAACCACAGTGTACCTATCATATAGGGTTTACTATTATTTACTATATGGTACCCGTCAATTTTATCCATCAAATATTAAGTTTTAACTTTAACCAAACATGTAACAACCTTTTCTATCTGTTCAATAAACTTATTGTGTGGCATACGCGTTACAACTATTTTCGAAAGCAGATGTTTCTTCCTTTTCTAATGACTTCTTTAACTCTGGTCGCACAACTAGAAGACCAACAGCGTCTCTGTGTAGTGTGTAGTACAGTTTATTGCGAATCTTCGGTAAAGTTCTGATTGTTCCGGTTCGCAGATGTTTGTACATTTTTAATCAGCAATCTTAATCAATCCCGCGCCCGTTGGATTGAAACAATGCTGCTGTTGTGTTTAATGGCTTACATTCGTCTCTTTCATATTTTAACAGGAGAAATTTGTAATTTGTTTTAGGTTTTTGCTGATTATTTCTGAACTATGATTAATATGACGTATTTTTCTGTGTTTAGCGGAAATTCCGATTGCCAAAACTATTGAAATGACGTAAAAAAACCGTATTAAAAATGTTAGGGTCTGGAAACTCAAATGTCGAAACAATATAAAGAAAGCCTTAAAGGAATATATACGTAACTAGCTGATGCCCGCGACTTCGTCCGCGTGGTATAAGTATTTATTGATTGCCGTGGGGACTCCTGAATTTTCCGCGATAAAAAGTAGCCTCTGTCACTCTCCAGGTTAACGATACCTATGCCAAAAATCTTGTCGATCCGTTACTCCGTTGCGGCGTGATTGAAGGACAAACAAACAAACAAACACACTTTCGCATTTATAATAATTATTAGTATGATCTACTAATATTGTGCACTTAGATATAATTTTAACGATACTAAAAGAATCGGTCAACCCATCCAGTGACTTTTTATCCACTACAAGTTAGCCCTTGACTGCGATCTCACCTGATGGTAAGTGATGATTGCGATGGTACAAATATGAAGAGGAACATGATCGAAAAGTTCCTACTTCTTGATCACATTTACCGAACCTACTGTATTACGAGTAATATACGATGCTGTAGTATAGATGTTGATTTTATCGATGTACTCGCATTGTAGCCGCGTCGTAAATTGTCTTCCGACACTGAAAGATATAAGAAAAATGAGAGACACTTTAAACAGAAATAATGATGCTTATTAACAGATATTAGGGCTCTAAATCCCGTGGCAGCGGAGTTAATAACGAAAAGATTGGCGAAGTTTGTTGACACGCCTGACTTGTCGCCTTATCCATTCTTCAAATATATATTTTATCGGTTCCATTATTGTCTCCTCTCTCGTTATCTGCGGGCCTACAAATAGCTTGGGATTATTTTTTATTTCTTATAATTTATGTAGCTTTGAAGTAGAATTTCCATTTATATTAATAGGATAAAATACTTAACCATTTAAGATGCTTTCGGTATCTATTGCTTGAAAGTTAAATTTTTTATTAACTTTTAAAGATTTTTATTAACTCCCATAGTTAAAGTAAGGAAATCAAATATTAAAATGCTGTATCAATTAATACATATACTTATTATCGACGCATTGTATATGTTAGCTCAAATTATCAAATATTAAGTATATTCAAGTCAACATCATTTGATGCAGTCCCCAGTCCCATTGGAACCAGTATTGCACCATTCAAATTGTACACAAATTATCAAATTTGTGTACAATTTGAATTGAACTAAAATAAATTGAACAATTTATGTTCTGTTACTGTGATTACCTGCCCTGCACCTGTTTAATACGACCATAACATTGAACGACTGATTGTATCAATAATTTCCCCATTTAATAGATTCTTACAAAATATAAATTACTCAAATACACATAACAAAACTAATTACATAAATTATTATTTGACATCACCAAAAATTTATATTTACGAGAAGAATTAAATTGTTATAATGAAGACCTTATGCATGGGTATAGTTGAGGACCTGAAAAGTGACACAGGCTTTTTATCCCGGAAAATTAAATTGATAAAATTTATTCCACGCGGACGAAGTCGTGGGCATCAGCCAGTACCTACGTAAATTACTGCGTCATCACCCAAAATTTTTATTTATGAAAAGATTTTTTTTATTGTTATAATGAAGACTCGAATATATTCATAATATCAGAATCATAATATATTCTAATAGTGGTTCCAACTTAGTACCTAGTTCAGAACCAAATAGAAAGCTACCAAGTACCGACGTCAATTCAGATATCCCTCGCCGTACAATGGACGCTTTTCTCAAATCCGGCGGATTCATTATTCAACAAGAGCCTATCGGATAAGCAGCGCGGTGGAAATAAAGGACTTTTCTAACATGTGTTTCTGGTGCTTCCATAATTGAAATATTTTGGAGTCAGCGGGATTAGTATCCAGCATTAGTATATGAAGACCTTTCTGGCACAGAGATGAATGATATTATGGGCTTATGAAGTGAGCGGTTCCCGGGATTGATAATTCGAAAATTTGTAATCTGTAAATTGGTTTTACAGATTTTAAATTAAAAAAAAAGCTTAACAAAGTCTAGGGCACAAAAAAGGCAAACATACGCAATTCTGTGGATTACCTATTTTTAACCGACTTCCAAAAAAGGATTTCAGGAAAGGAAAGGTTCTCAATTCAGCGCGTATTTTTTTTTAAATTTATATCGCTGCATATCTCCGTGGTTTCTGAACCGATTTGAAATTTTTTTTAGTTGTTAGGGGAATGTTGAATTCTGACTCCAAATTCTCAACCTTGACACTAAAAGTTAAAAATAAAACGAGGGGCGGGTATAACAAGGATAAGCAAAGTTGACGCATCAAGTTCGCCCGACTTCAATATAGCACTATATTGAAGTAGAAATCAAAATAATTTTTTACTTTACAGTGGTTTTGGAAGTCGTTTTTTTGGAAAGAATTTTTATTCAAATTTCCAAATCGCCACTGCCGGGAACCTAACACCAGACCTCCCTTATAAAATCCAAGCGTACACTGCGCTAAGGATTTTGTAAAAGTACATAAGAAAGTGTGTCTTGACAACAAAGTTTTATAACAAAACAGAGGTGTTACGTTCCCCGCAGACTAGTGGTTGCATCGAGTGAAACGTGAACAAAACGTACACGTATATTGTGCGCGGCTGATACATCGCCGCGTGACGTTGATAAATGCGCCAACTTACACTAACACTTATATTTTGAAGGAATTGTACAGCGACATGTAAACGAAATAGATGCTTCGTCTTCGCTCGCGCTAGTGAACCAGGTGTGAACTAAAAGGGAATAAAGTTTTGCATTTGTTAAAAGATAAGATTTTCTTAGTATTAGCGTATCTACCTTTTCTGTGGTATTAGGGTTCCGTTCCTCAAAAGCAAAAAGGAACCCTTAAAGGATCACGCCATTGTCCGTCTATCTGTCTATCAACACCCTCTTTCTCAGGAACACGTGAAGGTATAAAGTTGAAATTAATATTAAATACTGAGGTCTACAGTCCCTTGGAGCTGTAAAAAAATCAAGCTTCTAAATCAATGCAATCAAAAGATACGGCTGTTTATGTCGCAAAATAAAAACATAGGACTTTCATACAAACTTCCAACCCCCATTTCAACCATTTAGGGTTAATTTTCTTAAAACCGTTTCTTATCTGATGGCATCCCATTCCTATGGTATAGACATAGGAACTGGAGGAACCTACCGCAAACATTTAAAGACTAACGCCAGTTATCGTGATTTATCAGTCAGTAAATGTGTGGTATTTCACTTTTATTTAAATAGATTAGTATAATGTATTCTGTGGTTGATATATTATGATATCGTAGCAGAGCTCAAAAGACCCTCGTCAAATACAACCAAAATCTAATATTATTAATATTAAAATATTTCGTAATGATATTTGAACATAAAATCAACCTTTTTATAGTCTAAAAGGTCAGCTATACTACAGTGGTGTACCGAGTACCCAGATCCGACCAATTTTCAAGTAAAATAAGCCATGTTGATCTTTCGTAGATTACTTTGTTATAAAATTTAAATGAGGCGCGTTCATTTTTATGCTTTTCTCATTTTATAGCCGGTGGGTATCGCGTTTTTTGTTGGAGTATTCCCAACAGTGTTCTCCTCTTGTATCATAATTTCTTTATATTTTTTACTTGATTAACGGAATACTTTTAATAATATTGCCAACTAATTTTATCGGTTTCATATTGTGCAAGTATATAATATTACAAATGCGAAAGTGTGTCAGTCTGTCTGCTACGTTTACAGGATAAACTAATCTTTTCAATTAATGTCAACAAAATTTGGTACAGTTGCATCCAGGGGACGGCTATTTTTTATCCCGGGAAGTCAATTTCCACGGGATTTTTCTATTAAATAATTTAATATACACGGATTAAGCAGCAGCAGATGATTCAAGATCGATATTGAAAGCAACGCTGTTTATTACATAGCACACACAGATGGCATAACTTACATATTATTTTGATATAAATTACAACAGGAACATACATTTTATATGAACCTCACAGAGGTGACAAAGTCACTCACATTTTGCATTTTGATGGAGTTATTTCTATTGGATTAGAAACACAAAGTGGTACACAATTTACCAAAAAAATTTACCACGACATAGCATTGTATAGTGCCGTTTTGAAAATTGCGCCATACAGCCGCCATATTGAAAGTCACACCACAGAATACGTACGTACGTATAGTTGAGGGTCTGGAGAATTGCATAGGCTCTTCATTTCCGGATATTAAGGAGTTCCCGCGAGAATAAAAAAAAATTAAACCACGTAGACGTAGTCGCCAGCAGCAGCAAGTTCATACGTAAACCCTGAAAACATGACAATACTTTTGCCGGGCAGTCGTGTAAAAACAGAAAAATATCACTGAACGAAAAGTTGAACAAACTTTTATTGAATTCCATACCTTTTTTTAATTAAGGCCCGCGGTATCCGTGAGCGATCTAAATGATGATGGATCTCAGGCTCATGTTAAACGAATGGCTTTATTAAATTATACTCCCACTGTAGCCTTACCACAAGTTTTTTTAAAACACACTAACATTGAACGTATTCGAGCATCGATACACTTCGGTGTCACTTTAAAGCCACACATTCAGATCCACCGATTTTGATAACGCGACGTTAACGCTTATAGTGCCGACTATGGATGTAAAGATGGATGCGAGCTCTAAAACAAGGTATAAAGTCAAAGTGATTTGACACTCGAGTACTCTCATCATTGCATTTGATTGACAATATTGTAGCACGGTTTATGGAGATACGTTCGTTACCAGTCATTCAAAGGAAGCGTCTAAACAGAACAACGCTGCGGGGTGACAGGGAGGTGACGCAGGATATGAAAGCTTCTTACCTCTTTCCACCAACTGTAACCCTAAGTCAATGATGTTTTTTTAAAAAATGCTACTACTGTCATTGTAGCTGGATCTGTCGTTTGTATGGGGGTCGAATCAGTATGTGAAAATATTGTAATAGCTGATGCCCGCGACTTTGTCCGCGATTCCCAATTCCCGATTTCGTCAAAATCAGATGCAAAGATGGACCAGAAAACGGAACAAACAAACTCACATTCATGTTAATTATAATATTAGTCAGGATGCACTTAATACGCGGTGCTTGTGGTAAGGGCACCGGACGCCCACTTGTTCACATAAAGCTGGATGTATTTTTGGACGTTATCTTGTTTGTGCGAAATGGGACGCGAAGTTATGAGACATCGCAGTAACTAGCGGGACCTACTGTGTGTGTGATGTAATGGGTGTTCACTTTAATGTGATTTAATTTTAAACTGTTACTAGCTTTTGCCCGCAACTTCGCTCTCGGTAAGTTCGATTTTCATATAGATTTCAAACCCCTTTTTAACCCTGTTAGGGGTTGAATTTTCAAAAATCCTTTTTTAGCGTATGCCTACGTCATAAAATCTTTCTGTAAACTCAATCCGTCCAGTGGTTTGAGCTGTACGTTCATAGATCAGCCAATGTCACATGTTAATTTTATATAGGTATTTAGATTTTTTGGTAATAATTGTTAGTGTATACTAGACTTTTTAAATGTTTTTATAGTTCCGCAATAAAAACAAAGTAACTTTATTTCGTCCATTCATATTTTTCCGTTTATCCACCTTTCCGACTATGTCTTTTACAGCCATTTTATGATGAGCTATGCACTTAAAATTAAGTACTGATATAGAAACGCTATCTCTGTATAGATATTTTAATTTGTGGAAAAAATCAGGGCGCGAAAGTGAGATTCAAAAAATGTTTTGATTTAGCCCAATGACCTTCTATTTAGCCCCTCAAGTAATGCCCAGGTTTTTCAAATCATTGCAATATTTCTGTCTAAGACAGATATGGAAAGTTAGTGAAAAAAAAGGTTGCGGCTTCAATGAATTTTCAAAGATTTTGACTATGTTGTAAAATGTGAAGAGGATAAGCCATAGCCATAGCTTTGGTACATGAAAAAGAAAATATGCTACGTATTATGATAAAAGGTAATATTAAAATATGCATCTTAATAGCTTAGATAGGTACATAAAAATGTACGCATAAGTAATTAAGTATAGAGAACCTTCATAGAAGAACAAAGGAGACAGAAAAATAGCTTCATAGAGAAAGCGTACTATCGTTGACATACTTTTACATAGTCCTATACAAATCCTTCAGCTGGAGCAGGTAAGATTACAAATTCATAACAGAGGTTGCGGAATTAATTTGTAAGTTACGACTCTTCAGCGTAATCCGGGCTTAACCCGGACACGGCCGATCCGATCCCGGGCCTTAATCCCACAAATTACACTTGTGTCTCTGCCCGTCACTATAACTAGAGACAACTTAACCTAAATAAAACTCAACACAAATACCCATATAAACTAATATTATAAATGCGAAAGTTTGGATAGATGAATGGATGTCTGTTACTCAACCCAGAACGGCTGACATCTGGATGAAATTTGGCACAGAGATAGATTATAATCTGGAATAACACGTACTAGGCTATTTTTTACCCCGGAAAATTAACGAGTTCTCACGGGTTCCCGGATCTCAATCGAGTACATAATTTACATCATGTCTCGGATAAATATAGTTCTCACATGATTTTCAAAAAATACAACCGAATTCAGAACCTCCTCCTTTTTGAAGTCGGTTAAAAACCTTTATTCACAGAGAACTCGCAAGCATCATCTCTTTTATAACAATTACTAACGAATGCCCGCGACTTCGTCCGCGTGGTTTGAGGTATTTCGGTTCCCGCGGGAACTCTTTAATTTTCCGGGATAAAAAGTAGTCTATGTGTATGTGTATTCCAAACTATAATCTATCTCCGTGCCAAATTTCATTCAGATCCGTTCAGCCGTTGGGGCGTGATTGAGTAACAAACATCTATCCATACATCCATACATCCAAACTTTCGCATTTATAAATTATATTATATATTTGATTTGATTGATTATGAAATTGAAACGAACGTTGATACAAAATGTATTCAAACTATATTTTGAATCAAAAAGGTTGTAAAGCGTTGGAAACTACTTAAAAAAAACTCACGTACCTACATACCATTTTTTTTTATATCTGAAGCCTATATCAAAACCTTTAGTTCAATTGTTAGCCAAAGGCGAAAAAGATGAACAGCTCACGAAAGTTCCTTTAACATAATAAGATCATCTATTCATATCCAACAAAGCTTATAATAGAAAATGGTACGTCATTTGGAGCGATGTGAAATGCGCGGGAAATCCTCCGCGCCTCCTATCCGCTGGGAATCTATGCTATTAGAACCATTGATATAATATAAATCAGTAATAAGGAAATCCACAGAAGTACTAAATTAATTGATATTGTCGAAGTTGAAGTGGCAATGGCGGGGCACATAGTTCAAAGAACCGATGGACAAAAAATGTCTCTGACAAAATGTCCTCTTACACACTTTCATATGGATCTGCTGCACATCGTATCTTTTTTTCTCTTTATTGAGGAGCTTATTCACTCAGTTACTATGTCGCTCCGTAGATTACAATCACAAAGAATAGTACTTAACTAACTTTAAAATATTTTCGGACTATTTTGTACAATAATTTTGATTTATCGCAGACAGGAAATTATGGAAAGCTAATACTCTAAATGCTTCATTTCGAACACACTCCTGCAATACATGGTAGATATCTTCAACTACTCCACGTGAAGCAATTGGGAGATTCTGATTTTTTAATAAGGAATGCAAATTTGTATGTCGGAATGTGTCCGGAACGAAGCACATCGTATCTTGCAGACGTTTTGTCTTGTCTCTGTCCCTTGTGTTTTTTGCCCTAGCTGTGTATCTTTGTCACTTATATCAATGATTTCAGCCCGGAAGTGGAACTCTACAATAGCGAAATGGAATCAACTCATTGACCGTGAACTAACTTGATAAATGATATCGTATAATATCCAAGTTATTCAGATATTTATACCATTTCACTACTTTTGTTAAGATAAGCGGAGTTGAGATACGCCAGTTACGAGCTCGTAGCTACTGAGTTACGTTTGTTTTTTATTGAATAAAATAAAAGCAATACAATTTGGAACTTTAAATCCTTACTTTGAACTACTTGAACATAACATTGTTTATAGAATATAACCTTCGGTGGCGCAGCGGTTAAATAACATTATTTAAAGAACCTCGAACATTACGCTTAGTCTAAGTTTTTCATTTCAAATTCGATTGATCGTATTCGAGCGTTTGATCATCGAACTTATCTGGCCCGGTGGCCAAAATTGGAACTAATTTTTATGCCTGACAAGTTTTTGTTTTTATTTTATTTTTCATATACAGGCGACGTTGTCACCGGTTTAGATACGTTTGTGGCACCAAAGTTTTCGCCGATCCTAGGGCGGAAACAGACTGCGGACAAGATACAAAAAAAACACGTTTTAACATTTCGCGGTACTACAGCATTGGACTTCTTATTCGGCAGAGATTATTTTTGTTGTAGACTGAGAATTTCAAGGTACAAGAAACGACCATCGAACCCTGGGTCGTTATTTTTTTAAATCTCATGAATTTTCCCCAAAGTAAACAACCTGTCAAATAATTTCATAAGCTTTATTGGTTGAGGGGAATTTCGAACGTAACCCGCTGTCAAAAGAAAATAATTTTATTATGCGTCGGAATATTCCAGCCATCCAAGCGTTTATTCATAATTTATATAATATTATTTTTCACCATCACTCGACCGTATCACCACGTAACGAAACAAGTGAATTGAGTTTACTCATGAAACTTCTTCCATCGTTTGGAATTTTAAATCAGTCCCTTAAAAATTCTGTTGTTAAATAAATTACACAATGTAAGAATGTTAAATACCTCTTAATATTAATATTTATACACTGAAATCCTCAACTGTATCCATTCAAAAATCACCGTAATCCGTAGCTCTGTTTCAGTGTTATTGAAGGCCAGCACAACAAACAAATACCACAGCAAACACTGTTGCATTTACGAGTATATTAGAACGAATACTGGTATAATTCACAGAACAGTTGAGCGGTTGCATACGGCTTCAAAACGCCAACGCAGAGGGTCTTTGAGACCGATGTACGGACAAGTGGCCTAGTTGTGACAACGCATATCAATCGATTGCCATTGTTAAGCAGCGTTGACCCAATTCGGTCACTGGATGGGTGACCGAATTTGGAGGTTCAAATTTGGCATTTTCGTTTCCTCCGTGCCTCGGAGAGCACGTTAAGCAGTTGGTCCCGGTTATTATCATTAACTCTGATAATAATCGAGTCGATGCGGAAGGACGTGGGAACCCATCGCATTATTATCCTAAGAAAACTCATACCATTATGTGATTAAAAGAAAGGGGTCACGACCGTCAGTAATGAGGAATACGACGCAAAGAGAGTATGAACTATATTGACTTTTTGGTTCTCGCGGGAACTCTTTAATTTTCCGGGACAAAAAGTACCCATGTGTTAATCCAGGGTATAATCTGTCTCCGTTCCGAATTTCAGCCAAATCCTTTCATCAGTTTGCGTGAAAGAGTAACAAACACAAACACATACAAACTATTGCCTTTATACTTTTAGTGTGCGATTTTCTTTATATTTTAATGTTTTGGATGGCAAAAAGAAATTTATCTATCTTTCTTCTGAAGCAGGGAATGGAGATGTGTCGCCGGGTTACGTCTTTTGTGTATAACAGAGTGTAGAGAATGCAGGAGCGTGCGATGTGAACAATGTCGTTTATTTAAGACGACTGGCTCCTCGGCCTCAGGGGGTGTACTTACTACAATCGCTTTAATCCGTATTGTTTTAATACTGCTCACGTTCGTGTTTTTGAATCCTTATTTTAGGGACGTAAACTGTCAGTTTGAAATAATACTTACATCAATGGTATTTCCCACGTATGAATATTGTAGTGTGTACGTTAAGTACCATTGATACCAGCTAGGTAGCTCTAATCGTTGCTAACAGCCTGATATTGCGTTGAAATCGGCTTACAGAGTAATCAGTATAGGGCTGTTTGAAGTTGTGCGGCCTCTGTCGCGACAAACAAGCTACTCTTTGTGTGTAAGGGTATTTGTCCTAAGCCCACGCGATCGGAGGGACTTCCTACTGATTCTGCGTTTATCAAAACCGGATTTATTAAATGGCCTTATAATAGTGCCCGGGGGATTCGGTTACTGGGTTTTGATGGAAAATAAATTAAAATGTCACTTAAGGATAATTGCAGGGGCGTAAAATTGTTTGGAACATTTATTCCAACATTTAATTGTTGAAATTATTTATTTGCCACGTACCTGCAAATATTATGGAACGAGCTTCCATGTTCTGTGTTCCCTCATGATTAGAATATGGGGCTCTTCAAAGGGCGGATAAAGAAATTCCTCAAAAGCCGGCAACGCATTGGCGGTGCCTCTGGAGCTGCAAATGTTCATGGGCGGCGGTAATCGTTAACCTCAGGTGATTAGTCTGCTTGTTGCGATCCGTTGCTCTGTTGCGTTGTGATTAAAGGACAAACCAACAAACATACGTTAAGCCGTCGGTCCCGGTTATTATCACCAACATGATACAAAATGTAATAGTCGTTAAAGCCCGCCAACCCGCATTGGAGCAACGTGGTGGGTCTAAGCTCTAATTCCCTCTCTCCTATGAGAGTGGAGGCCTGTGCCCAGCAGTGGAACGTTAATGGGCTGTAGTGGTGGTGGTAGATAGTGAGTAAACTCTGCCGAAAGATGTTCCATGCTGGATACGTAACATAAAACTGTATCGAAGAGCAATTTCCGGCTCGAGAGCGGCGGAAACTGCGACGCTATTGTTCGCGGCGTCGCGTTTCGGACAAAAGTTCCCGACACCTATGAATTTTCATGTCGGTGCGATTGCCGCCAAATCGAACGCAAAATGATAAAAACTGAACAAGCCTCGGCTTAGAATGGAATGGTTCACATACACAGAAGTTTGAAACAAGGAGTTATATTTTAACGTTGTTACTTTCTTACAATTTTTCATGTCCATTTTCATTTAATTTTTCATTTTTGTAAATGATTGGTAAATAATTAATCTATATCAGTCTAGCACATTCTCGTTCATTCTCATTTTATTATTATTTTGTTGTAATACTTTATTATGTTGCATAATATCATGTTACGAAAATAAGTAACATATATTATATATAATATTTTGTTACCCGTGCAAGTAATCCACGATGCAACGTTGCAATATTAGACTAGTGCTCAGCTCAGAAGGAGCTTCGGGTGAAATTAAAATTTGCTTCACGTTGGTTGTTAGACTAGCTTTACAGGTAACGGGTAGCATTTATTTCTTAATAGCTCATGCCCGCTACTTCATCCGCGTGGATTGATGTTTTTTGGTTCCCGCGGGAAATCTTTAATTTTCCTAGTAGCCTATGTGTTATTCCAAACCATAATCTATCGCTGTGCCAATTTCATCCAGATCCGTTCAGCCGTTCTGGCATGATTGAGTAACAAACATCCATCCATCCATTTATACATCCATCCAAACTTTCGCATTTATAATATTATTAGTATTGATATGGGTTTTCCAAACAAAGTTTTGGGATTTGCTAAATAATATAAAATGGTCGGTGTCATTCAATGGTTCCGTATACATCGCGGTTTTAGAAGTTAGTCCACACCCCGCTGGTAACTTCGAACATTCAAACAGAAGTTTAGTGTTTAATGAAGTAATAAGCTCTGGTTATTGTACGTTATTATAATATAATAATATAGAGCTAGCCTGATGTTGCTAATCAATACAACTTTGGTGCAGTTAAAATTCACTTAGTTTACTTATACATACCTTCTACATTACCGACATTTTAGTGAATAATAAACTATCGCTTCACGACAATCATGCCTATGGTAAAACAATTATGAGATCTAGGTCTAACCTAGCGCGCCTGAAAATGTCTATTTATACTTTCTCTTTAAGGTACTTTAAATAATTACGTGGCAGAAAACACGTATGCCACATCAAATTGTATATTATTCATATCAGAAATAATGAACGAAATCGCTGCGTGCTAGTTTGGATGTCGACCATAATATTATATAGTTGCCAACAAGTATGAAGCCGCTAGTGGTTTAAGAGCCGGCTATACAACGACCTTCACCGATCTGTTAACCAGGTGTATTTATCTATTATTACATAAAACTAAAAAGTAGGTTTCATCAGATTAACAGATCGGCAAAGGTCGTTGTATATCCGGCTCGAAACCATTTAAGCAATTAACCACACTCCTTAAAGTATATCCAATAGAAGATCGAGAGAGAGGCGACATTGCTGCGATGTGAAAGCCGCCAAGTGATTTACGTGACGTTAAGATGCCGAGCACAAATCGATTAGGTATAGTTTATGGGTTTAATAAAATTCCCACAGCTCTTCTAGGTCGGTCTTCAAAATGCAATAGGTAGGTACCCTTTATGATCTAACTGAAAGGCTGAATTTTCACCTTAAAAGCTGGAGAGAGTATAGTATCACCAATTTTGAGCTGTTACTGCGAATATCTTTTCAAAATAGTTATAACTTTTTGACCCAAAACGGGGCTCGAACGTAATCTTACATACCGTAGCCAAATAAGAGCGAAAACATACCAGGGAACAGACTAAAGGCAAAATATTTTTTGTTTAGATGCTTATTAAGAATTCTTTAGAATATTTAAGTGAATCTACCACTCGAGAATTTTTCGGTTCGGAATACCAATCCAATCGAGAAGATCCAGAAAGAATCTTGGCGGTTAAACCATTTGTATAAACGTCCGCGTCATAGTGGAACGACGTTCTGCTCAGTCGCGCTAGTGTGCTCGTTTGATGTAAAAGCGAGCGCAGACGCCATTTTTTTGGTCCTAGTGTATTTTTGTTCTAAGCTGATTGTACTACACAAACATAAAGTCTATATTGGTAGATACGGAAGCACGGTAAAGCCCGATGTGACACGCGTCGCTGGCCGCCACGGAGAAACTAAAAGCCGCTTTCAAACGCTGTTTCAGATAAAACTAACTGCACTCCAGTTCAGAGGGCAGCTACTAACAGCCCACAACTTCCGCTGCTATCTCTCTGCTATGAACTTTGCTTTTTAACCGACTTCCAAAAAAGGAAGTGGTTCTCTATTGGACGCGTATCTTTTTTTTAGGTGACTAGGATTTAGTCAATACTTAGTTGATGTAGAAGCGGCCCATCTTTTCAGCCGATTTTTATGAAATTTGGCACATAGATAGGTTGTATCCGAGGGAGGGACACAGGACCCGGAAATTTTTATCCCGGAAAATTATTGGGTTAATTTTTTTTTATCAACTACAAGTTAGCCCTTGACTGCGATCTTACCCGATGGTAAGTAATGATGCAGTCTAAGATGGTAGCGGGCTAACTTGTTAGGGGTATGGTAGTTATATTAAAGCACGTCTTTGCCGGGAGGGTGGAACTAGCCATGGCCGAAACCTCCCACTAGGCCAGACCAGAGAAAATTCAGAAATTATGAATTCCCAAATTGACCCTGCCGGGGTTCGAACCCGGGACCTCCGACGTTAAGACAACAGCGCTCAACACTGCGCCAGGGTATTATTGTAATGTATTAAAGTAAATTAATTAAATTAAATATCGCGGGAATTTAAAGAAACTTAACCCACGCGGACGCGGAAAATTCACTCTCACTGACTTGCTCATCAACGCGTTGCCTTCAGCTTTCGGTTTTTTGATCCAACCGTTCATTTTAAAAGTTTCTTTACAAGTTTGTATTAGATTATGAAGCGATCTGGAAGTATTAATATAAAATGCCAGTAAACAATAAAAACCCATTTTTTTCGGTTTTGTTTTGGCCTTTGTCACTTAATATGAAAATTTTCGTGTCACTTAAGCGCTCTCAAAATACTACCCTACATAAAGTTGATACCTTCTCACACACTCGATGTTACCTCGTCAGATATTCAAGCCCAGCGGTCCCTTTAAGTGCAGTTTTTCAATCACAAAGGTCCCCAAATCGTTTGCGACTCTGTCACGCCACATCCTCACGCGATGTGACTCGCATGCCGATAGCCTCGGGGCTCCAGCCTCCAGGGGGAAGGGCAGATAGGGCTGTGAGTTTTGCTAGCGTTTGCTCTTTAGTCTTCATAAAATATTTCCCTCGTATAATATAAACTAGCCTCTTGATAGAAATACCTACAACTGTGTTTGATTTTCGGTAAAATCTCTCTTTGTGTGGCTTGTCATCTGCATTGCTGAATAAAATAATACAGGACAGAAAGATTTATGCTTTTATACTAATATTATAAATGCGAAGATGTGTTTGTCCTTCAATCACGCTGCAAAGAGAAAAGATGATTTTTTTGCATGGGTATAGTTGAGGGACTAGAGTGACATCCTACATTTTATCCCGGAATATTAAGAAATTCCCGTGGGAATTAAAAAAGCCTATTCCCACGGACGAGGTCGCGGGCATCACCTCGTTCCGTCATCAAAAATCACGTCGGTCCGTTGCTCCGTTGTATCGTGATTGAAGGACAAACCAATAAACAAACAAACTTTCGCATATAATATTATAATAAAGTATGATGTATAGACTAGATGGTGCCAGCGACTTCGCCCGCGTTCTAACAGTTTTTATCCACGCGATAACTCCTTAATTTTCAGGGATAAAAACATCCTATATCTTTCCCCGGGATGTAACCTATCTCCATACTAAGTCCAAACATCAAAGTCGGCTGAAAATATGGACCATTTAAGCGTAGCATACAAACAGACACACGGACGGACAGACACATTTTCGAATTTATAATATTAGTACGGATATGGATAATGTACAGTAACGCTACACACGAATCGGATTCGATACGCCGACTCACGAGTGAATTAAAAACAATATTTCCATTGTACGCACACAATAATTGTATCATGTCGTTATAAATCACAGACCGCAATCAATGATCGCTTTTGAACATTGACTTCACAATTAACTATATCCATTGTTTTTTGTGTGTTTAAATCCAATTTTGTGTGCACAGGTATTAATTTGCAGCGTTACTTTGTGGCGGTCTGTTTGGAGTGTGGTGGAACAGTCGTTTTATACAGCAAACTCAATTTACAGTCTCTGTAAGGTCGATTGATAGAAAAACTGTCAAGTGTGAGTCAGGTCTCAGTGAAATGTAAGGAATAGAATTGTTTTGTGTTGTCTTTTGTTCGTCGACTTATGTTTTTCATGTCAAACTCAAAATAGACTTAAGTAGGTATTGGGGCTGATTCTGTATAACACAATCTCTAAACTAAACTAAAATGGCAGCTCTTTAAATCTAGTTCTGTCCCTTTCCTTAAGAAGTACTATGAAAGGGTTAGCAATATTTGAGATACTCTAATTTTAGTTTAGTTTAGAGATTATGCACTACAGAATCGGCCCCATCGTGTCTCACCAACCTGACACGGTGGCAAAATTATTATAGTAGGTACATTTTTATTAGCAACAATAAGTGACAACAGTGACGTTGTCACCGGGTCAGATAAGCATTGTGAGACTTTATAAATCACTTTGAAATTCCAGCCCCTCCCCCCTCTTGCAATTTAGACTAATTCAGCAAAATTGTAATAATAATATTTTTGATAATTATTTTTAAACTAGCTGATGCTGATTAGTTTTATTGAATTTCTACGGACACTCCTTAAATTTCCGGGATAAAAAGTAGCCTATGTCACTCTCTAGGACCTCAACTAGGTATATCCATGCAAAAAAACACGTTGATCCGTTGCTCTTTTGTGGTGTAATTGAAGAAGAAACCAACAAACGCACTTTCGCATTTATACTCGAATAATATTAGCTAGTATGATTTCCAACACGTTTAAACCATATGGTCCTCGCATTAAAGCTCACATATCATAGGGTACTGAGCTCGGGCACAGGTCGCGGGTCCCGGGGCGACAGTGTGCACAGGACGACTTTGTGTGTGTGTGTCTTCGGCTTTGTGTGTGTCTCCGGCTTTATGTGTGTCTCCATACACATGAATATGATCCCGCTCTCGGGTAAATCTCAACTGTTTGTTCTGTTCACGGTTACAACGAGCTATGGTTAAATGTAAATTTTGACGACGTCCCTGGTGTAGTGCTGAGCGCTGTTGCCTTAAGGTGGGAGGTCCCGGGTTCTATTCCAGGCTGAGTCAAATAGGGAAATGTATTTCATGAATTTCACCAAGCGATTTAGCATTTCAGTACGATTTCGTATTGTTACCGATTAGAAGTATGAATTTAATACAACTGCCGTATCCCTATCAGAATTTATTTTGTTTTGAAATAACGGCAATTTTCCAGCACTTTCCGAAGAATTTTCTTTCTGAACCAGTGATTTAGTCTAAAGCGTATCATAAAAGTGATAAATTTGGTCTTACATGTTAAATAAAGCTTGAGTCTGATGCAAAACTCATCTTCGAAGTCTCATTATTCAAGGTTCAAGGAGTGGTCTGTATTCCATATTGCCGTATCTACCGCATATTTTTAGATGATAATAATATTATGTAATATTACATAATATCTAGAGAGGAAAAAAATGTTTTACAATTTTCTCTCTAACCAATAAACGCAATTAAGTCCACCTTCACAGCCGACTGGCTACACGCCTCTCTCGCAAATCTATCTGACAGCATAAAACATAAAAAAAAGTTTACATAATATCACCAAACATATGCATAGAACCCTAAAGTCCCTTACGGGAATATTTTTCTAACCTTTGCAAACACTTTGAACGAAATTGTATAACCAACTTTATTGTAAATGAAATAGAGTTGATTTTTGAATGGTATTTCTGTCGTAGAGGTATCCCAAAGTTGGTAGATAATGGATATTTGGGTTGTATTTGGCCGCGATATGTATGAGACAATTTGTCAAGTCAAATATTATCGAGTCGCGGTAGGGTTCAATATTATTATTATTCAGGATTGTTTACTGATATTTTTTTCTGAGATTTGGGAGATTTTTTTATTCAGAAAAAATATATACCTAGTTAATAATTTCTATATTAAGTATTACATATTTATTATTAGATGATGCCCGTGACTTGATCGGCGTAGATAAAGGTTATATTTTATTCCCGCGGGAATAAAATATGTCCTTCCCCGGGATACAACCTATAGCTGTACCAAATCGGTTCATCCAAATCGGTTGAACAGATGGGCCGTGAAAGCGTAGCAGACAGACAGACAGACAGACCACTTTCGCATTTATAATATTAGATGAACTATTAGTGTGGATAAGATTGATGATGCGCAGTCGAACATACTAACTACTGAACCAAAGAGGCAGTTAGAAATAGTAAGCAATAAGAAATGACTATTTCAACACCACACTTCATAGTACCTACTCCTGATCTGTCTCAGTCGGCGCTGTCATTAGTGGTTATGGGGGGAGGGGGGAGGGGGAGGGGGAGGGGGGGCTCAGGGAACGGTTCGGTAAACGCTGTCTCATGACGCGTACAACTGTTAATGATGCCACTTGACGAGTGGATTATGTGGGTTTTGCTGTGTTGGCGTTTTGGAGGATATAGAGCGAGCGATATTATCACGAGAGCCTACTGGCCTTGTTGTGACAACGCGTCTATCGATTGCAATTGTTAAGCAACTATAACCGAATTCGGTGAGTAGATGGGTGACTGAATTTGGAGGTTAAAATTTTGCATTTTTCTTTTCTCCATGCTGCGGTTATTATTTATATTATCTGATAATTATTAAACGTTACAATACTAAGCGTTTAAATATTACTCATAGTCTTGGTGTTAGTAAATTTTTCGTTCATTTTTAAGAAACCCTGAGTCCTCCACCCAATTTTGAACCTCTTCTTTTATTGACAATCAAATCGCTTACTTCAACTCTAAACTTTCGCTTTAAAAATTCGCAATTTGTGGAGACATTACTTAGTAAGAAGTTGCCATACAGTTTTTGAGGTAGCTCAACTTAATTTCCGAAATAATAATAATAATAATATTCTTTATTAAAAGGTACAAACCCAATACAATAAAATAATATAAACTAATATAAACAATGTCAATTAAAAACTAAAATAAAATAAAATCATAATTATTGCCAATGGCAATACTTAATATAATTCATACATATTAAGTCAATATAATGAGCAGGTACCTAAATGGTACTTTTGTATCAGGTTTACTTTCTATTTGCCTCCTGGTGCACTGAAAGCCAGTGTTTAAACATGTAACAGTCTAGATCCTCGGTCAACGTACTGAGAATCTCGTTGTTGGAGGCTCGTAAGCGACTCCAGAATGATGCGATTCGCGATCTTATGATCGCAAAGAAGTCCGGTACTCTGGCCTTAGCGAACATGTCCGACGCGCTGCAGTACCGTGGCAACTTCATCAGGATACGATAGGCGTCATTGTATTGCACCCTGATGTTGCTGAAGGCACGCCTGGTAAACTTGACCCAAAGCTGACATGTGTAGAAACATAGGCAATATGCCCTAAACAATGTCACCTTCACATCGTCACTACACTTTGCGAACCGACGTGCGAGCATGTTGCATCTAACAGCCAGAGCACGACGTTCCCTCTCAATATCCTCATCATCAACGAGACCCTCAGTCAGTATATGTCCGAGGTATCTGAACCGATTAACCCTTTCCAGTATATCTCCATCGAGAGATACTGCTGGAATCGTCCCCGGACCTCTGCCTGAACGGAAAACCATCGTAACTGTTTTTTTAACGTTATATTTAAGACCATGATCTGCAGCATAACGCTCACAGATCGCTAACAGTTTACGAAGCCCCCTGATTGAAGGACTGAGGAGCACCATATCATCTGCATAGCTGAAATTATTCATACAAGTGGACCCTATGTGACATAGTGCTTCTCAGTTCCGCAATCAGGTCGTCCACGTAGAGGCTAAAGAGGTCAGGAGAGGTCAAACCACCTTGACGAACACCGCATTCTAGCATATATTCGCTAGATGTCGCGTCGCCCCATCTTACACTGTTAGTTTGATTTCCATACCAATATTTCAACAGATTCACCGTTTTTGAGATGAGATTCCTCAAAGAACGAGCTATAAGGCGCTTGCAAACTAACGTCATAAGGGGCATCATTGCTATTTGCTAGTGCTAGCAACGATAAGTGTCGAAGTTGCGCGCTCCCTGACTCCGATAGAGCTACTTACAGTTTATACGCTTGTTTTGGTTGTGAACAACATTTTGCGCCGCTTCGTTAGAGCCATGTTAAAGCTTCTATGGATTTTAACCTAGATTTTCGTTAGTTAACGTTACTTTGTAACTATTTATGCGGATACAAAGTTATCCTGAGAACCGTAATATATCTAAAGGGGGTACGACACTCACCTGTTGTGCTACGTGAGCTACAAACGCGGCAAAGCGACAATATCAAACACTAGCTGACGTGGTCTCCGTTGTCGTGTAGATAGTGCGTCTGTCATTTCCTATGGCGTTGTATCGCGTCGTTCACCTAGGACAACAGGTCGGATATGATAAATACGATACATATTATTTTTGAAGTTATGTGCGTTTTGAGAATATCACTTGCTGCAACGGAGGCGCCACTCACGATGATCGTAAAGTGGTATTTTTTTTATTTATTTTTTACATGTGGTATTTATGTATTATATTATGATACTAGCTGACCCGGCGAACTTCGTACCGCCTTAGTATGCAAAATGAAATGTATATTTTTCAATATTTCTGAGAGATTTTCTTAATATTTTTTTCCGTAAGAACCTTCTCCTAATAATAACAAATACAACAAAAAAAGAATTAGTGAAATCGGTCCAGCCATTCACGCGTGATGCCGTGACCAAGGAAAACGGGTTTCATTTTTATATATATAGATGATATATATATTAATATTTATTATTTTGTGAGTGGCGTTTTTTTTTTTCGTGTGTAAGTTAGTGTGAGTAGCGGCCCTGAATTCCTGAGTGCTCCGTCAAATTATTAAATTAGAATTATATTAAATATTAATAGATAAAGTTAATATAATAGAATTATTAATTAATTAGTGATTAAGTCGAATTTATCAATTTAAATCTTCCATAATTGTATATTAAAATGGTTGCTGCATGTGATCGGTCGTACAGTGCGCGGTGGTTGGGGGCATTTCGGAGGTAAAATGAAAAGCACAATACATTAGCGCGATTGCGTCAATATTTGCGGCGCGCCGAGACCACCGTCAACACTACTGCACAACAGAGACATGCACCATAATGTAGTCTTTATAGCTGCTGGATTCTACGTAGGTACAGCAAATTAATGTTTCACCGTGACAACCGAGCCGAAGTTGCTACGGTCACTTGAACGAATAATTATCCACTACGGCCCATTAACGCCCCACTCTCATAGGAGAGAGAGACTTGGAGCTTAGACCCACCACGCTGCTCCAATGCGGGTTGGCGGCTTTAACGACTAACATCATGTTAGTGATAATAACCGGGGCCGACGGCTTAACGTGCTCTCCGAGGCACCGCCAACTTCCAACTCCGGGCTGGCACTGACTAAAAACTAAAAAACCCAATACCTAACAATTTTTTTAGCCGATCAGGAATCGAACCTAGGACTTCGTGATCCGCAGTCGACTATGCCAATCGCTAGATCAACGAGGCGGTCAATACAACAATAGTTTTTTGATCCGTAGGGCTAAAGATCGAAATCAGAAAATGTATTAATTTAATGTTTTGTCCTTCAATTACGCCGCATCCGACTAACAGATTGACCGAATATTTGTCTGGAGTGATATAGGTTTAAATCTAGTTCTGTCCCTTTCTTCAGAGAGTATTATGAAAAGGTTGGCAATATTTTTAATGTTGTCATTTGAGTTTAGTTTAGAGATTGTGCACTGCAGAATCAGCCCCACTGTATCGTCAGTTCGTCACATTGGCAACCAGTTTACTCTGAATAATAATCATAGTTGTATTGTATTCGAAATTACTCTTGAACATTTTATGTCAATGAAGTAAATAACGAGTGTCCGACGTGACGCGTTGTCCGGCAGCTCTGTCCGGCTCTGTCCGGCTCTGTCCGGCTCTGTCCGGTGCAGGCCGGACGCATAAATATTATCTGTTTTCGATCAAAAAAAGATATATTGCAATTTCTGTAAATCTGAAATGCCTGTAAGTTATGTCTTGTAATTTATTTATTCGTCCATTACTACGGATGCCCATAATTTATTTGTTTTTCTTTCTGCAACAGAATAAACTTAATATTTTTCATTTAAATTAATTAATATTTATTTAATAAATTGAAGCGTGGATAGAGTGCTTTAGACACCCGTCATTCTATACGGGGTCGCGGGGAACGCAACTCGGACTTTTCGGAGCTATATGCGTTTCAAGAAATTGAATATCACTTGATTCGAACAGTCAAGAAAAACATCGTCTGGAAACCCGCATGCCCGGAGAGTTCTTCCGCACTTGGCCAGCGTGGTGGACTACGGCCAAACCATTCGCATTCCAAGAAAAGGCTCCTTCCTACTCAGCACTGGAAATGGTCGAAATGATGATGATGATGATGAAATTAATTGTTATAAAATAATGAAGTGGTTGAAAATAAATCACTGGTAAGCACGCTACCATCTTAGACGGCATCCATAACATTTAAAGTGGTGCGATAGCCCTTGAGGGCTAACTTGTAGTGTAAAAGAAAAACTAAATCAATTAATTTAAAAAAATTAACGCATTTATACTTATATTTTTTTAAGAAACGCTATACGGAAACGCTGAAATGTTAAAAATATTTTATTCACAAAATGACTTGCTAACTCATACACCTATGACTTCTTCTACGCGCGTGGAGCCAGTGCAATTCAGCTAGTCGCTTTAGGAACTAGTCGGCAGAGAAAGATATCAATCTTGTTCCCCATTATAAGAAGAAAGGAAGCCTTCCTCGGACACGCGGACGAATCGAGAGTTACTAAGATTAATCATTTCGAAAGTAGCTACTTATTAGACGAGGTCGAAAACAACATCATTTCTTGTCAAGCTGTTCTGTCTTTTATAAGTAGTCATGATCCATCTATTATAATATATATTCCACCACTCGTTATTCTGGGTCCAATCTGCCACTAACTTTTTTATAAACGCTTTCCCGTATTATTCCCGTACTAAGCGGGTATCAATACTTTTTATTCAAGTAAAAACAAGTGTTTTTGAATAGTCGAGTGAATCTACCACTGGATCCGAATGTCGTTCCTACCAATAAAAACCAGTGAAAAAACTCTTCGGTTGCTCTTTTCAAAAATTACATCAATGTGTAGATACATACGAGTAAGTAACCGCAGTGCTTAGAATTGCTGGACCAAAAACTCCAGCGGCGCAGTCCGCATCGCCAATGAGGCGTCTCTGGGAACCAAATGTTGCCATCCAAGCTACCTCTATACCAAATTTCATCTTAATCGGTTGAAAAGACGAGCCGCTAAAGCGTACCAGACAGACAGACAGGCACACTTTCGCATTTGTAATATTAGTTTGGATATTCGTCGCAATAAATGAAATGTGTGTAGACGTGCCGCCAAGCAATGTAGCGTTCCGGTACGATGCCGTGTAGAAACCGAAGGGGTGAGAGTTTAATATAACTTCCATGCCCCTAACAGGTTAGCCCGCTACCATCTTAGACTGCATCATCACTTACCATCAGGTGTGATCGCAGTCAAGGGCTACCTTGTAGTCGATTAAAAAAAAATGTCCTCCCTACCGAATTCCGGCCACAGCGGCCAATCTCCAGATAGATTATTCATCTGCGCGGGAGATATTAAAGTGCACAAGTCTGTGCGCATACACAGGTGCACTCTCTGTTCCTTTACTCTCATAGCCCGATAGCACGGAAAATCCGACACGGAGAGAGTTCAGGCGCAGGACCGACGGCTTAACGTGCTCTCCGAGGCACGGGGGTGATACACCGCTAATGTAACCTCCTAACTCCGGGCTAGTACTGAGAATTTCTAGTCAGTAAACCCCATTACTTATGGTCCGACCCGGGACTCAAACCCGGGACCTCGTCGGCCGCAGTCGAACATGCTAACCACTACACCAACGATGCAGTGATAAATAAATGAACAAACAATCGACGTGAATGCCATATTCAGCCACTCGTGTCACTCAATCTCATCACGCTGTTGACTCGTTGTGTCGATGGCGCGGACCGACCGCACTGCTGTGATCAAATCATGAACGGGCGCGACTGTCGCGGTGAAATGAAGAGCCATTACATACAGGCTGATTACCGCGGCTTGACGGCTGTGTTGCAAAGAGCAATGGAATCAAACAACGTTACCCAATTAATGTTACACCTACACTATCTATGTACACTCACACAAATGCAAAGCTCAGCTTACGCCTCGCGGACTGTACCTGTCTAGTGCAAATTAAAGCATTTGCAATCCAAGCAAAGTCTGCAGTGCGACGTAATCATTAGGCTTCCTATCAACACTTAATACAGTTTTATTTTAATAAACTCAAAGTATATTTATTCAAAACTAGATGACGCCCGCGACTTCATCCGCATGGAATAATGTAGCCCTATTAGTATACCGAATTTCATCGAAATCGGTTGAAAAGATGGGCCGCCAAAGCGTAGCAGACAGACAGACTGACACACTTTCGCATTTATAATATTAGTATGTATTGGCACCTACAAAGTACACGTTTGAAAAAATATAAGACGTGATGGTGATAATTAGCCACGGTATGAGGGTTAAAAACGCGCACTGGTCTGAGAAGAGCCCACAATGTTGACGCTCTTGTATACGATCTAAACTTTTATACTAATAATATAAATGCGAAAGTTTGGATGGACGGATGTTTGTTACTCAATCACGTCACAACGGCTAAACGGTTAATGGGGCACAGATATAGATTTTATTCTGGAATAGGCTACTTTTAGGCATATATATACCTACATACAAATACAAATATGACTGCATTGACTTGGTTAGCAAGGTTTCTCTTAATGTTGTCAGTAACGCAAGTCGACGACAGGTGCGTGCTTATAATCTGTTCGCTGTCAAATTCTGCCGAAGCAATGCGGGCAAGCGTTCACCTATGCGTCGACTTGTTGACGAATACAACAGAAGCTTCGACAGTGTCGATATCTTTGCTCTGTCTGAGGGTAGATATAAAGAGGCTGTCATCAAGGTCTTGAAGGAAAAACAATTTTTATAAGGATTGAATTTTTACCTACATTGGACAAGAGATTGTAACCATATTATTATATGTACCTCAATTCTATTTTCTCTATTCTATTTTCTTATTGTTTCTGTTTATTTATTATTTTTTTATTGTTAGTAGTAAATTTAAATTTTAGTGTTATATTTTAGCATATATATTATTTTAGCATTTTATTTTATATTTTATGTATAACATATATAATTTAGATAAGTTTGATACATTGTGTCGCCTTCATATTCAAAATTTTAAACTGTTAACCCGTGGATGGTGTGGTGTATTGCACATTTGTTTTATTTATTTTGTTTGTGTTTAGATAATAAGATTTTAATGTGTAATTGTTTATCGTCCCTAATAAATAAAAATAAAATAAAATAAAAATACATAGGCTACTTTTTATCCCGGTAAATTAAAGAGTTCCCGCGGGAACCGAAGACCCTCAATCCACGCAGACAAAGTCGCGCTAGTTTATCATACGCATTATTATCACCGACAAAACGATAAAAAAGTTCAGTTCGCACAAAACCATTTCCAAAGTTTTCCCTGACCGTTCCCTTGATTCGGAACAATAAAAGACCCTTGAAATGTAGGTAATCATTATTCAACGGGTAGTTCCCGGGATAAGCCGCGCTGGTCGGCTGTCGGACGCCGTCGACGGAAATAAAAGAGTTCCCGACATGTGTTCCCGATCGCTTCTCAATTGGAATATTCCGGATTTAGCAGTTCGGGCTGCGACCCGGCTTTAATAAGATAAGATATTTCTGTGAGCCTTTTTCTTTTACGAATGACATACTTAGAGATTTTCTACGTTGCTCACCCTATAGTGATTTCCATAAGTTGGAGTCGTATTCCAGCAAAAACGTTATTTTCAGGGAAACGTTATTGTAAGGGAAATGATGTAAAACCATAGACATAGGATTTTTTCGCTACGCTCAATAGACTGACAAAGCGTGGGAGCGAGAGGTATTTAGTTAATAAACACTGCCGCGAGCGAAAAAGAGATAGCGAAACAAAAGGCCAGTATGTCATTGTTTACGCGAGTAAGAGGCCATAGCGTACCGGCCTTTTCCAAGTCGAGGTGAATTTTGTGTATTTAATTAATAATCTTACGATTAAAACTTAAAATCTTTATTCTGCCACCATGGTGTCTTGTTCAGTGAATGAATGTGACGTTACAAGACGTAATAACCCGCATAAATACACGTTTCACAGGTAATTACTGAATATTTTTATGAATTATTCATAATCATTATTTCGTCACTTGTTGTTTGAAAATGAGGCAAAATAACTATTGAAAGCTTAGATAATAGGTTTCCCTTAAGACTTTTCATCAAATTACATTGCTAAATAAAGAATTTTTGGATATTTTGTGTAAAACTTAAAAATGTTTGGTTACGATAGGGATTGACAAAGTGATGACGTCATAAGTATCGATAGTCGATAATCGTGTCTGCCGGTAGGTTTGACGTGATTGCTCATAAGCTTAGGTGTGTAGAGTACAATATTAAACACTACTTTCCTGTAAAAGAAAAGAACGAAATAAATATTTTCCTTAATTTTTGTTTTATTTGGCGTGTCTTAGATTTCATATGTACATAAAATATATATACAGGGTATACTGTACATACTGGTAATTCAGAACATTATGTATTTAAGTGCTTATCGGGGAGGTCATTAGCTAAGACTTGAGCGCCATATATGGTTATTATTTATTTTTATTAACTTGTCACTTATACATTATATCAGAGTATTATTGTAATTAATCAAATTAAAACTACTTGCACCCTTTAAAAAAATAGCGGCGGTAAACTAACAATTTTTATGAAAAATCTCAAAAACTGCTCTATTTCTCAAAAAATATATAGTGTATATTTTCAGGCAGAATTTTTTAAAATATCTCTAATTTAAAAGCTTTCTTTCGAAATATCAAAAAAAATAAAACTTTTATGAGGCTAAAATATCTATAAGTATCTCATAATATTTACAATGTTATGTTCTAGGTTTCCAACCACTTCTTTGCTACGTAACAAATGGTTACGGATTATAGATAGGGGCTCCTGGTTTAGATAGATATTAGTCTGAATAATAAATAATTGAATGAATTAATGAAAAAGCTAATGTATGAATGGACATTCTTTTTTTCTTAATTATTTGTATGTATTAAAAGAATTATTAAAAGAGTTAAGTGTGAAGACTGTGTAGGTACATAGTTTATTATCGGACCCAACAGCTCTATGTAATAATTTGTTAATTATTAAGAGAGACTATTCGAAAACACACAATAAGTATTTGATATATCCAGCTAATGATGTTGCATTGTGTTGTAACGCTGAAAAACTTTTTAGAGAAAACATGGTCATCTCATCAATAAATAATTTGTACCCAGCTGTAGCTTTGTTGCTATTTGTGTATTTGATTTTTTAAAATTAAAAGATAGTTATATTTTACTTCGTTAAACTAACTCATTAGAGTCCTATGATTTCACCAGTAAGACTATCGATAATACTATGCTAGAGTCAAGACAACACTATTTCACGCACACATTTACATTTCATTTTTTGTAACACCATAATCTGTCACTGTTGGTCTTGTACATTCTAAGTCTATGTGTAAAACAGACATTTAAATCTGACACTAAAATATGTATATGTGACACTACAACTTGTGTAAAATTGACGAGTATTTTAGTAAAGGTATATCATCTTCTAAACTCGTCGCTTGCTTGGGAATAAAAAAACTTAATTCACGCGGACGAAGTCGCGGGCATCATTTAGTATAAACCCCAAACTCCAAAGTAAAAAAAGATAAGTAAAGTACTGAAGCTCATGCCTCGATATATCACCCATCATAACGCAATATGTCATGTCAGTCCTACACTGTATCTCGCGCTCGAACCTTTTCGCTGAATGCCCCCCGGATTGCATCGAGACAGACAGACATAAAGCAGAGCTGTGATAAACGACCCCCGGCCCGTCTCAGCAGCGGCAAACCCTGGGCATTGATCGATCACTGCACTATCTTGCCGTTTTTAAACGCTAAAGCTATAACATCAAATTTTTAAGAAAAGAGCATGGAAAGCCACCCACAATGTGTTTTGAATGATTTCATTATGGAACCCCACGTATTTCTTTATTTCTTAAGCTTATTCTGTTTATGCGGAAGGATCTAGAAATCCACGGAACTATATTCCTATGGAAATTCCCACCATTTAAATATGTGATCAATGAAAGTGGTCACATAGTTTACACAAAGCTGTTTTTGTCAATTTAATGATAAAAATATTTCGCGCGAAAGCGAGGCTGCTATATTTTTTTTTAAGCTAGGACCTTTTAGGTGGTCATAAATTGAACCAGCTCTGTTATTGACAAAGAGGCAATTAAGAAGCCACGGTCTAATAAAATTTGCATAATGAAAAAAACCAGCAATAAAGTTGATCTTTCCAAATCTCGAACTAGAACTGTAATTTTATAAAGCTATTCCTTGAATAGAACTGCTGTTGTATACCCAAGACCATTCAAAACAATAGGTAAGTACCTTCCATAATAGGCGGCAAAACGTTCACGCCAAAAGGCATTCACCCGACCCTTTCCTAAACGCTTCCCCAGAGCAGTATCGGACCAAAAATGTAAAAGGCTGATTGCAATTGTCATTTTGATAGTGATCGATGGCACCGGGCCGGCCTCGGCCCGGGTGCGAGTCTCTCAAATTGATGGATGGCACTGCAGCTCCTTACGAGTACATACTCACCCCAAGGTTGCATCGCTGGAACAGTCGTTCAAAATTTTACATCCTCTTTTATTGCGCGAATTTTGGCTTTTATGATTTATACTAGATGATGCCCGCGACATTCGTCCGCGTAGTTTTTTTAATATTTTTAATATTATAATCGGTTTAAGCTTTATAATTCCCGCTGGAACTCTGAAATAAATAGTAAGCCTATGTCCTTCGCCCGGGATGCAAGCTAACTCTATTCCAGATTTTTTCGAAATCGGTTAAAAAAAAGATGGGCCGTTTAAGCGTAGCAGACAGACAGATAGACATACTTTCGTTTTTATAATGTGAGTATGGATATTGAATGCCCGCGACTTCGTTAAATTTAAATTATTAAAATATAAACCTTAACATTAAGACATTAAAGTTTAATTTCGAATGTAGTATATTTATAGTTCGCGAGCATGTCGGTCACGCGAATCTACATTTTTACCCCCTACCAAAAAGTGCTCAACGCAACTAAAGAAGTTATCACTTCAAAAACTAGCCTATGTCTCTCTCCAGTGTAATTCAACCCCCACCTTCACAAAGCTACCACATACAAAAACAAAAATATTACACCAGGTCCTTAACTTTACCAATCTCCAGGTTCTCATCTATACCCATGAAAAGAACACAACAATCCATAGCTCTATTGCGGCGTGATTTAAGGAGAAACCAACAAACACACTTTTGTATTTATCAAAAGGTACACAAAATGTTATAAGTAGTGATGAAATCGCGGCTAAAATTACTAAAACTTTAGGCTTAAGATCATAGAACTAGGAATTTGCTAGTTACTAAGCAAGGAAAGCCCAAAAGGGCGTGAACTCTGTAAACATAGATAGCAACTAAGACATATCTCGTATTAGAAGTAAAATGTAAATAAGAAGTATTAGAAGTAAAATGTTCCCATTGAAAATTGTCTGTATATGTCTTCTACTACTATCTATTCTATTTTAATGTTGTTGAATGAATGAATTTATGTACACTACATAATTGCAAAGAACACAAACATAAATAGCAATATTGTGCCAAATTAGGCGATCTACCAGTCGCCTTTTTACCAGTGGTTCTATAAGTGGGATGTCCCGGGTTCGATCACTACAGGGTCAATTTGGTAATTTATATTTTCTGAATTAAAGCATGGTCTGGTCTACTCTACCGATAGAGACGTACTACTAAGTATACTGATAAGGCGTTCCAGCACACGAGTATATATACGTACTCTGTGGTTCCAGTACGATACCGCTTAGACACCGATTAGGGAAGTCGGTTTAACGGCGCCAGGGAGGTCGTTAGGCTGTTTGTAAAATCAATTGGATAAATACTTTATATACAAAACGTGGAATCTATTAGGATTTAGGATTCCCTCCGATCGCTTGGGCTTACACCAAATCCCCTCAGACACAAAGAGTAGCTTGTGTATCGCGACAGAGGCCGCACAGCACAACTTCAAAGCGTCCCTGCTTGACTACTCTGTAAGCCGATTTGAAGAGAGCTTTAATTAAACTAATCGCACATTACAGCGCGCTCTGGACGCGACGCTATTAAAACGATTTTCAGTATTAAAAATGCAAAGATTAGAATTCTAAAAATCTACTTAAATTTGTAATAAAAAAATATACGAGTGTATATTGTAAGTTACTACCACTTATTGTGAATGCAATAATTGCGAGCAATTTATATTTAAACTAAAGGACGTAGGAACCCACCGCATTATTAAAATGAAAGAAAACTACTACCATTATGTGATTAATGGAAAGTGGTCATTATCCTCAGTAATGAGGAATACGACGGACAGAGAGATATTTAAGCAATCATCTGATCCCTTATTGTAGCCTTGGACTGTGATTGATGATTGAAGGAAGTGGGTTAGCAGTCGAAAGCACTTGTACGACTAATTGGTTAAAATTCAGCATCGTTCATGGAACGCATAATCATATTTTGGCAGTACGTCTTTGTCGGTTGAACAAAAAGCTTTCCACCAAACAAAATGTCTAATTAAAATAACGTAGCATTACCTTTATCTGCATGTCTCTAATATCATAATATTTGTATACGACACTGTGGTAGAATACTGGGATCTATAATTTTATATCCTGCGACTTCGTCCGCGGGATTAGGTTTTTTTGATTTCCGCGGAAACTTCTTAATTTTCCGGCCTATGTCCTTCACCGGGATACAAACCATCCCTATACCAAATTGCATTCAAATCGGTTGAACAGATGAGCCGTGAAAGCGTATCAGACAGACGAACCGATACACTTTCGCATTTATAATATTAGTATGGATCTTGTGCTACCGTATATCACAAATAAATAAATTGAAATCGAACCAATCTCTGACACAGCGTAGGCGGTGCTTCAAATGATGTGCGATCACCATTATAGTACGATCAGCATAAAACTAACCCATCCCTGCCGCCCGCGAGCCCACAAAAGAGTAATTGAGAATTCAATTAACAGTTTTTACATAAAATTGTTTCGCCAAAGCCTGGGAGGCAGTTAATTTGAGCTGGCAAAGTGATTGTCGCGCATTTTTCATCCGCCGACGGAAGCCGCGCGCCGCCGCGTTGTCTGTTTTATTAAAAGTAGCAGCGGAGGCTCGGCACTCTTGCAAACGAATTCTGAATAATTAATGCGATTTAAAAACGAATACCTAATGCTCCAAATTTAGTCCAATCTAGTGCTTAAAATTCCAAGTGTACTTTTTCTCTCAATCGCGAAAATCAGGTAAGCATAGTGATCTCAAGTATAATAACATTATAAACTAGCCTTTGCCCGCAGCTTCGCTTACGTTATGTTCAGTTTTCATACAAATTTCAAACCCCTATTTTACCCCTAGGAAATAATAAAGCTTTAATCTACGAGGATGAAGTTGCGGGCATCATTAAAAGATAAAGAAGTAAGGCGTAGGTGGGGGGGGGGGGGGGGGGGGGGTTTATTTTCAGTACAGTATAGTATTTGAATCATACAACAAAGTACCTAAAAGTGGGTGTAAGATGCTATCAAAAGGATAGCAGAGTGGCTCTACCGACTCCCGACACTCCAGAGTGTAACGTATCTTTGGCTGAGGGGTAAGAGAGTGCGCCTCCTCCAAAAGCCACCCTCACCAGCCCGTGGTGCCCTCTGCTGGCTGACGAACGAGGCTCTGGCGACCGACCAATGTCGGTATAACCATTACAAACTAGCTGGACTTGAATAAATGTCTCAGGCCGGTGTCAGGCAGCAGCGACATTGGTGCAACATGTCCAGCCGTGCGACCGCCAACCCGCCTGCCCTGCGCATTAGGACATTAAACCTTACAGATAGTAACGGCATATCAATCAAAAATGCATATGAGGTAGTGTCAATGGAATCATATTCAAAACACGTTAAGAGGGCAATCCAGCAGTGGCAGCTCCAATGAAATTGTCATTATAATTGATAGGCGTTGAAAATGTCGCTTTTTTTTTTACAAGTTAGCTCTTGACTGCAATCTCAATATTCTAGTCTCGTCAAAAAATCTCTGCCTGTATGCATCGACCCTTAGAGTGATAGCCGCGGATGATGTCGAGCGTTATTTCGTTCAAGTTAACGTTTGAGTTCGTTATTTATAACTTGAAACTTCACCTGAAGATAAAGCACTATACTTGTTGTTAACTTTACAACTGGTAACTGGCGTCGCCGGGGGCGCGTCACTTCTAGACACTACAAGACACTCGGCTCTTGAATAAATAACATATTTCTTACAAACGAGGCAACTACAAGTTACTACAAGACAAAAGACATCGCCCGCGGCCTTACATCCGACTGTCTTTGTATCTTATTGTTACTTATACTCAATATTACGAGTTAATTTATATTTATTAATAGTATCACAAATGTTTAAGTTTGGATGTTTGTATGTTCGTATACCTATTTATCATCTTGTTATTCAATATAAATATACTCACTAGGACTTCATTCGCATGGATGGTTTTGAAAATCTTTCTAGGATACCTACAATGTGGGCTACATGTGACTGTAGCTTTATTTATAGTTTATACCCATGCGAAAATCCCTTCCATTAATTTGTCCATAGCGGCGTGAAAAGGACAAACCAACAAACACTTCCGCTTTCGTAATATTGGTAAGCTATTACGTCTTTTGTACAAAGTGGTAATTTTTTCGTCTCGACGCCACTGTGTCGCAAAGATAAGAATTATAGTAGCTCTTATTTAACTAGTGCTGTAAAAGTGAGTGTCAATAGTGTAGGCCTCGTAAACTAGCCGTTATACGCGTAGTAACAGCTCCGGGTCGAAAAGGCGCAGTTAACCTGATTACTTAACCCAGAAACGCAATGTCTGGGAAAAATGCGCCTACTATAGTACCTACGTCTAACACTGCTTTTCAACTTACCTCGAAACTAAGAGATTTTAAAAAGCATGCTCACATTTCTTTTCTAGGGTTCCTCAGGTACTCAACAAGGAAACCTTACAGTTTCGCCATGTTCGTCCGTTTGTTCGTCCGCGGCTTATTTTGAGAAAAAAATTTTGAGGGTACTTCCCCTCTACGTAAAGTGTGAATAAATTTTATTTAAGTTTTAATTTTTGGTTCGTTGGTTAAGAATAAATTGGATGAAAGTAATTAAAAAATTATTTAATGCTTTTCAGTGCTTGGGAAGTTGGTTCACTTTTATTTTTAAAGTTGTATTGGCAAAGGCATCATCCCCATAATGTTCCAGTTATGATGGTGCTGCATAAAGTCGTCCCCTGCTGATATCGCAGTGAGATAAGGCCAGTTTTACGACCGAGGCCGTCGGATAAGCAAGCCTCTGAGAGTTTAATGGACGCCGCCGCGTTAGCCGCCGGCCGGAAACGCGTGTAGCGAGGCTCAGTGGCTCAGACGTCTCTAGAGGTTTGAAGGGTAGTTAAAGAAAACTGAAATACATAATGTATAAGCTTTTATCTGTACCTACTCATCTTCTTCTTTAACTGTAACTATGAAAGGTCTATGAAAAAACTAGGTTCTGTAAGAATCGGATCACTCTCCTTAGAAATAAAGCGACTTCTCAACGTGGATTGTATGATGACGATTGATGTATACCGGGAAATTAAAAAAAGAGATTCAAAGAAACCCTTGTCCTTCCCCGGGATGCAACCAAAATTGAATGTACCAAATCATATCATCATACTTCATACTTCATATTATCATACTTCATATCATACTAATATTATAAATGCGAAAGTGTGTTTGTTTGCTGATTTGTTGGTTTATTGGTTTGTTAGTTTGTTGGTTTGTCCTTCAATCACGCTGAAACGGAGCAACGGATCGACGTGATTTTTGTCATGGGTATAATTGAGGACCTGGTGAGTGCCATAGGCTACTTTTTATTCCGGAAAATTAGAGAGTTCCCGCGGGAATCAAAAAAACTTAAACATCAGCTAGTAATACATATTATAATTAATGCGAAAGTGTGTTTTTTTGATGGTTTGTTGTTTTGTTGGTTTACATTATAATATTAGTATGAAGTATGATATGATTAGTATGACTAGCTTTGTCCCGCGGCTTCGCTCGCTTTACGTTTGGTTTACATACAAATTTCCACCAGTGAGATCGCTTGAATTTATTTGGTCACGCGATAGTATTAATTTTGCGATAACTCCTAAGATATTATTTAAAAATGTATGGTGTAAATGACAATTATTATGTGCATTAAATGCTTAAGGTAACGTTAGTTTGATAAGAATTAATATCTTATCCGTCTAAATAGTTTTCCAATTACCACATTATAATATGTAAACATTTTTTAAATTTTTTAAATGGGTATAGTAAGCTACCCTCAGAAAATTGACATAATTATGGTATCGCGCACTTTTCTGTGGACCTACAATAGTGGAACAATTCCACGATACATTGTTTTGTTGTATTATCTCAAAGGGAGCTTGCTTCTCTTCTCGCTTTCGATGAAAGCTCCCAGTCGCTTGAATTTTTCCGACACCTTCAACAATCATCGTCATATTTCAACAAGTTCACACAAAATAATCATAAATTATAGACATAACCTTTTCTCTTGAATCACTCTGTCCAATAAAGAAAGAACTAGAAGTTTAATTGGCTATAATCCGCCACAATAGGTAAATCTATGTGGTACAGTGTGTAGCTTGCACTTGTAGCTACGAGTATGTTCACCACACCTGACACCACCACACAAATCTTTCAAATTATTCAACTCACGTTTCACTCCGACACCTGAGCATCTTCAGGAGATGTTGACTTATTTATTATAAATACGAAAGTATGTTTGTTTGTTGGGTTGTCCTTCAATCACACCGCAACAGAGGAACGAATCGACGTGACTTGTGGCATGTGTATAGTTGGGGTCCTGAAGAGTGACATAGGCTACTTTTTATCCCGGAAAATTAAGGAGTTCCCACGGGAATCAATACAACTTAAACCTCGCGGGTATCAGCTAGTAGCGAAATAAACTTTTCATTACTCATACACGGAAAGTAGGTCTGAAGTTGCTTGAGAAGCGGGTTGAAAGTAATACTTTTCAGCCCTAGGGAGAATCGTTTTCAACTGACAGCTGTCAAATAATTAAAAAAAACTAGTTGTCACATAACCCTTCCTCTGCGTATATTAAATATTAAATTCGCGCGCCCCTGCGAGCCCATTTTAACAGGTGTCGAATTTCGCGAGCCGCCGGCCGCCCGGCGCAATATAAATAAACATATCTCTTATTACGTACTAAAGCTATGTAAACAAAGTATGTCATTCAAATCGTTATGAACTATAGCTATAGATTAAAGTTTAAAAGGTAATCGCTCTTCTTTATGGTTAACACAGAAAAATAGCAAAAAAAAATAAAAAAATGATCCCGTTTTTAAAAATAGAATCTTTGTAAAACATAAAATATTACCCGTATCTTTGTTCTAAATTCGTGGTTTTGTCTATGGTTAGTCATTTCAGAGTATTAAGACACGATACAAAGATTCTTTTGCATATATATTAAAAAAAAAAAAAAAGAAATAAAAAAAAAAGTATCAAATTACAAGTGGTGTCCTCCTCGCACGAAATTTCTACCCATAGATTTATTTCATTGAGTAGGGCCCCCAAAAAAATCCCAGTGTGTCCTTGTCTATCATAGTAGGTTTTACCAATATACGCAGAGGAAGGATATTCGTAATGAAAAGCACAGTGTTTACCTCGGGATAAAGACTTATTTAGTCCCTCGAACTATAGGCCCCCTCGCTACGCTCGGGCGCCAAACCCCGTCTCGGGACTAAATAAGTTACTTTCATCCCTAGGGTAACAATGTACTATTCTTTCACTATCATGGACTTCCGCAAAGTAAAGCCTCCTTCTATCCCATAGGCGTCCAATGGTGAAAACCATTGATGTAGAATTTTAGTACCTATGAAAACCGTTTGATAATCGGTTTGGCAGTTTTGAAATCATCGGGTTCATTCTGACGGACAGACAGACAGACAGGCGCGGCAGGCACATTTTGTTTTATATTACGTAGTGATGTTTACTGATAAAGATTCAAGTGGAAGCGGTGGGCATACCGCACAAGTCAAACATGTGTGACGAGCAAATAGTGTAATCGGGTCGACTCGCGGCGCTTGTTTGTTGACACTTGACGCGCTCGGGACCTTCCGTGTCGCAGACTCACACAACGTTCGGGATCAGGGGCCTGAGCTCGCGCTGGGAAACAGAGACATTACGACAGCCTACACAAACAAATTGAACGTGATGTAATGTACTGTAGCATACCTAGTCGACTTTATAATGGTCTTAAAGTGAAAACACAGGACCGAACAGATAAAAGTCCGCGCAAAACTTTCGTGTTGAAGGGAAACGACGTTTTGACCTGTCACACTATTACTGCCATATTGTAAAAGCGAGTGACGAAAACCGTTCGACTGCCTGACGAACTTTTTATTCACTGGTGTCAAGAAAATTTACTTTTTGAAATTTATGATTTTATATGGATTTCACTCCCTCGGGCTATGCTTGGGACTGCAGTTACTTGTATCCTTATATTAACTATATATTTTATATTTTAGTTACCTTATAATATTGAAATGAAAAGAGCAACCACCGAGTTTCTTGCTGGCTCTTCTCGGTAGGAAGGTCATTCCGAATCAGCGATAGATTCAGTCGACGATTCAAAAGCACTAGTAAAAGTTAATTTGAATTAAAAGGTTAAAGTTTGAAGTATGGTGAATCCAGGTTTAACGGGGTTCTGAATGGATACTCAAATTATTCCACCAAATTTTGGATCGACCGTTGTGTGTAGACACTCTGGAAATACGAAAACAATCACTCAAATTGTCTAAAACTTTCACGATAAACAATCGAAGCAATTACAACAGGGGCCATACTGCGAAAGCCATATTGTTTCTTTATTGTTGACTTTCGTGTTTTAGAATTGTGATCCTTATTTTAGGAACGTCAAGGTACGTGAAATCAAACTGTCATTTTGTAATATTGCTTAAGTATTGCTTTAAGCGTGGCCAGGGGGCCAGCAATAAGGCGTAAAGAGTTATTATTTGTAACAACAAGTTATTATAATTCTGTTTGCGCGGCGCTCGGCGCAACAGACGCGGATTTCCATTTAAATTGAAACTCTTCTGCGCCCCATTTATTAATAACGAACAATTTGTCTTACATTTTAATTGCGACTTCACGGCCCGGTATTTGGCGATTCGAAGTTCGGCTGGGAAATTAGAACCTATATATTTTTTTGATTTATTTATTTTATTTTATAGGTTTACTAACAATCACTTACACATTTTACTAACAAAAAAATCGTCCGTATACAAAATTTAAAAAAACAAGATGAAGAAGTAATGTTACCTTATGGAACGAGGCATTAAAAAAATTATAATTAATTTTATTTATTTGATTTCTACCCATTACCGACTCACTACTGAGCACAAGTATCCTCTCAGAAGGGTTTGGCCGTAGTCCAACACGCTGGACAAGTGCCGATTGACAGATTTCACACTTTCGAAAATATTTTGTAGAACTCTCGGGCATGCGGGTTTCCCCACGATGTTTTCCTTCACCGTTATAGCAAGTGATGTTAAATTTCATAAAGGGCACATAACTCGGATTTAGAGGTGCGTCCGGAGATCGAACCCCCAACCACTCAAACAGCGGACTGAACTTCTAAACCGCTGAGCTATAACCCCATTTTTAATTTTATGTTTAAAATAAATTTAGTGTTTAACGCGAGAGGATGCCGCGTAGGTTTTTATAAATCCCAAAGAATAAAACACTAATTCTTAAGAATAAGACACTCTCATAGACTTGTAATATTTACTGCCGGTCACTCTCCAGGTTTATTTATGAAATCTGATCCGAAACGAGGACGCCATTCCAGCACTTTGAGATCCCAAACTGACAAGCGTTGTCTCTCTCTCTGCGTCGTGACCCCTTTCCCACATAATTACAGGGGCTTTCTTTGGGATACTAACGCGATAGATTCCCAGGTCCTTCCGCAGACGACTCGATGCGTAAAACGCGTTAAAACGTCGTAATCGGTCTTAAATATAGAAGTGAACTTAGTTAGCGTCAACGGGAGGTTTCAACAGATTGTTATTCGTATCGGAGAGCAGCGCTCGCTCCAACCAGCCGAAACGCAGCCATCAGCGCCGCCTTGTGTCCCCAATAACTGAGAAATTAATTCGCGTTATTCCTTCGTTTGTGATGCTGATATACATACCGTTAGATATCCCTATCACCACAGTTTATCTGGATGATAACGACAAGATCGCCTTTTTAATCCTAATATTACACTGAACTCATTTTATCTGTATGAATCCTGACAATATACAAGCCAAATAAGCGGATGAAAACATAAATTTAAAAAAATACCTATTTTATTTTTATGTATTAGCGTGAAATCATACCTCTTTTATAATAGTAAATAGTCATAATAGTTTAATGTCAAGACTTAAGCACCAGTTTGGAAAGTAGTCCTAATAAAAATTTTGTGAGGATATAAATTTTTTCCCATATATAATTTTTTTTCTTCCAGTATGATATCTAATCATACAAAACCTTATCATACATTGCTTAAAATAATTTCAATATCGCGACTTGTTATTGTTATGCCCAAGGAAATTGGAAAATAGATCTGATCTGAAATAAGGAAAATGTTTCAAGTCCCTTTGCTTTATCAAGTCCGTATCTTGTTTATTACAGTAGGTATCATCTCAACGGATCACTCAGTAATTTTAATTTACAGTCCACTGGCAAAATCGCGACAGCCGCCAATTTAGCTTTGTCAGTAACAAGTCAAAAAGTTAAATTTTCTCTGTCCGTTACACTGACTTGACTTGTACGTTATTGTAATTAAATTGGGTGAATGATATAGACACCAGTCAAATTATAATAAATTTAAACTGTATTTTGATTTAACAATTCATATCCATACTTATATTATAAACAAGATGAAGCCCGCGACTTCTTTCGCGTGGATTAAGTTATTTATCCCGCGGGAACTCTTTCATTTTCTTGGATAGTAGCCAATGTCATTCCCCGGGATACAACCTACCCCTGTACCAAATTTCGTCAAAATTGGTTGAACAGATAACTTTTTAGTTTCCCGCGGGAAATCTTTAATTTTCCGGGATAAAACATAGTCATGTCCTTCCCCGGGATACAACCTACCCCTGTACCAAATTTTATCAAAATCGGTTGAACGGTTGGACCGTGAAAGCGTAGCAGACAGACAGACAGACACACTTTCGCATTTATAATATTAGTATGGATGCGAAAGTGTCTATCTATCTGTCAACCACGCTTTCACCAGTTCTGGCGAAGTGACGAAGTGGCATCATCTTATATAATAATATTTTGATTTAACTTCAAAGAAAAAGCTCTGAATATATCCTTAATATTAAAAATGTGAAAGTATGTGTATCTGTCTGTATATGCCTTACTATCTGCTACGCTTTCACGGCCCATCTGCTCAACTGAGGTATGAAGGTACCTCAGTAGGTTGCATCTCGGAAAGGACATAGGCTTAGGATGTCTTATAACAGAAAATCAAGGAGTTCCCTTCAAAACTTAAATCCACGAGTGCAAAGTTGCGGGTATCACCTAGTTGTCAATAATAAACTCGCTGGAAAATTAAATAGGAATCAAAAAATACAGTAAAGCGATGACAATGAAAATGAGATAATAGATTTCAAATGATCCATTTTTCATTGGAATAAGAAGCTTTCAGGGGAAAGAAGTCGCCCTTTGTATGAGATTATTTCGGGTGGAGGAGATCAGACAGACATTCAAATGAATGGTAATCGGGTGACTGAACCTGTTGGGTGATTGGAGGGAATCCTGTTGAAATAAAATGCTCATTATCAGAATACTTTTGACCTTTATAGCCTTTTAAAGATTACTTAGTGTAGCCTGTGGCTGCCTGAGGAGATGAATTGGGAAATTGTAATGTCTTCTCAGGCATGTCTTATGAATAAATGAAAGAAATAAATTGGCATCATTCAGCTAAATATGCCCGTGACCGATTTAAGCTAATAAAAATAAAATTAATAAATAAAATTAAAAAGCCTTTTATTTCAAACGTTTAACAGCATTGGTAACGACATTGTAATATTATAAATGTGTTTATTTGTTGTTTTGTTGGTTTGTCCTGCAATCACGCATTTTTGCATGGGCATATTGAGGACCTGGAGAGTGACATAGGCTACTTTTTATTCCAGAAAATTAAAGAGTTCTGGTGGGAATCAAAAAAACTTTTTCCACGCGGACAAAGTCGCGGGCATCAGCTCTAACAAAGGCTGATAGAAAAATTCTTTGGCTCTCTCCAGTGCTTGCGATTCTGTGCCACCCTTCTCCAGAATGGAGCAGCTGTCAGCTTCAGCTCGTCCTCACAATTTAATTCTCTCTCTCTCTATTATTGACTAAATCCCGTGGAAACTGTTTGATCAAATAATCCGTAGATACGTTCACAGTGATCAAGCTTCGTATAATGCAGCAAAGCAATGTTCCAGTTTGCATCCGCACATTCGATTTAGCACGAATTTCAAAACGTCGTTTCGATCGTGTGCGTGGAAACCTTGAATATTGACACAGACTTAAAACTTTATCATAATATCAGTCTGTGGACGTCCATAGAACTTAGATCTTTTCTAATGAACGCCACCACAAACTCAAAACTCAAACTCATATTTTTTATTTGAATAAACTTATTAAAAGTGCTTTTGAACTATTGCGTGGTTCTACCACTGGTTCGGAATTGTTATACCTCCAGAGAAGAACCAGCAAGAAATTCGGTGGTTGCTTTTTTGAAAAATATCTTTTACAATTACATCAATGTGTAGATAAACAAGTAACCGCTGTCCTTAGCATTGCTGGAGCGAGTCAAATCCATGCTCTTTTATCAAACTCAACTCTCAAACTAAACTCAATATAAAAAAGCTTTTTTCAGGAGCATACTTTTAATGGATTTCTTAAACATATGTAAAGGTAAGTTTAACGTAGGTTAGTTTATTATAGGTAGGGTAACACGCCTTGGCCTTCATAATCCAGTCACTTCCTCTTTTGCTGAGAATACCCCGCCCGCTACCATCTAAGACTGCATCATCACTTACCATCAGGTGAGATCGTAGTCAAGGGCTAGCTTGTATTGGATTAAAAAAAAATACCCATACTAAGCTCACTGTTACGCTTGTCTCCACTCGAGGGAGTAAATTTTTTTTATGGTGCTACGAGCAAAGACAAAGATGGTTCGAAATGAAATTATTATTTCACGTAGGACAACTTGTGCCATTTTTGATATGTCAACACGTAGAGTGACTGCACCGGTTCGATACATGACTCTTCAAAAGCGATCATAAAACCTTTCCCCATTGAAGGTCTAGTCCCACTACAGATGCACGGATCGGCGTAGTACTTACGTAGCAGCAAAATAATATTCTTTGTATGAGTTTGTATGGGGCTGGGCTCACTTAAACGACGCGGCAAGCAGATGCACTGTGCGACGCGGGCCCGCACAAACTCATACAAATAATATTTGCCGCTACGTGTCGCGCCGATTCGTGCATCTCAAGTGGCCAGTGGCACTAAATCTTAACAAGTAAACCCCTGGTATTTGGGTTCCCTGCCCCTGGGTTGGTTAGTTCTGAATGGGAATACATTTACATAATAGGTACAAATGGTACTTATTTGGCAATTACTAGTCAAATCAGCATTTGTGTGTGATTTTTAATGAAATCTTGCTTGTGACGTCATCATAGTTCGATGCACAGAACGCATGACTCACGCGTGACCCGTTCTCCTACTGTGAGCGACGAAAGCGACACTACGCAGCGCGACTCCGAAGAAAATAACAAACTTATTATCGAATATCGAAAACTCTTTTTTAGGGATCTAAAAAGGGAGGCTGTTATGGTATATTTACACCATAACAGCATTACGCTGAGCCGATGCCCTTTTTGGAATTATTTTGTCACAGTCTAGTTCATAAATTAGGAGTTTTATTTTTATTTTATTTTTTCTAGTAGTAAGTTGGTGTTTGTATCTTCAATGTGTCTGGTAATTCCAAATAAAAATTTTATTTATTTATTGACCGAGCGAAGCGAAGGTCTCTGAGTCTACTTGGTGAATTGGCACTTGTCCGTCCGTCCGTCTGTCAGAGCATTATAACTTCTGAATTACTGAACGCAATTACTTCAGCTTTAAATATAATATGTAAACCAATGGCCTCCCGCCGAATATGGTTTAAAAAATAATAAAAATCTTTATTTCAGGGGGGCTCTCATAGAAGCGAATGCGAAGTAAAATATTTTTTATAAAGTTACATAGGGTTGCGGTATATCATTTTAAAGATAATTAGGAATAGAGTCCAAAAATTTTTTTTTTAATTTTTCCCCCAAAATTGACGAAATGGGGGGCTTTCAAAGTGGTGATTTTCTAACGTCCAAAGATGACCTCAGAACTCTAAATTTTCTGAAAGGATGAGCCTGAAACTTGATCAATTATTTCAATTATATCCTGTACTTGAACAACAAATACTAAAATTAGATAAATATTGTAAGGAAACGGAATTATTTAATTTTTAATGAGCTTCAGTATTTTTAACAGAACTTCACATTTATGTCAATAGATGGCGCCGCGAGGTCTTAGTTCGGGGCGAACCACTAGTTTATATTTATCGCGTCAACGCTGCTCTGTGCATCTCAAGCAGGGCTAGACCTTGACAGCTGGCAGCGTCGTAGCGTAACAGCGACGCAATCATCCGACCACCCTCGCTGTCCCCCGGGCCCTGTCGCGACAAACAGCTGACTCATGTGTCACGTGACGAGTCTATAGAGGGTACTAATTACGTGACAAGTTCCCCCCCCTCCCCCCCTTCCCCCCGCGTGACACGCCTCGTCATAGAACTGACGATAAGCGCCACTTCACGATGGCCGTGACTTGCACATGTACTCGATTACCTATACATTGGAAGCATTTGTGACAGGGCGCGTTTGGAACCCTCGTAGCTTTACTTTTAAGATACCGTCGTCAATAATTATCACCATCACGTCTTATACTTTGTAAACTTGACGTTCATTAAGTGTACTGTGTAAGTACCAACTTTGAATAAATACATTTTGACTTTGACTTGATACGCCCGTAACTTCGCGTGGATTTAGGTTTCAAAGTCCCGTAGTTACTTTTTTATTTTCCGAGGCAAAAGGTTGCCTATATCACTTTCAATGTTCTCAACTATCTCCATGCAAAAAATCACGTCGTTTCGTAGCTCCGATGTAGCGTGATTGAAGAACAAACCAACCAACAAGTCAGATCTGGCATGGAGTATTGCTGCCACCTTTGGGATGGATCCGCCAAGTACCAACTCGATACATTAGACTCTATAGATCGCCGGGCCCGAAGGATAATAGGCGATCAATCACTTACGCAGGCGAAATTGCTCAGTTTACAGCACCGACGCAATGTCGCCTGCTTATCGGTTTTTTATCGGATATACCATGGAGAGTGTGCTCAGGAACTTCACAACCTTGTTCCTCCTTCCCCGTTCTACCACAGAACAGCGAGAAACCGTCTGCGTTGGCATCCTTATGTGGTTGATGTCCAATCTGCCCGCACAAAACGTTTTTGCTCGACGTTTCTGATCCGAACCGCTAGGGTGTGGAACACCCTCCCAGCGCACGTGTTTCCTGCCACTTATAACTTAGGTACCTTCAAGGCAAGAGTGAATAGGCATCTTCTAGGCAAGCGCGTTCCAACCTAGACCTCATCATTGCTTTGCACTAAGCATGATTGTCGTCAAGCGTAAGCCTATCTCACAATAAAAAAAAAAAAAAAAACCAATAAAGAAATTTAGCATTACCTTTACTAGGTACCTAGGTAGGTAGGTAGGTAGGTACTTTACCTTTTTTAGGTATTTATATGAGTTAGATAAAACAGTAAATTGTAGATTTAACAAGCCACTGCTTGTAAGATCGAACCACAGACCACTCAAACCACGGACTCAAACCGTGCCCGGCACATACCTACTCAGCACGAGTCTATTCTCAGAATGAAAGGGCATAAGCTATAATCTACCACGCTCGTCAAGTGCGATTTAGTGTGTGTAGAGGTGTGTGCTCAGGGTTCAAACCCCGGACCCTTCAAAACAGAAGGCCGTATTATTACTTTAGTGTGCTAACAGCGCTCTTTTACACAACTTGTGTTTTTCTTCAAACGGTCAAACACCTAAGGAACAGTTCATTCTCGATTCCCCTAAGCCCTGTATTAAAGAGGCAGCAGCTTGGAATCCTACGCAGGGATCCCACTTGTCAGGTCCTAACACACTAAGCTCTTTAAGATTTAAGCTAGCTCAGACTTAGACCCAGACCAGCTTCTGCTAGATTTCGTATGCATATTAACACAGCTACCATACTTAAAATAATGTTAATGCTATATTAATGAGTAATGATGTTTCAATATTTATTCATAAAACTAGAAGATGCCCACGAAATCTTTTATTTTTCGAAATATACAAGCATGACATAGTATGTATAATACTGTTAAGGGCCCCAACTATACCCATGCAAGAAATCACGTCCACCCGTAGCTCAGTTGCACCGCGATTAAAGAACAAACTAGAAAACCAGCACACTGTCGCATTCATTATACTGGTAGGATATCTGATATTATCGACCGATAGACTAGGTGAAAGTACTCGTAATATCATATTTAATATCACACACACACACACACAATAATATCACATTATAATTGCGAAAATGTGTTTGTATGTTGGTTTTTCCTTCAATCACGCTGCAACATAGTAACGTATCGACATGATTTTCTGCATGGGTATCGTTGAGGACCTGGAGAGTAACATAGGCTACTTTTTATCCGGGATATTAAGGGGGAATTAAGAAGCTTATTCCACGCGAAAGAAGTCTCGAGGAGAAGGTATCTCAGCTAATCAAAAATAATATTTAAAAACATTCAGGCTGGCAAAAGGTTTACGCCTGCACTCACTTTTATATAGAGAGCGTAAACTAGCGCGACAGGATAAAGCTCGTTCCCCTCCAACTCCATTTCATCCAGACGAACAGACGACTAGAAGAAAGTATAAAGGTTCCAGGTTTTTTAAGACTACAGATGTACCATTTCCATTACCGTTTATTCTTTATTTATGAAACGCGCCTGTGGGGAGACGTAACAGTTGCCAAATTCGTCTCACCAGGCTACAAAGAGTACCTTAAAAATAAAACGAGACAAAATAAAATAAAACAAACTAAACTAGACATGCTTAAAAATTCAAATAAAAAAAGTTTAGTTGTGATAATATTATGGTTGTACATAATGAGATTAATAATTCATTGTATTTTTACTTGTCATTTAATGACAACTGCGACCGCCGCGCTGCCGTAACGAGGCGGCGTCGGTTCGTTACCCAATTTTGTTATTATTTGCCTTATTTGCGTCGCCAGCGGGCCAGCGGGCGTACTACCATCGCTTAAATCCTACCATCTGCTTTATTTCAATCTTGTCGGCGCTCTTGTTTCAGAAATAGAATCCTTACTAGCCGATGTCCGCGAATTCGTCCGCGTGGATTACGGTTGGTTCCCGCGGGTTTTTAATTTTCCGAGATAAAAAGTAGCCTATGTATCATTCCAGACTATAATCTATCTCTATGGTAAATTTCATCCAGATCCGGTCAGCCATTTTGGCGTGATTGAGTCACAAACATCCAGCCATCCATCCAAACTTTCGCATTAATAACATTAGTATAGATAGATATACATACCTATAGAGATAGATAGTATAGAAGTATAGATTTTGGGGATGTTAAGTTAAAGGGAAAAAATAGTTTATTCACCAGTGGTGTCACAGATAAAACTAGGAACTATGAAAATCACAGTTACAACAAGGTACGCCACTGCTTTATGCGATGGTAGTAAGTCCCCAGTTAACGAGATTACGCGCCGCGGACGGCGCTGCGCTCCGCACGTCTGCGGCTGCGGCGGTCAAACTGGACGCGTTTCATTATCACTTCTTTATTATGTTACGCGAAATTGTATCCCAAAAGTTAGTCATAATGTCCAACTGCTTTGCATATCCCAGGGGATATAAATGAGATTGGCTGTATTGTACATGAAGAGATTGTACGTAGGTATATAGTATGTGTAGAGTCATATTATAAAAACGATTTTTTTCGAGATTTTCAATCTTTTGAAGTCGCAGATATCAGCTAGTTGGATATAAAAATAGTTGTTTAAAAAGTCAACTGCAATTCACAGTCAGTTATTATGTGTTGTGTGTTCAGTATCGAGCTACTGCGGTCTCGCGGCGCTGGCAGCTCTCCTGCTTGTTAACATTGCACCAACACACACTTTACACTCACTCATAGAGAGGATATTATCATAAACATGCATCATGCATGAAATATTTATTTTTAGGTTCAATATAAATAGCTGTATATCTTCTAGGAAAGCGTGATCTGACCTAGACCTCATCTTTAGATCAAGCATAAGCCTATACTGCACTAAAAATACGCACCAAAATAAGATAACTTTTATCCAACTTGTGGAAAGATATCTGAATTATTATTATTTTAAAGCCAGTAAAAAAAGATTCCTTAAAACACACGTTATAGGTCCAAAAAGGTGTGTGCCTGGAACTCGAACCTCGAATTTGAGGCCCAAATCTTGAACACTGGGCTATGAGGGCTTTTCGCGATTTAAGTCCACCGCGAATCAAGCTTAGAACCTAAGCGCTCGTTAGTACTACTCATTACTCAGGAGCCAAACTGTCAACTCTTAAAGCAATACTCAAACAATATTACTTAAAATGACTTTTGTCACGTTTATAAGTTATGAATTATAATTCTAAAACACGAAAGTCAACAATAAAGAAACAAACGCAATATGAGCCGCTCTACCTGCGCAGTAACGCTCTGCGTCGCGCACGCACGCCTGCGGCCTGGCGCTGCTCATACATACATCAAGGCGTGAGCTGGCACGCCCGCTGTCTCGTCTACACTCCACTTTATTTGTTGCTTCGCCAAATCTACTGCGGTGCGACGCGCCTTTGAGATGTTCCGTTCTTATTTACCGCTTGTAGCTGAGAAACTGAATTGTGCAGAACTTAAATTGTACCTTAAACATAAACTGAATTGTTAGAAATTTATATACCGTCCATATAAATATTATAAACTAGCTGATGCCCGCGACTTCGTCAGCGTGGAATACCTAAGCCTTTTTGATTCCCGCGGGAACTCCATAATTTTCCGGGATAAAAAGTAGCCTATGCCACTTTCCCGGTCCTCAACTATGCCCATGCAAAAAATCACGTCGATAAGTTGCTCTGTTGCGGCATGATAAAAGAACAAACAAACGCACTTTAGCATTTATAATATTATATTATTTTATAAGTAGGTATAATGCGAAAGTATCTGCCTTTATGTACCTGTAACCTTTACCCATCCGTTCCACTGATGACGGAATTTGGTGCGTTAATAAGTTTCTTTCCGGAGACGGACGTAAGCGGAAACCCACACAATTTTAAAGATCACAAATCCACATAGATGAACTCATACTACATATCTAGTGCTACGAGTACATACAAATGCATAATAAGTAACGCAATAATTAAATTCACCAGCGGTGTGTTTACATTCATCAAGTCTTTAAACAGTAGGTACTGACTACTGAACACTCTGAATTGGCTATTTGACAGTTTTCGGAAAAATACTTAAAAATGTAGGTACGTCGGTTCATTGTATACCTCTTACAATTAACTTTTTCTCAAAAAAGCGTTATTTATTAGAAAAAAATAAATTTTTAATACATTAATTTTAAATTCGCGCGAAAACAGCCGGTCACGTGACATTTGCTAGCTGTGACGTCATAGCTCAAAATAAAACAAAGTTAACTATACGACGCTCCACGTTTTATTTAATTTTAAGTGGAAAGTTTACAGCTTTTTTAATGCAATTGTGGAAATTACAAGCTACAAGACGTGTGTAGAAATACAATAAATAATAAGAAATTAATATCCTGACAAATTGTATAAACACATTCCTATATACTATATTACCTATGTCATAATTTAAACGTCGAAAGCAGTGGTTAGAGTCACGGAATAGATAAAGGTTAGAGTTAATCTGCCGAGACCCGGAATTTCAATCGGATAAATATCTGCGGTATTACTTTGTGAAGACCACTTTGATGTTAGTGTTATGAAGAAATCAACTTAAAACTCTGATCTAGCAAAAATGAATTAAACCTAACCTGACATTTTCTTCATAAAACATGACATAAAATCAAAATAAATTATATTTCTGTCACTTTACAGCAGCACTTTCTTAGGTCTTAAACACGAGACCTAAGAACTATTACTTTGTTTATTTCGGTACTTACATGGAAGTTTTAATACATTACGAAACTCGGCAGTGCAAAAGTTTACACGCAAATAAATTTGCAACCATAAATGAATCGACTTTAGGCAGATTTGTACTATCAGCTGTAAAGCATAACCCCATTTCATTTAACCGCTCACAATCACAAATCGAAATATGTTACTGTTATTTTCTCAACAATACGCAAACGTTAGTACACACGACGTTTTTTTTTTGAAATGTGACGTCACACGGGGCTCTATCATGACCGCCCGCGTTTCGCTTCTTGTAATCCACAGATAAAAAATCTCAAATATATCTCAAATATTTTATTTTTGCAAAACAATTGCAAAAATAAATATTTACAATTTATTTTAATGCAAAATACATATTGTATAATTATTGTTAACCCACAAGCTACCAAATCTAACATATTTCATATTTTATAGTTACAGCTGTCAAGTAGCCAATTACGTTTGTCTGAATGCCTCACCTGATGAGTTGGATCGGCTCTGACCAGCAGTCAAAGGAATACCCGGGACGCTTTCACTTCGCGCAAGGTATGTAACTATAACAAAGCAATTACTTCAATACCTTCTTAGCAATTATCATAAACTAGATCATGCTCGCGATTTTGTCCGTGTAGATTTACGTTGTTGAAAAATCTCGTGTCTGTCTGTCCGTTTGTTTATCTGCTACACCTCCACGGCCAATTTTTTCATCGATTTTGATACAGAGATAGGTTACATGTCATAGGCTTCTCTTTATCTCAGAAAGTTTGAGTTTCAATCGTAAAAAGTGATTTATTGTACTTATCGGTACGTCTCTAAAAAAATCGTTTACAGGTACAGATGCGGCCGGGGTTGTACCCGGGACTTTCCACTTATAAACCACAGCGCTCATCACTGCTCTAGGGAGGTCGTCAAGAGCGTCTGTCGGAATTCGGATTACATTGGTGACATTCTAACGTTTACGGTGGATACAAAGATCAAGTGTGGACCTGTAGGTACTCAGAAAAAAAATGGCAGTCATAGGGACTTTCACTTCAAAATTCGGTAGTTTATGTTCGGTAGGCTGTTCAATCCTCTTATCTTGACGCAGACATTTAACGACGTCCTTTGTTACCGCCGCGTCAAACCAAACGGCAGCACGAGTGTATCCATCATGCGCTCTCCAAACTGATTTCCTTCACTTTCCAACGCTCGCGGAGCAGTCACTATAAGTGTTTTAATACTATCCGCTCCGATATTATACCGTGTCCTATTAATCGTCAATGGTGTCGATTGGAATTGAATTTTCTGAAGGAAAAATGTTGGACCTAAATTAAATAAATTATAGTTGCTTCATAACCTGAACGTGTATCCTATCTTGAAACTATTATTCCATTTCCACATCAGCTTTACAATAATGTGAACGATGTCAGTTCCGATTTGATCACGTAGAGAAAATCTAAGCATTACTATTATAGGTGGATTTAAGGCAAACAGTCAGCCTCTATTTACTGACCTTTCGAGTGGCGAGTTATCGCCTTTCAGTCATCAAACTTCCTTGGAGTCCTTAGAGTATTACAACTCATAAAAACGATCACCGATATCGTATCGTTACATGTAAAAACGCGTTAAGCTTCACTCTCTACTTCTGTGCATTTACAACCTCACCTGCTACTTTATAACTTCACTTTTCAGTATCCCTATTACTTCTTGATAAAGTTTAAAGTTCCTCAGCAAGTTATAAGCTGTAAGGTTGCACAACTTAACTCATTACAGGCAGAACTATGCCCCGCGATCGCCCCTCGTTACACGGATTCCGCCACAATAGAAAATCGATGATTGTTCAACTCGTCGACTTTTAAGGTAGCGGGCTTTTTGCCAAGGAATTGGAGTGCGCGCCTAATAGCGGATCGTTTCCCTCGTCTTGTGTGATTTCAAATGGCTGGGGATTCGCGAATGCGGATACCTTATTTGGCAATTTTCTTACTTATCATTCTTGTAGTTGGTTAGCTAATTTGCTCTCAGACACGAATGTTTTATTTCTTAATATCTTTACCCGTGTTACCAGTCGTACTACCACTAAGTACAATTTATAATTATAAGAGATAGATAATAAGTAAATTATTGGTACTTAGTAGTACTTATATTACTTCTGATTTTCCAGAAATAAAAATAAATTTAATAATAATATTAGATATTTTCTGTACCTAATGGCGAAATTTATGAATTTTGATCAATGTACATCGATCTTAACACTTTTTTGACTCGGATTTTGCAAACCGAAATTATTTCTGAGATATCGTACTTCGAAAGCTGCTAAGTAGATCGAATCTATACTTCCATACAAATATTATAAATTCGAAAGTGTGTCTGTCTGCTACGCTTTCCTGGCCTATATTTTTAATCGATTTTCGCGAAATTTGGCAGAGGTAAGTCGCATCCCCAAGCTACTTTTTATTCCGGAAAACCTTAATCCACGCGGACAAAGTCGCGGGCATCATCTAGTCATACTAATCATATCATACTATCATACTAATATTATAAATGCGCAAGTGTGTTTGTTTGTTGGTTTGTCCTTCAATCAAGCCACAAAGGAGCAACGGATCATCGTGCTTTATGGCATAGGTATAGTTGAGGACCTGGAGAGTGACTTATGTTACTTTTTATCCCGGAAAATTGAGGAGTTCCCACGGGAATCAAAGAACTTAAACCACGCGGACGAAGTTGCGGGCATCAGCTAGTTAAGTAATATAACAAAGTATTGTGAGCAATTCAAAATTGATTCTATATGAAAAGTGTCCTAGCTTCGAGCATTTTTGTCAAATACTCGAAAGTAAAGGAAAAGTCCACAAATGATTCTTGAACATGATAACAAAGAAAAGTATCTTGTACATCATTACCGTCGGATTAAGCCCCACTTCATTATCTCGATTATCCTAAAAATCCTCTCCCTCGCAGCATCCTAGTCTGAGAGCTAGTAGCGAGTAATTAGCGACAAGTATTAGGTACATGCCCGCAGCCTAACTAACCTTAGTATGAGATTTTAAATGTTACCAGTACGTTGGTAGAATTTGAGTGTCGAAACATTCATACTGATTTGGTGAGTTTAAGTGTGCGTGTGTATGCGTGGATGTGTTTATGTGTTGCTGATAGGTATTATAATTTTAGCATTAGAGTAAATTGGATCTAAAACACCTTGATTCAAAGTCAGAAGTTTCATCATCGCCGATTTCAATTTCGTGAGTAGAGTTAAAACATGACGTATCATAAGAGTGGTATGTCCTACATATTATAATACATTGAGTATTGAGAAAGCTTTAACAACCATTGGAAAATTGTCTGTAGATGTAAGTTAAAATTTATTTTATTTTAACGACGCTTGTTTCGACGCTCGGGTAAATACCATCAATGTAAATTGTTGGTGTACGACTATGGCTGCAGGATGCATGTTCACAACAAATAACTCTAAATTTAAATCTTAATCAACGCTGGTGAGATGTTAACTCATGCTAAGGTTACAGATAAACGCACAAAAAATGTAATTAACGAAATGAAAGGCACTTTCTCAAAGAGTGAGGAAACGAGGAAACGGGCCCCTAATGAATTGGTGCGTACTTGACGATGACTTTACGATTAAATGCGCACTTTTATTTGTTACACGTTCAGTATGAATGATGTTTTCTTTCTCCTCTCATTGAATGTGAAGCTTGTACAAGTACTGTCCAAGAAACTGGGAGTTTAATCACAGTTTAATTTCTTTTCTGTTTTCTATGCGGTGCCACTTATCTGTGTACCGAATTTCGTCAAACTTGGTTCAAAAAGCGGGTAGTGAAAGTGTAGCAGATAGACAAAAAGACACGCTTCCGCATTTATAGCATTAGTGTGGATTTGTCGATATATTTGAGTGTAGTTTGTATGTCTTTAACCTCTCCCATAAAAACTCCCACGGTATTTTCAAAACCCTAAATTCTAACTAATATGATAGCAGGGTAAGGGCTAGCTTGAAGTGGATAAAAAAAAACACCCGTTGTGTGTGTGTGTGTGTGTGTATTTGCGTCATCACATCACGGAGTCCGCTTACAGTAATAATTTGGTCATTTAAGGTCAATGCTTTACGTTGACATAACTGCCAATAATTTTGGTTATCCTTTTAGTATAAATAAATAACGATCTTATCCATAAAACTATACTTTGTGTTTAAAGTCAAACAATGTTGTAATTAGTGGTTTTGCGTCGGCTGGTTTGTTTCAAATTTAATCTCCGACTCGCCAAAGTCCTTAACAAAGAAATTGTCGCTTTTCCTTATTTTCCCCGCTCTTTTCCGCCGCTCGGCTCGCGTTTTATTTCCCGCTGCAGCATCTATTCAATTAAATCGCGTTGCTTTACAGAGTAAAAGAGTATAATTAGGAAGACTTAGCTTTTGTGTTTGTTTCATGCTGTCTTTACAACTCTACGCGGTATTTATTCCGACTGCCCGACTATTCAGAAAGGATTAGGTATTTAGGAAGGGACTACCACCCTGACGCAGCGCTGTGATGTTAAAAGTATATTCTAAGTCCCAGGTAGAGTTAATTTAAATTCTGAATTTTATCTGGTCGGGTGGGAGATTTCAGCCGTGGCTATAGTTACCATTTTATACCCTCGTATCGTTTGTTGACCGAAACTTGTAGATCCATGGTAGATCAGCGCTGCGATGTCAATTCTGGGACCACACACCTCGTAATATTACTTTGTCTTATATAATATAATATTTGTATAAATTACTATAACTGTGGTTCTAAATAAACGTTTTATCTTTCCTACTTTCTATTTGCATATTAATACGCCAAACCTCAATACAGAAAAGTCTCTAAGATGTACATTTACTGGTACACCAAAGTTGTAATGATACATTATCTCGGCAAGGCGACATTTCGGCGCATTGTCGGCGAGTTGTCGGCGCGCACTGGCGCGAGACAGACAGCGGCGACCGGCGATGGGAAAACTTGAGACGACAAATTGATGTTGTGGAGGCGGTACGACATTGTACAAGTTGGAATATCTAAATGGTATATATATATCGATACCTCCCACGTAAGTTGTTGTATGCCACAAAAATGCCGTTTAGCGTTTTTACTGAAAACTATCCTAATTTGTATTATTTTATGCATTCAATGTGAAAAAACTACAAAAATATGATTTTTTCAAGGATTTGCCAGACGTATTTTGTTGTATCTTTCGAACAAGAACGGACTACAACATTGTATCTACCTATGCAATGGTTTACGCGGGGTGCGCGACGGGGAGAATCACGCGCTCGCGTGTCGTATTTGTCACATACAACAGACTACGCCGGACTTTCAACCGGCCGCACCCGGTAGGAAGGAAGCGTTTAGTTCTCTCAAAATTAACTTGCCTAATTGAATTACTTCAAATATATTAGAATAAAACGTACATGTATAATAACAAGAGGGCGTAGACTATGTGATTTGGTCATTAATACGAGTACACAAAATAGCAACTCCGAGACACCTATTGAAAATAACAATGTTTCATTAGATGAAATATAACTAAACAGTTTTCGTGATTCAAGCCTCCGAAATATCACAGATATGTTTCTTTTAGTATTATTTTATAAGCATTTACTCAATCAATGTTACTTTTTGTGGTGATACCAACCTAAAATGTTGTATAGATTACTTACAACAGTATACGTTGTTAAGCGTTCATTAAAAATGTTGTATGTAATACATATAACGTTTTACGTATGACATTAAACTGAAAATATTGTTGTATGTAATAAATACAACATTTTACTTCGGAAGTTGTTATTCTAAACTTCGTTGTATCGTGACATGCTATGTTTTACGTTGCTATTACATTTTTTTTAACTTAAATTCAATGTTGTATGTCAAAAGTCTGTTCTAAAATTGGGTCACAAATAAAACATAAAATGCTTTGTCCTGACTGACTGACTTAGTGACTGGTCTATGAATGTAGAGCCTAAACAGCTGGTCCTAGAGAGGTGCAATTTGGTGGGTGTGTTCCTTATACGATTTACGCGGGTAAAACCACTGGGCGCCGCTAATAAGCAATGAAATTAAAAAGTTATTACTGTTTCAGAGTCTCCATTACCAATAAGTTTTAATGAATCGAAAATGAATGAGCTAGCTAATATAATAGATGGAAACATCTTTGACAATAACTTAGAAGAAGCAACAGATTCTGATACTGCAAATCTTGAGACACCACACCCTTCCCCTTCTTGTAGTATCAATCACTTGGACTACGACTGTGATAATGATTTCTGCCCATATTATATACAAAAGGAAAATTTATCAACGTTCGATATTTCACCTCAACACTCACCAGCATGTCTTTCTAGCTGCTCGACGTACACAACAAAGACCAATAGTCCACCGTTGGATATTTCTAATAATAGTCCCAGCAGAAGTGACCGCCGTCGTCAATCAAGGAAAGATAAAGGTAATGTGAGAAAAAGACATTTTAATGAATGGACTTTACTAATACCATTAATACTAATACCAGAAGATGCCAAAGAAGTAGTATGGCTGAGCTATGCCCTCTCTATTCAAACCATCTTCCCTTAACAAGGGCAAAATATGATGACTTAATGAGTCTCTGTCACAGTAGAATTATTCCAGCCATATATCACGACTTTTTCAGGAATCTGTCTTTTGTCGATGACTCTCATAATGATGTTTTATTTTCTGATTCAGAATAGCATTTTAGAAAGGTCTCCCCAACGTGTCACAGTGTGGTGTGACTGGTTGGGGATTATTTAAGAAAGATCTCCCAAAGTGTTACAGTGTGACTAGTTGGGAATTATTTTGCAAAGTTCTCCCAACGAGTCACACTGTACCTGTCACACTGTGACTCGTTGGGAGAACTTTGCAAAATAATTCCCAACTAGTCACACTGTAACACTTAGCGACTTATTTTAGTCTGTTCTTTTTAACTTATTTAAATTTCTTTAAATTATGCATCTTCATAATAATAACGTAATAAACGGGTACATACCACGATAAAATGACGATTTTAACTGTCGATATTTCGACCCAGTTGCATGGATCTTTATCACGCCGGGACTGCTGTGCTGTGAGGTGGAGCTGGAACTGTTACGGGCCGTATCAAACTACCCTCCTTCACGTTCTTTTCGACCACGAAATAAGTCTTTAATCATTAGGCATCTTCGTTTTTATTAATAATTCTCATAAAAATAATATTAGTTTTTTAATGATTGAAGTCTCCAATGAAACCAAAATTCTCAAGGTTTATTTAATTGATCTCATAGAAATTATTAAGTCATATTTTTTATTTTATGTTCTACCGTGTTATTTTTTTATGATTCTAATTAATTAGTCCATAAGAAGAATTTGTTATGTTACTAAAATATCGTAGAGAGAGTGAGCTATGTTTTGATTTTTGTCCTTTTTAATATGTGTCTAAATAACCTTACTATGATTGTTTTGTTTTCGAATTTATTGATTACCTAGTGATGGAAGTGATTATCTATCTGTTTTTTTAAGATTAATGTTCATTATAATTTTTTTTATTTTAAGAAATTACTTTTCATGAAAACGGTCCTAAAATGACTAGTATGTATTGTTCCTATTAAAAAATTAAAGAAATTTATCCTTGATAATATTTTTTTTATTATTTCTTAACCTAGAATTTGATCACATACAATAATATACACATAAATTTTTAACCGATGTATATGGGTATTGCCACATACAATGTAATGAAACTTATATTTTGCAGTGTATATTGTTGTAACTATCATATACAACAATTTACGAAATCGAAACTCCGCGGTATAATGTTGTAAGTATGAGATACAACAAATGGCGCAGCCTGTACTACGCAGTAAAATGTTGTATGAACGATATCTCAGAAAATATACATATTTTTTTAAAATATCTTTCAACATAGTCAAGAATACTATAAATTACATTCATATACCAAATTTCACCAAGAAACAATAATAAATGCAGTTTTTAGTCCAATTTGAATCTTTAAATTGCTCTATTGTAAAATTGCAGTTTTGGGGATACAACAACTTACGTGGGAGGTATCGATATATATATATATATATACTAAATAGTAGTAAAATATATATCTAAATTCAATATTTTAGAGTTAATGAATTGATTCCACTGTCAGTTAGTCCTTGACTGCAATCTCACCTGGTGGTTAGTGATAATGCAGTCCAAGATAGTAGCAGACTAATCTGTTAGAGATACGGCAATTATATTGAACCCATATTCCTAATCGCTGTTAGAATGAGATTACAAAGAAAAATAAAACCACTCAGGGATTGAAAATAACTCAAATACCTACCTTCTGATTTCTAAATCTTATTCTGCTTACGTATCGTGCCTTGTGTCTGATGTACGGTTTAACTCTTAAGAGAGCGGCGCGGCACGTAGCGACAAGTATTATTCATTTTACATTTTATATGAGTTTGTACTAAGCCGCGTCCGCTTAAATTTAAAAGCTATTTTAAAAGCTTTAAGGTCTAGCAAGTATTCCTTGCTTGACCTTAAAGCTTTTAAAATTCACAATCAGTATATCTAGTAGAAAAACTTGCAGTACTTACCTACAGCGGGCTGGTATTTTTGTGTAACATTTTCGGTAACCTTAGCCCTAATGTGGTAAGGCAGTAGGCGCCTCCGCCGTAACGAGCCGGCGCGTTAGGAGCTGCCTTATTACCGAATTATGCCGCCTGCGGGGATCTAGCAACGCGGGGGAGCTAAGCGACTACATTACAATTTACAATACAAGATTTCACTTATGAAGACGGAAACACGCTAGGGAACAGACAACACAACACGTTTTGACGACCTCCCTCGCGTAGTGTTGAACGCTGTTGTCTTAACGTGCGGAGGTCCCGGGTACAATCCCTGGCAGGGTCAATTTGGGAATTTATAATTTCTGAATTTTCCCTGGTCTAGCTTGGTGGGAGGCTTCGGCTAGTTACAAACCCTACCGGCAAAGTCGTGCCGCCAAGCGATCTAGCTTTCCGGTACGATGCCGTGTAGAAACCGAATAGGGGTATGGGTTTAATATAACTGCCATGCGGCATGCCCCTAACAGGTTAGCCCGCTACCATTTTAGACTACATCATCATTTACCATCAGGTTAGATCGCTGTCAAGGGCTAACTTGTAGAGGCTAAAAAATAAACGTAAGCGTCTAATGATGTGTCCGCATGAACACATGAACATGGCGCACGCACTCTACGCGACAAGGCAAAACGTCGTAGTTTCGAGTGGATGTTTTGTATCTACTTAGTGTGTGAGTTTTTGTCCTAAGTTAGAACGCACATCTGTGGAAAGGTTACTCGTCAGTTGAGTCGCAGTTTTCTTTAACTACTTGAACTTGAGTGTGTCGAAAAGAGTGTACTAAACACACTAAATAATGAACTCTACACCGACTAATAAAGTTCTTGACAGTTGACGGATTTGGATATTTGGCATTCTGCACCAGTGGTACATTAAATTAGCTATACAAAAACGCTTGTAAAAGTTTATTTGAATAAAAATCTTTTCAATTTGAACATACAAGTAGGTACAAATTTAATTCATGAAAAAACGGATTTGCACACAAATAAGTACTTACAGTAGGACGACCTCCAGTCCGCTGGTCGGATGACCTAAAGAAGGTGGCGGGAAGCGGGTGGATGAGGAAGGCGGAGGACCGTGTTTGGTGGCCCGCTCTCGAAAAGGCCTATGTCCAGCTGTGGATGCATACAGGCTGATGGATGGATGGATGGAAGTACTTAGAGCAGACATCTTCTTTCTGAGATTTGCGTAAATAGTACACAACTACCTCATAGTACTATTATGTCTGGCTTAAAAAATTAAACCAAAACATATTTTTATTGCATTGTTAATTAATTACACAGCAGTTTCGTTGATGTTTCGTTTCAATAAATCCATCATTGGAAACATCGACACTGAGATACTGCCGCCTGTACAAACGAGTATTTTGTTGTTTCTGATAATGAAATGAAAGCACGGCATCGCCTCATATATTCGCGAATCGCCCTGAGCGCCGCGCTCTAGGAAATCATACTAATAATTATAAACGCGAAATTGTGTTGTTGGTTTGTTCTTCAATCACGTTGCACCAGAGCAACGCATAGACCTGATTTTTGCGTGATAACGTCTTATAAATCGAACACCGGCTGCACGCACGATAAAGTGTCACGTTCCGCCTGAGCCTGGGCGTGCGAGTGAGAGCGCGGAACAAGCGATAGAGAGGCACGATCGCGTGACGTCAGAGCTAGCGGTTCGTATAGTTCTGCCCGCCACGCGAGCGCGCGAGAGAACTTCTAGTTTGCATGGGTATAGTTGAGGACCTGGAGGCTACTTTTTATGCCGGAAAATCAAGGAAGTCACGGGCGGGACGGGAAGAAGCGGGCGAAGTCACGGGCATCAGCTAACTTAATTATATACGTAGGTAGTGGTTACCATCTAATAATAATAATCAGAATTTGCTAGGTATGTGAATAGTAAATGCCACAGGAGCGTAATCAGCAGCGGGGAATAATCTAGAATGTAATGTAATTTAATTAGTAGCGACGTTCGCAGCATCCGGCCGGGTCCGCCTCTTCCGTGTCCGCGCCGGCGTCTGCCGAGTGCGGACACGCGGCGGCGGACAATCAATAGTTCTAATTTAATTCACCGCCGCTGGTCACCGGCTCACCATATAACTGTCTATTTATTTATCAAAAAATTCTACATCAATGATCTATACTCTGATTTTTATTCGTAGAAATTCTGACAGTTGTCATTTACAGTTGTCGCAAACATTTTCTGTTTAAGACACAGACTTTAAAAATTACTGCATCACGCAAATTGAATGTGAACATGTACCTATTATTACTGACTAAAGACTGAAAAAGTCCTTTATTAGAAATAATAATTTCGCTAAGAAAGGATAAAAAGAAAAAACAACAATCAATAATGGTAAACTTTATCCATACTAACATTATAAATGCGAAAGTGTGTCTTGTCTGTTTTTAAAACGGTTCTGCTCTAAGTTTCTGATTCGAACCGCCAGGATGTGGAATGCCCTTCCAACGCACGTATTCCCTGCCACGTATAACTAAGTACCTTCAAGGCAAGAGTGAATAGGCATCTTCTAGGCAAGCGCGCTCCAACCTAGACCTCATCATTGCTTTGTATTGAGCATAATTGTCTTCACGCGCAAGCCTATTCTATAATAAAAATAAATATAGGTCCAGGAATTTGAGCTGAGCGTAACTTTTCTCTCTACTGTTTTGCATACAAAATATCTTGCTAAAAATTGCTGATGTTTTTTCCTTCTCATTTAAACCACTCAGATTAAAACTGTGACTTTAAAAATTTTATATTACATCCTTTATTTTAGCATCCATTTGTTTCTCGAATTGCTGCCATTGGCAGCGTGGCAGAATGGCAGCGTGCAAATTATTTCATTACTCGCAAATCTTTTACATTACTCATTCTGATTGAACCATTCTAAATTTTTCCTTGTTTTCCTGACAATTCTTTATAACATAACTGATCAAATATAATAAACAAAATAAACGTTAATTATTTTGTTTTATAACACACTAAAATCCATAATATACTTACTAAAATTATAAAGCGAAAGTTGTCTCTTTTCAAGACCATCTTTCCAAGCGAAGCATTTTGATGAAATTCGGTACAAAGGTAGGTGGCATCCCGGAAAAGGAAATAATCTACATTTTAACAATCAATTTAGAATTTTAGAAATAAAAAATGACGCCGACGATGTACTTTAATTTTTCCTTCAATAGCATTAATATCATGATATTAAGCGTTGAATTTTGCAATGATTTATACTAATTAAAAGCCTTAATCCTGCAACTAAACAGGATTGCAGTAAAGTAAATGGTAACTAATCGGTAACTAATTTCCACATTGTCCGGCCCGCATTAGCCCCGGAGCTTGCGGTGACAATAAATTAGCCGACTTTGGGTAATCCCGCGCGGATCGAACGCTTCGGTTAACTTGTAGGCAGCTTTTGATTCCCGCTCCACATTATCAGTACTCCGATGGAGCACTAGAATACTAACTAGAACACTGGAAGCTTCAAATTAACTAAATGATGCCCGCCCGCGTGGATTATAGCCCCACAACAACTACAGCCCATTAACGTCCCACTGCTGGGCACAATGCCTCCACTCTCATAGGAGAGAGGGAATTAGACCTTAGACCCACCACGCTGCTACAATGCGGGTTGGCAGACTTCAACGACTATTATCACGTTAGTGAAAATATTAACCGGGACCTTAACGTGCTCTCCGAGGCACGAGAGTGAAACACCACCAAATTTCTAATTCTGGGCTAGTATTGAGAATTTCTAATCAGAAAAACCCAACCGGGACCTCGTCAGCTGCAGTCGAACATTCCAAGCACTAGACCAACGAGGCAGTTGTAGTCCCACAAAAATAGATAATATTATCTGACCCGGTAACAGCGTCGCTATTGCGGCCAGTTCTGTGTAACACAATCTCTAAACTTAACTAAAATGACAGCTTTGTATCTAGTTCTGTCCATTTCCGCAGGGAATATTATGAAAGGGTTAACAATATTTTTAATGCCATTTTGTTTAGAGATTGTGCACTATAGAATCAGCCCAATCTATTAAAAATAAAATAATACAAAGGCATAAAAATAGTTCCAATTTTGACCACCGTGTCAGATAAGTTTATGAGACTATAAGTGATTTTTGTTCCCTCAGGAACTTCTCAATTTTGCCGGATGAAAATTAGCCCTTATCTTTCTCAGTACCAATTACTTATCTTTCTCAGTACCCTTATCTTTCTCAGTACCAATTACTGAAAGTAATTTTCCAGTTTAAAATATATTCGGCTCAGTTAAGAAGGCGGTCGGTCGCTAACACCACTTATTAAATACATAAACATACCTCGTTATCGAGCATTACTTAACGATCAATTTTCATATGAATATGAGCTATAAACCAACGCATTATGAGCTGAAATCCTTTGCACAAATTGCGCTACTGCACTCCAAAAGGCAGCGGCGTAACGCCCTCGTCGAGGTATGATTGCGAATAATTTCAGTAAATTAATTTCAGATTTAGCTTTTGTTGTGCATTTATTACGCAAAACTTATATTATATAGCCCGTATGCAATAATAATAACGTGTTCTCTCTGACAAGGTGACCTATATGTCACCGTAAAATTGTAAAAACCGTTAGATTACTTATAATCTTACTAGTGAGATTGTAAACTGTCGAAAGATTACCATTTAACGCATTATTTTTCGGTAGATTGTAATCTGTTAGGTATATTAACCCGATAAAACCTAAGGCACTACCTGATAATTTATGTCGAACCCTAACCTAACCTACAAGAAAGAGACAAGAAAACGTAAATACAATGAATATTTCAAAAATTGTCACTCAGAACATTGAACGGTTCACGATCTTTCGACAGTTTACAATGTATCGAGATAAAAAGCGTTAGATTAGGTTTTCACAAATTTACGGTAACATAATTATATACTGTATTATATTTTGAATGGTTAAAAATGTACTTTGTATGTAGTTGCTATAACATTGATCTCCAATATGTCCTATAGTGTTTCTAGAATATGCAGAATTTTACTGGGTAGGTAGTAGGTACCGACACGTCGAATTTTATAAAATTAGAACTAAGTAGGAATTGGAATAAAAAGCACAATCAAAAAGAGTCAGACTATACTCGTGTTCGTGCAAACAACCTTAAAAAGTGTAGTGTTTTCTTGTCCAGGATTTCATTTACGGACACGAGAACACTCACAAGGAGTGGAATTACTAAAGCGGATCTTCAAACGCGGCGCGTTTCCTCCCCCGCCCCCGTCGAGACCTCCCCTTGTTTTGTTTTACATATTTCCTTAAGCAAAGCCTCCCTAATAAGGTTCTCGAGGAAATATCCCTCGCACTTGGGAAGTTGAGCGCAGCGATTATGATATTCAAATTTTTTAAAGAAGAGATTTGTATTTAGACATTACCGACAAAGCCTATGCAAGTTTCTTATAAAATATTTACCTTTTCATTTGATGGACTTGTCTGTCAAAACTGTCACAGACGTTTGCAGCCAAACTGGTGGACTGACCGGCTGACGGACTGACGGACTAAGAATCTCTGAAAAACTAAGTGTTCTCACGGTATTTTCAATAAAACTAAGCCATAACGCGAACGAAGTCATGGGCTAATTTATTTAATTTATTATTTCACTTACAAGTTAGTTAGCCAATGACTACGATTTCACATGGCGGTAAGTGATTATGTTATTATGACTAAACTGGTAGAAGGCTTTGGCAATTATATTAATTAACTTATACCTTTAATCATCGGTCGTCATTCGGATGCCGTATCAGAACGTTTTAAATAACTTGGCGCTCAACTTGGCGGTGTGTCTACGCCTATACGAAGTAGGTATATGCTGGTAACTAGCCTCGGGTACAGCCTCCTACCTGACAATAAGACAATATCAAAATCAACCACTAAAATTTAAAAACATTTTTAGTAATTGAGACGACATAGTTTTAGAAGACATATCCAAAATAAATATATTTTATTGACAATGTGTACTGTATTTTATAAATTTGAAAGTGTGTTTGTTTATCGGTTTGTTAGTTTGTGCTTTAATCACGCCACAATAAAACAACAGATCGACGTGGTGTTTTGCATGCGTATACTTAAGGACCTGGAGCATTGACATAGGCTACTTTTTATCTCGGAAAATTAAGAAGTAACCAGCGGGGATTTAAAAAACTTATTCCACGCGGACAAAGTCGCTAGTGTCGTATAAAGCTAAGTGAACGCAGACTTGGCCGGTCTGTTCCGGTCCGGTTCCGGTCAGCAACATACAAATGTTCGTAAGTAACGTACAGCTCCGTGAGGCAATGCTCGTTATGTACGACAGTCGGAGGCGCGCTGTGTGGGCACGGTATTAATGCGACGCCGAACTCTGCCACCAGGAGACACATTATTTAGCGCACACGCCCAAAGGCTCTTTACTTATTTTAATGATAGATGATGCATGGATCCGCATGGATTGAAGTTTTTTAGTTCCCCCGGGAACTTGGAAATAAAAATTTTGAGTGTGCAATTCACACACGGCAAGTGAAACTACAGAAAAGTGGCCTACGAGAGAATGAGATAAATATAACTTGTATTCTACCTCATTCTCTCGCAGGCTGAATCCTATTATGAATATGTTTGTCTCTTTTTGGTGTCGCTTTTTCGTTTCGTTAGAATCGTTGTGATTTGAAAATTCAATGAATTTTTTTTTTTTCACAAGAAGAAAAAAAGCAAATTGGTTTCACTTCAAAACCACCTTCTACTTATTAGAACACAGCGCTCATTAATGCGTCTGGTAAATCGAAAAACTCGTATTGTTCCAAAATCGATGAGAACATTCTCAAGAGTTCTCCATCGACGCAAAACAATAAGCAACTGAGAGCGAGCGCTTCCTGAGCTCGTCCGTGTAAGTGACATGTGGAACTTGTCTCGTTAGCCGGCTCGTGTTCGAGGGCGTTTGATCTGTGCCGCTAATTGCTGTCGCCGCTGCGCCGGATTCTTTGTCGCTCCTTGTCGCTCCTTGTCGCGCCTTCACATTGTTAGCGTCAGGGACTGCCGGTCTATTGTTAGGAGTTTCTTTTGCTTGTAAGCTGATTATTAAGATGTTTTCATGAGTTATAAGTGCCTTATATTTTCTGTTTTCAGTTAGTCTCATTTTGCTATGCTTTTTAACCCACTTCCAAGAAAGGAAGAGGTTCTCAAATCTTATATCTTTTTGAGTGACGTTACATTGAAGACCAGACAGAACAAAACGTAAGTTTCGGAGGGGGGCGATGGTTTTCCTATCGGATATTGCCTATGCTAAAATATTTTTTTAATGATTAATAGATCTCCTTAAAGACGTAATATCTAGCTCCCCTGTTAATTTAATATTATGTAGAATAACCATTTTAAAATATCGATTAAAGTACAAAGTGCGTCGATATTTAATGAGGTCACAAGCAAGTATTTCATACAAAATCCCATACTACCTATAAGCGCGAGTTTGACCTTTGGCAAAATGTTGCTAACTTGACTGGTTGTACTAAAATATACTCTATTATTGCGCCAGCCCACTTTTGACGTGGACACTTTAACGTACCAACAGCAGGCATATTCCACCACGCTGGCCAAAAGCGGATTGGCAGATAAATTCATTTAATATACGTTATATCGAAGCATCGTCATATTTCACAAACGGCGTCTTGTCGTCAAAGCCTTCCTCTAGATCACAGGTGATATTGCGAAACTTATCGTAATCAGAAAGAGCAATATCCGCCCCCTCCCCTTCCTCACCCCGCACCCCTCACCCGGCACCCCGCACCCCGCATCCCCGATTCACTGTGATTTTTCAATTTCACCGATGCCACTCGGAGCTCTAAAAAACTTCACATTTCAATCGTATCGAAGCTTTTGCCTGCTATACGCTCGTACATCTCTTTAATTCTCGTCATCTTTCCCCCGACCACAATGCAATTTAAATTTAATGTTTATAACGTTAAAGTTCATATTTACATTCGACGATTGGGTGGCAATATTTTATTTATGGCAGACTTGTAAAGCGGGTTGCCCTCTGAGACCAGTATGAATATTTTAAAGGAATAAATAATAAGGGTTCGATGTGGAATGCGAAAAAATGATATCGCGAAATGCAGGCGGATGGTTATTGATTCAGAAAGTTTTATGATGTGCTTTGAAGATGGACTTACTTTTCAATATACACCGCGGGTAACCGTGTGCCTTTTTATCTATACTTACTCGATTTTTATCTATATAATCGACAGTTTGGATGGATGAATGTATGAAATTCGGCACAGAGATAGATCATAGAGAAAATTAAAGAGTTCTTCAAAAAATCTTAATCCACGCGGACGAAGTCGCGGGCATCAGCTAGTATAAAAATAAACAATTTGCTAAACCTAGCTTGTAAGCGTGTATGTGTATTCTTGGTTGCACACATAAATACACAAATGGATATATAACATACATACTATTTTACAATAATATATAAAGAATCGACTGGCTGACTGAACTGAGATCTTGCCTGTATGTTTCCTGTAGTCTCCTACATTTATAAGTATTGTCCGGAATTCCACCCGAACAAAGCCATCGCGGGTCAAAACCATTTTAAAATATTGTAATTTAACCAAAAACTTATACCAGTCAACGACGGAGAACAAATTGAATAGATTAGTCAGCATTATGAAACAATTTGCGCGCTTTTGCAGCGAGCTTAGTGAGTTGCTCCGGCCCGAATAGTGCAAATAGCTCGTAATAGCTCGTAATCTGACAGACAAATAGCTGCTACACGCCGCGGCGCCTCTACACGCTACACGCTACACGCTACACGCTACACGCTACTCGTAGCTCGTTTAGCGCTAATCTGAAACACATCCGTCAGTGTACAAACTCAGAGGCTTACAACATCGTGCATGTTTTGTTTGTGAACCCCGAAACACTTTTATGCTCCTACTAGCTTTTTTTTATCCACTACGAGCTAGCCCTTGACTGCGATCTCACCTGATGGTAAGTGATGATGCAGTCTAAGATGGTAGCGGGCTAACCTGTTAGGGGCATGGCAGTTATATTAAACCCATACCCCTTCGGTTTCTACACGGCATTGTACCGGAACGCTAAATCGCTTGGCGGCACGTCTTTGCCGGTAGGGTGGTAACTAGCCATGGCTGAAGCCTCCCAACAGTAAAGCTGATGCCCGCGACTTCGTCCGCTGGATTGAGGGACGAAGGGCTGTTTAATTTTTTGCGCAAAGGACCAGCCTGGCTGTCCAGCGTGGAAATGCAGCCAGCATTCTTACGGCCATTCCAACAGGTATCGTAGCGCAATGCTCAATCGATTGGCGGCACGTCTCTGTCGGTTGGATAGTAACTAGCCACGGCCGAAGCTCGTCACAATGGTTTCAGTCATACTACGTAAACGACAAACGCGATACCGCGACTCGATACGATGCGACGGGACTGTATCAAACAGTACATAAACCTTCACATGGGCTACGTTGTCGCGTATAATAGACAAGAATGTCATTTTCTATGCGTCGTATCGCGTCGCGTCGCTTCTGTCGCTCACCTAGGTTTAGTAAACAGATCGTATTGTTGGGGGGTGAGAGCGTTAGGTCCAGTGGGATCAGGGTAAGCTGACACCAATCGGATAATTTATCGTCACCACAAGCCGTAGCTAATACCGCTCGAACAACGTGCAAATCACTTACCATTTTACTTGCGCATAGCTGAGGTTAGATGTATTGCGATCAGACTACAGGGGGGTGGTAACGGCCTGCGGTGTACCAAAAGCTGGCTGCAATATACTTGCTGACCTGTAGTTTGAGACCTCAAAAATATTGATGAATATGTATCAATTTTCAGCACTAATAATAATAATTACCCTTACCAATGATAATGGATACACTTTACATGATCTATGGCATCTCTGTGATATGTTTTATTTATTAAAGTAAAATAATCATATTACCGTTTAACAGAGTAATAAATAAATATTATATTTGGTAATTACTAACATACTAAATTATACTTGTGAATATATTCTAACAATCCTTATCCTTACTAATATTATAAACGCGAAAGTTTGTGAGTATGGATGTATGTATGGATGTATGGATGTTTGTTACTCTTTCACGCCAGAACGGCTGAACGGATCTAGATGAAATTTGGCACAGGGATAGATTATAGTCTGGAATAACGCATAGGCTACTTTTTATCCCGGATATCCCGAAAGTCGTGTGCATCGACTAGTTACAGTCCTTTGTCTTAAATCCAATTTAAACCTTATTTCATTGAAAGGAGCCGAGACTATGAGACTAAATAAACCTTTGTTAATTACTATTATAATAAATAATAGTAATTAACAAAGGTTTATTTAAAATATACTATAGCCAGCCAAATAGGTGGTGTAATATAGCGAAAGTTCCAGACATGGGTGCTCGTTATAAGTTATAGACTTCAAAACTTACTTCACAACTAGCTAGACCACTTCTAACTTCATAATATTATTGGAGGGCTTTGTGGTGCCCATCTCTAGGATCGTAAAATGCTTGTTACAATAATTAAACTTAGGTACTATAGCGGTACTATTTTGAAAGGAAATTAAACCATACCTACTTTGCGTTAGTATTTCATATGGTTTTGAAATGTAATACTTTTTTTACGCCACTACAAATTAGTCCATAACTGTAATCTCACTAATGGCAAGTGATGATGCAGGCTAAGATGGTAGCGGGCTAACTTGCTGTGGGATGTATGGCAGTATTTGGCTTCAAATAAATCAAACTTTGTTTGAAGCCAACTAAAGGAATAGTTCATGGCACGTAAGCATAATATTATTTATTAAACTGCCTCGTTGGTCTAATCGTTAGCATGTTTGACTGCGGCTGACGAGGTCCTGGGTTTGAGACCCGGGTCGGGCTATTGGATTTTTCTGGCATGAAATTCTCAGTACTAGCCCGGAGTTAGGAAGTTGGTGGTGTTTCACCCCCGTGCATCGGAGAGCACGTTAAGCCGTCGGACCTGCGCCTTATCTCTCTCCGGTCGTGTGGGTTCCGTCCCATTGGGTTATGAAAGTAAAGGAACAGAGGTGCACCTATGTTTGCGTACACATTTGTGCACAAACACCCCGCGAGCCCAACAGACCCAAGATATCTCCCGCGCAGACGGCTAATCTTTCTGGAGATAGGAGGACATTTTTTATTGTATGTTGTAAAACCAGTCCGGAGTCGCTCTTTGAGTGCACTATGAAAATCTCAAACGAGTATAAAGCTGTATCGAGCTATGAAATATTTTATTTCCTAAAGCTCGGGCACTGACGTAAAGTGTTGCATATAGTTCAATATCAAATAAATATGAGTTATATTATTATTTGCTGGTGGCAGGCTTCGGCCGTGGTTAGTTACCACCCTACCGGCAAATACATGCCGCCAAGCGATTTAACGTTCCGATACGATGTGTTACTCATTCACGCCAGAACGGCTGAACGTATCCGGGTCAAATTTGGCACAGAGTAAGATTATAATCTAAAATAACACATAGGCTACTTTTTATTCCGGAAAATTAAAGAGTTCCCCCGGGAAGCAAAAAACCTCAATCCACGGGCGCATCAGCTAGTTAGGAATATAAATTACAAGTAATTATAGTTTATAGAGGTGTAAGATGTGATGGACTATGGCCTTAACCTATCTTATTCTGCGAGAAGATCAGCTATACTCAGTTGGAGCCAGAGAGATACAATAAATAAGGTTTTCTTCGAAGACGCTAAAGTTTTAACTTTTAAATACAATTAGTGTATAACTTGTACGTTGTACTTAGATTATTAAACTTATAAATTCAGAAACGTAAATTAATTAATTTTAACAACTTTGTATCAAAAGGCTTATCTACTTTGTTTGCCTGCTTTGATAAATAACAAATTTCTTTGAGACTTTCAACTACACTATATATGTTCAATCCTCTCACCAAAGATAGCCTAGTGAAATTGCTGTAAGCAATAAGGCCGCCTTTGCATACGTAGTTTTTAAATATTTCAAGTACTCTTTGTATTCTTTCGTATGTGCAATAAATAAAGTATTCATATATCCATAATTATTATAAGCCGTCTGCAATATCGTTTGCCAGTAAAATACTTCCTATCCTAACTTCTGTATTTAAAATTAAATACGAAAGTATGTTAGTCTGTTGGTTTTTCCTACAATCACACCCAAACAGAGAATTCAAAATGCGATATTACACAGTGTCTAGTTTCTATCCCGGAAAAACAAATAGTTCGAACGAAAATTTCACTGTAATATAATTATATTTTCAATATAATTTTAGCAGGAATACGTAGTTTGATGCTATCAGTCATCAAATAATCTATACTAATATTATAAATGCGAAAGTTTGGATGTATGGATAGATGTTTGTTACTCAATCACGCCCGAACGGCTGAACGAATCTGGATAAAATTTGGCACAGAGATAGATTATAACACATAGTCTGGAATAACACGTAGTCTACTTTTTATCCCGGAAAACTAAGGGTTTCCCGCGAGAACCAAAAAACCTCAATCCACGCGGACGTAGTCACGGGCACCAGCTAGTGAGATTATAAAATTACACATGACTTTTGCCTAAAACTAAGATCAGCAAAGGCACCAAGTGCTCACGTAATAACAAAGGTAGTGCGATCGCTCTACGTGTCATTAACTAAAGGGTCAAGCAGCGGCCGGAAACACGAAGGGTCGACGGTAAAAATAAAAACCCCTGCCTTTGTACTAGTTGTGCTATTTTCATAATACATGTTCGGGTTTCCTCGTACACAGTTCTATCTTAGTTCGAGGGGGAAACAAAGTCTTTGTCCATATTATAAACTAGCTGATGCCCGCGACTTCGTCCGCGTAGAATAAGTTTTTTTTGATTCCCACGAGAACTCCTTAATTTTCTAGGATAAAAAATCACGTCGATCCGTTGCTCGTTGCAGCGTGATTGAAGGACAAAGAAACACACTTTCGCATTTATAATAATATTAGCATGATGTGAAGATTGTCTTTGTTTCTTTGTCCTTTAATCATGCCGTAGCGATCGACGGAAATTTTTGCACGGATTTACGAGTAGATATAAAGACCTAGTGAGTGACAAAGGCAACGTTTAATTTCAGAAATTAATCATAAAAACATGGCCTATATTTTTAAAAAAACAACTGCAAGTTTTGTGATACAATCATCGATATTTCAACACTAATAGGTACTTACTTTAATTGTAAGTGTAGGTTAAAGTGAAATTACTAATTAGTCAAATAGTATGGCTAATTAAATTGAGCACCTTTACATTGGTACTCAATAATAGAAAAAAAAACTAATACTTACTTTACCTCTACCTTTAAGACATTTCACCGAGATCAACAGTAGGTCCTCAAACCATGACGTGAGATGCTCTCTGTAACTTTGCTCGTTTCCGTCGACAGCTCGACGCCGAGTTGTCTCTAATTGCTGCCACAGCTATTAGCTTCACCAATTCTTACAAATTGTTACTATCACATGGATTTCGGCTCTTTATCTGTGTGCCTAGTGGGAGATTTATTTGCTATTAGATCGCGACAACATTATAACTACGATTTGTTTGGAATTGTCAAGCGCTTGACAGCTGGCGCTTGATAAGTTCCTTAACTAACATGGTAACATGGTATTTAACGTTGTCGCGATCGAAAACGTAAAAAATCTCCCACTCGGCCTACTGGAGTACAATAACTCAATTCAAAATGTTAATCTGTCAGTCAGTCAGTTTCTTATTTTATGCTAAACGATGCCCGTTACTTCGTCCGCGTGAATTGTTTTCTTTTTATTCCCGCGGGAACCTTTCAATTTTCTGGGGTAAAAAGTATCATTTGTCCTTTCCCAAATTTCTTCAAAATCGGTTTAGTAGTTGAGCCGTGAAAGTTTAGCAGATAGACCGACACGCTTTATAATTATTATGGATATAGTACCTACCCAGGATGTAGCCTGTCCCTTTAATCATTTCGAAGAAATCGGTTTAAAAAAAATTGAATTAGAAGATGACTTTGCAATAATAATAATAATGGCACCGAGATGGAAGAGGCATGCACAAGATTATGCAATCTTTAAATAAATTAATAATCTAAGCTAAAAATATTCTATGATTTATCGTATAGAAACGTAGGAATATTATCCATTCTGTAATATCACTGACCTGCATTTTGCGATAAGAATGAAAATGTTCATAGCTGTATTCGTCAGAAATATTTAAACCAGTCTTAAGGTGCGCCCTTCACCATTCATTTAATAGAAAAACAACCTTAACTGAATATCGATAGAGTTCAAATGAGACGTTAGCGAGATTAAGATTAATGGTTCACAAAATTGTTCGGTAAAGCGGAGCCGGCGCCTCTTGAGAGTTTAACAGAACGCGCGGAATTGAAAGACTACAATGAACCTTCAGAAGACTTTTAAAGATTTTATTACATGATTTCCACTTACTTCATTGAGATTTTTATTCTTATTATGATATCATTGATATTATACAAGAAATTTGAGACACGATAGGGACATTTCTGTTTGTAGCAGATGAAGCCCGTGACTTTGTCGGTTCTATCGATAAACTAGACTCTACTCTACACTGTGACTTTTTGTTTCTTACGGCCGAAATTAATAATCAATCTATCTGTAGTCTGTCGGTTTGTTACCAAGCAACGTTGTTATTTGTATTGTGCTTTTCGTCATAAAACAATGTTGCTAAGCAACTTATCGACAGACTACAGATAGATTGATTATTAATTTCGGCCGTTAGTGAGCAACTGACCCCTAGATGTCTTTGAGTAAGTCATTAGAATATTTTTGTATTTTGTGTAAAAAAATAGGTTATATCATGTATATTCATATGACGTATAAGTTTATGTATTATATTTTTTGAAATATAGTTATTATTGATATGTAATGTTTATGTAGTCGATTGTATGATCACAAGTTGTTGCACTATCCCGCTTATTTTAAATACCTATTCATAATGGATGGGTTGTCTGGAAGCGATCACTTTTAGTGCTAAGACCGCCCTTGCGCACTTTATTTTCCGTACTTTTTAAGTGTTTACTTTGTATCTTTATGCTTGTGTGGCATTAAAGAATTTATCTGTCTATTATGACGTAAACTTGGTAGGAAGAGTTAGGTAGGTCTTAACTGGTACAAATTCGTCCCAAATTAGCATGAAACCAGTGCCTTGAAAATATGCTAGCTACTTATTTGAGAAAATCATAAGACATGTGACTATAATACCAGTCCGTAAAATGATGACTATTATTTTCCACACAAGATGGAGAAAGAAATGGCAACAAAATCTTGAGCTTCTTAACCGGATTAGCGAAGCAGTTTGACACACGACATCACAGACGTTTACAGCCATGCTTCCAGAGCTTAGTAACATTGAAATAAGGTTCAAAGTGCAACAGCGTACGAGCTGAAGTGGACTCCACCGCAAGGGCCCTCGGTCAAGCCTCCTCGTGTCAGAGACATGACAGCATGGAAATAAGGGTTTGTTGACGCGACGCTGACCCGACGCCGTGGAAATGGTGAACTGTTATTATTTTGTTTCAAAGCTATTTGTTTGTTTTGGAAATAAAAGAGCACAAATAAAAAATGCGATCTAGTCTGGTGGAGGGTATAGATTGTTTGAGATAATCGGGTTAACTAGGAATGGACATGGCAATTTAATTAATCCTAGATTCATAATCAGGTTCCACGTGCGGCTAAGTTAATAATCTGGATTTTATATGTTTCTAAATCACTTCTGTTGGGAATTGAACGGGAGCAATTGAAAGCTCATTTAAAATGCCACTGCATCAGCGAGTTCATCGGTTAAAACAAGGTCCGAATAAAAGCAACCGATAAGAGAACCGTTGGTTAGCGGTCAACTTTGCCGAGCCTGACTTTCACCCATTCCAAAAACACATCAAGCCTTCGGCTCGTGGGTTCAGTAGGTAATAAACAATGAAATGAAATGATTTATTTATTTCACATAGGACAACTTGTGTCACTTATGATAATTGTCCATTCTAAATACTAATATTATAATTTATGTGAAAGTGTGTCTGTCTGCTACGCTTTCCGCCCAGACCGCTATACCAGACTTCTAATTGCTCAGTGTAAAGGAGCTATGCTATTATATATTTTGAGACATGTAGACCAAACAAAGTCCAAACAAAGTAATTCCCTGAATAATTTAAGTTTAAGTGACTGACAACGGTTCTGAAAGCTAGTCTCTGTAGGGGCAGTAAACTTATTATAAGCAAAACCGTGTCTAATAGGAAGATTCAGACTTCACTGCAAAATTACAACCCTGTTTTCACTCTGCGGTTAAAAGGGCGATTTATGAATTCAATTTCATTTCTCGCATCAAGAAAAAGAACCAAAACCGTGCTCGCAATGAAAACAAGTCAGACAGAAGCGTTAGATGGAATCAGGTCCAGTGTGGTGGAAACAGGATGTGACGTCGCGCGGGCGGTGCAGCGCGCGTGAAATGAAGGACCGCACCCGCGGGACATCGCTATATTGAAATTTGAATGACCACGAACTGTGAAAAATATCCACTACTAACTTACATTTCCGCGAGAAACTCCTGTGTATAAACATTTTAATATTGAGAGCTAATATTACTTTCTTTTCGTAAATTAATGAGGTTGGGTAAGTATTATCTATTCCAAATTTCAAGTCTGTTGCTATAAGTTAATAGTAGTAGTAGTAACCAGACAGTCATAGTCGCAGCATAAGGGTTGCAAATCTACATTTCAGGAACGTAACCATCTTGTAGCGAAGTTGTAGAAGGAGCTGGCTTAGTTTTCGAGGCTTAGGTATATTGACAGCGCTAAGGCACTTTTGCAGAATATTACATCTTATTGCTGTGACCGCAACGAACAAATAATATTTTAAATCTTTGTTAAAATTATAATATGAATCCATCCATACTAATATTATTCTGTCTGCTACGCTTTCATGGTCTATCTTTTCAACCGATTTTGATGAAATTTGGTATAGACATATGTAGTTCCCGGGAAAGGACAGAGGCTACTTTTATCCCGGATAATTAAGGAGTTCCCGCGGGAATTAAACAAGCAGAGGAAGTCGCGGGCATCATCTAGTTTTTATATACACTTTGTAATAGTCTAAATAGCGGCAATAGATCGTGCGAGCGGTACTTTGTCGCCGATAGCTGTATAAATTGTCTGCTCACTAGAAGCAATTGATTCCCTCCTCAAGGCGACGGCGTCTGGTCCTGCGGGGCTTCACTGTGAATACTTCCCAGGCTTACAGCTCGGGCGCGCGGGCGGCGGGACTTAGCCTGACGCATGTGTCTGGAATACGTATCGTAGGCGCTAGGTCTTAATAACATGAGCTACGAGCTTGTCCTTTACGAGTTCCCAAATTGATTTTTGGCCTAGACTTAGGTTTTACCGTATATATAATAAACTTTGGTAACTACCTAGTTAAGATAAATAGTATGTGCTGTAAATAATGATCGACTTTTTTATGAATAGTCTATACTTACCTTTTTTTACAAAACACGTGAAAATGTGTCTGTCTGTCTTTTCCTGACCCATTAGCTTAAGATTATGATGAAATTTGGTACAGAAGTAGCTTCCATCCCGCGGACGAATTTCGTAGTATTATCACATACGTAGAGTATTATGTTAGGTACTTTTCATCCCAGAAAATCATAGTTCCCACGGCTATGACTCAGGCTTTTCCCTTTTGTTTAAACACAGTGGAATTTTTAGAATTAAATATCTTAATAATATTTTTAATCATTAAAATACACTGAAGGTTTTTTTTCTTTAAAATCGATTTTAAAATTGGACCCCATTCTATCATTATTATCTGTTACTATACTTAGTCAATATTTTCACTTCACTGTCCAATTCCAAAAACATACTCTACCGACTATAATTGGTCTGTTGGTAATAATAACTGAACTTAAGCCTAGTATATCTGGTGTCAAACGAGTACCTAATAACAACGTCAAACACTAAAGCATACAAACACTGCAGCGAGTGGTATAAAAAGAGATAAAAGCCGCGGTAAAGCCGCTATCTACAGCGGCGGTTGACCGAAATTGAAATTTGATATGTATTCGCAGACGTCGCTTTATTGCGTCTGTGCGGAATTCATTGCCGCCTACGGAATTGCTTGCGATACCAGAGCGACGCGACGCGGCCATGGGTGGCAAATCAATTATAATAATCGCTCCAGCAATGCTCGGGCCTGCAGACGAATTCACTATTATTTCATGATACGAGTATGTGTTGCAGTTACTTAGTGCACACTATGTACAATTTAAAAAATTTTAAACTTCAAACTTCAATCTTTTTTATTCAAATAAACTTTTACAAGTGCTTCTGAATCGTCGAGTGAATCGTCCGCTGGATCGGAATTTTGTTTGAAATAGCATAAAGCGGTTTCCAAAAAGTGATAGCGTTACAAAATTTAACTAAATCAGTTTAGTCTTGACCTCAACCTTCTCGAAAATCTCGAAATCCTTGATTCTTGAATCGAAATCTTTGAATGATCTTGAAGTTCAATTTTTCATTTCCAGGCTGTATAATTTAAGTCACTTTCTGTACAATAATGTGTAAATTATAACCACAGAGAAAAAGTTTTCTAGCATAAAACATTAAATTCTTGGTCGAATAACACACTCTGCCAAGCTATTATTGCTAATCCGCGACCGTCCCCTCAAACAGTAGGCTTATCGAAAGGTAAACTCAATCAGAAGGCATTAAAGGCCCCTCCACACAACACGCGACGCGTCGCACATCTGTTTACTCCGAGACTCATTTCGTGAGATTATCGCGTTAGTGTCGCTTCACAATACACACTGGCACGCGGCTTGTTTGCGCCGGACTAATGAATCGAAATGAAATATGACAATGCAACGCATTGTACACACATATATTACAATTAACGATTTACAAACAGACACTAAAATGAAAACAAATGTTGGAGATTATAAAACAGCAGTTTACGAAATACAATTTATTGTTACCTAGATTTATGTACTAGACCTAGACTTAGTTTTCTTCAATATTGAAAGAAAATGCTAATTTTAATAATTAGGTGTTATCGCAGGAAACAAATAAAAACGTCTAATTTGCTAAATTTTGACCAAAAATAACTTTCCACGGCAATAATAATATGACCCGAATGCTTCACGAAAACGTTAAATCCATACTTCCATACTAATATTATAAATGCGAAAGTGTGTCTATCTGTCTGCTACGCTTTCACGGCCCCTCTGTTCAACCGACGCGATGGTGATAAAATTTGGTATAGAGGAAGGTTACATCCCGAGGAAGGACAAGCCTTATTTTTTATCCCGGAAAATTAGAGAGTTCCGGTAGGAATTAAAAAAAACTTGATCCACGCGGACGAAGTTGCGGGCATCATCTAGTTTTAAAATAATACTTTAGCATACCTACAAAATTACTGACGAGACCTTTGATACTTTTATTTATGAAATATCTGCTGGGTTTATAATAGCAGTGTGAAACGACATAAAACCGCCCGCGGTCTTGGCTCAAACGAATGGAGTACGATCTGGAGCCGTTTTCAGAACATATTATTATACTTTTATACTTTTGGGAGCAGAAATGAATTGAGTTGAAAAGTGCGTTTGCGGCCATTAAACTTTATTGCGTAAACTTTATTGCGGCTGGCAGGCGGCGGCGATGCGAGCGAAATGTGAACACAACTTATTGTTATGTCTCTGTTTTTATGAATCCTTAACTTTCCACTTATATTTTACAAGTTTCGACCCCCTTTGGGGTTGAATTTTCATAAATTCTTTCTTAACGGATACCCACGTGATAGTAGCTACCTGTATGCCAAAATTCAGCCGTGTCTGTGCAGTAGTTTGAGTTGTGCGTTGATAGAAAAGTAAGTTGAAGATGAACTTAATAAAGTGTCGTTTTCTTAATTTAGAATTTTAATGAATAGTGGCCTTATCGTATTAGTGGTAGTTTATAGTAGTTCAATTTAGTTCGAAAAATATAGTTTAGAGCAAAGCAATGTTCGGGCAAAGTTGTAGTTGAAATCAAATTTACAACCACTTATATCTGTTGCTTATATCCATATAAATATACACACATCATCACGTTATATCAGGTGAGATCGCAGTCGAGGGCTACCTTGTAATAACATACAATTAAAAGAAAAACATCAAGTAATTACAAAATATTCGCATCCGTGTAGTTGATACACCTGAATTCTAAAGATATTGAAGCCGAGCCGTGTTCCAAATACACAATAACAACGTTTTTTACCTGAAAACACACAGACAGCGAAAAAGAAGGCTAAGTAGATTAAAGACATCGACTCAGCGGGCGCGGCATATTACCGCCGTTTTGAAGCCGGATTATTTTAATATTGTTGACTTTCGTGTTTTAGAATTATACTCTACTAGATGATGCCCGCGACTTCGTCCGCGTGGATTAATGTTTTTTGATTCCCGCAGTAACTCTTTTATTTTCCGGGATAAAAAGTAGCCTATGTCCTTTCCCTGGATACAAAATATCGCTATACCAAATTTCATCAAAATCGGTTGAGGAGATAAATTTTTTGATTCCCGCGGGAACTCTTGAATTTTCCGGGATAAAAAATAGCCTATGTCCTTCCCCAGGATACAATCTATCCCTGTACCAAATTTCATCAAAATCGGTTGAAAAGATGGGCCGTGAAAGCGTAGCAGACAGACAGACAGACAGACAGAAACACTTTCGCATTTATAATATTAGTATGGATATGGATATTTTAGGGACATCAAGGTACGTGACATAAAACTGTCATTTTGAAATAATACTGCTTTGAGCGATGGTAGTAGCCCCCCAGGGCCGCTGCTAGTAACGAGATACAATATTGTTTCGCTGCTGCACTACCACTGATCTCAGGAGTAAGGGGGCGCTGATTGTGGCGTGCTGCTGGGGACAGACTGGGCGAAACATTGCGAACAGTATCCACGTTAAAAGTTTAGTGAAGGAAAATGATTTGTGAATGTGTTATTCCCTGAATAATTTAATTCAAGGCTGCAGATGAAAAAAAAGGCATCATACTAATATCATCATAACTAAGTTGAATATGTCGACAGAATAATTGCGAAATTTGCTGAAGCCCACGAACATCGGCTTCACCATCACGTCAACGTTGAGGCGATTCAGCTGCTCGACGTTACGCAGTTAGTGAGGAGACTTAAAAGAACCAAACCCTTTGAGCTAGTGCTCAATAGTGAATAGTGATAACTGCTAAGTGATAAGTGAATAGTGAAAGTGTAGTATAAGTGCTGCCCTAAAGAACACAAGAACACAGTGTCTTTAAATTGATTAAAGAAAGACTAAGATACGTCGCTGGACTACTTCCTTATATAAGATAATTTATAAGTTTAGGTTAAAGTAAAATTACTCATTAGTCTAATTTTAAGGCTAAATTGTAATATTAGTGAGTATAGGTTGTATAAACTATGTACTCATATTAATGGAAAAAAAATACTAATATTATAAACTGGATGATGGTGGATAAAATTTTTTCAATTCCCGCGGGAACTCTTTAATTTTCCGGTATAAAAATAGCCTATCAATAAATTTTATCAAAATCGGTTGCACAGGTGAGCCATGAAAGCGTAACAGACAGACAGACACACTTTCATACGTGTGTTGTGCCATACGTGATATAGTTCATCCCTACTCCTCATCGTTGTTGTTTAGATCGTTGAGGTGCAGATGTGATCTACCTCTTTAGGTATGCTTGTTATGTGTAGCATAATTAGGAAATAAATGTTTTATTCTTTCTTCCTTCTTTTTTTTCTTTCGGATTTATAATATTATATGGATGCGAAAATGGTTTGTTGGTTTTTCCTTCAATCACACTGCAACAGAGCAACGGATTGACGTTATTTTTGGCATGGATATTGTTGAGGAAATTAAAAAGTTCCCGCGGGAATAAACGAAGTCGCGAGCATCAGCTAGGATACCAGCTTTTTCTTTTAGATTTTTTGTTGTGATTACAACAAAGAAAAAAATTTGTGTGAAGCAAAGGTGTGGCCCCGGTGTTTCGGGACGCAGCTGGAGTATGAGATGTCAGCTGCGACGCGCGAGCCGCAACCCGCGCCGAGCGCGGATTCCACTTCTCTCTCAATTTAAATCGCACCGCTTTTAGAGATCCGTACCCATAGGGCGCCAACGGGACCCTATTACAAAGCCTCCGCTGTCCGCCCGTCTGTAGGTAATGTCTGTCACCGGGCTATATTTCACGAACCATAATAGGTAGACGTTTAAAACACAGAGTGTTTATTTTATATTGCCGCTTTGCCAACAATTAAATAAAATAAAAAAGTGTGTATGTGCAATTCACACACGGCAGAAGTGAAACTTCAGAAAACTAGCCCACGAGAGAATGAGATAAATATATCTTGTATTCTTTCTCATTGTCTCGCAAGCTAAATCCTATTATGACTATTTTTGTGTCGCTTGTTCCTTTCATCGAATTTTCAAATCAACGATTCAATCGAATCAACGATTCTAAAGAAGTTTCACTTCAAAAATAAATACAAGAGCGACGTGATGTTTGAGCGCCTTTTTCATTACGAGTATTTAAAAAGTACTTATATATTGTACGATGGTACGGAACCCTTCGTGTGTGGGTCCAAATCGCACTTGGGCGGGTTTTCAACAAAGGGGAGGTCTTGGGTTCATCATCTATTGCGGCTCGCGGATTATTTATTTTCTCCTTTATCGTTACAAAAACTTCAGATTTGCTCCTCCTCCCATTGTAGCGGAAGCTGAGACACGATGAGATCCGCTTTAAGTGATTTGGTAGATTTGGGGAGATTAAGGGTTGAGTGAAAAAATGGTATTACATAAAAATATTATGTGGTAAGTAACTATTAGATATATAGGTATTGTTTTACTAACAGTTCAAGACTTTTACTTTTCTCTCTGCGACATATTCCTCATTGCTAAGGGTCGTAACCCCATTCCATTAATCACATAATGGCAGGAGTTTTCTTGGGATATTAATGCGGTGGATTCCCAGCTCCCTCCGCATACGACTAAGATTACTAATTCAACTCGTAAGTTAGTAACGATTGTTATCGGATGTTAGTGATAATAACCGGGACTGACGGCTTAACGTGCTCTCAGAAGCACGGAGGAAACGGAAAGACGAAATTCGGACTTCCAATCTAAATCAGGTCACCCGCCCAGTTACCGACTTGGGTCAACGTTGCTTATCAATCGCAATGGACTGATATTCGTTGTCGCAACTAGGCCACTCGCCCCTTGCCTCTTGCTAAAAAGATACACTAATCAAAATACACGAAAAGTTAATATGAAAAAGGACGCATAAAGTAATCCTAAGGTACAACGGCTTGGCCAGATATTTGGAACGTTTCGAATATTTGGGAACGCAGCTCGACGGCAGATTTCAGTAAACAACGTCGCTGCATATCGCAGTGCTGCCACAGAATAGTTAATAGTGCACTACACTACAGTACAGTACAGTACAGTACAGTACAGCACAGTAGGTACTATACCTATTGGCCAATACGTACATACATATTTATAACTTGAAGTCCTTTATAGGCGCAATGGTGAATAATTATAGTTGAGCAGTATCGTGCTCAATAGCTAGTTGAATTAGTACCTATAGGTATTTTTGCTTACCAAAGGTTTTTGTTAAAACAATAATAAAACACTGTACGGCCTACCTTGTTCATTACTACCTTATTTCTATCCCGAAAATCAATAGGGTTTCTCCGGGATAGGGGATGATGGTTTGGGACGATTTTGACAAATAATTTTTCTTCGCAAAGCTATCAGGTAAGTCTCGTTTTATGAAGATGGACAGTAAATCGCTTGCGATGTAGATTAAGGTATAGAGAAAGGTAGATTTGCCTGGTGGGAGGCTTCGGCCGTTGCTAGTTACCAGCCTACTGGAAAACACGTACCGTCAAGTGATTTGGCGTTCTGGTACGATGAGGTGTAAAAACCGATTGAGAGTTTAATATAACTGACATTTACCCCTAACGGGTTAGCCCGCTAACATCTTAGACTGCATCATCACCATCAGATGAGATTGTAGTCTAAGGCTAACTTGCAATGGCGTAAAATGAATCAATGAATAAATATATTTTCTTTCTTTTTTAATATTTTCTTTAAAAAAAATCCCATGATGTATGACGCATGTATGATCCAAGTAATATACCGGTCTAATAATAAAAGGTGCGCTAGAGCGAGATGTTTTGAATAAAAATAATCTAGATCCTCCGCCGCGGTGTACGGGTGAGTGGGGGGGGAGTAGTGGTGGGGGGAGGGGGGAAGGGGGAGGTTATTAATGAGCGCGGACATGTTTTTATTGCGACCCAATTCAGCGCCGCGGGGAATTTACAACTCTGTAATCTATTCCATTCTACGGTCGACAACTATTAGCGGAATCTATTCGGTCAACAGTGTAACTAAATAATGTGGCTTTTGCAATAATGTTATTTTATAGTCATTTAAAGTTTTAAAACTATAGCTCGAAACTTAGGGGTTCGAGTGGGTTAAAAGATTCATTTTCCTATTTTTCCATGCGCCTAAAGTATTTTTTCGGGATTAAATGAATAGAACATATAATAATATATACAATTTCTTAAAAAATCTTTAAAATCTAAATTAAAAACTAAAAACTAAAAATTAAAAATATAATCTATGCCGCTGCAATGAGGCAATGTGCCCAGAACGCTGGCTGCGTTACCCCGCTGAATAGCCAAACTTATATGTTGGCCGAGGTAACTGCCAGCCCGCCGCTCACCTGTGGACTCTGTGAGACGAGAAGATAGATCTTTAAAAAAGGATCTAGCATCTTCGCCCCACGACCCCATGGTTTCAACACCAAAAGGCACAAAAATGAAATTATTTTCTATAGTTTCATATTTGCGCCTCTTGGCTCTTTCTGCATTAGTGGCCGCCGCCCCCGCCGTCATGGAGGTCGCCTGCAAGTGGGACAATGCCAGCGTATCCACGCATGTGGCATCCCAAACAAGCGACCTTCCTAGCTTCCACGGAACCAGAGTCATCCCGTCAGGTCTCTTACCATCACTGCGCGCCAAGCCATTTGGCTCTAATACTGCAGGCACTTTAGCGGTGAATAGATAATATGTTAATTCCTTGGGTTCATCCCCAGAATAAAAGTTAGTTGTCTAAAAAGTTGTCAAAAACTGTCTTATGAGTCTGCTGTAAAAAATTAAGTTTCTTCATTATTAGATTCCTTTTATTTTCATTAACGAGACAAACTGAGCATTAAAATTACTTTGTTTATTAACATACATAAAATAGGATGAACATAATATAGATTCAACCATAATTGCCACTCATAGAATTTACCTTAACACGAAAAGCGATATAAAGTTCGCGAATGATTTCAGAATAGCGAATATTCGTAATTCTCGGAGGTCTATAACGTGAAGAGCAACTTCGGCGACTGCCTTACACCGAGCTATTGATTTACCGTAAACTGCGCTTCTCTGATCCAGCCTCACTTCGCTTGAATACATTTTTGGAAACCCTTTCTTCGGACCACATTTAGAATTCCGTATTCATTTCGGATCGGCCCTGCAGCCTGCACACGTCATGCAGACGGTCATGCAGACCCAACGCAACGCCCGTTGACATACTTGCCATATAGTAAAAAACTAGCTGATGCCCGCGACTCCGTCCGCGTGGATTAAGTTTTTTTTAATTCCCGGGGGAACTCCTTGATTTTCTGGGATAAAAAGTAGTCTGTGTCCTGCCCCGGGATACAAACTATACATATTCCAAATTTCATCAAAATCGGTTTAACAGGTGGTTCGTGAAAGCGTAGCAGACAGACAGACAGACGGACGGACGGACATACAGACACACCTTCGCATTTATAATATTAGTATGGATAGTATGGATTATACGGAAAGTTTGGATGGATGGATGGATGGGTGTTTGTTACTCAATCACGCCAGAGCGGCTGAACGGATCTGGATGAAATTTGGCACAGAGATAGATTATAGTCTAGAATAATAGATTACTTTTCATCTCGGAAAATTATAAAATTCCAAAAAACCTCAATCCTCGCGAACGGCTTCGCGGGCATCACCTACTAAAAATACGGCACAGGGAGAAATTAATGAAGTATATGGGTCAAGCGAGTAAAAAGCTCTCGTACTTTTTGGTACATCTTCATTTGTAAACGCGACAGTAGAGGAGGAGAGAGGGCGGAGAGAGATCGTCGAGGGTTATAAATGTGCCGGAATGCTTTTATTGCGTCTTAATACCGACCGCAGATTTATGGCGCAAGCGGCTTCCGTTTATTTATCCTCTGAGTGCATACCGCGCACACTTGTTAGCTTTTTAGATCGGGTTATTTGTTAACTTTGTATTTCTGTAATTATTCCTCAGAGAGTTACAAGAACAACGTTCCTCTCTATCTAAGTATATGCTAACAACAGTTGGAATGAATTAAATACATACATACATACACAACTAGCTGATGCCCGCAACTTCGTCCGCGTGGAATAAGTGTTTTTATTCCCACGGGATCTTCTTCATTTTCCAGGATAAAAAGCCATTGTCCACAACTATACACATGCAAATAATTACGTCGATCTGATGCTTTGTCATGTCAATCAGCTTTCCGAACCGGTGGTAGAGTCTTGACGTATCATAAGTGACACAAGTTGTCCTACGTGAAATAAATAAATCATTTCATTTCATTTCATTTGTCCAACCTTTGTTTTGTTTTGTTTGATCTTCCAACCAGACTGAATCACACCAGATATTTTTATTCACTCCCCCACCGGGAATCGAACCTGGGACATCACAGGGCTACTTTGAGTACACTAGGGAGGTCTTTGTATAGTAAAATCTAAAATTTTATCAAAGTTTCATGCAGACACGATATATTTCACTACACTCGGATGACAAAGGCTGGTAATCTGCTATGTAAGCAACGTGGTTTACTCAGGAACGCTACAAGGCAAACAATCACATAGCTCTTATGTCTAGCTGGATAGAGGTTGTATTGCAATAGCTAAGTACAGCTATGTGCAGTGTACCGAACCGATGTTCTCATATCTTAAACTTGAGGTTCGCATTGCACGCTTACAGCATTATACAAGTCTATGTATAGCCATATATACACTGAGTCAATATGGATATTGCCTAACATTATAATCACTATATTATTGAAGTGAGTTGACTATATTTGTATTATATTATATTTGTACTATAATTTGTATAACTAAGTGATACCTATTATGTATAGTGTCTACTCAATGATCTTATGTATTATGCGTGATCTAATATGGAATGTGAACTATTCACAATACACAGACACCAAAGCATAAGTAGGTATATACAGTAAGGTAACGCCCGTGACTTAGAGCGAAAATTAACAACGGGCAAAAAAAGTCTGGTTGAAAAAAGTCACTTTTATATTGAGCTGCACAGTCAAGCGCGATGCGATGCAACGTGTTTCTCTGTATACCTCTGTCTGTTTTCAACTTTACCAATAGGGTTATGGGTTTTTAATATAACTTCCGTACCCCTAACAGGTTAGCTTGCTAGCAATTTTTAAAAAGAACTAATTTATAGGGGAATTAAATACAAAACAGTACCAAAAATTGAAAAGTCTGTTTTTTTCTGAAAAACATGCAATGGAATTTGGCTCGGTTAACATCAGCAACAGGAATCACAGTAGTTAACTAGTGTAATATCACATCACATTAATATAGAAATGACGGTAACATGATGGCTACAATAACACGTTACACGGGTTTAACGATAAACTTCAACTGGAGTCCCTCAGGAGCTCGGGAGGGGAGCTCGTATGAAATTAACCGCGTATGAATTAATCACAAGCCTGGAACTTTGCTCGGCTACTGTAATGTATCGCCTTTTGATTTAAATACAAGGTTGACGGAAAATATAGTCCGACCACGCTAAGTCTGCAGCTAAGGTTAAATATCAATTTTTAATCTGCAGCAACAGATTAAAAATTGATATTTACGATAAATAGTAGAATTTGAAAATCTGTTGATGGTAACACAGTCTGTACTGCGAAAAATGCAAGGTTATTGAAATGAAACTTCAATAACCTTCAATAATCAAAACTTAGTTAACAAAGCACCTTCTATAGTTATTTATTTATAATAATATAATTATGCAGCTCAGAGGGGCATGGCATTGCCACGATATCTAATATTGAATTATTTCGTTACAAACAACGTCGTCCCCAGTGGCTTACTATATGCTAACCTTAGGTGATAAGAGGTAATGCTCAGGTTGCTAGCCACTAAATTAATCCTTGGTTTCAACGTAATGATATGATTTGTGTAAGATACCGTATTTTGTACATAGAACTATGAATGATGTAGTACATTTTAGATAACAAAATAGACACAAACCAAGTATACAAACTTAAAGACTTCATACAATCAGTACAGCCAATATGATAAGAAACCATGTGAATATACTCGTAGGCAGAGTAGACAACGTAGCAGAGTGGCGTAGGCGAAGCTTACGATATTGCTACGAGTGTGCTACGGTTGTGTAGACTCTCGCTCTACGAGATATGATAAAGCCTACAAAGGCAAGTACAACACATTCTCAGATCTGTGTAGGAAATGAAATTTCTGTTAAAATCTATTTTCACTTAATACAAAAATGAACGTATGTTTTTATACTTTGTTCGTCTCGTGTGCGTTTTTATGCCATTTATCTGATGAGTTGAAACTTAAACAGTTGTTGTTGGAACTTGCAATAAGGTGTTACACATTACACAAATCAAATCAAAGTACAAGGTACGTCGTTCATATATTTTATAGAGTTTAGAATAAATTTTATTAGTAACGACAGGCTAACAGAATACCATAATAATAAAATTAGATCTACGATGCCATATAATTGAATAATTGTATCTACGAAATATCCGTATCCATAATTGAAGATTATATTATGGATATGAATCTCCTGTCCCAAAATCTCATACTCGTATCGACCCTACTCAAAAAATTCCAATTTTCAACAGGTATCAAAGCTTACTACAGACAGCACGGCAAAGCAGTAGTACCAAACGTGGAAAAATGTATAAATATCCATTGGGAGAGGCTTAGAGAGCGTATTAGCATATCAAAGCGACGGCCGGCGCCGGGTGAAACGACTGCTGCCAATAACATGCTAAACTGTACCGGCGCGACCCCACTGCCGAGCTTTCACAAGCACCTCAACAACTTTTTTATTCCATGAAAAAATATATATACCCTAGAACTGTGATCCTATCTGGTCAATAGCTAAACTTTCCTGGTCTGTCTGGTCTGTCTGCAGTACGATGCAAATGAGAGGTATTCTCGACTTTAGCCAATCTTCTTTTCTTAATATTATATAAAAGGAAAAGGTGACTGACTGACTGAACGCACAACGCACAGCTGAAACCACTTTATTACGGATCGGGCAGAATGTTTTCGTACAGATATTTAGCTATTATGACGTCAGATGCCTACATCTGCTAAGTTAAGGTTTCTAAAAATTCAACCCCTAAGGGGTTAAAATAGAGCTTTGAAAATATGAAAATCAAGTCGAACCTGACGTGAGCGAAGCCGCGGCCAAAAGCTAGTTTTGCAATTTAAAAAAAGGCATACTGCTTTAGCTCTATGAATTCAGAACAATTTTTCAAATTATAGACTGGAACTAATTTAATAACAATGTTAAAATAATGTTTTTTATTCAAATAAAATTTTAATAAAAATCATTTTGAGTGTTTTTGTGCTCTTGAATCGTCGAGTGAATCTACCACTGGTTCGGAATACCGTTCTTACCGAGAAGAACGAGCAAGAAACTCGGTGGTTGCTGTTTTGAAAAAAATTGTTTGCAATTACATCAATAGATACTTAAGTATCCGCAGTAAGCATTGCTGGGGCGAGTCAAATCCATGCTCTTTCAACATTTACATATTAAGCTTTAACAGTATAACTAAACCAATAAATTAAGCGTTTTGCATACAAGTTGTATGAGTTTTAGTTCATATAAGGTCGTTGTTTGTAGGGTAACAGTGAGGGCGTGCGGGCGGGGCGGGAGGGCTGAGGACACAAAGCCGAGGGCGCTCAGCCGCGAATGAGTGTCTGCGCTTAGCACACTGCCCTTGCCACTGCTCCGTGCCACAGACACACACTCCATACAGTCGGTCGGGGCGGGCGGGGCGGGGGGCGGGTGAGAGGGCTGAGGACACAAAGCCGAGGGCGCTCAGCCGCGAATGAGTGTCTGCGCTTAGCACACTGCCCTTGCCACTGCTCCGTGCCACAGACACACACTCCATACAGTCGGTCGGGGCGGGCGGGGCGGGGGGCGGGTGAGAGGGCTGAGGACACAAAGCCGAGGGCGCTCAGCCGCGAATGAGTGTCTGCGCTTAGCACACTGCCCTTGCCACTGCTCCGTGCCACAGACACACACTCCATACAGTCGGTCGACAGAGACTCGACAGAACAATTCTTGCGCTATTGAATAGGAGCAGGTGTTACTTAGCGAACGAAGACGAAATCTTAAGCTACCTCGCTGCTGTCCTTTTCCCGCTTGATGTACGTCATATTTACGTATAGCGTTATCCTTGTCCATAGTAGGTACCTGATTAAATCATCATACTTGTAATATGTTGATAAATACAGTGGAAGTTGTATACTTGTATACAGTGGAAGTTGCTAAATCAGCCATTTGGTGCTACGACCGTAAAGCCGGGTCGACCATAACTCTTGAGTAGAAAGGTCGGTATCTCACTGTATTTATTTAAGCTGTGTGTGTGTGTAGTATACTCCTGCAGTCTGAAGTTGAAACGACAGTATGAACTAGTACGCTTAAACTAGAGCACTTAGCACTGGCATTAGTTTTCGCGCTCCAGTTCGTATGTGGGCTAACACGACACCTTTTGTATAGCACCTTGTTACGCGGAAAATAGTTCAGAGCTGCAGTAAAAGTTAAAATAAGGCCTTCATGACCCTGACACATGATGATTATGGAATCATTTTCGATGGAAAACGACGCTCCGACAGATTTTTTTAAAGTATTCACTTCTCACCGCCTTATGTGAAATAAGAAAGGACACGACTCTGACCTTGAAGCAATGAAATATTGACAAAGAAACTCGACTCGATTTACTAATGCGTATATGGTGTTAATAAATCGAGTCCTCCCGATTTTCCTCTGTCCAATGGCACGGCAATCGGAAACGACTGGAAAACGAAAACCAGGCGCAGGTCATGTCTGCTGTATACTTAGCCAGTAACAGATAATTAAATTAAGCATCCAGTTTTAGAGGTATCAAAATCACATCATATCCTACTAATATTCTAAATGCAAAAGTCCTTCAATCATGCCGCAACAGAGCAACGGATCAAAGTGATTTTTTTGCATAGGTATAGTTGAGGACCTGGAGAGCTACATTTTACCCCGGAAAGCTAAAAATTTCCCATGGGAATTAAAAAAACTTATTCCACGCGAACGAAGTCGCGTGCATCAGCTATTGCAGAAGGCTGCAGAACACCAAACAGATATCAATAGGTACAATAAATGACGCAGAGTCGCGTCATAAATATCATTAATATTTCGATTACTCCTTTAATCAACAAAATTACTGAGCTTGAATCGAATGCCATTCATTTTGGCAAAATCTATATTTCCCACTCAAAAATAATCATCCGGCATTGCGCGGGATACGGGTGCAGGGGTTTAATGATCGCAGTACAAATGGATAGGTAGGTTTGTGTATACAGTAATGAATCGAGGGTTGCAGACACCTTAATAATCCATACTAATCTGTATATATTATATCACCGTAAAATTGCAAAACCCGTTAGATTGTAATCTAACTAGCGAAATTGTAAACTGGCGACAGATTACAACTCTACCGGGCTCTTACGGGCACTATCTGATTATTTATGTCGAACCCTAACCTAACCTACAAGAAAGAGACAAGAAAACGTAAATACAATGAATTTTCCAAAAATTGACACTCAGAACATTGAACGGTTTCTTCTCTCTTCGGATCTTTCGACAGTTTATAATCTATCGAGATAAAAACCGTTAGATTACAATCTAACGGTTTTTTGCAATTTTATGGTGACATATAGGTAGGTACCTACATTTAAAAGATTTTCTCTTACCGGTACCCAAACCGGTTTCAATAGAAAGGCAATAATGCGAAGATGGTGTTAGACTTGCATGCAGTGCATTATCACGAATGTGCATAATGCACTGCATGCAAGAAAAGTCGAAAATCGACTTGGCAGGATATAAGCTAATTTTTATCCCGGAAGTTTATGCGGGAATAAATGAAGTCACGGGCATCATCTAGTTAATAATATAATTAAATTAGTCTAACATTATTTAAAGTCATTTCTGAGGGTCACGACTCTTCCTTTAACAGGTAAGGTCCTTCTGAATATGCTCTACTTTCAGTACAATATCGAGTCTTACGGTTAACAATTATTATGTTGGTGAGATTATTCGGAAAGATCCACAGGACTAATTGGCGTAAAAACAAAGTTCATACAAACAAAATTTATTCTAGATTTTGTATAGGATCTTTAGTACTACAGGTACTTTGCAGGAAGTTTTTTTTTAAGTGTACCTACGTTAATATAAATTTACCGGTAAACACATCAACAATAACTCCACGTTTACGTGATAATTTCAATGAATTGACCATCAATACATACCTGATGTCGGTAATTCGGTATAAACGGTAAACGTTCGCCGGCCGCCGTCCGCTAATGAGGCCTGGCCGCACGCGCGGCGGCGCGGTTCGTTACCCGCTGCAGCGATACGAGGAACACACGCAGAATCTGCCGGTATACCTGCCGGTCAAAAACGTGCACTGTTTTAACGATTGTTATTGTAATTTGTACACTGGGGCCCCACTACCAACGCTTAAAGCCATATTGGGGCTGATTCTGTAGTGCACAATCTCTAAATTAAACTAAAATTAGAGCATTACAAATATTGCTAACCCTTTCATAATACTTCCTACGGAAAGGGACAGAACTATATTTAAAGCTGCCATTTTAGTTTAGATTAGAGATTGTGTTATACAGAATCAGCCCCAGTGTTTCATAATTTTTGTATTTTAGAATTATAGTCCTTATTTTAGGAACTTCAAAGTACGTGACATCAAACTATCAGTTTGAGTAATATTGCTTAAACATTGCTTTAAGCGTTAGCAGCATGTGGTAGGCCCCAGAGCACAATACGCATTGCATTCTGACGGCTGGAGAGTAGCATTTAAAGTAAACTTATTAGAACGTAAATTCTGGGCTGCAAAATTCGTACGTGACAAAAAAGCGTTATACCCTCCCTCTCTCCTGCTAGTAGGTATAGATGGAGAGAGACAGAGCCAGCTCGTTCGCTTAAAACATTAAAAACTTGCAACCTCGAGTAAAAACCGTCTTTTAACGCGGCGATTAGTCCCAAAACTGAGCACTGGCAAGAGTGAATAGGCATCTTCTAAGCAAGCGCGTTCCAACCTAGACCTCATCATTGCTTTGCACTAAGCATGATTCTCGTCAAGCGCAAGCCTATCTCGCAATAAAAAAAAGACAATCACATATACAATTTAAAAATTATGTACAGTTCAAATAATTCGCGTCCCTCTTTTTATTCGAGGGCTAACAAAATAAGTACGAAACAATGCTAATTAAAGAGCAAATTAGAGTCCCGAAAACAAACATTCCACCACGTCGTCGGTACTCGGTACAGAAGTTGTCACAGAGGTGGCTGCGTCGCGTGGAGATGAAACATCAAAGTGAAGTTGCCGACACGAGCGCCGAAGCCGTGTGGAGTGTACAGTGATGTGCCATTAATTAAACTACACAAGTCCCTCGAGGCTGTGAGGTGCCGACACTTGGACCAACTTTAGAGCGTTTCAACCGCGACTCTTGACCAGTTTTACTTAGGTTACCTAACTTTTAGTGCTCTTTGAGCTTTCCGTAACTTTGAGCGACTCATTTGCCTTTCCTGTTTCTGATCATGTCCCTTTATTTGTATTACATGTATCGATGATAATCTGATGTTCGTAGTAGTTTTTCTTTATTAGGCGTTTGCTTGTGATGTTTGTTTTTGCTATCTGTACATTTATTCCTGTGGTTGCTTCACTGTGTTTTGTTTGCTGTAAGTACTTTATAAACTGTTTGGGCCCCAATAAATAAATAAAAAAATGACGACTGATAAAAATACTTTTCTGTAACGATCTCTACGTAATTGGATTCTGTTGGATATAAAGTAGATGAAGGTGGTGATTAAGGATCTTAGAACATTTTATGCAATTGAAAAAAAATACTGTGCACAGTTTTAGGCCACCGAAGTGAAAATTAAAACACCAAACTAAAATATAACGTATAACTAGATATATTTCATTAAAACTTGAAAGCGAAAAGAGTGTATTGCCGTGAGCACTTGAGTTAGTCGGCCTTATTTCGTTGACGGCGGCGTCGCGTCGCCGACACACTTCGCCGTCGGCCTTTCGCGTCGCGTCGCTCTGTTGACACGATTAAACTTGTGTCGAGCTTGTCGGCGAGTCGCGTCGCTGGGCCGCCACACACGAGACTGACTGTTGCCCGACCACCACCCAACTTTGAAAGAACCGATAACGATTGGGGTGCCAAAGTAATGGCATAGCCACCTTGCTCTGGAAAACGCAGCGTTGGCAGACCCTCCACTCAATGGATGGACGACATCAAGCGAGTCAAAATGCATGTGAAAATCTTTGCAAGAAACCTATCCTGCAGTGGACGTCTAACGGTGAGCGATCGCATTATTGCTCTTTTAGAAAATCGAATTTTAGTAACGAACGAGTCAAGTGTAAAATGAAATTCGCAGGGAAAGAAGAAACATAGACAAGTATAGAACTTAATACTGATCAGGAAAATAGCACCGCTCTGTGAATGCCCTTTGTCCGACTAGAGCACGGGCTCAAGATAGAAACTTTAATTTTGGAGTGTTTAATGTTGGTCCCGTGTGTAGTGTGTCTCGAGTGGACTCGTGTGTACGTGCCTCGGGAAATTTGTGTCTCGCTTTCATGGCGTCACTTTTGATCAACTTCGCCGACTATATTCACTTGAGAGTCTAATATTTCTTTAATAGTCTTCGCTCTACGAGTGACGTGCTCCTTGCTATTGGCGTATTTACGTATCAACAAGATAGCAAAGTTCGTTTTGGTTGCGAGTGTCTAGTTTGGATCTAGAGCGAGCGAAGGATTTTAAATTAGAATCCTGAGTGTGATTTGGGATTTGAAAGCCCCCGTTTTGAGCTAGTGAGGTGAAAAAGATAATTCTGGCATACAAAAATCCGCGTGCCCTTTTATATGACATAGAGCTGCACAGATGTGCACAACACGACGAAGCGTGTTCCCCATAAGAGCGGAAGTTTCCCACGGACGTTCAGTCCTGTGGTAGTCTACTGGTGGGTTTTCGTCCATAAACTCAATAAGTCGATCATTTCAATTTAAGAACCTCACACTTTACGTGCAACACATGTTTGTCCGTTCTGGCTCAGTGGTATTTGCTGTGGTCTTACAAGTAGCATATACTGGGTTTATGTTTCCAGTAGAGGACAAATCCCGGGTATTTTAATATTTTTTAATATTCATGATCTTTGGACTTTTCATCATACTAATATTATAAATGCGAAAGTGTGTTTGTTTGTTGGTTTGTCCTTCAATCACGCCGCAATGGACCAACGGATCGACGTGATTTTTGGCACGGGTATAGTTGAGGACCTGGAGAGTGACAAAGACATACTTTTTATCCCGGAAAATTAAGGAGTTCCCGCGGGAATAAAAAACTTAAACTACGTGGACAAAGTCGCGGGCATCAGCTAGTTTAGTATGATCGATTATGCGTACGGGTTTAATTAATTCGCCCCTTTACGAGTTCTAATTATTTCTTTGCATCATAATAATAAATACCATTAGGTGGTGTTGCAGTTAAGTCAAACTTACTTTTTCATAAACTTAATATTTTTTTAATGTTGTGCTGTTTGCAGATGACACTTCGCTAATTTTTAAAGTTGATAGATGTAAAGATAATTTTGACGATGTAAACGGTGCTATATCGCATGTATCACACTGGTTCACAGTCAATAACTTACTTTTGAACGCAAAAAAAACTAAATGTCTAGAGTTTGTACTTCCTAATGTGAACAAAATCGATAAGGAAATAGTATTGAATGGTGAAACACTGAAAATGGAGAACTCCACGGTTTTTTTGGGGGTGACCTTGGATAATAAGCTTCAGTGGGGCGCTCATATAGAGACACTAGCAGGGAAACTCAGCTCAGCGGCTTTTGCTATCAGGAAAATTAGACAGCTTACCGATATTGAGACGGCTAGGCTTGTCTATTTTGCCTATTTTCATAGTGTTATGTCGTATGGCATCTTATTGTGGGGCAGAGCTGCTGATATACAAACAATTTTTGTTTTGCAAAAGAGGGCGATTCGATCAATATATAAACTCAGATCACGCGAGTCCCTTCGTGAAAAATTTAAAGAAATTGGCATCCTTACGGTTGCATCGCAGTACATATACGATAATATAATGTTTGTGAAACAAAATATTCATCTCTATAGACAAAGAGGGGATACACAAAATCGACTTACTAGAAACCGGCATAAACTAGTAATGCCGCGATGTCGTCTACGCAAGGTGCAGAAATCCTTTGTGGGGTCGAGTATTACCTTTTATAATATGGTTCCAAAAGAACTGTTGGATTTGCCATTGCACAAATTCAAAAAAACCGTAAAAGAACACTTGTTGAGTCGGGGCTATTATACAATTGACGAATTTCTTAATGACAAAGTTGTATGGAAGAAACCGACTTTGGGTCCTGCTCCCCACAGGATAGTATAATAACTTACACTATTGTATTTTATTTAACTTACATACTTATTTATGTATTGTAATAGAAAAATAATATTGTAAAAAAAAAAGAGCAACTGCTGAGTTTCTTGCCGGCTCTTCTTGGCAGAATCTGCTTTCCGAACCGGTGGTAGAGTCAAAACATGACGTAGCATAAGAGACACCTGTATGTCCTACATGTTTGAAATAAATTGAATTGAATTGAATTGAATTGAAATGAATTATTCAGCTTACAGATTAATCCAACTTGAATTGTTTTTGATATACAGCTATTCTCTTTGATGTATTTTAATCCCGCGCTAATCTTAACAAAACTTATCCTGACTTAAGTCTAATCCACCTTCGCGTACTACGTCACTTCTACTTACACTTAGGATGTACAGTAATCCTAATACATGAGCTCTGATATGGAATTATAGTCTTATTGTTTTAGGTGGTAAGTGATATAATCGCTTGGTTATATCTACCATCGAAAATAAGAGAAGTTAGGGCTGTCACGGCACACAAAGGGAATAATTCAACAGCGTCTATACCCTCCTATTAGGGTTGTCACTTGTACTTTATTCACAACAAGTGTGTAATTTCAGACAAGCGTTAATACATTTTAAGGAATAAAAATAGTTCCTTTACCTTTTTTGTAAAAAAAATACGCAAATAAATTTGTTCTTAATTTGAATTTTAAGTTTTTTCAATATACGAGTATTTTTTTGTCTTAAACTGTCTAAACACCTCCTTAAATTTTCTTGCAATTATGCTTTTTTTCAGTATTTCACTGGGTTTCAGCTCTGAACCAATTAGTCAGACTATTCTTAAGACCGATTCGCCAAACGGTTGCATAAGACGTTAGTTATTAATTCACTCTTTAAAATTACTCTGCTAGCATGTAAGTATAAATATGATGTTTAGAAATCATTAAAAATAAAATTACTTACGGGAGTATTTGACGATGCGCAAACGGCATATTAACGAACTGGTAGGCTGACAAACATTTTTAATCTGAGAAGGATAATATATAGGATTCATATATACTGGCAATTGGCAGCCCTGTCTCTTCTGGTAGTCATTATATCCTAATCAACGGGAATAATAAATACCGCTAGCACATTCCGAATCAATTACTGCTGAGCTTTGTTTGATCTTCCTGTTTGTTCATACTACACTATACTCCGCTGCCCCGCTACCCCGCTACCCCGCTACCCCTGTACAGCTAACAGGGAGTTAACAGGTAATTAGGGTGCTGGGATTAAAAGCTTATGGCGCTAAGTTTACGAACGTCAGCCAATTTTAGAGATAACTGCTCGTAGCTGTTATCCGGAATAAGTTGGGAAGATCACTATGAAGAAATGCGGCCAATTTTACACTCCAATCCAATACGGATACAATTATACAGTTATTATACTTTATACAGTGACATCAAAAGGATTTTTTCGTTTGACTTTTTGACCATAAAACTCACACTCCTACCACCAGGGAGGTTGTTAAACACGTTTTTTTAATTTATTCCGCCATAAGTGATGATGTAGTCTAAGCGGTATGTGGTAGCGAGCTAACCTGTTAGGGGTATAGCAGTTATGTTAAACCCATACATATAGTCGGTTTCTACACGGCATCGTACCGGAACGCTAAATCGCTTGGTGGTACGTCTTTGCCGGTATGGTGGTAACTAGCCACGGCCGAAGCCTCCCACCAGGCCAGACCAGAGAGAAAATTCCAAAAATATAAATTTCCAAATTGACCCTGCCGGGATTCGAACCCGCGGCCTGCCACGTTAAGACAACAGCGCACAACACTACGCCTGGGAAGTTGTGAAAAACGTATGGACAGTAATAGTTAGTATTCTGTGGCAATAACTGCGTGTACAGAGCAGTAACTAGTCACATCGTAGGGCGGGCGCAACTCCGTGAATGCAGGCGGAAACGTTTTATTCCCATAAACGCCGAGGCGGCAATTTTGTGCCGCACCACTTTTGTTTGGAGCCGCGCGAGCTTCCGCACCTACTTCCTTTCTAGATTTGCGCGATGTGCAAAGGTTTTGATTAAATTTTAAATCCGTGTTCAAGTGAAATATCTTGGTGGAGGTTGAAAATAGCTTTACATTAAAATAACAGTCTGATTATTCTTTTAGGACTTATTTCGTGTTCACATAACCACATGATCTCAAAGCTATCTTTAATGCGGTACTTCGCTCAAGTTTAGTTCAATTTTCATGTAAAGTTCAAATGAATATTTTTTTGAGTTGAATTTGAGAGGAATTTTAAAATTCCTTTCTTAGCGGATGCCTACTCCGTAATAGGTGTACCCAGTCCGACCCGTCCAGTGGTTGGAGCTGTGCGTTGATAGATCAGTCAGTTAGTCACTTTTTTTCCATATATTTTCATGAACGCCGTAAAACAGTCTGGAATTACCAAACGTCGGTAGATATTTGCTCATAGTATAGATTCAGTTTAAGTTCTTGCTCATACTATTAGTTATTAGCGTCGTGAGCCGAGGTGGCTCATCCAATATTCACGTCTCGTGATTCCACTATGAGCCTGCCTGTGGAGGTGGGTAACGGTAACGGTAACACATCTCTACTGGATCCGATCCACTCCGATTGTGGAATGAGTAATGTGATTGTTAATTAAACATTGAGGAGAGAAAATTCGATATTTTCGAAAATCTCGAATGAAAATTCAGTTCGACGTTTTGTTCGTGCAGTAGGACTTAAATATGGCGGTCTTCTAATATTGTCTGAATAAGTGACTCGCTCCAATTTCACTTCTTATCGTAGTAGTTTTAATCGCTCTACGTTGCGGAGAACTAAATGATACCCACTTCGTCCGCGTTTAAGTTTTTTGACAATCCTGTATAGGATATCCTTGATAGCCTGTGTCTTTCCCCGACACACCCTATGTCTGTACAAAATTGCAACGTACCAGACACACTCTTATTATACAACACACTCAGGTTCTTACTTACATCCAAAATCAGAAGTCTATACGAGATTGGCCTGTTTAGGCCTACGAACAAAATATCTTCTCCTTCCTTCGAACAAATCCTTCTCTATAACATCGACATAATATATTTCTAGCAATAAATTACATCGACAGTATTATAAATAGACCATAGATTCTAGACAGTAGGTAGAGTGAGTTTAGTTCTATATAATAATCTTACTAATACTATAAATGTGAAAGTTTGGATGGATGAATGGATGTTTGTTACTCAATCACGCGCCAACGGCTGAACGGATCTGGCTGAAATTTGGCACAGATAGATTATAGTCTGGAATAGCACATAGGCATTTTTATCCCGGAAAATTAAAGAGTTCATGCAGGGAAAAAAAACCTCAAACCACGCAGACGAAGTCGCGGGCATTCGCTAGTAAATTATAAATCACGAAAATCCATTGGTTCGTTGCTCTAAAATTGAACGTCTAATAAATAAACAAACCCACTTTCGCATTTATTAGTAAGGACGCTAGGATTAATATTGAAACGTAAGAAAAACAAGTTTATTCAAACTCTAAATTAATATTTACATCAAAATCATTTCTATTTTCCGGAAATAACGCAGTCAGTGGAGGCGAGTAGGTACGTGATGTAAAAGCGATATATTTTGTAATTGAATTGAGCGTGCATTAGGGCAGGCTTGTTTATGACTCGTGTTAAAATCAACCGCTCTAAGGCCCTGTACAGATGGCGCGTCATTACAGCTGACTGACGATTGAAAAACACGCGACAAACGCGTCTATTCGCATTCATTTATTTCTCTACTAGCTGATGCCCGCGACTTCATTTCTGTGGATTGAGGTTTTTGGTTCCCGCGGGCACTCTTAAATTTACCGGGATAAAAAGTAGCCTATGTATTATTCCAGACTATAATCTATCTCTGCGCCGGTAAAATTTCATCAAGATCCGTTCAGCCGTTCTGTCGTGATTAGTAACAAACATCCTTGCATCCATCCATCCATCCACCCAAATTTTCGCATTTCATAATATTATAGATAGATTTAAATAATTTATGAAAACTATTAGTAAGTATAAAAGCGTTATTTTTTATTTGATGAAAAATTATAATTTTGACTGCGTTTTTGTCTTGTGGTAAGATAATACAATGCTACTAAGGTGAAAGCGATAAAAAATGCTAAATCGTTTAGTGGGACGGCTTTGCCAGTACAGTGGTAAGTGGTAACTAACCAAGGCTGACCAGTCTAGGGGCAAATTAAAATTTACAAAACTCCAAATTACCTCTGACTAGAATTTAAACTAGGACTTTATTTGATCGCAAAGCTCACCATATCATCAATTCAAATTATATATACACCATATCGTCGCTGTAGTTGGAAAATTAAATAATTACACTTTTTGGGAAATCGACTTTATTGCATTTCCAGAAAGTCCAATTAAAGCCGCATCTTTCTGTATTTCTAATTTTTCTTAGTTAGTTTTAATTAAAAAGATAATAATAAATGAATCTCGCAAAGCGCCAAATGTGGAAAAATAAATATTGAAAAATTGATAAAAAAGTAGCGAATGAAAGTTAAATAACTTATCAAAAAATAAATAAGTTCTCTTATGCAACACTTCGAGAGCGAATAAAATGCATAAAGTTCGATATTTAGTTTTCCCTCGACACGAATATTCTTAACAGGGGCAATTCAGTTGGGAAAAATTAAACAAAGTCAGTTATTTAATTAATCATCCCATGATTGCTAAGATATACGTACTATAAAAATTTTATAAGCACATTTATTCAATCATCAAAAAAATAGTTCTCAAACTATTTATAATTTCAGTACAAATATTTTATTCAACATTATTAGATCAACCGAAAAATAAATTATAAGATATTTAGTTGTCAATATTTTAATGAAATATATTTGGAGCGAAATCCATGAAATAACTTGCAATCCGGAAATGATTCCCAATAGCCAATTAATAATTGATAGTAAATTAAAAAGTTGATTAATAAATGATTGGACTGCTTAAGAATGGTTTATAGAACTTTAGGTGAATTAGGCTAACTCTTAGAGGCATAGTAAATTTTTAGCATACCCTATCTACATAGAAATCAGTTCAATCGTACTAGTTTTATAATTAAACCTTTCTGAGTTACTTAATTATAATATTTATAATTGATAGTTTTGATTTCAGTGAATGTTACATAAGCTTAGTTCGTTTGAACTGATCTGATTTTAAATGTATAATTTAAATTTATAAAGGTAAAACTAAAGGAAAGTTGATAGCTGTTATAATTTCAATAGATACTTAGTTTAAAATTTAATGGACGTATGCACCTTTTTGATTTTGATGTCTAATAACTAAATAAATACGAAAGTTTGTGAGAGTGGATGGATGAATGTTTGTTACACTTTCACGCAAAAACTACACGACGGATTTTGATAAAACTTCATGAGGTAAAAGCTTATACATCAGAATAGAATATTTTATCCCGGAAAGTTAAAGAACTTCCGCGGGAATCAATCATCAGCTAGTCTTTAATCGCTGTGTTCTACGAACTGTTTAAATTTTTATTATTTTATGTATTGAGTCGTTATTATAACAAATACTAGCTTCAATTATATAATCCTAGTTCGATTAAACCATTCTTAGTTAATTCTATCTTTAAATACATAATTTTGATAATACTGTACGTTACTCATAAATTATTAAGCTATTTGGTTTGAAAAGGCTGATCTCTATTGTTAAATTTAAATTTATAAAGGTAAAACTGAAGAAAAGTTGATAGTTATCATTTCAGTTGATACTTAGTTTTTGATAAGTATAGTTGTTATATTGTTAAAAGTGAAATTTTGTTGATTTTATGAGTAGAGTTGATTAATAGATTGTTATGTGGTTTTATTTTTTTATATTTAATTTTGTACGTCTGGTAGAAGAATCTAAGTGTTTCAGTAGTTTTATTGATTACTTTTCACAGTTCTAATAAAAATAAATGTTTATTTTTTGGTTTCCCTTTAAAAAACTTCCTATTTTTAGTTATAATATTACCCATGAATAGGATAGTCATAGTTAAATAAGTAAATAATAGGTCATTCAATCATCTCACTAAAGAGGAAAAATTAAATAAAGGTACTTATATCGTCAATTTTTCGAACTTCAACGCAATATTGACGAAGAAGAACTAAATAACTAACATGCACAAATAAATAAGTGCATCAAATATTCAAAAGTCCGGCGAGGGAAAATTAAATAGTTGCTTTTAATTTTTTTTCTCACAAACAAATGAATAAAAATGTATGACAAGTAGATTCTGAAATAGATACAGCAACAATCTATAACATATAAAAACATGGACAGGTAAATTGTTTATGAAAAAAAAGTTATCCCCATTTTTCACGCAAAAAAACAGTAAATCGCGTTTTACTCGCGATATTGGTTTTGTTAGTTATTTATTTTTCCAACTACAGCAGCGATATTATATATAAATGTATGGTGCTGCATTCATGAATTGTGTAAATACACATGGTTCGACTGTTTTTTTACTTATAGACTAGCGCTTGAAGTACGGTGGAAGTATTAATGCAGCCCAAGGTGGAGTGCGCTTCCCCAGTAGATGTCTATTCACTCTTGATTTGAACACTGACTGTATTGTACTTTGTATTCATTTAAGTTGCACAAAAACAAGTTTTCTTGGTTAAAAAAGCCTGTTTTGCATAGGGCCTTAATATCAGCCGTCCACAGTAAACTGCTCTCATACTCTGAATAGTTCTAACGAGACCCGAAACATTCGTGAAACATGACCGACCGCTCTTCGCGACACAAAAATATTTCGTGTAACGACTGCAAAGGTGAGGCAAATGTTCGGTACGTGCTGTAATTATGTTATAGATTTTTTTCTGACTACTGACTGACTTTCTTGCTTGCTTCTCAGAAATATCCAAAGGACATTATGTTATATATTTCTTCTTATGTTAAGAAGAAATATATAACATAATTCTTCTTATAATATTATTTTTATGTTAAGGTTTAATTAAAATAATAATTTACTAATTTGCCAGAGACTTATGCTGAGATGTATAGAGCGTACTTTGACTTGGCTCAGACTTTACTCAGAGTTAAAACAAGATGGACTTATATTAGTAACATAAATCTGTCTCGTTTTGACCATGTCTTAAGTCTGAGGTCAAAGTCAAAGGTCGCTCTATAGATCTCACACTAAGAGCACGGGTGACATCTAAAAGTGTTAAGTGTTAAATTCGTTGTCTACCACGTGGACCAAAGCACATAACTTTGACGGACTTCACATATTTGAAAACTTATTGGAAAATATAGGCTCAGTCATATAGGTTTCCTCACGACGTTTTCCTTCATTGAACAGGACGAATGAGGTATTTCCTTATACTTTATTTTTGAGCAACGTTTTAACTAATCTTTCGTTTGCCAGAGATCAATGTTTATTTAACAAAGTTCATTTCTTGTAAAATATTATCTTAAATAGCATTCTAATTTATCAGATTATCAAATAGGTAGTAAAATAATGTTCCTTCGAGCTGTACTTTCAATCAAATAAATACATTTACTATTAATCATAAAATAATAATATCTACTACAAAATTTAATATTTTTTGTAATAATAGTAAAAAATATTGTATAATATTTGGTTGTCTGTGGCGGGCGACGGTGCCCTTACGCCGTTAGTACACCTACGCGTTCGCATGAGGCAGCGAATCACTGCGAAACTACTGCGGTATGTCCGTGTCACGAAAGAAGACTCGCGGCGATTTGTGGAACTAATGCATATTACATACAATAACTGCATACACATGGGACTACTAGCGCCGCCAGTAGGGGACTTCTTTCGTGACACGGGCTATAGCAATTATAGTGAAACACTGCTTGCGTCTGTGTAACGACGATTTCGCAGTTCTTTGCGAAACAATAACCGACAAGGACGCAACTATTTCATGTAGCTAGTGCTAGAGTGAGACAGCGTATGCGAAATTCTGCCATACAAACTGACAGATTTTTTGTTGTTTCGCATTCGCATACGAACGCGTAGGTGTACTAACGGTGTTAATCTAGACGAATGGTTAGTGATCTAGTGTTAAAAAACAATATTATACATGAATTACCTTCCATAGTTTATCTTCCCGGCTCGTCTGGAAGGCGGTTCTCATCAATAACGCGCGTGCAGGGTCGGCGCTGATGGGCGCATCAAATATGTACAGAGCACGGCCTCCGCCGGTGCTTCAATTGCTCCGAAACGATCCCGCCGGGGGTGTGTTCACACCGATCACTTACGGGAGGCTAATGTTTCAAATAAGTTACTACCTGTACAATATTATATTCCTTTTAATATCATATCCCTGAAGAAATCGTGTTAGGTCAGGGACAAATAAGTGGAAAAAGCGCGCGGAAATCCACTACAATAGATCGTACTACCTGTGGTACTACGTATTATAGTGTACCTAATGCCTGCTAATTCATCTGCAGTAATGCGAGCGAGACTAATTAGTATATATGTCACATTATCTGCGGTTGGAATGTTTTGACATTTATAATTTAGCGCATCCTGTCACTTTACCACACAATCCACACTTGACCAGAGTGGTGGACTAAGGTCAAATCCTTCTCATTTCGAGAGGAGACTCGTGCTCAGATGTAGGCTTAAGATAGATTGAGATGATGATAATGATAACTTTACCAATGTCACAGAATAAGCGTACGTGACGCTTATTCACGTTATTGCGAAATTATCGAAAACTGTATCTTCATCCGGAGTTACCGGAAACATGTATGTTCTAGAATAAGAACCTTCCGGTATGTTTATAGCCTAAGAATTATTTTAAACCTCTTTAAGGTTTCAAAAATCATCGTTACTTACAAATTAAACTTTTTTAAATATGTTTCTAAGTAAGCTAACAGCCAAAACATACTACAGTTATTGTAGTTACTTGAATAGGTTAGAGGCAATGATATTTTCTTATTTTAAGGAGAAGAGAATTCATTTCTCACAATTTTATGAATTCGCTTGACGAGTCGGGAACATTTTGTAAAAGTTTATTTCATCAAAAACTATTCTTTTCCCAATCTCTTAAAGTTTTATAGTAAAAGTAGACGTTAAATCTCAGAAATAGAAAGAGCAATCGTCGAACAACTGTCAACACACTAGTCACTGTCTCCCAACTCGCACGGAGGGTAACTTTGTGCGGATTGCTCGTCGCGAGTTTGAAGTAAGTTGCATTTTATTTCCTCGTATTCTCTTTACAGAACACTACATGTTCGCGCTATGACGGATGTTTATGGGAGTAGTTCTTTAAGTGCCTTGATAACTTTTATTTCCATGTATGAGGAATATTCTTTTGGAAAATAATATAATGTGAATAATGGGATTGAACCAAACTTTTCGTTTCTTGTTTTAGGGATTCGTACCTCTCAAAAGAAAACATTTTTTTTTGAAATTACTAATGTACCTACTTAGTTACTAAAATATTTCTGAAAGTATTTTATTGAAAAACTCGACATTATTAATTTATTTATTTTTGAGAAAATAGTGAAAAACATTATCATTTCTAATCATAATACTTTTGGTTAGTATGTTAAGCCATAATTTAGATGAGAAAGGGAAAATGTAATAATTGTCTCCGAATAACACATCTGTAATTTTATCTATATTATTTTCTGGCATTAATGAGAACGACAACTATACTGGCTCTTATAGCTATTTCCATCATGCAAACGGGTAAAACACAGGAACCTTCGAAATAAGTAAAAATGTTTTGTATTTAAATAATGAACATGATGTCATTAAAATCGACACCAACTTATCTGGTCCGGTGGCCAAAATTGGAACTAATTTTACGGCTGTTTTTTTTTAAATATGTACTAGCGACGCTGTGACCTGATTAGATAAGAACTATATTTACTATTATATAACAAGCCGGTGGCTTAAACACAAGTTTTCCGTAACGTTCTCATTGCTAGTCGTCGGCCGCAGCCCACGACTGCCGGTTGACTGTAACAGTTAACACAAATAGTTGCAATGATTCAGCCCGCAAGTTGCTGCGTCGTAACAAGTCGACACGAAGCAGGCGAGCCACGGGCTCGGAATAAACTCAACGTGTTCACTTGTTAGCCGGCAACTTGCTAACTGTCTGCGAGGCGACCGCCTTTATATAGAACATGGACATCCAAATGTCCTAGATGCACTTAGAAACTGGGGAATGGGATAAGTTCAGTGAAGGTGTCTGACCGGTGCGCCCGACTGTCAATAGGGACTACCAACTAAACCAACTAAATCAGCAACTTTTTATCAAACTTAATAATGCGCTTCTAGTAGGCATTGGTAGGAAAAACAATGCAGAGACAAATCGAATTTAAAAATTAAAACATTGCACCAATTATAAAGCTCTCGATAAACCATGGATTGAGGTTAACATAAAGTGAAGCCCATAATGATTACTTTTCCGCACGCTGACCGATGACGAGCACCCGACCTCTTCACACATTATAATATAATAATACACACACTTTAATGATGTAACTACTGCCTCGTTGGTCTAGTGGTTAGCATGTTCGAATGCGGCCTATTATTTCTACGGCCTGAAAGGTTTTATATAAATTATTAGGTATTCTGTTCTGTTAAGCAAAGACCCATAAGTGGTAAAACTAGCATAAAACTTCCGATGACGGAAGCTCTGCACTGTGGATGTCTGCCATCATAAATTGATTGACCACCCGCAAGCATTGCTTATACATAAACCTCTCTTGGGTGGCATCGACATTAAATACACTAGTTAATACTTACCCGGACAAATTAACTAGTGTGAAGAGACAAACTAAAGGGGAAGGGACAGTTATGGCGCTGCCACATACATCCGATTACTGTCGATCCTTACGATTAAGCCCGTTCGAGACCGAGCCATGTGGCTTATTTTCTTGAAACGCCACTGTCAACTTAAGGCCCTGTGTAGCGTAAAAAGGGGGGTTTAAAAGCAGTGTATCCATCAAACGGTGATATAATGTATGCTTGTAACAATAAATTTACTGTTTTCAAGACCTTTAAGCAGCCATTGACGCATCTCAAAACACGATTTAAAAAAATTCTCTAAATTGAAATTTATTTTAAACATACCTCTTATTTTACCTTTCAAAGCAAATATTCTCCTTATTGTCTGTCTGTCTGTCTGCTACGCTTTCACGGCCCAACCGTTCAACCGATTTTGATGAAATTTGGTCCCGGGGAAGGACAAAGGCTACTTTTTATCCCGGAAAATTAAAGAGTTAACGCGGAAATAAAAAAAACTTAATCCACGCGGACGAAGTCGCGGGCATCATCTAGTATAAGATAAAATTTACATTTCTAAATCAAACACATTGTCGGATTAATTTGTATTGAACAGTAAATATTTATTTTTTACAAATGATTTCTTGCATTTTTTGCGACATACGCTTGCTCGATTTCACCCCCGCGCCAGGCCTGTGTCACTCTTGGTACTTGCGCGACGAAAATACCGACGATCGCGCTCATTCCCGGAATGCTTACGCAGTCGGGGCTGGCGCGTTATAAGCGAGCGACGTGCTAGTGAATTTAACGCTGTTTTCGTAAATAGTTTTTTGAAAATATTTGTTTAATAGTTTAAGTTAAGTGTTTAGCATATTAATTATTTAATTTATTAAAAAAAATATAGGACATTATATTAAAGTCAAACAGCTATAAATATTAAAATAAATAATTAAAAGTTATACCTACTGTATTTTTTTACTCTTTGTTTAACGCGTTTAATTTAGCTTGCTTGCGTGTTTTATCTATTTAATAATCATTATTTAGGCTATTAAAGCTAGCAAGCAAGTCAGCAAGTAGTCAATACAATAATAAGTAGTCAATAGTACTTCTATCACGGAACAGGTACAATTCATGTCAAACTTAAATGAGCCTCTTTTCAAGTAATTTTTTTGAATCGAGGCACGAGCTGTAGGTAGTACAAACGAGTCGCAGGGAATACGCTCGCCCTAGTTAGGCTCTTACTCCCTAATTCTTATTACACCTTGCCGATTTAGAGTAAGGGCACGGAATATATATTTATATATTTCCGTGATCGAAGTGTACCTACCTCTCCGAGCGAAATATTATGTTTCGCCGCACTGCTTCGCCGCGACGAATGACCTTGCAAGTTGCGTGCGTAGTGAAGAACTCACTGTGTAGCGACACACAGTAAACACAGTCGATCATAGTCAGAGTAGGTACCTTACTTACCAATTCGAAAAACCTACTGTATTGTTGTACTGTTTGCTGACAGCCCTAGACAAGCTCGCAATGTCGTCCGTGACGTAGGAAAGGGAAAAGATGCAAAGCAATACGGACACTCGCGCGCGGCGATAAAGTTTAATTTAGCTTGCGTGCGTGATTTATCTTTTTAATAATAATTATGTAGGCTATTAAAACGTCGGCAAGTAGTCAACATCAAAGGAGTGAGACTTCTGTACGTTAGTACTATTATATTATTCTGTGCCCGCGCGCCTTTATTTTGATCTCGTGAGCTCACAGCGCCTTAATTCGTAGCGCTGTAAAGCAAGCGCAATTTTATTTCAAAACCAAAGTTTAGTATTTACTTAGTAAGTTTCTTCATTCACCGCTTTGACTGTGGAAAAACTAACAGCCGAAACCAATACGCACCGAATTGAAAACCTCCTCCATTTTGGAAGTTGTTTAAACATCTATCGTCTGTAGATTCCTCTTTCTGTGGTCGCTCGCTTTCACACTTCGTAATTATTTGTAGTCGTCACTCGTCGCTTTGAAGTCTGCGAGCACACACGCACTCTGTTCCCGCGCGCCCCCCTCCCCCGCCCCCCTGAAACTGACGACAGCAATTAGGAAATTCATACACGTTTTGTGTCCTGCGAATTTAATGTCGATTATGTTGGAGAGTAGACGCGTTCTCGTTATTGCGATTTTAATTATGCTGCGTTTTACGTTCCCTTGCGCTATTCGTTTGAGAATAAAGGAGACGTACGTTTTGCGTTTACGGGACTCGATGCGTGGATTTTGTTCACAAGAATCCACATTGTATTAATATTGTGAATAGAAATTGAATTAATCTTAATTATTGGAATCAACTATTGTACAGAACAATGAATTCCTGACCCCTAAACAAACTAAGAGGACCCGAATCTTACGGGCCAGTGCTTTCCGAAGCATTGATTAAAAATATTTCTAGGCTTTATGTCTAGTTAGTGCATTATGATAAATAAATATTTTTCAATTTATTTCTTATTTCAGTTTAACGGTGACGTTATTTAAGCTCAATTAAAATAAAATACGAATAAAGGAATATTTATTCATTTATTTGGGATACAAATACTATAATAATAGTAATATAATAAGGTAAAAAAATAAAAAATAAAAATAGTAATAAGGTAAAAAAAGTATTTAAAAAATGCTGAAAGATTTGATCTCCAAAATGTAATTAGCTATCACCCAACATAGCTACTGAGTACCTACCTGTTAGTGGTGATGGCAAAGGAGTGTCTGTACTCTGTACGTCGATTACTAATTATTTACGACCCGACTGTTTAACCGACTTTTTCCTCGCATCCCAGGAACGGATATGCATCTACATTTTATCCTGAAAAATGAAAGTTTCAGTGTAACTTTTTTTTAAAGTTTTAATCTGTGCGGGCGAAGTCGCCGGCAGACGTATGTAATAATTACTTGGACTATATAGATTAGTACAATTATCTGATTTTGCCTCAACTTGGTTCTATTATGTTAATTTTATAACATGATGGTGGCTATTATTTAGTCAATCTAAAACTAAAGCTGGAGTTATTCCAAACGCGCCCTGCCCTGGTTTGACATGACGAAAACCCTTCAAATCTCAGATTATGAACACAATTTTCGACAATATTTTGAACTCTGTTTATCGAATAACCTGATAATAAAATGAATTCCACTTATAAATATTATACCTAAATGAACTTTAACAGATTGGATCGCGGTTAATTAGCTTTAACATCGCGTCATCGCAAACAGCAGCAGCCGCGTCGCGTGTAGTGTGTACGCTCCGCCTCGCTTCATGTTGCAATGTGTGCTTTTATCCACATTTTGGCTTTTATATTAATTTAAAACCAGCTTAATGAACGATCAATCAAATTTGCGATGTATAAACTTAGACTAAGCGTACTGTGGTGACAATGGACTGGAAGAATGGAGGGTCCCAGGTGCGGTTCCTTGCAATTGGAAAATTCATAAATATCTAGCTGATGCCCGCGACTTCGTCTGCGTGGATTGAGGTCTTTTGGTTAACTCTTAAATATTCCAGACTATAACCTATCTCTGTGCCAAATTTTATCCAGATCCGTTCTGCCGTTCTGGCGTGAGTGAGTAACAAACATCCATCCAAACTTTCGCATTTATAGTATTTTAGTATAGACCACAATGATACACACTAAAGTCGTCCGCGCGGGTTTAGGTGTTTGTAAACATCTATGTGTGAACTCTTTGGTTTTCCGACATAAAAACTAGACCCTATCACTCTCCACCGATAAGAAAAGCCCCCGTAAAACCCCTGTCAAGAGAAAAGCAAAAAGTCTAACACACTTTCGCATTCATAATAAAATTAGGTACGCATTCACTGACCAAGGTTTTACCTATTTTAATTTAGTTTATTCATTTCTTAAAAAATCATTTACTTAACTTCTTTTAAATGGTATTTTTTTCATGACCATGAAAGTATCTACGGATGGGTATCGGGTGTCGACTGTGGACTCACAATCGATCGGCGGCGGCTTTTGGCCCAAGTTCAAGACTATCGGATCCTGCAGACTGCAACGTGGTATTATTCCACAGTTCCACACACACATCCGGAGACACGACGCGCGCGCTGAGCATTCCGTAGTCCACACCTCACCACATCCAACATCTGTTCGATATAATCTAGTGATAAATCCTTTATTCATTTATGTGGCATTCACAAAATGTAAATCCAAAATAATTGCAAATTCGCATATTTGAATCCTTTGCGATTCAAACAAAAAAGCTATATTTTATACACGTTCATGATACTCGTATTACGTATTGAGTGTGCGGGCGGCGGAGCGCGTGCTCGACATGTACCCACCACTCGGCTCGCGCTGGCCGCCAGGGATGTGCGAGATGCGTAGCGAGGGATGTGATTCAAAGCTCAAACCCTAAATAATAAGCCTTTATTTTCTTACTAGAGGTAGCTCACGACTTAGTCCACATGGATTAATTTGTTTTAATACCCGCGGGAACTCCTTTTCCTTGATAAGTAGCCTATGTTCTTCCCCAGGATAAATTTTGGTACCTATCCTTGTACCAAATTTCATCAAAATCGGTTAGACAGATGAGCCGTGAAAGCGTAGCAGACAGACAGAAACACTTTCGCATCAGTTAAAAAGTAATCTGTATCCTTCTTCTGTCGATCCGTCGTTTTGTTGCTGTGTGATTGAAGGACAAACAAATTTTCCCGTTCATAATGTGGGCAGTGGGCAGTGATCCGCGAGAGCTAATCAGCTCGAAGGAATAGTTTTTGTTAAACGTTGGTGATACGAATCACCAATGCGCAGAAAGCCCTTTGGGCGTCTGTGTTCTTCTACGTGTGGGTAACTTGAGCACTTTCAAGGCAAACTTCTAGGCACGGACACTACAACCTAAATTGCAAATTATTGCTTTGTACAAAGCGTGATTGTCTTTTGTCAATATTTTAATTGTATGATAGACGTAATTGGGGTTACATACATCTACCGCTAAACATCTTCTTACAGTGAAACTGCAGTGTAACGACATCGAGTAGAATTCCCCGACGGGTCACGAAGTATATTACTGGAATATAAACGAGGATGATTTATTCAGCAAAATGTTGAGTCACCAATTCTCTCTATCGCTTCCCGTGCAGCTGTGTGACTGAGGCCGAATGAACTGTCTAATGTCTATATCTACAGCTAGGAATTGCTAACGATCTTACTTCTTACTAATATTATAAACTAGAGCCCGTGACTTCGTCCGCGTGGATTATTTTTTTATTCCCTATTTTGTTTATTTATTCAAAAATTAAAAATTAACTTTTTACAAGTGCTTCTGAATCGTCAAGTGAATCTACCACTGGTTCGGAATGCCATTCCTACCGAGAAGAATCAGCAAGAAACTCGGTGGTTGTTCTTTTTAAAAAAATAATTAGATACAATTTTATTAATGTATAGATACATATGTAACTGCTGGCTTTAGCATTGCTGGAGCGAGTTGAATACATGCCCTTTTGTCGTTTATGTAATCTTCAACAGTACCTATAATAAGTTTTTTTTATACAGACAGACACACTTTCGCATTAATAATAATATTAGTATGGATGCAAAAGTTTGGATGTGTGGAAGTTTGTTACTCGATCACGCCAGAATGGGTGAACGGATCTGGACGAAATTTGGACAGAGATCATAATCTGGAATAACCACGTTTATTTTTTCTATGGGAATAACACATAGGCTACTTTTTATCTCGGAAAATTAAGGAGTTCCAATGGGTTTACATCCTACATGCGACTTACTTGTGTGTAAGTAAATATACGCCGAAGAGATAGACTGCCAGGCGCCAGCCATTGTTTTTAAATAATATTGCTGGTTGTAGTCACCCAAACTTCGCACGGTTGGGTTTCTTACCTTAAATCTCTGAACTAACGGCCGAATATTGAAACGAAACTAATTATGAAAGAGTCCCTTATTGGTTGGATCGGATAATAATCGCTACTACCCGAGAATTGAATCATTTAGTCACAGAATACTAATATCACTGCGTATAGAAGCGAAATTCTCAGCGCCAGTCAATTTCAATTTCAGCATTGGATCTGGCATCTGGCATTGGATGGGCATCTGACTTGATTGCCACTGATTGCCCTCGTGTGTTCCAAATCATACATCCATGATTAAATATGATACCTAAATATCTCATCGTACATCCATGCTAAATACTTATGCATTTATGATTGACATGACATTTACCTGCGTCTGTTAGTTAGTCTGCAGTGTCGGGGTCATGGAAGTAGGAATATTTTATTAATCTGAGGTCGGGGTGGTAAAACCCTGTTGATTTTTGTAAGAAAAGTCTAACACGGTATAATGTTAGCAAAAATTAAAGTAGAAGGTCATAGAGCTAGTACAGGTGTACACACGTTAAACACGTGTAGCGGCGCGAACTCGTGGTTATTGAAATGTTCACAGCGCTATTAGGTTAACTTCGCACGGTGCACGATGACGCGAGCGAGACCACGACCGACTTAGATATATACGCTTTAGCTTGCCTATTTAAATGCATATTTTTAGGTTTATTGTTTGAAAGCCTCTACTGCTATGTTACTATAAACTACTGTATGTAAGCTATTAAAGATTATACATATTTCTTAATATTTTGTGACGACTCGGCGGCGTTTAGGGTCCAAGTCATCATATCAATCTATTTTTTTTAACCCGCTCCCACCTATTTTAACTTTTAATAAATTTATATCGTTAAATGGAAGAAAAAAGTAGTACTAAGCAGCTCCGACGCGGTGGTAGTCTTAAGTCCTGACGTATCATAAATGACACCAAGTTGTCCTACGTGAAATAAAAAAAATCTTTTATCATAATATCATTAATCATTTAATAACATGCTGTAATTTTTTCAAATAATATGTTAAATTAATGCAAAATTAAAGTGCAGACTGATTCATAATATCGCGTGTCGTGACGTGCAACCCTAACCTCTCTCCGTGCAGTCTCGCACTCTTTGTAACTACATTTCAATAAAGTTCACTCATCTCGACACACGACTTAGCACGCTATAACAATCGCAGTAAGGTTCATAATCCACCCTCCAGTGGAGATCAAATTAAATCTTGTAACGATAAATCTTTTTAACTCTTTTAAAAGAACAATTTTAATGTGTTTTCCTAGTTTTGAGCAAGTTTTAAGCTTTTGACGACGTCGTGGAAAGTTGAAGGTAATATAATTAAATAATGTACCTACTTACTAAAATCGTGGCGTGGTGGGACACACATGTAAAAGTGTGTCTGTCTGTCTGTTACTTTATATCAAGCACTCAACGGATTTTGACGAAATGAAGCGTGTACTCTATTCAGATTTCACCTGATGTAAAATTATTAAAGATACTTTTCGCTACGGGCAACTATTTTTTGCAGAAATCTCCTTTTCTATGATAAGTTTTTGAATAATAGTATAGCAGTGAATGTTAATATTTTATTAGAGACGACTTTCTTCATTATTTAAACCTATTGCCGGCTCACTGCTAAATTAGAGTCTCCTCTCGGGATGAGAAGGATTTGGCCATATTCCACCACGCTGGCCAAATGCGGATTGGCAAACTTCACAACATTCGAGAACGTTATGAAGAACTGTCGGGCATGCTGCAGTTTTCCTAACGATGTTTTCGTTCACCGTTTTGAAACAAGTATAAATTATTATTTTAAAACATAATCCCGTGAAGTCAAAAGTGAGTGAGAGACCCCGTATAGGAGGTCGGGAGTCTAAACACTAGACTATGACCGCTTTAATAATAATAATAATTTTCAGGCCATTTTCAAATAAATAAGCGACCTGCTTCATGATAATAATTGAATACGCAGAGTTCAGACAGTAGGTCCTCAAACGCTTATAACTCCCGAACTACTTGTTTCCGCACAAAAGTCGGTCGCGCGCTCGACTGGACACTAATAATAAGTTAATAAGAATAAGAAGAATAAGAAGGAGAATAAGAAGTTTGCTCAAATAAAGCTCAGCGGAGAGCTCACACAGCTCAAACACAAAGTACCTAATTAATGCGATAAGAGGGCTCCGGTCGGGGGACTCCACGGCTGGGAGCGGTCGGGAATCTTTGTTTTGGCTTTGTTTGCAGTTCTCCAATCAATGATTTTTTTGTCCACTCCAAGTGAGCCCGTGATTACGATCTCACCTGTTAAGGGTATTGCAGTTAAACCCATGCCCGTAATCGTTTTCTACACGAAATGCTCGACAGCACGTCTTTGCCGTTAGGGTGTCACCTAGCCACAGCCGAAGCCTCCCACAAAGCCAGACCAGACAAAATTCAGAAATTATAAATTCCCAAATTGACCTTGCCGAGGATCGTGGATAAAAAACCTATATCTTTGTCCGTGTGTTGTCCAGCCAATCAGGCACAAGTAGATCGAGTTCATGATATTTCACTTTAGGTAAGGGATTAGGTTTAAATTATGAAGATTTAAGGAACGAGCTGCTTAGATACTGAATCCGAGTAACTGCAGTTATAGCTATATATAGTGTGAGTATATTAGCACGGAACAAGACGCGCGCCAGCCTCGCTACTCGCCAGCACTCCACGTAAACCTAGTTATGTCATTACGTGTCGCGCTGACCAGCTAAGCTAGAAGCTCCACATGTTATTAAGGCTTGCACGAGCTATTTTGCGGGAAATAACGGCAACTTGGCACAAAGGACTCACCTACTCGCTCCAGTCTACGTTCCCGCTCGAGACAAATAATATATCTTGTTGAGGAATCCTCCGCGTGGAAGCTCTCTATAAATGAGATACAACAGAATAAACCTTTGTTAACACGCAACCACCCGGGTACACTAATTTGCCAAATTAAGCTTCATTATAACATCTTGGAAAACCAAATAATATAATATAACATTCATCTATTTTAATTAATCATTGATTCAATATCTTACATGTACCTATTGTTGCGTGAAGGTTGTGGACACCACCATAAAAATTACCAAATCCGTACTATTTACATACATCCATACTATATACAAATTAATTAAATTAATGAAATTGTAAATTATTATTTATTTATTTTCAAAAGAGCAACCGTCGGTACGAATGGCATTCCGAACCAGTGGTAGATTCACTTGACGATTCAAAAGTACTTGTAAAAGTTTATTTGAATAAAAATCATTTTGAATTTTGAATTTCTTTTATAATACTAGAAACCCGTTTATAAAATGCTCGTGAAAAAAGCTTATTTTAGTTTTAATCGTTGAAGATTATGTAAATGATTAAAAAAGCATGAATTTGACTCACTCTATCAATGCTTAGGACTGCGGTTTTTTTCTCTGGAGCGGAGGAAATTCCTTATTGAATACCTCAGGAGTTTTGGAGGCATACCCAATCCCATGCACGAGACCCAGCGGCTTACGGACTAAAAACTTCCTCCCCCTTCTCCGCTCAATCTTTCAGGCAAAGCCTTTGCATTCCGTCTGAACGATGCCTGTCTTCAGGCATTTTCCTGTCTCTGCCTTTTCCACACGTCCTAGGTCTGAATTTATGTATATTGATGTAATTGTAAATTTTTTTTTACCACCGAGTTGCTTGCTGATTTTTCTCGGTGGGAACTGTATTCCGAATTCACTCGACGATTTTTAAGCACTTCAAAAGTTTATTTGAATTAAAAACATTTTTTTTTCATTATTTGTATTTCAACCAATCAGATAGTTACCGGGATATTTTCGAAATCCTAAATCCAAGCGATAAAATTTGCGAGTTTCAATTAGAGTGGATTAATAAACCCTATTCAGAATGAGAGCGTAGTAATGTTACTACGCTACAGTAACTAAACAATGTCCCAATGTATCGATTAATTAGGAACGCGATACAAGCGTGATAAATTGTTTTTAGTTTGACCACATTTGACCGCTAAACAATGTGGACGGCCATTAATTTTGATTTGTTGCCTTGAGCGCCCTCATTGGAATCTATTGACTTGTATTCAATTCACGGTGATCGGAAACTACCTCTAATATTATTTATTCATACTAATATTATAAATGCGGAATTAATTCGGTTTGTTACTTTTCATAGCTCAACCGCAGAAACGATCTTGAAGACTATATTGGTTCAGAGATCGCTTGCTTAATATGGCATCCTGAGGACCTTTTTATCCCGGAAAATATATAAGTGTTCTTTCGAATTTTTTAAAAAGTTCTATCATCATCAATTTGGTATTTTTTAATTTTTTTTTAAATATATAGGCTAGCGCTTGACTGCAATCAGACTTGCATGCAAGTGGTGATGCAGCCTAAGAAGGAGCGCGCTTGCCTAGAAGATGCCTATTCACTCTTGATTTTTATGATAATATTATAATTATTTGTGGTCAGGTTTACGCGTCGTTTATGATATCGCCGGAACGTTAAAATTGCAAAATGCAGCTGATTTTTTTTGACCTTTCGTATATTTACAATTTTTATTTAAATAGAAGTCAATCTCCTATTTATATTAAATGATTATCGAGGTATACGTTATAGTAACCAGTTAACTTTTAAATAACCTGATCTGATGATCCAAAAAAATAGAAGAGGACAAATTACACAGAGAAACGACAAGGGAATTGTGCCCTGATTCGTAATGTCCACCCTACCAAGATAAGCCAACAACACTCGGCAGTTATTCTATAGGCGAAAGAAGAAAATTTGTAGCATTTTGTTCTAAGTACGGCGGTATAAAGTGTCGTCACACGTCACACGTCACACTGTGCGCTGGTGCTGGCTCCGTGCACGCACACGCGCGCCGCGAGGAGCTGCCGCGCTAGGCTCGTTAGAGGGATTATACGCGAGGAGCTGAATGTATAAACGTATACGATAACGTTACCCATTATCACCATCATGCTTTTTAAGTAATTTTTAGACGAAAATAAGTGTACCTTCAGTCTACCGATATTTAATAAATAAATGACTATGACTATGACTAAAGCCTGGAAGGACGCTCCGAGACACGCCAATTGATAACAAACACGAGGCCAACGTGTTCGTGTTTTTTTTCAATCTCGTGAGAACTCAGCTACACTAATATTATTATAAATGCGAAAGTTTGGATATTTGTAACTGAATCACGCCAAAACGACTGAACGAATTTGGATGAAATTTGGCACTTAGAGGTATATTATAGTCTAGAATAACACATAGGCAACACATAAATACAGTTTTTCGTCATCATCAATAGTGTAACAAGTTACAAGGAATAATATTTAATTCAATCGACAATATTCAAGGGGAGGCCGATATCTAGCTATAAAAGAGTCAATATCAGATTTGTGATCACCCCTACCCCCGTCGCGACGTTATATTAGTGAGGAAAATGTTTGTAGCCAACACATTTGCACCCTGAGCAATGCCGATAACCTTATACCATTCACAATCAATATGACTTATAACAATAATGCAGGGTCCGAAAGTGAAGGGGATATTCTTTATCGAAATCGTTACAATCAAACTTATAGCCAGCAAGCCTAATTACTAACGCGGGAAATGGTGGCTAGATTGCTGGCTGCATATTTTTCTAGCTGGACAGCCAGGTTGACGCTTTGCGCAAAAAATGAGCCAGCCCTTCTGTCACCAGGTGAGGCAATTAAGCGCGGTCTTATGCCAAAATGTCTGACGAGAAATCTCGCAACACTGACTCCATGGCCCCAGGGTCTCCACGGCAAATATGTATGACTCTTTGAGAGAGTCATACTTGCGCTAAAGACGTCGTTAATGACGTGCAAAAAAACATGAGTTGAACTAAATCAAAAGTCATTCATAAAAGTCAACAAACATAATTTATACGTAAAGAATTAATAATGAGTAATGATAAATTGTCTAAGATAAATTGAACTTAGGTGCACTGTACACATAAAGACGTCCAATAATTTATTAAATACCATGTTGACCATCTCAAGCTACCGCAAACCCATTGCGCTACTTAGCACAAGTCTCTCATCGGGACATCATCTCATGTTTCTACGACCAGTTCCAACATCTGGCTCTAGAAACTTGAGGTGTTGCATGTACGAGTAGGTTTTCTTTACAACAAAGCTGACGTCCATCCTAATATTATAAATGCGAAAGTGTATTGTATATACTAGTAGATGACAGCTACTTCTCTTGAAAATGAAACCCATAAATAACCAATTACATAATTAAATTGTGAATATTACTTAGACATTTGCACTCCGGGGGCTGAACAATAAATCCACGCAAACTGTCGCCGCTTACGATGGCCGGAGTGTTAGTGAGAGTAAAATCTGAGGGGAATGGTAATTGCATTAAATCTAAATAATACTGCACCGTAGGCTTAGTGCGAGTTCTCCTATCACGACTACTTTAATGGTTTTCGAAAGTCGGATTACTAACACCAGCGTAAAATAAAACCTAAAGTACTTGTTTTACGGTTCAAGAATTAGAAACTAGTTATTTAATTGAGAGTATGGCAGTTTTTTTATATGAACCATACAATTGTAAATATTATCTTAAGGGCAAAACACACAGGGAGCAGCACAACAGATGTCATATTATAATATATTATTTTGAAAACAATACCTTAATAAATATTGTAATTTCTAAATTTTGTTTCAGCGTTTAGATACAATGCTGCATAAAAACCAACCTGGTGACAGTGCCATCAAGGAAAACCTATCATCTGACAAAAAGAAGTTTTTCGATAGGTACTCGAATTCTATTAGCGTAGTAAATAAAGAGATGTGCGAATTCATGCTAAGGACGCTGCGCTACTGCAATGGCTGGAGCGGTGCGAATCTCTGATTATTGAAATGTACTCGTCGCCTACGATTGTCGCTCCCCGAATATTCTTTTGTAAGTACATTTCAATGGAGAATACTCTTCAGTCCAATGTGAATTCTATCTTCCACATGTTAAGGTTAATAATTCCTTGTAATTATTATAGAGCAGGAGTTAACATTTTTGAGATTTTCATTGCAACGACTTCACTCAGAGCGGTGACAATGCATTTTAAAGTCGATAAAAAGATATTAACTAATGCACACAGGAATAGAACATGATTTCGATCTTAATTTACAATAGAGTTCCGTTTACGTCATATTAATAGCAAAATTATTATAGTAATTACTTTGCCATGTAAAAAACAAAAATACGAAGTAAATTTTTATATTATAAAATTCGACGAAGCCAAGGTTGATTTTACATGATTTCTTGGTTCTTCTTCATTTCATGGTTGATATTTTGTGCTGAATAGATCAAAGTGCAACCACAAACGAAATAATATGAATGAATGAGCTTAGAAAGTCATGACAGTTCAAAAAGGAACATCATCTCAGAGAAAATGGGAAACAATCGCGGATAAATTGAAGGTAATAATAAGAAAATGCAAACTAGTGTAAAAAAAATTATTTTGATGAATTTTTTTTTTTGCCAAGGCCACCACCACCTTGGTACAAGTTGTTCGACTGCGGCTGACGAGGTCCCGGGTTCGAGTCCCAGGTCGGGCCATAACAAGTATTGGATTTTTCTAAGAAGAAATTCTCAGTACTAGCCCGTAGTTAGGAATTTGGGGAGCGTCACCCCCGTGCCTCGGAGAGCACGTTAAACCGTCGGTCCTGCCGGATTCCTCTCTCCGGTCATGTCGGATTTTCCGTCCCATCGGGCTATGAGAGTAAAGGAACAGAGAGTGCACCTGTGTTTGCGCACACACTTTTGCACTATAATATCTCCCGCGCAGATGGCTAATATCTCTGGTGATAGGCCGCCGTGGCCGAAATTCGCTCGGGAGGACATTATTATTACATGCTGCCTTGACCTGATCAGAAGTATTAATGTGATCTAATATGGGTGAGCAAGATGTTTGTTCTCACGTAGAAGGAAAATACAAGTCTTGGGACTGGACAAGCGGGTATCCGTTCCAGCACCTTTAGACCAATACCGCTGCCACTTCAGCTTAACAACCCAGCGAGCTACGAACAGTTAGTCTAGTTCTTCTACGAATGTCCTCAGTTCTGATTTGATCCGTAAAGAAGCCACGAGCAATAGCTCTCACAAGCGCCTGCTGAGTTAATTTTATAAATTCAACATTATTTTAACACAATCTGTTTTCAATTTTGTTACGACTCTACAGATAGTGTAGTTAGTGTCGCGTAGTGGCAATTAGTGTGGCCGCTGAATTGTAAAGCGATACTTTTGAGCATTGCTTCGTCATTGAACAAACGAAGAGATGTTTTAATGAAAGCCTTTCATTGTTCCTTTGTTTCGATGAACTTTTGATACTGGAGGAGAGAGAGAAGGTTAAACTGCGAACAAAAGCAACAAATATTGAGAGCGTAGAATATTTATCAACTTATTTATGGATAGATGGATTGCAATATCTAATTATTGAAGTGACACTTCTTCAGAACCGTTGTGATTTGAAAATTCGATGAAACGAAAACGCGTCATCAAAAAAGACAAACATATTCATAATAGGATTCAGCCTGCGAAAGAATGAGATAGAATACAAGTAATATTTATCTCATTCTCCCGTAGGCTAGTTTTGTGAAGTTTCACTTCTACCGTGTGTGATTGCCACACACATTTTTTTTATTAGTACAAGTTAGCCCTTGACTGCAATCTCACCTGATGATAAATGACGATGCAGTCTAAGATGGTAGAAAATTCAGAAAATATAAATTCCCAAATTGACCCTGTCGTGAATCGAACTCCGGACCTACCACGTTATAGACAACAGCGCTCAACACTGCGCCAGAGACGTCGTCAAAACCTTCCTGGCGCAGGAATTACACAATTGATGATTTTCTTGATGACAAAGTTGCATTGAAGCAACCGGCTTCACATCCACCAGCACACAAGTCAGTGTAAATACGAGTACTTGTTAGGTAACACAATTGTATATTTTTTACATTTTTTTTTACGAAAAGAGCAACTGCTGAGTTTCTTGCCCGCTCTTCTCATTAGAATCAGTATCACGACCTATTTAGGCACCTACCTATTTAGGTATTTTCCGAACCGGTGGTAGAGTCATGACTTGTCCTAAATGACACAAGTCGTCCTACGTAAATAAATAAATCATACCTATTTTATCATTTATCATCTGAGTATGACGCTTTTCTCGAGTCTAGTCTGCTGCAGTAATACAATCTACACAAAACTTATTTAAGCATGAATAGATGTGACGTCAACGTCGTCAAAAGTAAATTTATTGTTCAGCTATTTTACGATGCGCCATGCTCTTGCATTTTTAAGCTTTTCAAACTTTTTAAAACTTCAAAATTAGATTATCCTTCTTATGAAAAAATCTCGCGTCTTTTGTAAATATAACGCTAGTTTTCTTCACAATTTTCTCAGCATTTTGAAGTCCATTCGTAAAGTAGCTCGTTTTAACAAGTGATTATTTTCTGTAATTTTTATACTTTCTTAAACAAAAAATAAATTACTGATTGTACAATCAATCAATGTACATCTCAAACAGCTTGGTTTGAGAGATTTTGAGTTTAGATTTATACATGGGTTTTTCGGAGTTTAATCCATCGAACGCAGTAAAACTCGTCAGCCAGAAAAGTCAATCTACTCGTTAGTCAAAAGATACACGCACACACACAAAAAGCTTTATTATACTAAAAAATTATGGTTATAATATGGTCGATGTTATGTTTATTATTTGACAACATCGACCATATCATATTTGACAATTTACATTTGACCATGACAACCACTCATAACAATAACTATTGTTCACCCTTCAGAATAAACACGAGGTTTACTCAGGCATGCATTGGACAATAGCTTTTGCACACTATCTTTATTCTTACCACATTCGCTGTTGGAACGAGGACTAACCATCTTATGCAATACCTGATGTTTGCACGACAAATTAGTGATTAAACGAACTTACAAGTGAAGTTCTATCATACTTAAATTAGGCGCTTCATTCTTCAGATATAATTTATTTCACAAATCGTTGACGCTCGAATCCAGCACACAACCGCGCACCCCATGCTCTTTCTTCTTCTACAATACAAAGCAACAATTAATACGTTCAACAGTCAAATGAAAATCTGTCCTAAGCGACGACTCGAGATTTATTTTGTTAGCGTACAACTCACGGAAAAGAATTAAAAACTTAGTAAAGTAAGTGTTCCTCGCTGCTGAGAGATAAAGCGGCGGGTTCCTGCTAATGCTTGTCTTGAGGAGTGCGGAGGGTGCGGGATGAGGGGGGATGTCGAAAGTTTGTGCAGAGATCAAGGGCTTTTGTTAAAGATTAGTGCCGGGGTATAGTTAAATCATTTTGTTTTTCCTGTCCCGGTGATGTGCTTGACCTATTTTTTGCCGACTTTCCAGTGCTACGGTCTAATAAGTGGCGGTTCCCAGGCACCATAGTAAATATACCCTTAGAGTTGTAACTAACAAAGCCAAAAGTTTCTCCTGAGACCAGACGCTAGTTAAAAGATTAAATTATTAACTACATGATGCCCGTGACTTCGTCCGCGTGGATTAAGTTTTTTTCAATTCCCGAGGGAACTCCTTAATTTTCCAGAATAAAAATTAGTAACCTGTGTCCTTCCCGGGATACAAACTATCCCTATAACAAATTTAATCAAAATCAGTTGAATAGATGGGCCGTGAAAGTGTAGCAAACAGACGGTCAGACAGACTCACTTTCGCATTCTGGATTTTTAATATACACATGGCACAGGGCTCACCTCTACGCTGGGAGGTTTAAAATACTCCATTTAAATTTTTGAAATGCTATAATCTATCTGTCTAATCACCTTTTCAGGATCCCTTTGATTGACCAGTACCTAATTGACGAGATTCGGTACAAAGACAGCTTACCTCCCGAAGCATAGCAGTTATTTTTGTCCCAGAAAATCAAAGAAAATAGAACTTAGATCTTGTTCCCTTTATATTTTACTAGATGATGCCGGCGACTTCGTCCATGTGGATTAAGGTTTTTTGTTTCCCGCGGGAATTCTTGAATTTTCCGGGATAAAAAGTAGCCATGTCCTTCCCCTGGATACAAACTATCCCTATACCTGCCAAATTTCATCAAAATCGGTTGAAGAGATAGTTTTTTTTTATTCCCGCGGGAACTCTTGAATTTTCCGGGATAAAAAGTAGCCTATGTCCTTCCCCTGGATACAAACTGTCCCCATACCTACCAAATTTCATCAAAATCGGTTGAAGAGATCGTATTTTTTTATTCCCGCGGGAACTTTTGAATTTTCCGGTATAAAAAGCAGCCTATGTTCTTTCCCGGGATACAATCTGTTCCTGTACCAAATTTCATCAAAATAGGTTGAACAGGTGAGCCGTGAAAGCGTAGCAAACACAGACAGACACACTCATGGTTCATTCATAGATCATATCAATCATAGTTAAAAATAGAAAAAAAATAACCCACATGAGAAAAACGGCATATTATGATGTCTAGACAAATTCATAATTGCATAGGCATTTAACGGTCGGGCGGGGACAAGCGCGCAAATTAACGACGAGATCTCTTTCACGGGCAAAGAGTAATTGCGACAACTCACGAGCCGGTGACGTATTACCACAGAATAGGTACAAGGTATTTACCTGCAGGTAATGCAGCGCATCGCTCGACGTTGAGCTCGTCGACAGTCATTTTTGATACGTTGACTTCTCTGATTCGGGCGTTGCTTTGTTGTATAGCAGGATTGTATTAAATTGTTAACACCACACTCATGATCTAACCCACTCAGATTTAGCTGTTGTCCATAAGCCAGTAGTTCCGCAATGTGCCGCATTCCATGGCGTCATGAAGTAAGTCACCAACAACATTTATCTCGGGTCTTCATTTGCAAGCACGTAAAGGTGATATTATTCTCGAAATGTCGATAACATTGACATGAAAACCCAACACGGTTTTTTTTTAACTCGCTGTAAAAAGTCTGCATATGCACTTTTATTTGGAGCTGCACAGACAAACGCGATAAGACGAAATGTGTTTCTAATATAACGCTAACCCTGTCCTGTCCGTAGTGTGTTTTCGTTCTAAAGACGAATGGTACGATCGTGATTTTATGTAAATGCAGACAAAGAGGTGTTTCTCAATTTGTTCGTCACTCACATAATATAATTCTTGTTATATCGTAGAGCTGTACCAGCGTCGCAGTCGCCTGGTGTACAAGATAGCCGCAGCCTCGTATCATAATCCCGCTGCTTAGTGCAACATGTACGCGCGCCGGAAGCGAGGTGAAACACTTCGTGTATTGAACGGAAGCCTTTCATCCATCCTCGCTGCTAACACTGCTTGCACCGCGGCGGTAATGAAATGTACGGCTTTTATACTGTCTTTGTAATTGTAGGGAATTATGCGAGTTCTGGCGGTTTTAGCGACTTTAGTAGTTGCGTGGTTTTAGGATTTTCACATTCCCGTGGGTATTTTGGAATTAATATGTACCAAGTCCTCTAGCCATAAGGTTGCATGTCACCGACAAAACACTGCTAGGTCATCTGTTGATATCATTGTTAACCTTATTATGGGAATATTAATATTTATTTATATAGGTGCGCTGGTCGCTTGCGGTTCGTGAGTCGTGACGCCACATAAGGCTCTGCCTGAAAATCAGCGCTGCAGTTATCATTTATACTGTAGCAACATGCTGAGGTAGCAGCCTTTTTAGCTATTACACGGAGTAATTTTTTATTTTTTATTTATTTTGTAAAATACATCTTGTATTTTAATAAGTAAGTTTAGTAAGTATTTATTCTGTAGGTATAATTTCTCATCTCTGTATTTCTATTTATCATGTATTTCCGTGTAAAGCTAAATAAACATTTATTTATTTATTTTATTTTATTTTTTATTGTATTTATGTATGTAGGTATATGAAGTATGAAAGATATAACAATAAAAAATAGAAATGATTTAACCTAAATTTGTTATGCATAATATTAAATTTATCATCATCTGATACATCATTAAAAAATACTTTACATAAAATTAACGTTAGTATACATAAATAAACAACTTTGAAGAAATACTATTTTATGACATTTAGCAAAAATTAACATGTGTATAATAAATAATAGTTTTTACGGCGTGTCCTAGTTAGCCAATACCACTGGCAAGTTTCCACATTTCATGTTGAACAACTATAATTGCCTACGCATTTATATCGTTACCAGCCTGTAGAAGCCTTCCCCGTAGCTGCGTAGCCTCGTAGCGGCGTAGCTCCCCGTAGCGCCGTAGCCCCGGGCCACACGTTGTGGTAACTAACTTAATTTGGACGGAAACACCGACACGGGTTGCCGAGTTTGGTATCTATTCCGGCCGCACCATCGATACGAGCCGTCTCGAAGGACGCCTTTGTGAACAAATCAATTATAAACTTCCTTGTGTGTATACTGTATAGGTACTGTACACATGACATAACTTTGCGGTGCTATGTAAAGCATGTGTCATAACAATTAAACTATAAAGCGAAAACACAATACGGACAAAAAAGTGTGGCGTCAAAAAGCCCGCGTAATTCAACTTTATATGGGATCGCACACAATAGCGCGACAATAAGTATTGTTCCGCTTCAACGCGCATGTTTTGCACGGATATTTTGTCGATTCCTAGTATGATTTCCCTCTTATTCGGATCTTGAGATGCCGGCTCGAGAAAATTGTTTTTTGTCAGCACTCTTAGGTAATAAAACTTTTTGAGTATATTATAACCACAGTGTTATATCCCAGATCATCGGGATATTATAACACTGGGCAGTATGTTGAAAAGCTTCTGCAATCTCTCTCCACCTCAGACCACATCAGACTATAGGAGTGAATTAATTACGGAGTTCACACCTGTGTCCTTTTATATCTCTTGCAAAATTTTTAGTTTTTGTTGAAACTATTGTCGTGACCTTGTAGCTCTGTTTTTTATGTTTATCATTCGTAACACTAAAGCAAAATGCTCTAAAACCACATATTGATAACGCTAAAAACACCTCTATGCCTTAGTGGAGAGGATTTGTCAAAGGGAAGTGGTCTTTTGATTTCATTTCATCATTTTATTTCATTCCACATTTCATAGATACCAATGAATTGATAAAACACTTACTATGAAGGACCAAGATAAGAATTGTTATCGACCCATCATCCTCTATCTAAATGTTGTCCTTCCATATGGCTATTATAGTGGATATAAATATAAATAAGTGGATAATATAAACATAGCCAATAGTGGATATAAACTATTATTATATAAAGCGGCGCCTCCCTAACGCCGACAGTTGCGAACCTGGAGGCCGAGCGTCGCGGCGCCTCCGCTAATTATCTTTGTGATTAGTCGACGCTGGTGAAGACACGGACACACTAGAGGCTCAATTCCGATGCGGGCGGCGTGCGGCAGACCGAACACTACTAGTTTCTACACATTTATCCATGACTTTGTATGAAAATGGCGCAGCGGTGAGCTTTGTTGCAAAAAATGAAATGATCGATGGAATGCCTGGAAGAAAACCTTTGAAAAATTACATAATGAATCAAGGAATTAAAGATAGATAGATAGATAAATACTTTATTGCACACAAGAAAGAATAATACAAAGTTAACTATAATTACGTAAACTAGATATGCAAAGGCGGCCTTATTGCTTACTGAGCAATCTCTACCAGGCAATCCTTGGTGAGAGGATAGAAAAAGATGTGTAGGGTAGTGTGGCACAATAGAATACACGTTATTATTAGTAGGTTATCAAATAATATAAAACATACTAGACGTATTATATAATATTTATACATTACATATAAATAAAATAAAGAAATATAGGTAACAATATATATTATACATAAACGTACATAAATAGTACATACATAAATTACATATATTATATAAATAATATTACATAAGCATAGCAACGAATTACGATAGAAATATAATTTAGTTATGGCACGACTTGGCACAATTATAGTGATCTAAGTGGAAGAAAATCATAAAAAAGCCAAGTTACAAACTTCGATTTTTATACAATTTTCTACGATTATTTCTCGGCATAGTAGGAAGTAAATATACACGTAATTTCCCTCCTCTACCCCGCAGGTAGCTCTCGCATTGATGTTGCTACAACTTCGTCAATACCACCCCTCCCTTCATACAACACTCTTACAATTATACTGTTCCCGACATGAATTATATATGAGATATACACGAGGCGATCGGCGCGAGTCAGCTGAGAGCTGTTTGACCCACTCACACATATCTGCTGAGTGTGTGACTAACTTTGACAATTATCCCCGCTCGCGTTGACCCGCCGGGCGCCGACCGACTGTACAATACAATGACAGTGCGTAAACATGGGTGCGGGGAGCTGCTTCGCTATTACATTACAGTATGCACACTTTAGCCACATCTAATGCCCAATCGACCTCATGTATCACTACGAATTTCTACATTTTACTAGGTCATTATCAACAATTGGGTATTTTACAACGAGTCAAATCAACTACAATTTCTTTTTACTTTTCTCAAACTTCAAAGTGTGCGCTTAGCATAGGATTTTGTATGAAATACTTAATTGTGACGTCATCAAATTTCAACGCACTTTTTTACTTTCTGAGACGAGATGCGTGCTCTCCATAGTTAAACCATTTGCTCTGGAAATATTACGTACACAAGTGAGAGCGCAAACAGCGGCGCACATCCCGAAACTCCGATGGAACGGCAATCCAAAACGACCGAAGAGAGATCAGACGCGGACTTTGCGTGCTCTATACGAGGGGTGCAAGTGAAACAGACGCGCCATGTTTCTAATTCCGGCCAATATTTTGCCCAGTATTAACTATTTAACTATTTGGCCCAGACCCGGGAATCGCACCTAGGACAGCCATCCACAGCCGAACATGCTAACAACTACACCACCACCGCAGCTTAGCTCATTAATGCCATGTTTTATCCGCTGACACGACGTCATCATCACGTCAGCTGCACAATTGGCAGTGAGCTAGTTAACAGTGTTTTATCATTATCAGTATTCAAAAGCTGCAGCTGTAGGTATAATTAGTGAAAACAATAATAATATGTAATACCATTTAAGCTTTAGCTTTTATTAATTAAGTTCGACAATCAACAGCGTTGTTTGATTGTTAAACAGCGGTTTACATTGCGGATTGTTAAACATTACATTATTATTAGGGTTTCGTACCTCAAAAGGAAAAAACGGAACCCTTATAGGATCACTTTGTTGTCCGTCCGTCTGTCTGTCCAGACCCTTCTTCTCAGGAACGCATAAAGGTATCAAGCTGAAATTCATATCAAATACTCAGGTCTACTGTCCCTTGGAGCTGTGAATAAATCAAACTTCTAAGCCAACGCAATCGAAAGCTTAAATGCTGCAAATTTTTGACACTCGCAAGAGAATAAAAACTTACAGAGTACTTCCCGTGAACTCAGAATCTTGAAATTTGGTACCGTCGAAGGAACGTCTTATAGCACAGATAAAGAAAAAATTGCAAAAAGCATATATTTTTAGTTACATCATATTATAATAAAAACATTTTTAATAATTTTACTAATGTTATGGATTTCATTTAGCAATAAAAATACCATAACTTTTTCTTATATACCTACAGGTTTGTACGGAACCCTCGGTGCGCGACTCCGACTCGCATTCATGTGTCCTCAATAATCGCTCGGTGTACATCTGCTGAGTGTGCTGTCTGTGCCCGACTGGATGAGACTTTGTTATCTGATTAACATTTGATGGCGAGCGACGCGGGCACCGCCTCGACCTTTGCGCGTTAACTTCGCGACCGAGGATGGTTTTATTGCCCTGGGTAGGGGTTTAATTGTGCTTGGGGTACTGCTTGAGGGATCAAGTGAGAGGTCGCATTTCACTTGATGGAAGCTAATGAAAGTGGGAATAAAATCACGCGTATTCAGATTTATTGTACCGCCCAATATACTTTACGTCACATCAGCATACATCTCGATGACAATAATTTATCTGTCTAGATAGTCTAGAAACTTGAGATACTGGATGCAAATTTTTATTCATGATGTCACACTTAAAATAGAAACTGGTCACATGTTTTAGTAAATTTAAAGAATTCGATTGATTTACTTATGTTTGACTTCTTAGGATTTTGATAGACGTCCACTGCTGGACAAAGGTCTCTTGCCTGTACTCGTATCTCCTCAGGACGCGATCTTCATCTCGCTTCCAGCGGCTCCCAGCTATTCTCCCAGGGTCAATGTAGCCAGCTTTGATATACATTTTCCTATCACAAAAGCTCGAGTAATTTATTTAAAACCCAGCAAGCAATATTTCGAAAGCACCACCCACAAAGGCGGGTAATCTGTAAACTGCGAATCTATCGCAACATCCCGTCTTATCTCGCGGCCCGCGGCCGATCCGATACGGCGAGATCAAATGAACCTTTTGTTTTTTACCCCCCTCCACCCCCCCGCACCGCGCACACCCGCGCACCCCGCGGCGCACCGACCCGCCGTGTTGTTGGAATTGCGTCAAGGCGGATTTACTCGCAGGCTTTCTTCGAATACGGTTGGATGGCCACTGCGATTAAGATAAGTAGGTACTTCTCAATCTTTGTCTTAAAATAAACAAAATATTTTAAATGTTGTATATTAATATAATATTGCCTTATTGACGAGGAACATTGTTTAGTTAAGAGGCTTACATATAGAGCGACTTCCTAGCCCTAAATGAGCATCAATAGCACAATTTCAGCGTATGGACGTCCAGTGACAGGCGCAGGGCATGTATGGGGGAGTGCAATAGGTGTAATGTCATCACGGAACACAGCCAGACATTTAGCTACTTCCCAACCTGGGACATTCTTCGTCGTCGATCAGAACGATGCATTCACTTATTAGCATCTCCACTTAGGATTCAGTAGCTCTAAAAGCTATCTCTCTGTACACTACGACCTGTCTACTATACTACTTCAGTTTGTTAGTATTTCGAGCTATAGCACCGTTAGCGTCGGGCATAATATTTTCCAGCATGAGATAACATTAATCGTTAGCTTTGCTTTACATGCAAGGCTCAGACACAAACATGTAGTTCCTGTAATATAATTATAGCTTGTGGAGTCTCGCGCCCGTTACATAGCGATCCGTTAGAGTCAATGGTGCGTGCACCCTATGGTGCGCCCAGAGCAACACCTGCCCTAAATCCAGCGCTTATCAGGCCCTGCAGCCTTTTATTACACCTCCATTGTACCGCACTATTGATACCAATCTATTTAACACTATATAAACCGCTCTGGCTTGCTTAGCTGTCTGTAAAAGTTACCAGGTTCGGCTCGTGATTAATTAGTTTGGAAAAATACTATCCGCAAGAGATTTAACAATAAGATGTTAGCAACTCTTGGATCACAGCTATAACCAGTTACAATCAGACTTTGGGAGAACTTATACCTGTTCGATTGCAACTATAACGATAGAGTAGGCACTTTTAATATGTTTGTGCTTGCCCGAGTTAACAGTTACAACGAGTAGAGGTCTCACAAGTGATTTAATCTAATAAATTAGTTAATTATCACACTCGACTACTCCTGACACTACAGACTCAATCGAATAGATAAAATGTTGATAATTTAAATGTCTCGATCAGCCGGGCATCGGACCGCCTGAACAACTTCATCATTCCATGACGCGCCACACATTGAGACTACCCCAAAATATGAAAAGACTCCCACTTCTCTCACCCAAAACGGAGTACCAAAAACTAAGCGTATCGCTCTCAAAGCCTTAATAAATCATTATACTAATATTATACGTATGCGAAAGTGTGTTTGTTTGTTCGTTTGACCTTCAATTGCCGGTTGCTCGGTTGCTCCGTTGCGGCGTGATTGAAAGTTCGACGTGGTTTTTGGTAAGGCTATAGTTGAGGACCTGGATAGTGACATAGGCTACTTTTTATCCCGGAAAATTAAGAAGTTTTCACGGGAGTAAAAAAATATTTGAACTACGCAGTCGCGGGCATCAGCTAGTTAATAATATTACAATAGCCCCTCGCTGCGCGGCACATAACATGGATCGCAAGTTTGAAAGCCACTTTCAGTCGCGTTAGCAAATTAACGTGTACTCAGAGTAATTATAATTCAGGGGTGTCGCAACTGATGTAACGGGTAACACTAATACGTGGATATAATTACAGCGAGTGAGATGAGCGAGGGGTGTCGTAGCCGCCGTAATTCCATTATCTCAGACTGTGACACCCCTGCGAAGGGTTACCAGATTTCTAGATTCTTGGTGTTTTTTAAGCTATCCAAGCCTGTCAAGTATTGTTTTATTGTTAATTTTTAACGTTATTTTGTTTATATTGAATTTGGCATTACATCATAATAATTTATATGGATTTTGATATGGAATGCTAAGATGGGCTGCTTCCTCATTTTACTGAAATGCAACCTTACAAATATTGATTGCCTACAAAACAAGTTGATGTGGATTTCCTTTTCATGATATGTTTGTTAACCCGATTATAACAAAATTTGCTACACAGAAAGTTTGTATGTAAGGCTATAGGCTAGGCACTTTTATTTTTTTGGCCATAGGTTGCCATAGCTACTATCAATCCAGGAAAATCGGAGTTTCTATAACATTTTCAAAAAACCTGAATTCACAATGCGCTAAAATCGCGCTCATCGTCAAGTCCTGCGCGTTTGTGGCAGCCTTAGCGCCGCACGCCGCGAGTTGCACCGCGGCCTTAAATTATTATGATCTTTCAGATACCGCGCTAGGAACACGGCAGGCGCGCCAACAAAGCAAATACAAAACGAAAAGCAAATACAAATCTCATTTAGTTGGATGCGACGCGTCGAGAAGTTTCGACGTAACGTGTGTTTAAACAAGTTTCTCAAAATAATGCCTTCTTGTGTCTTGAAACACTGTAAAAATTGTTCCCAAAAATTAAAAAAGGATAATGGTGTTTCTTTTCATAGGTAAGAATTTATATTTTCATTCTGTAAGTTTTTTTTCCCTTTTTATTTAATTGCTGATGACTTGAAACACAAAACCTCAACGATATCTATCAGTGTTGCTAATTTACGTTGTAATATTTTCCCTTAAATTAAAGAAGGTGTAAATGAGCTGTTAGTAGATAGTTTTTTTTTTTGTGAAACAGCTACGCTGCCGGCGTATTTCGAGGTACGCCGATTAGCTTATAGGTACGCCAGCTGCTTTTGAGGTACGTCAGCTACTTTGATGGTACGTAGGCTACTTTTAAGGTACGCCAGCTTCTTTAGAGGTACGCCAGCTACTTTAGAGGTACGTAGGCTACTTTGGTGGTACGCAGGCTACTTTGCTGGTACGCAGGCTACTTTTAAGGTACGCCAGCTACTTTAGAGGTACGCAGGCTACTTTAGAGGTACGCAGGCTACTTTTAAGGTACGCCAGCTACTTTAGAGGTACGCAGGCTACTTTGGAGGTACGTAGGCTACTTTGGTGGTACGCAGGCTACTTTGCTGGTACGCAGGCTACTTTTAAGGTACGCCAGCTACTTTAGAGGTACGCAGGCTACTTTAGAGGTACGCAGGCTACTTTGGAGGTACGTAGGCTACTTTGGTGGTACGCAGGCTACTTTGCTGGTACGCAGGCTACTTTTAAGGTACGCCAGCTACTTTAGAGGTACGCAGGCTACTTTGGAGGTACGCCAGCTACTTTAGAGGTACGCAGGCTACTGGCGTACCACCAAAATAGCCTACGTACCTCCTAAGTAGCCTGCGTACCTCTAAAGTAGCCGGCGTACCTCTAAAGTAGCTGACGTACCTTAAAAGTAGCCTACGTACCACCAAAGTAGCCTGCGTACCTCTAAAGTAGCTGGCGTACCTCTTAAGTAGCTGACGTACCTTAAAAGTAGCCTACGTACCTCCAAAGTAGCCTGCGTACCTCTAAAGTAGCCGGCGTACCTCTAAAGTAGCTGACGTACCTTAAAAGTAGCCTACGTACCACCAAAGTAGCCTGCGTACCTCCTAAGTAGCCTGCGTACCTCTAAAGTAGCCGGCGTACCTCTAAAGTAGCTGACGTACCTTAAAAGTAGCCTACGTACCACCAAAGTAGCCGGCGTACCTCTAAAGTAGCTGGCGTACCACCAAAATAGCCTACGTACCTCCTAAGTAGCCTGCGTACCTCTAAAGTAGCTGGCGTACCTCTAAAGAAGCTGGCGAACCTTAAAAGTAGCCTACGTACCATCAAAGTAGCTGACGTACCTCAAAAGCAGCTGGCGTACCTACGTACCACCAAAGTAGTCGGCGTATCTCTAAAGTAGTCGGCCTACCTCCAAAGTAGTCTCCGTACCTCCAATTTAACTGGCATATCTTCAAAGTATTCGACGTACCGCTAAATTACTCAGCGTAGCTCCAAAGTAGCCAGCGTACCACCACAGTAATATGCGAATCTCCTTTTCCAGGATACAAGCTAATCTCCTACCATATGTCGTTGAAATCGGTTAAGTAGTTAAGGTCTAAAGATAGAACAAACAATTAAAATTTCTTACATTAATTTGGCATTTTTTCATTAATGTGGCAACATTTCACGCACACTGATGCATGTGTCCAGACAGTGCTGTCACGCACACTAGAATAAATTTTGGCCGCACTGTCGTGTTCCGAGCGCGGTATCTGTATAGTACTACATCTGTGTGATCAAATCACTCGCTCGTGTTCGGGCGACGACTCACTCACGTGTCACGACTCACTGTGCGCTACTCACGAGCTCCTATCACTCGCTGATATGTGACGTCATGGGAGAGGGGAGGCGTTCAGGGGATATTCTATAATAAATAATTATTAGGAATGAGATCTTGTTTAATTGCAGTAAAAACGAAGACTCCTATATACGTGCATTGAATAATATATGGTTTCATCATGAATTTGGTTTACGAAATATTTCTTTTCTTGCTTTTCTATTAAAACTCAGAAGATACCCTAGATTTTTTTCAAAATGTTTTGTGTCTCTATATATCTGTGTGTGTTTCAAAAAACATGTGTAATATTTCAACTGTATAGTTGTTATATCTGATTTTCAAAATGGCTGTGACACACAAACAGGCGGTTGGGGACAAAACTATAGTTCTTGTAGTACTACGCAACCCTAAAAATATAATAATATGAACTTTAAACTTTCTATATTTTATACGAGTGTGAAAATCCTTTGCGCCTCGTGGCTCGCACCCCCTCAAAACGTGAATTATTCAACGGTCGTAATGAGCTAAACTGCGCAATGCGATATTATTATATTTTATCGAATTGATATCGAGAACACGAGGTTTGATTGCGTTTTTACGACGCGCCGCGACGATTCTGCAACGCGACCGGTCGCACGAGCGCTCGTCAATCAATATGCAAGTGATGTGCACTATACCCCAGTAAGAGCTTTCGTGGTTTTGGTATTCGATGTCGAATATTTGAGAAATACATAATTCTACGTGTTAACGCCAGTATTTGTGTTACGCTACGCCAACAAGTCAGTCAAGTTGGTAGTTTTATAAAAAGTGGACTATTTGGGGAAAACAATATATACCACGGTACGTAATATTGTCCCCAAACGGCACCGTGCGTGTTAGGGCACATATCTAGCGGAACCATTAGGTTAGGTTTAGAGAGATGTATTTCCCTAAAAAGAACAATAGTTCACTTGCATGAGAAACAACATACAATTATTTATACTTAGACTTATTATAGTACTAGCGAATGCTAGCGACTTCGTCTGCGTGGTTTGAGGTTTTTTGGTCCCCGTGGGAACTCTTTAATTTTTCGGGATAAAAAGTATTTCAGACAGATCTCTGTGCCAAATTTCAGCCAGATCCGTTCAGCCGTTGGCACGCGATTAAGTAACAACATTCATATATCCATCCATACATCCATCCAAACTTTCACATTTATAATATTAGTAAGATGGTGACCTTATTCATATAAAATACGAAATTACATACTTATCATAATATTAAAGTTCTTTTTGAAATTGTTTTGTAATAGGACTTCCTAAGTTGTTTTCTGTGGCCAGTGCACAGTCGCGGCTGATCTCCCTGCGGTCGTCCCGGCTTACCATCCCGGCTTACCATCCCGACTGTAAAATTGGAGCATAAGCCTGGAGTTCACAAGTGTTGTGCACATCCTTATGCTCTACTAGCCGATGCCCGAGACTTCGTATGCGTGAATTGAGGATTTTTGGTTCCCGTGGGAACTCTTTAATTTTCTAGGATAAAAAGTAGCCTATGTGTAATTCTAGACTATAATCTATACCTATCTTTGATAAACACACATATCTACATCCATCCATCCATCGATCTAAACTGTCGCATTTATAATATTAGTATGGATAAATAATATCTCAAACTTAATTAGTGCTTAATCCCTGTGTGTTGCCAATCCGTTCAAAAGGACAGTAGTATTATCAGCTGTATTTTATTTTCGACTGGCGTTAGTGATAATACGATCTACGAGACGCAGAAACTCGTCGTAGGGCAGTGTGCAGTGTGCAATGTGATGCTAATGAACGTTTTCACGGTGCGGGCAGCTCGCCGGCTGTCGCGGTGTGCCATCACGCGATCTGCGGCAGTCGGCGCACGCAATATACTCGCACGTCACGCGGCCACCGCGTACTGCGTCCATCCGACTCGGCGTCAATGGCGCGCTCAGTCAAAACTCTACAGCCGAATATGTTTACAGAGCCGCTTGTTCGTGGAGAGAACAATATTTAGCCAACGGTCCTGTGTTGACGTTACGAAAGGTACAGGTTCAAGGTTTACAGGTTCTGGGATAGATGGGAAAAGGGTGGCATTCTAACCTACAACCTTGTAGACTTTTACCGTTGAAGTACTGGGCTATCTGACGAGATTAAATTAGCGTGATATAGTGATAGTGAAAATAGATAAGCGTAACTCAATGATAATGTCAATTTCCTGTCAACATAGAGCGCTTGTCGAGCACATTCATCTAGTAGGTTAAAATTTTATTTGAAAATAAAATATTAATATTACTATAGATGAAAATATGCTCGGTCTTGACGTTTCATCCGTGCCTTGTCATGCCGTATCTTGATATACGAGAATATCATAATTATGAGTAGGTAACTTAGATAATGCCGACGACTTCATTCGCGTGGATTTAGGTATTTTTTTCAAATTTGTAGGGTAGGTACTCTTTGATTTTCCGAAATGAAAATTATTCAAGTACCTATTCTCTGACCATAAATGTGCAGGAAACGGACAAATATCGACGCATTTGCATTTAATTAGCAACTTGCATTTTTGCTTTTGCTATAGGTAGGTTGAACATGTTGCGAAGGGACAGAGCTTACGAGCACTACTAACTCGGCGATAAAGCTGCTACAACTCTGTATGGACGAGCCATACAATACGCAATATAGTCGTGCACTGAACGTGTCCCGCATCCAACATGTATGTCTCGCTACAAGCGAGCGCGCGACCCCACGCCACGGCCACGGCACTATAGACCCCACAGCTAACGTGTTAAGGGTTACGTGTGGATTCGCGCAATAGGGACGATGACAACTCAATCAAATCAGTAACCCTTAATCAAACTGTTGTTATTTTAAATATTCGTTTTCACTTCTATCGGCAGTCCCTACGACTGCAATATATTTTTTTCTTCAATTGATTGCAAACTTAAAACTAACAAGATGTGAATTTTAGGTCTTTTGGAAAATCCTGTATTCAGTAATCAGTATGAAATAGTGTATTTCTGCCACAGGCATCATCCCTATTCCCGCTAACCCTCGGCGGCGGTGGGGTGCGCCGGAACAGGAAGTCGTCAGCCGGCGGCCGCGCCGACCCCCGCCGCGCCGCCCGGCTCGGACGCGCTCATATAACAAGTTACACGACGCATTGTACCGGATTCGGGACTCGGAAACTAGAGCCTTTGCTACGAAAATATATTTAAAATGAAAATACCCTTTTACGTTTCAGTTGACTGGCTGCAGCGATGGAATCATTCGCTTGGATTTTGATTCCCCTAAAATCATGAGTATGAACTTTCAACAAGGAACTTAGTAATCGATTAATTGTTATTATAATATGTAAATTCATCTCAAAGTCTTTGTTGGCATCTTATAATATCATACTATTATTATAAATGTAAAAGTGTTTTTGTTTATTGGTTTCCTGCAGAGCAACGGATCAACGTGATTTTTTAACCTGGAGTGTGAGGTTAAATAGGCTGTTTTTTGTGTCAGAAAATTGAGGAGTTCCCGGGGGAATTAAAAAAACTTATCCAACGCGGGCGAAGTTGCGGGTATCAGCTAGTACAACATAAACAGAAATACAGAACGATAAAAAATTTATACCTTATCATACTTTTAAAATATGATTAGTACATTGTTATCAAAATAAAAATACAAATAAAGAAGATTAAACGCTTGTTAGATAGCGATCTCGGTAATTTACGAATTCAATAAAAATAAAATATTTGCATAATTTGCGCATTAAATAGAACTTTAATGCTACTTATGAGTTTGTAGTTGATAATATAATAATACTAGATGATGCCCGCGACTTTGTCCGCGTGGAATAAGTTTTTATAATTCCCACGGGAACTGCTTAATTTTCCGGGATAAAAAGTAGTCTATGTAATCCGTTACTCTATTGCAGCGCGATTGAAGAAGAAACCAATAAAAAATTCTTTCCAAAAAACCGACTTCCAAAGCCACTGTAAAGTAAAAAATAATTTTGATTTCTACACACTATGTTGAAGTCGGGCGAGCCTGACACGTCAACTTTGCCTATCTTTGTATACTCGCCCGACTTCAACATAGTGTGTAGAAATCAAAATTATTTTTTACTTAACCAGTGGCTTTGGAAGTCGGTTTTTTGGAAAGAATTTTTATTTTTAACTTTTTAGTGTTCTTTAAATCCCCACGGCTTAGGAGTGTACCCTGCAGCATCAGAGTTGAGGAGTTGGGACTTGAGTTTAAGTATGAAGTCATTGCTTGACACCTATAATATGACTTCACCACAAAAAAATCCTAAATCACTATTTTTAAGGAGTTCTGTACCCTGCAGCATCAGGGTTGAGGAGTTGGGACTCAGAGTTGTATTGTATACACGTGACTTGATACCTACGATATGAATTCACCATCAACATTTCCTAACTCCCTAGTTTTGAGGATTTCATGTAGTACGGTACACCTACAGCATCAGGATTGAGGATTTGGAGTCAGATTTTTTTATGGGACCACCTCGGGAGCTTCCTCTAACCGCTGAAAAATCGGTTCAGAAACCACGGAGATATGCACCGATATACATTTTTAAAAAAAAAATACGCGCCGAATTGAGACCTCCTCCTTTTTTGGAAGTCGGTTAATAAACACACATTCGCATTTATTATATAAGTATGAAGTACCTATGCATATTATGTAATAGATGATACCCGCGACTTCGTCCGCGTCGACTAAGTTTTTTTCGATTCCCGCGGGAACTCCATTGTTTTCCGGGATAAAAAGTAGCATATGTGTTATTCCAGACTATAGTCTATCTCTTTGCCCAATTTCAGTCCCCGCGGGAACCGAAAAACCTCAATCCACGCGGACGAAGTCGCGGGCATTAGCTAGTAAAAAATAAAATTAATAAAAAATAAACTTAACGGGCATAACAATTAGATCCAATAGAAGTCGTGCTTTTTAAAGAGAAAGCTAAACCTTTACCTGCAATCAAAACTCTTTCCAATTCAATTCGACTATCTGTTGAGGCGAATTAATTAATGAAACCATTCCATCTTACGTTACAACAAAACAAGATAAGGGTTGTCGAAAACACCTCAATACAATCCCTTACGTTCCCGGATAGCGCTCAGTGGAGCCTTCCCAGAGAAGCTGCAAAGTAAATCTGCGACACGAGATGAAGGTGTGCAGATAAGAGAACCCTCCTCACAGATTTACGATAGGAAACGTTAAATGGAGGATTCGCTACAGGACACGAATGATGCCTGCTCCCAAAATTTGTTTCATGTACCTAACTGAACATTGAGATGAACTTTTATTATCGTATAGTATCCATACTGTGATATCCTAGGATTTAGGCAGACAATAAAACGCATACGATATTTACAAGGTGACTGTTTATTCCGGACTGCCTTATATTCTAAGTACCCACATCACACATACTAACATTATAAATGCGAAAGTTTGGATGGATGTATGGATGCATGGATGTTTGTTACGCAATCACACCAGAACGGCTGAACGGATCTGGATTTATTATGGCACGGAGATAGATTATAGTCTGGAATAACACCAAAAAAAGTCGCGTGCATCAGCTAGAATAATAAAATTATTTTCTTTTATTCTATACTTTTATGGACGATGTAATTACCGATTAAAATAAATTAGTGTTAGCTCGATGTCTACAGATGGAGCTGAGGTGTGAGGCGGCAAAGCAGTCGTTACGCGAGGTTATATTATATTACGAGTATCTATAACAACTTCAGTGTTCTCTAGCCATTCGATACTCAGATTTGCCTTGAGTAGCACGTGTCAAGAAAGTAGACCTATCTTTACCTTGGTTGCGAGTGGTTACCTATGGATCTATATGGTTGTTATATTGTTACATTGCAATTAATTTAATATTGTGTTCTTATGTTGTTTCCTAAATAAATGTACCTAGTATTTGTGTTTCATATTATTAGTTTGCACTTAAAAAGCCCTATCCATCACCATACGCAAGTAGGTCGCTATCATTATGTAATTGGTTTCTCGAAAACGGTTTTAGAGATTCCCACAAAATATTGTTTATTTATGTACTCTAAATCGTTCCTCTCAAATGTCTAGGTCTTAAGGTTCATCGTTTTTGCTGTACCATTTCTGTCAATCACTCATGATCTATATTTACTATTTATTTATTTTTATCACCATTATATTTTATAAATAACTAGACGTCAATAAGTGTAGTGTACCTACCTATATTGAATAAACATTATTTGACTTTGACTTTGACTTATTGTTGACGAGTGGCCTAGTTTCGGCAACGCATACCTATTATACAATGGTGATTGTTAAGCAACGTTGGCTCAAGTCGGTAACTAGATGGGTGACCGAATTTGGTAGTCCGAATTTGGCCTTTTCGTTTCCTCCATTCTTTGGAGAGCTCAGAGCACGTTAAACCGTCGGTTCCAGTTTATAATCACTAAAATCTAATCGTAATAATCATTCGAAACCAGAGTTGAAAATATAGTACCTAAGTACCTACCTCTAAGTTGAGTCGTCTGTGAAATCCCTACCATTATGTGATTAATCGAAAGGGGTCACAACCCTCAGCAATGAGGAATACGACGCAAAGAGAAAGAGAGAAGTTAAGTTTGTGATCCATCAACCATGAAAATTTCAGTCGTAAAGAAAACAAAAACTTTTACTTTGGGCAAAACAACTGATTAAATAAATTTATTCTCTCTCTTAAATAGAGTTATCTCCGGGCGCCGGGCGGCTCCTCTCTGAGGGAGGGCAGTGGGCAGTGGGCACGCAGGCGGCGGGATCAAAGGAAACTAAACGCTATTAATTGGAACTCAGCCCGCCCTTGGCGTACTCGACTCTCCATTCGCGTTAAAACTTTCGATTGTAATGAAGTTCTGAAGGAAAATTAGATTCCTCAGCGATGGTTAGTCTGCGCTTTGTTTAAAAATTGCACGAACATTGGACCTTTTATGTAGATTAGCAGAATCGTGTTTGTTTTTTTTAAATTATATAAGTATTTAGTATAGTATTCAAAATGATTTAGTTTCTTTTTTTTAAGAATTCATGAATTAAGCAGTTTTTTGATGCTCTTGGAGTACCAAGCCAGCTTACGAGTACATAAATTAGTTTACTACTACGTACTATCCTACCCCCTACTCGTTTATATTTACAGCTTTATGTGGATTACGGGAACTATGGGAGTGGAAAATGTTAAGAAATGCATGGTAATTAAAAATCTTTTAGATTGACATTTTGTACCTTATTGTACTAAAGAGAAAATTATTATGCCAAAAATTCACATTCCTGATATCAGAGTCACCTTTGAATTTTATTATTTATTCTAATTTGTCACTGAAATAGTGACCCTGTGTCAAAGCAGTAAGAACTAGTGTGCTTACTATTAGGACTTGGCATCACAGAACACGTACCTACTTTATCTACACGACTAAAAATTCTGGCAGTACATAGATTGGTAGTAAACGACGATGTTACTAACTTTAATCATGTTAATAAATCAGATAAGTTAACATGCATCCAAAGTGTACATTACAAATAAAATTTAACTTACATAACATTATCTATGGTGAAATAATGTCACTGTTGATAACAGTCTACATACCAGTGAATAATTATTGCTAAGATTATTTGTAATAGTTATTGCAGGATTGAGATTAGTGCATATTATTATTTAGCTTTTCTCATACCGTGTACAATAATTATAGGTAGTTCTAGAATGGTTTCTTAATGGAACTCTGCTCAATTGCTTCGATATCGTGCCGGCAGTCGTCTGCTGTAAAACTCCTTAGCTCTAGGAGACTGGTGGATCGGATTTCACCTCACGAATATCGCCTCCTCGGGCCAAAATACCTTACGCTTACCCACAGCTTGCTGACGAGATATTCAAAATTCTGTTTGCTGAAAATTTATCTAGGTAAAGCATTTTATTCTATACCCACACTGCTGTCAACACTTTTCCATTTATCCATGCTTTATTATAATATTATAAATGCGAAAGTGTGTCTGTCTGTCTGCCACGCTTTCACGGCCCATCTGCCCAACCGATTTTGATAAAATTTGCTCGAAAGGTAAGCAGGGATAGTTTGTATCCCGGGGAAGAACATAGGCTCCTTTTTATCCCGGAAAATGAAAGAGTTCCCGTGGGATTCAGAAACCTTAATCCACTCAAACGAAGTCGCGGGCATCATCTAGTTTATGTATAAATAACTAGATGACGCCCGCGACTACGTCCGCGTTGAGTAAGTTTTTTTAATTCCCACGGGAATTTCTCTTTAATTTTACAGTATAAAACTCTAGCCTTTGTCCTTCCCCGGGATACAAACTACCCCTGCTGTATGATTATTTATATCGAACCCTAACCTAACCTACAAGAAAGAGACAAGAAAACGTAAATACAATGAATTCAAAACTTGACATTCAGAACATTGAACGTTTCACAATCTGTCGACAGTTTACAATATCGCTAGTTAGATTACAATCTAACCCTTTTTACGATCTTACGGTGACATATCTATCCAAACTTTCGCATTTATAATATTTATATTTGATACCCTTGCATTTAAATGATTAAATATTACATTAAAGTATGTAATAAAAAATCATTTATATACAACAGTACAGTAAAAATTTACACATTACGTATCTACCTATTGTAAATACTATCAAGTAAGACTATCAAGAAAGCTAGTGTTGAAGCTCCGTGACTATTTTGAAAAGGAATGTTGTACTTGTAATTACTAGATGAGTGTACGAGGTACCAAATATCCGATAAGAAGGCACGTCGCTTCACTATTATACGCTGCCGCAAAGGTAGCTTGTTAGCGATATAAAATCATCTCGTCGAGTATTTTGTAAGCAAATTCAACCAAGTTGTAACTCGTGCGGAATGTTGGAGGGGAAGAAAGGTGTAAATAAAAAGGAAGCAGTGGTTGAAGCGACGCTGCCTGCAGGCTTAGCATGCGCACAACGAGATATCTCGCGACGAGAGAGAGAGATGTTGTCGTTGCCGGCTAATTTCGCGATTACCCTAACATGCACAATATCCGGTATATTACCGTATATTACGAGAAAAAATAGTCGGCATGTAAGGGTTCGTAGAGAAAAATACCACAAATAACATATTACTTTTATCTCTACTTGTGACGTAACGAGACAAGTCATATTATGGATAATGTTAATGTTAGCTCCGATAGACAAATAGAGATAATAATCGAGTAGACATATTTTTACTCGTTGTGCGCATGCTAGCCCTACTGATTATCTCATCTCGTGACCCTCCCCCGCCCCCTCCGCCCGCGCCCCCTGCCCCTCTCTGCATACCGGTCGAGAGGACTCGCTGAATATTGAAACAGACACGCAGTTCCATGCAGGACACACCCGACACCCGACACCCGACACCCGACACCCGCTGATAGCGAGCATCACCCACGATCCACATCACGATATACACACGGAAACATTCTAGAGTCTACCGAATTCCAAAGCAAGTGTCATCTGATACTTATAGTATTAGGAGTTACGTTACCATCCAAAGATTAATATATCAATAAAAAAAATGATCGGAGATACAAAATATCAATTGTAATTGTATTACTATTGCTAAGCAAAGTAGTAAATCATGTACCTATATGTCATAATCGGAACTGTCCGATATTATCTTTGACTGTGTTTGACGCAGATCAAATCAAAGATTTTACTAAGCAAATAATCTTTTACAAGTACTTTAAAAAAATACCTTTTTGGAACTTTTAAACTTTCGCATTTAAAAGAATTACCTGAGAGAGAATAATAAACTTTGAGCTCGATATACTCTAATGTACGACGTTTGATTCGAACTAAAGGAATTAGCATGTAAGTAGGAACACTAGCTTTATCAATACCTAATGCTTACGACTAATAACTTTATAGTGATTGTAAAAACAAGTAGGTAATCTAAGATAACAACTCAATTAATATCTATAGATATAAGACTGAATAATAATTATTCTTTACAATTCCGAAATTGTCAACACTGTATACGATACGTAAATATATGTGTATTTCTCGAAATGGCACTTTTTCAAGCAAAACTTTAAAATTCTGGAGATTCTCGTATCCCAAAAAACTGCCCACCAGCTGTCACCGCGTGAGTTGTTTACTCGCTGACAGATATGGTTGATGAAGTGGTTATTGCTGAAGCGACAGCAGACGGAATGACAGATGAGCTCCGGAGGGCTAGCTAGCTCTCATAGCCATAGCTATGACATATCCGCTACTGAAATATATAAGAAATAAGTAACAACTTAATTTTTGAATTTAATTGAAAAGAAAATGTTAATTTTGCTAAAATTATAATCTAATTAATTTATAGAACATCATCAAATCGACAAAGCATCTCGTCGATCTCGAAATCTCACTTAAGGGATCGTTTATTTTCAAAGTGCGAATAACGTATAACATCAGTTAGTAGAAATAAATAAACACTAATAAGTTCAACAACATAAACCATATCTAAATATTCTGCCGTTATATTATAGGCAAGTTCTTCAAAAATAACAAAGACGTTCATAAAATTTAAGGATAAAGAATATAATAGCAATCGCAAACAGTTCTCGCTTCTAATTCCATCAGCGCGAGGCGCACGCTCTTACACTTTATTGGTTCAGGATCAAAGACTTGTTTGGAAAACATGAAAACTTCGCAGGAACTGACTTTGCGGAACTTGTTCCCGATGGAGGCAACTTTCGCAAAATGTTCCCAAATACAGAATTAACCTGCTTTTGACTTTTGCGAAGCTACTTGTCAGTTAGGGTTTCTTTAAACTTTGCAATTATTTGTTATAAAATATTCTAGAGATAACAAAAATTAACGCTTAATGTTAGACTGTGTTTAAAAAGCAATAAAACTGCCATACTTAACTGGTCCACATGAGCGCTTATTAGTTTTTGCTCGCCCCCAAAAAATCTAATATTGCGCAGCATGTTGTCTTGAACTTTGGTCCCCGCCAGCCAAAGGTGTCTGCAAAACTCGACGCAACGGAGTCTAGTCAATACAGGATATAGATACGTACGTGCAAAAGATATTATATGTGATATAATATATACTTTAATTTAGAAAGGACAACTAAGATATTATGTCAGATGCAACCCAACAGTATGCTCTGATACTCTTCGAAACAAAGGGCCAGTTTTAATCGGTTGCGTAATACATTTAAAGCTCTTGCTTGTGTGCCATAAATAAGGAAAGAGAAACATTTATAGTCGAAAGGCCTCATAAGCCCACCGTTTACATTAGAATTTTTCCCGAATAGAATTAGTGTGTATGACCTTCTTTCCTCGCGAGTTACGATCCGCACTTTCATTATCATGATGCCACGTAGTTGGAGCCTGTAAGATCAGAATACAAATCTGCGCGAGATGTAAATGCGGAGATGAGAGGCTGCGTTAATGACGCCCGGCGAATCCTGCGCGCCTTTGTTCCTCCGAACGCGGGATACTCTTTGTGGAGATGAGCTGAACGAATACATTAATCTCACTACAACCGCAACAAAGCTTCAAACGTTACCTACAGGAAAACAAGACTAGAAGCATTACGAGGATTTGTAGAAATACAAAGAGATGCGGCGCGGGATAGGCGATGTTTGTTTTGCTAAAGTTGGTTCAGGAAAGTAAACATGAACAAGTAAATGAATTAACATAGCTTATACTGAAGAGGTTAGTTTGAATACTACGTAAAAACTTTGGCGAGTTTTCGTCAAATTGTTACTGCAATATACATATATGTCACCGAAGATTGTAAAAACCGTTAGATTATAATATAACGTTTTTTATCTCGATAGATTATAAACTTTCGACAGATTGTGAACCGTAACATACTGCTTACAATTTAACGCGTTATTTTTCGGTAAATTGTAATATATTAGGTATATTAACCCGATAGAACCTAAGTGCCCGGCCTGCGGCCGGGCACTACCTGAATATTCATGTCAAACCCTAACCTAACCTATGGTTCGCGCACGAATTGAATGCAGAGTAAATGTATGGTGACACTTACATTTACTCTGCATTCAACTCGCGCGCGAACTGTACAAGAAAGAGACAAGAAAGCGTAAAAACAATAAATATTTCATAAATTAATACTCAGAACATTGAACGGTTCACAATCTTTCGACAGTTTATAATCTAGCGGGATAGAAACCGTTAGAATCGTATCGTATTACTGAATCCTAACAGTTGTAAAATATTTTCAAATAAGTTAAAAGTCTCTAAATTTAAATAGCTATACTTGTAATTCTAACAACCAACAGATCTAATACCTGTAAGAGTAAAGAGTAAAATTGAAAAAATAAAGGTTCTAAGAATTTGAAACCAATAACTATGAGTACTTAATATGTATACATGTTGGGTGTAAAATGTATTTGTATACATGTAAAGTAGAACAAACAATGAATGTGTATCTAGCTGCGGCCAGTACGCAGTACGCAGTACGCAGTACGCACGTAGCAGCAAGGGACGGTAAGGGAGGGAACTCGGCTGAAGCGCTGATGAATAATATGTAGATGTATCGAGCTTGTGGGCGGACGGCTCGGGCGGGTGGCGCTTTGACACATGTATTGTTATTACTTACCTGTCAAATGTCACAGCAATGACACCACACTTTGTACCGAAAGAGATTTTACAAATTCCGGTGAACAAAATAGAATTGGGTTTTTGACTACTAGCCGATTCATCAACTTTTTTACAAACGTCAAAACGCGTGCCTAGTGTGAGGTTTTGTATGAAACACTGAATTGTGACGTCATCATAGTTTGACTTTAATCTATAGTTTAAAATGGTTATTCCAGATAAAACTAACAGTGGACGAGGATATTACGACTTTTGGGAGATCCTCTATTTTAATAAATAAAAAATAATTTAACAGCTGACTAGTACTCAAAACCCCGGGGTATAATTACCCCGAGTGGTACACGGTTGAAATAATTCGCAACATAGAATTGAAAGCGAATCTTCACCGGCGGTATAAAGCTTGTAACTCGAAAGGTAATTACGAGGCATTTTCGCAGTGTAGGGCAAAGGTTAAGAACATGATAGAAAAAGCTCACGATCACTATCAGCGCAGAGTTCAGAACCAACTCCTCAAGGATCCTTTATCGTTCTGGAACTATACCAAATCAAAAAGAGGTAGTAGGGCTCCGCGGAAAATTTTAAAAAACGGGGTTCTGTTGACTGCAGAGCAGTGTGCGGTTGAGTTCGCTCAGTTTTTCCAGTCCGTCTATAGCTCAGAGCGAGCCGAATTGAATGTTAGCGCGGCCATAGCAGCAGCGGGTGGAGAGAACGGAGCGGCGCGGGTCCATATCGATCGATTGACCTTGGACGAGGTAAGGCAGGCACTTAAACAACTTAAACCAAAAAAGTCAGCGGGACCAGATTGCATCCCACCTTACCTATTTAGAGACTGTCGATTGGTGCTGGCGGAACCGTTGCTTCACATATATAATCTGTGTTTGAAGAAAGCTGTGTTTCCTGAGACGTGGAAATTAACCCGAGTCGTACCGGTACCAAAAGGTGGATCGGGAACACAGTTGGAGGGGTACAGGCCTGTAGCGGTGCTTTCCACACCCGCAAAAGTATTAGAGTCGGCTATCCATAAAATAATCTACAACCAGGTTAGCGCGCAACTTTCGGACGCTCAGCATGGATTCCGGCCAGCGAGGAGTACTACGAGCAACCTTATCGCTTACATGGCTCATATTGTTCCAGCAGTTGACAGTGGGGGGCAGGCTGATGCAGCATACTTTGACTTTCGGAAGGCATTCGATCTAGTAGACAACGATGTCTTGCTTAAAAAGTTAGCAGCGGTTGGGTTCACTCCCCATTTACTGAATTTTTTTGCTAGTTACTTGAGAGATAGGCAACAATACGTAGACTATAGGGGTCATAGGTCAGAAACATATTTTACTAGATCCGGTGTGAGTCAGGGTAGCAACCTGGGTCCCTTACAGTTTATTTTAATGATAAACGACCTACCTCAGGTAATCAAGGATGCCAAGTGTTTGCTGTTCGCGGATGATCTCAAGCTCTCTCTGACTGTAGATGGCGAGAGTGACTGTGGGAGGCTGCAGCGGGACATTGATCGAGCAGTCAAATGGAGCAAGGACAACCGTTTACAATTTAACACCTCAAAATGTGCAGTTATCACCTTTTCTAAGGCACAATCCCCCATCCGTTATGATTATAATATCGATGGGGTACCAATGGTGAGAGTTTCAGAGGTGAGGGACTTGGGGGTTGGTTTGAACACAGAACTTACGTTTCGTAACCACATTGTAAAATGCTGTAAGAAAGCTTACAAAAATCTAGGCTTCTTACTTCGTACCGTTAGGAGCTTCAGTAACATAAAGGCGGTGATAGCCTTATACAATGCTTTGGTCAGGAGCCACTTAGAAAGTAACTCAGTCATCTGGGCTCCACATGAGGCTAAATATAGCCTTATGTTAGAGCGGGTACAAAATAAATTTGTTAGGTACCTATATATGAAGCTATATGGGGTATACCCATACTACCCGTTAATGTACCCAACATTATTTGTTTTGGGTATGGTCGGGTATAATGAACTAGGGGTTAGGAGGGAATTAGCACTTATATTGTACATTTTTAAAATATTACGGGGCAAGTCATATAATGCGGACGTTTTAGGACAGCTGAGTTTACGTGTCCCGGACCGGTACGTGTGGCGCAGGCGCAGGCCACCGCTGCTGGCGGTGCCGCGCGGACGCACCAACTTGCTCTGCAAGGCGCCGCTGACGCGCGCGATTCGCACCCTTAACGTCATAGCTGAGAGAACGGATCTGTTTTGCTGTACTCTGGGTGAACTCACAAGAATTGCTCTGTGGGCTTTATGTTATCATAATAATAATAATATTTAATTAGTTTATATTTAATTACCTGGTTTATATTTAATTACTTAGTTTATATTTGATTAGTTTATAATATAGGATTATTTAGGTGTACTACACTAGTGTATTAGGGAAACCTGTAATGCTAGTTGTAAGTTGAGAAAAATAAAAATAAATAAATAAAAATAAATAAAATACCCAATGGTACATTTTCACTTGGGTGCTGTAGAAGATCTCTCTCATTTTGCTCATCTTGCTTTTTAGAATTTTCAGTTCTAATATTAATTGTAAATTGCTACTTATGGATTGTAAACTTTACGAACATCTCTGTTATATTCTAGAGGAAAATCTTAGTCGTTCGAGTGTCTTAATCCATACTAATATTATAAATGCGAAAGTGTGTCTGTCTGTCTGTCTGTCTGTCTGTCTGTCTGTCTGTCTGTCTGTCTGCTACGCTTTCCCGGCCCATCGTTTCAACCGATTTTGCTGAAATTTGGTACAGGGGTAGATGGTATCCCGGGGAAGGACATAGGCTACATTTTATCCCGGACAATAAAAGAGTTCCCGCGGGAATTAAAAAAACTGTCTCTTCACCCGATTTTGATGAAATTTGGTATAGGGGTAGATGGTATCCCGGGGAAGGACATAGGCTACTTTTTATCCCGGAAAATTAAAGAGTTCCCGCGGGAATCAAAAATCTTAATCCACGCGGACGAAGTCGCGGGAATCATCTAGTGGTTATATAAATCTCGTCTATAGTTTAATATGCAAACTAGCTGGTGCATGCGACTTCGCCCGCGTGGTTTTAATTTCGCTTTTTAAGCTCGTCCAAATTATTTGTGCCTACTTAATTCAAATGCAGTATAGATATCTTCACTTGGCAATACGTTGCCTAGATTCAGTAAGTATTGTGTTTGCTCGCACCGACGCGGCGCGGCGCGGCGCTCGCGCGGGCTTGTTTGGAGGCAGCACATATTACTTCCGCACCCCCCCCCCCCCCCCCCCCCACCCCCTGCTTCCCCCTGCCCTGCCCTCCCCTCCTCCCCGTCGCCTAAACTCATATTAATAAAAATGCCCGACTCCGCCTCCCCAGCCCCCGCCCCCGACCTCGCACGAATTTCGACTTTTAATGAGTTCCGCTTTGTAAGATAAACAAATTACCTTTATGTGCGGACACTCTGCATTCATTTGGTGCTTTGAAAGTTCCCGCCTCGCGCCGAACTGCAATTTTACTTCCGGAGTTGCACTTCGTTCAATTTGCGACGTGACGTCAGGTTTTATTTATTACTAGCTGAAGCCTGTGACTTCGTCCGCGTGGAATAAGTCCACGGGAACTTCTTAATTTTCCGGGATAAAAAGTAGCCTATGTCAATCTCCAAGTCCTCACCTATACCCATGCAAAAAATCACGTCGATACGTTAATCCGTTGCGGCGTGATTGAAGGACAAACCAATAAACCAACAAACAAACACACTTTCGCATTTATAATATTACTAAGAATATGATATTTTGCTGTGGTGTCGTGTCCCCCAGCCTCCGCTGCGTACAGCTGAAAGGAGAGTAGATACCTATTGATGTAATGCACATTGGTTCTGCACACTTTGCGGGTGTGCGTTATGCTTAACCTAGTTTAGCATTTATTTGGCAAGGAATATAAACGCTACAGAATTGTAAGTTGCATTTTTAAAAGTATAGAGATGTGGATATCAACATTGAATATTATTTTAGCACGACAAACGAGGAAAAGCGATCTATTATCTCTATTATATGATATAACAGATAGGTACCTATCTTATCAGTGGTTAAACATTAAACACTATAGCTATAAATGAACTTCAGACGCTAAGCGCCGACCCACGCTGTCTACACAACGTCACAAGCGATGTTTTTGACAGAGCACGGCCCGGGCACGACCCTAGCACGTCACGGACTGTGTCAGTAGTTCCATGATTACGAGCTATTTAAAGCTAGCCCACATTTTTTTATGCCCATGGGAACTTCTTCATTTTCCGGACGAAAAAGTAGCCTGTGTCAATCACCATGTCCTCAACAACAGTTCATATGCAAAGACCACGTCGATGATCCGTTGCTCTGTTGCGGCGTAATTAAAGGACAACCAACAAACAAACACACTTTCGTATTTATAACATTTTTTGAGCTAATAGCCAATGTTCAGTATATCGATGTACACAATCATTGCGGATTAGAGCATTAAAAAGTAGATTATAAAGTAAATACGTACAGTTATCTTAATTGCCGCAATAGGTCGATATCGCTAAGCGGTGGGTGGAATGTAAGTGGCTGCTAAACTCCTGTATACTGCTGGCTGATTAACACTATAAGATAAGTGGTTTCAATTGCTTAATCCTATAAATAAATTAATTCTCTGTGATATATAGCTCCAGATTTAATTCCTAGCAAGGGAAACTTGGAAATTTCTAGTTGTTCAATGGTCTGGACTGGCGGATGGCTTCGGCTGTATCTAGTTACAATACAACTTTAGTTAGATAAAAATGCCGTAAACAAATTTAGCTTTCCGATGGCGTCGTTTACTACGAGGTTTTGACGATCTCCCTGGCGCAGTGGTGAGCGCTGTGGTCTTTGTGTGGTTCGAGACCCAGTGGGTTCAATTCAGGAATTTACAATTTCTGAATTTTCTCTGGTCTGGCCTGGTGGAAAGCTTTCGCCGTGGCTAGTTACCACCCTACCGGCAAATATGTCCGACCAAGCAATTTAGCATTCCGGTACGATGCTGTCTCGTTGGTCTAGTTGTTACCACGTTCTACTGCGGTCGATGAGGTCCCGGGTTTGCGTCCCGGGTCGGGCCATAAATAAATGTTGGGTTTTTCTGACGAGAAATTCCCAGTACTAGCCCGGAGTTAGGAAGTTCGCGGTGTTTCACCCCCATGCCTCGGAGAACACGGTTATTATCACTAACATGATAATTGTCGTTAAAGCTCGCCAACCCGCATTGAAGCAGCGTGGTGGGTCTAAGCTCTAATTCCCTCTCTCCTATGAGAGTGGAGGCCTGTGCCCAGCTGTGGGACATTAATGGGTTGTAATGGTAGTGCTGGTGGTAGTATTACTTTAAATCTTATTTTTAAAAATGCTGCATAATATTATTATTATAGCTTTCAACGTTGAGACAGAGTCGCGTGTGATGAAGCTACCTCCTAAGCGAAAGGTATTAGGTACCGCTTTTACGACTTCGGAAAACCAACACTCGCTTACGTGGTAGGTAAATTGTACAGTTCAAGTGTTTACATACAAACTTTACAACACAATAATATCGTTGATGTGTTTACAAAATCACGAGTATGTCTTGAACTTCAGCTATCTTTGTTATCTGTACACGAAAGAATGCACTTAATTACCATCTACGCGTCCCGTCTTATCGGGCAGGCAAATCACTGATCTTGATGCGGTTAAGAACGAAAGTTATTAAGTATATTTATATTGAGTCAAACTATGTATACCTACTGGTCAACTTAGGCCTTAATAAAAACCTTATTATTATTATTATCGTTATATATTTACTCCCACGCCCGTGTATAATATAAATACATATATGGCCAAAAATAAATATAATAAACTTACATAAATAGAAATAAATAAACTTACTTAAACATTACGTAGGTACATACATAGTTGTAGCGGGCGGAGGATTACACCCCGGCAGGGGAGACCAGACAGCCGGTCAGGGGGACAGGCTGAGAAACCGGCGGACTATCCTAGCCGAGTCTAGCAACACCGCTTTCTGCGTCCTGGCTGCGAACGAACTGCCACGGAACCCCAGTCGCCTCAGATGGTGAGCGAGGCTGACTGGGATTAACCCATTTATAGATATTCCGATTAGGATGGTTTCAGTGGACTCCACATGCCACATGGCAGAAACCTCGTGAGCCAGATCGTACTTTCGTTTTTCTATGTCCCAGCTCTCACAAGGCCATTGATATAATTTTTATTATTATTAGTATTATAAAAATAGCTTGTACTGTGGAGGTACGAGCATGCAGTGCAGGGCGAAGATCTTAGTGTCACTAGTGTCACTTCGTGCTGCTTTTGGTAGAGATCTCTTCAAGGGACAACTTCTCTTTAAGCATTTCCTTTCAATGTTTTGTTATAGTTTTAAGTTTTTCGTACAGAATAAATAAATAAAGTAAAATTCCATGCAAACGCATTTGCAGTAATGTTTTGTTATAGTTTTAAGTTTTTCGTACAGAATAAATAAATAAAGTAAAATTCCATGCAAACGCATTTGCAGTAAGCAATTACTTATCAAAATAAACTATCAATAAATCTTTTGGTTTCCTCACACCAAATAAATCGTGATAGTTAAAAATCATCGTAAAAATTTTGTGGTTATCACGTACATTGTAATGTAAAAGTAGGTAGTATTTAGGTAAGTACATATATTATTTTGTTCAAATGAGATTGTAAATGAAAGCACATGAAACAAACAAAATCTCTCTGTAAGTCTAACATAAGAGTTTAGAGACACTAAGCTTCTAAACAGACTTTGAGGTAATTAACGATTGTAAGGCTAAGTTAAACAAAGTGAGTGAACATGCTGTGACGTTAATGTTACATGAATCGGGCTGTTGAAGTGAAAAGTTTCAATAATTTCCATAGCTTTTAAAGTGAAATGCGTTTGCCCAGACGTTATTGTTGAACTGTGATCTTATCTCGTTACATTAAGTATCTGTGATTACAATTTTATCAATTGAGTATTCTGTAGCTTTATTAAGGAATTTTTACCGAGTCGTGAAGCGCAAGCCTATTTTGCAATTAAAAAGGTTTTTTTAGGATTGTGAATCAAATAAACAAGTTGCGCCCGCATGCAGCCGTCAGCCGTGCAATGGACCGGAGAGAGAGGACTGCAAACAGCCCCCATGTGGCAGGGGCTTTGTGCTGCGCGATACAAAAGCATCTCCCTAAAACAATATAATTCGCATGTACCTGGAAGACTGGACCTCTGCCAGAATCAGTATGATCCACGAGCACTAGTCCTGAGCACTGAGCCGTCTCAACCGATGGACGTCCACTGCTGGATCTAGACCTTCACAGGACGCAGCCTCGAGCCACTCGCTTCAGAGTGGGCGGTTTGTTTTTTTCGGTTAGGTACTCTAATAATCCTTACTAATGCAGATATGCTTATAAATGCAGAAATGTGTCTTTCCTTCCATTCATTTTTACCAGCTCGACAACTGAAACAGTTTTGACGAATCTTGGCACAAAAAATGGCTTGCGACAGACTATAGAATACTTTTATTTACGAAAAGTAAAAGGCTTTTTAATAAGTGAACAAATTAAAAAAACTACCATATTGAATTTCTTTCGGAAAAGGAAAAGCCAGTGGATGGATTCAAACGATATTTATTCAGGGGATATTTTCAGGGTTCATACATGAACCCTGAAAACAACCCCCACACTCTTCGTTTAGGCAGCCCTAAAATGTGCCAAATCCTAAATCTACGTGTCTGAAGTCGCGGGCATCATCTAGCCATTATAAATAAAATATAATATATTATGTATTATGATTATGATTTAATCATTCTCCGTATCACTACATCAAAAAGACTTATTAAAATATTATGTGTGTTATCTTTTATCTTCAGTTTTACTATCAAGATATTATTATCGTTAGTTATTAATCATAAGTATACATACAGGATTCAAGATTTTTGTCGTTTAAATAAAAAAGTAATCTACATGTTCATCAGTAAAGCATTTCAAGAGAAAGTGATTCATTCAGCCAGTCAGCTCGAGCGGCGCACACGGAGCTCCTCGGCCGACCCCGGCGCGGCTGTGCTTTGACGATCATTAATATATCTCTTCAACGACCTCATCTTCGACGACGATTTTTATTTGTCAGGCGCAGGACCGACGGCTTTACGTCGTCGTCGTCGTCGGTCCTGCGCCTGATCTCTCTCCGGTCATGTCGGATTTTCTGTCACATCGGGCTATGAGAGTAAAGGAACAAAGAGTCACCTGTGTATGCGCACACACTTCTGCACTATAATATCTCCCACGCAGATGGCTAATCTCTCTGGAGATAGGCCGCCGTGGCCGAATTTCGTTTGGGAGGATATTATTATTCTTTGTCAACTGTATGGTTAGTATGAGATTTTATATCTCACCAAAATAATTCGAACATCGAAACCTTCTACGTCAGAGGTGAAATGGACCTTAATAGCGGACCTTGTGTAAAAACAAACAATAGCACCGATTTTAATTTGGAGCGCCACGCTGTCGCTGTAGCTTTACAACTGGTTAAGATACTTGAATTCTATGAATGTCGATGATATTAATGTAACATCTGATACTAATAATACAGACTATACTTACACTACAGATGACGATAAATTCTCTCGAGGGAATGCTCCGCTCATCACTGCGCCTCTTTCGTCCGCTCTCGTAGCTCCGAGATTGTCCACCACACGAGACGTTTATGATAGTAAATAAAACACACCACGAGTTTATTCTGTTTTTATTCAGAAATCCGAGTCATTAACATTAGTTTAGTTATAAATTCATTCTAGCGTAGAGTCTAAACAACCTGCTAGCAAGTCCAGTCCCGCGCGTCCAGGCGCGCCGCCTCTGGCGCTCGACTTACGGCTATAATATTAATATCATTTATATCGTTATATATATTACATCACTTCAGTTGCACTGCTTATTGCTATAGTGAGTTGGGCAAGCTGGCTAAGCTGCAGGGCAGCTTTCCCCTCTTCCCCATTAAACCAGATCATATGAGTAAAAATCCGTACTGACTGGAAGCTACTATTAAAAGGAAACACAGGGTATCACCTTACTTTTTATTTAGCAATACAAACAAACACGGCCACTATTGCATGTGACACCGATATATCATAGACTAGTGTTGCCAGCTCTACTCTACACAAGAGTCGACCATCGTAGTGGCAGTGATACCATGTATAACTCGCTTTAATATTTTTCCTCGGCCCGCGTACACTCGCACATAGAGCAGCGATGTGTCAATGATGAGCAATGTTGATAGTAATTCGTGTTCATTTTACAAATTACACATTGTACAAATTTTGGACGTAGTTAAGAAGATTGGACTCTTTATGGATGTTTACTCATGTGATCGAATAAGATCGACCTTCACCCGTCTGTTTACAAAATGAAACTAATTCTTTATTAATCATGAACTTGAAGTCATCATGATACATTAAAAATGTTTCGCGTTATATATATATATATATATATATATAAACATTAAATATATATATCTTATTAGATTTTCCTCAGACCCTCGTTTTGTTCACAATTAGTGTTTTTGTGTTGCAGTATAGGCTTGCACTTGAGGACAATCATGCGTATAGAAAGCAACTACTTATGAAGTCTAGGTTGGTAAATAAGGAACCATTCTACTCTAACTCCAAGTAAAGTTAGCCTTAACCTGATTTTATAAGGCAAATTAGTTGCGGTAAGTATAATTCATCATTTAACATGATTACATAATAAAAATATACGTTTATTTTGGTGTGAACGGACGGGCGGGTGGGTGAGTGGGTGAGTATCGCGCTCAGGTGGAACATCTAACTTCAGACTTTAAACACTGAAATAAACTCCAAATATCAAAATATTACATCGCCGTAACAAACGAGAAACGAGAAGTCGTTGTACGTAGAGAATAAATTCATTTACAATTTAATATTTACGTATCTATATAGTTATAATCAATATTATTTACATCGTATGCAACCTTTAATACAATACAGGTAATAAGTAAAAATGACTAGAAGTTAAGACTGTAACATTTTGGCTGCATCTTAGGCTATCGCGTTCGATGGGGTTGTAAAGTTATTAAACATTATATTAACCTGTTACATAATTCGTATAGTTTTGTTAACAACAACTGGTTAAGTAATTATTTTTGTCAAAAATGTTGCTCGCATTAGATTTCTTTAACAAAATGACGTCCCATCTATAACTATGAAGAAGGATCCTCAGTAGCTTAATACATTACTCACAAAGTCTGTAATCACATTAACCTAAGTAATAAAACTAGTTTACAATAAACATTACAGGTCACGGTACAAGTCGTTACGAAAATTAACGTTCAATTTTAGTTTACATTTAAGCTCTTTTCATACACAGACTACGAGTAAAATACTTATCATTTATTCTCTGAATGAAGTCGTGAGGTTGACACTTTGATACTCGTATCAGAAGAACGATTGTATGATTTTAATGTGCATAATATTTGTAAATGGATATTATTGAAACTAACACAGATTTTTTGTAAATGGAAATGGTAGGTAATAGATCTAAATTAATTTGTTAAATTATCCATTTGTAGAGAAATCTAATAAGTATGGAATAATCTAATACATGAAAAGGACAGAAGTGAAATCACGAAAATTGCCACTCTATGAGACAGACCTTGGACGGATCGTACCGTAGTAAAACGACGACATGTTACACAAACGTAGCTCGTGTTAGCGATACTTGAAATGTAAGAGGTAACGTCGATTTTGGTTATCAAACATATTATAATTAATCATAGAGACTACAATTTAATAACAGTATGACTAGTTCAGTAAAATAAACAATAACAAAAAGTCGCAATTGAGCCCAAAAGTAAGATAAGTTCACGATTCAGATTTAATTATAACTTTTTAAAATATAAATCAACTATTAATGACAGTAATAATCATTACTCTTGAGTTTTTTTTAAAATAAAAATTGTTTAACAGAGAATATAGTTAGTCCAAGAAATGATCATCAAAATGGATAAAAAGTAACAGTTAAAAATAATATTTAAGGTAAGGTTCTATTAATAAAATCAATGACCCAACTGCAAAAAGTGCGAAAATAACAATAGTAATTGTTACCATAGGTCGAAAGAAGACTAAGGTAAAAATGATTATGGATAATGCACACCTAGAACCGATGGATCGAGACCCACAGGTAGATTGTAATGAAATAATGTGATTTCGCGATGGTAGCAAGCGGCACAAGACCGTGTCCTGTGGAAATTCATGCAGGAGACCTTCGTCCAGCAGTGGACAAAGGTCTCCTATATTGGTTGAGACGACGACAGTGTGATTCCGAAATGTATGTGCCCTCGGAGGTTTCATCTACCGTTACACGTGGGGCTTCGCTCAGGGCAGGTCGTGTTGTCTGGGGCGCGGCGCCAGGTGCGGCGCGAGCGGCTGGTACTCCTTGCCGGAGCGCGGCCGCAGCGTGCTGGTCGTCTGCCGCAGCACCCTGCGCAGATGCAAAGCCCTCGATGATTGTACACGAGTAAAGTATGTAAGTATACTTAATACTAGCCAATTCTACACAATTTTTTGTTTGTCAAGATATGAGGTTGTACAAAGTTACCGAAGTTTATCAAACTCTGTAGTGGAGCGGTATCAGAAAAACGTTTCAGTTTCAACAGAAAGGCACTTCAGTATGCAGCAAATATTGTTTTGGGTTAAATGCAAGAGTAATACAATTGGGTATATAATAATTAGTACGGCAACGGTCGGTGTCACTCGCCTCATGGTGACGGGCGTGTCGGTAGAGGAGTGCGAGGAGCAGATGGAGAGCGTCTCGATGTAGTCCGACATGTCCGACGCGCCGCTCGACGTGCTGTGCGTGTCCAGCACTCCTGCGGAAACGGACATCGTGTTATCGCAACGGTCACTTTAAATTGAAATGCGATGAAACGTTACTAGAGCGGGTGACGCACCTCGGACGGGTTTGCCGGTGACGGAGAGGACGGGCACCTCCGCCTCGGCGGAGCGGCACTCGTGGGTGTCGCGGGCCGGCGCGCGCGGGCCGCTGGACGAGCGCGCGCGGCGCGGCGCGGGCGGCGAGTGCGCGGCGCGGCGCGCGGAGCGGAAGCGGCGGCGCGCCGCAGCCGACGTGGCGGGCAGCTCGTGCGCGCGCACCAGCGACCAGCTCGACACGCCCGAGTCGTTGGACGACGACGAGTCCCGGTTGCCGCCACCCGCCGCCGCCGCCGCGCCCGCCGCGCTCGCGCACGCGCACGGCGCCGCCGCGCCCGCGCCCGCGTCGCGCAGCGTCTCCAGCGAGGACGCGGAGCCGCGGCTGCCGACGCTGCCGTCGAACTCCTTCACGTCGTCGAGGAAGCGCGACGAGTCGGCGGAGCTGGAGCGCTTGCGGAAGTCGGCGCGCGGGCGCGCGGCGCGCAGCTGCACGCGCTCGGCGGGCGGCGCGCCCTCGGCGCCGCACAGCGCGGGGTTGCTGGCAGACTTCTCCTCCAGCAGCCTGCCGACCGGGCTCCTGGCCGGGAACTTCAGGGTGTGGAACCCGAAACTTCCGATCGGAGACATCGGCGTGTACCCCGAAGGGAGGGCCCTCTCCTGGTCGAGTCGGTCGCTGTCGAGGGAGCTCGGCTGCATCAGCAGGTACTCGTCGTTGGAGAGTCTTCTGTCGGGCGCGGCGGCCTCGCGCTCCTGCGGGTGTCCGCACTTGGCGCACGTCGGCCTAGTGCCGGTGCTCCCTGGGGTGAGACCGAGCGCGGGCCGCAGGTTGGCGCCGAGCGCGTCGAACTCCGGCTGCGTGACCCCCGCTCTTCTCAATAGATCTTTGGCATTCTCGTAGTGTTCCAAGGATAGAGCGAAATTGAGATTCTCGTAGTTCGCCTGGGGACCCTCGTCGACTTCGATCGTTCTCGAGTCGAGACTCCTAGTCATTTGACTATCGAGAAACATAAAATTGTCATTTTGCGTTTTCCTCTTCGTTTTTCGGGACAGATCGACCGTCGCGTAGAGCGCGTTTCTGTCGGTCGTATTATCGGGCATCACGTTCTCTTTATTCGGCACGGCCGCTTCGCTGTCGTTTGGATTTATTTTACAATAAGGGAGTTTGATCCAGTTGTTCGCCCAGTCGGTGACTCTCTGACAAGGACAATTCGCGGGCTGAAAGTTTTCATCGATGTCTATAACGGTCGGCCGCTTCGGCCTCTTCCCTAGCTTGAGCAAACATCCGCAAGGCTTTTTCAGAATGAGAGTGTTTGAGGTAGAATTCTTAGTCATTTTAAATAATTCACTATTGAGACATTCTTTTAATCTTTTGGGCGTGTCGTAGTACTCCCCTTCGACCTACAAAAAATATGTTCAATATTAATACTGTAACATATGATTAGTAACATAAAATATTTGTATACAATAATGCACGTACCTCTGCAGAAGGTATTTTTGGCACATCGTAATTTTCGTAGGGTCCTATGCTCGTGGCGTTGTTCTCGCCGATGGAGGCGAGGTGCGAGTGGCTGAACGAGCGCACGGGCAGAGGCATGGGCGGCTTGCGCGCCAGGCTCGGCTCCAGCCGCACCGGCTTGGGCGGCCGGGCGGGGGGCCGCTCCAGCGAGCAGCGGCAAACCTCTTCAGTGTTCTTATTGGCGGCGGGTACGTTACCGCTGGCTGCGCTGCTGATATTCGTCTCGTTATGAGTTTCATCCACGGCTTCCATCGTCCACGCGGGACTGAAATGTTTCGCTCCCGGTGTCAGGGCGGCCGTGGACGATCTAGACAGGGCGCCCAGCTTTGAAATACAACTCATGCATCTCTCTAGTGACACATTGCCGTTACCGTTCCACGGAGCCATGTCTGTTCCGTCCACGGTCTCGTTTACGGATGCCGTATCTCCTAAGCCCATGTCCTGGAACTGGTGCGTTCGTTCCGCGGAAGGCCAGTAGGGTGAAATGGCACCGGAATCTTCCCCTATACAAGGATCCTCGTAAAGTCGCAAGTCAGTTGGGGGCAGGGACCGGTCTATAGTGTTCAGCTCTAGTCGTCGAACATGAGGCTTTTTAAACGTGTTGTTGGAGTTGGGGCTCTGGGTCCCTGTGTACAAGCGATTGGTGTTTTATAATGATACTTTAGTGTGCAATATTAATAAACATTCGGTCTTCCACGTACCTAGCGGGCGTCGCCTCGGCGTGAGTTGTCCCCTGGAGGCGAGGTCGAAGTCTCTCGCGATGTCCTGAGCCTGGTCGCTCACCAGCACGTGCAGGCCCTCGCCCTTGCCGCACAGCGAGCCACCCTCGAAGCAGAACCGCCCCTCCACCACGCCGTAGCGTCTGTTGCAAATATAACATGAATCAGTGACTACAGTCATTATGAATAACTAGCTGATGCCCTGTAGCGACTTCGTCCGCGTGGAGTAAAGTTTTTTGAATTACCACGGGAACTCCTTCATTTTCAGGGATAAAAAGCCTATGTCACTCTCCAACTGTCCTCAACTATACCCATTTATCCAGTTATCATGATTGCAAAACCAGGCAAACCACCACATGAACCAACATCGTATAGACCGATCTCTTTACTACCAGTTTTCGCAAAATTATTTGAAAAATCTAAAACTCATCTCATCAAAATTAATACCAGATCACCAATTTGGATTCAGAGAAAACACTCAACAATAGATCAAGTTCACAGAATTACTGCCATTATAGAGAAATCACTAGAAGATAAGAAAGTATGTTCTACTGTATTCTTAGATGTAGCAAAAGCTTTCGATAAAGTTTGGCACGAAGGGCTTATCTATAAACTCAGAACCATGCTACCAAAGTCATTTGCAGATATTATTGAATCATATATTTTGAATTGATATTTTAAAGTGCGTCAAGAAGACGCGTACTCTGAACTTAAATAAATTAAAGCTGGGGTACCACAAGAAGTGTCTTAGGTCCGGTCCTGTACTTATTATACACCTGTGATATTCCAGCACTAGAAAGTAATACCATTGCGACATTCGCTGATGATACTGCTATAATAGGAACTAGCGATAGTCACGAAGAAGCTGTGGAAAAAGTTGTAGTTGCTGTAAACAAAGTTAATGATTGGACTATAAAGTGGCGAATTAAGTTTAACGAGTCAAAATCAGTGCACATACATTTTACCAATAAGTTACCGCAATATCATCCGATATATCTCTGCTCTGCTCTGTTGCAGCGTGATTGAAGGACAAACCGTCAAATAAACACACTTTCGCCGCATTCATAATATTAGTAGGATAATCCGTATGGATAGCATCAAAGTGCCCAAGTCTAGATAATATCAGAGATTGTATTAAAATCGTGCAAAAAATATAGTACTGCGTAGTATAATAATTATTAATTTATCAATATGGGCTTAAATACTTGTTAGCAAATGTCATATTATAATTGTCGGAGGGAAAAATATTAAACTTATTGTAGCCACAGCTTCAGGATAACGGGAATTTTAAGTGAAAATCAGCAATACAACAACACTTTTTATATTTTTACACCAATTTTACAATTCTTACGAGTCATACGTCGTTCGCCATTACTAATTACCATTATTTCAAGGAAAAAAACAAAAGACGACCTCTCCCCTCTGATTGGCCGATATTAGTATAGCCTATAATCAGTAACTTGTTGGCGCCAAATTCAAAATATACAGTTTATACGAACTTTGTAATAAAATATTAATAATGAAAACTTTAATAATATTTGATACAGGATATTTATAAAATAATAAAACAACAATTTAAATAAAGCTGAACGATAGCACATGCAAGTATTAATTAATTATTATGTAATAATATGATTAGAAATTAGTAACCTCATTATAGACCGCTCACTAGATGGCGGTCACCTAAAATGTGCCTTAAATGATAAGTGGGTTTACATTATGAATCTCAAAGTATACAGTAAAGAATTTACTGTCTATAATATTACTTTATAGTTGCCAAGTTGCATTACAGAACTAAATAATTTTTTCTAAAAGGAATATGTTGAAGATAATACCAAAGTTAAGTTACCGAGCAGCAATGTCATCAAAAGCCACGTTTCCAGCAAATCTTTGAGTCTCGCAAAAGAAAAACGAATAATTCACCGTGGACCATCCACGTCTATAGTGGATTATCCCTTCTGATAGAGGAAGGTGGAGGATCACTGTGATGTGAGCATCATAGTTAAAAAAATCTAAAAAAGCAGAGACGAAAAATGAAGGAATCCCAATTGACCTGAGGTGTGCGATCTCCCACACGCCAAGCAATCTCGGCGGCACCCCAGCGGTGAGGGCGAAGCGCCGCTCGTGCAGGTGCAGGCGCGCGGGCCCGGCCGCCAGCCGCCGCGCGCCGCCGCCGGGCGCCGCGCCCACCAGCACCAGGTACTGCCGCGCCTCGCCCAGCTGCGCGCTCACCTTCACCTGGGGAGGAGCATAACCGGCCTCAAACACGTGCCTCAGCTTACGTGCATAGCTTTCCTATCTATTTGACCGTTTAAAATGTTGGAAGTCGTTACCTTCTTCTAGCTCTTCTAAACACAGAATATGAGGATCATGACCGGAAAGTGATCAAGCGCTATTTTTTCCCCAAGCCTGTTGGACACCGGTGTTTAAGCATAAAATGAAATGTAATAATAGTAGTATTATCTGCCGGTACCTGCCACTGCATGAGCCTCTCGCGCGTCTCGAAGGCGAGCACGGCGGTGAAGTCCCGGCACAGCAGCGCCAGCGTGTGCGAGTGCTTGTCGAGCGTGAAGCCCGCCTCGCAGCCCAGGAAGCGCTGCAGCGACAGCGACGCCTTGCTGGCGGCGCCTGCGCAGCGCGCGCGCGAGTCGCGGTACACCTGCAGGTGCACGCAGTCTGCGCACAGGGAACACGCATTAGTGACACGGCACAGGACAGTAAGGAAAGAACGCCTGGGTCAAGGGGACTTCAACCTGTGCTCTCTGGAGGCTATAGTGAAACCAGTTTTAAAAACAATTCTCACATATGTAAGTGACAATCCAGAAGTAGGTGTACGGGAGCAGGTGATATGGCTCGACCGTAACAAAGGATGATCATCCACCGAGCGGGTGTTGTGCTCGGGGACCACTGGTCCGACCGTTCATTGTTGGAGGTCGTATATAGGCGTAATTAAAGCATAGCTCTTTCTATAGCACGCTGAGCGACCTGTAGTTGGTCTACTAGTTCCGTTGTCCGTGTCTACGTTTCAACACCGTAGGTCATTACTGGTAGGACGCATTGGTCGAAGACCTTGGTCTTCAGGCACTGTGGTATGGGCGACATAAAGACTCGACAAAGTTTTCCGATTGCTGCCCAGCCTAGCTGTATTCTCTTATCAATCTCCTTCTCGAAGCTGTTTCTACCCAATTGGAAAATTTGCCCAAGGTATGTAAACTCCTGAACAGTTTCGAGAATAGACCCATCGACATTGATCGGCTCCGGAGCGACCAGGTCATTTAACATGACCTTGATCTTGTCCAAGTTCATCCGGAGACCGACACGTCGGGAGGCAGCGTGGAGCCATCGTGCATCTGTTGTAGCTCCTGCAGGGAACTTGCGATGATGAAGATATCATCGGCAAATCGGAGGTGTGAAATGTTCTCTCCGTTTATATTGATGCCATGCCCAGTCAAGCGTTTTGAAGACATCTTCCAAAGCAGTAGAGAACAGTTTCGGGGATAAAAAATCCCCCTGTCTCACCCCACGATACAATTGGATAGGTCTTGTACCCTGTACTTGGACTGACATATTATAATTATGCTGAGCTGTATAGGAATTTCGACACTTCGATGTATCGCCAATCAACTTGGGATCGCTGCAAGGAGTCCAGCACAGGTCCTTGGACCTGTGTCCAAGGTCTCGATGGAGTCAAAGGCCTTCTCATAGTCTACAAAGGCGAGGTATACAGGCTGGTTGTACTCGTAAGACTTCTGTACAATCTGCCTCAATGTGTGTATGTGGTCTATGGAACATATTGTAACCCCTCCGAAACCTACAGCTATCTTTGATTTAGAGCTTAACGATTGCTATCGTTAAGCTCTAAATCAAATTGCGATCTAGAGATAAAAGTATTTTTTGATATGTAATAATATGTTTAATATTTAGGATGTTAGTTACTCAAACTCGTATTATTTCCTCCTAAACATACGTACACCCTCGACTCACTAGGCTTAATTCCTATAAACCGTGGTTGCCTGGAAGAGATCGCTTCAAAGCAATAAGGCCGCCATTTGTACTGATTTTTCTTTTACTATTTTTATTATTTAAATGTATTTTTTATTTGGTGTACAATAAATAATATTTCATTCATTCACGTCAGAACGGCAGAACGGACTTGGAAGAAATTTGGCACAACGATAGAATATTATAGTTTGAAATAACACATAGGCTACTTTTTAGCCTAGAAAATTAAAGAATAATAACAAAAATCCTCAACCCACGCGGACGATATCAGATCAGCTAGTAATAATACATTTCATACACCTACACAACATAACATTGGAAGTCATCGATCCCTGATAAAAAAGCCGTAAAGGGCCCCTCGCCCCAGCAGCCAATCGAGTCACATTCTGCAGATTTACTGGAGCCGAAAATAAACGTTTCGGAATCCTTTGTGCGCTCGTCGGTATATCATACCCATGCCCGGTGGACGGCACTGCACGTCAGGGCGGGTGAGCTGGCGACTGATTTACTATCGTAATTGTCGTAAGCTGAAATTATGCCACTTTTGTATCGTTCCTGCGCGTGAATTGTTATAATGTTGAGCTTTCCGAGTTCCGTGTGCGCATAACATAACGCATTATTAGCATACACATAACATTAATGTTGATATTTATTAATTATGAATGTGCTGTTTTAAGTATATACTAATATTATAAATGCGAAAGTTTAGATCAATCACGCCAGAACGGCTGAACGGCTCTGGATGAAATATGGCACAGAGATAGATTATAGTTTGGAATAACACATAGGCCCAGAAAATAAAGAGTTCCCGCGGGAACCAAAAAACCTCAACCCACGCGGACGAAGTCGCGGGCATCAGCTAGTTTTATCAATACTTTTCACACAGCGAACAGTATGAGGGACGATTACAATTCTGGAAACAATCATTCACTGTCCGTGTTTTGTGACAAAATAAAAATTTGCCTAACAATACTTAATTGCTCCCTTTTGTGTATCGAGTTACTTTGCTAACTTGTGCTATAATACATGCCTATTGTACCGTAGCACAGCATGCAGGTTTACATGAAACAAAAGTGATCACTTCGCAGAGAGACACATGATCAGCGAGGAGCTTTCATTTTCATTTTCACTCGATTAACTGACGCGAATAATTCACGGAGCGAGGCGCAATTGAACTTTAAAAACCCCGCCAACATTACGGCGTGTAAGCGGTAATTCGGCACAAACATACAATTTCAAATTTAAATTAGCGGTAAATGGCATTAAATTGTATGCTGCGGCCGTGTCGACCAATTAATAATGCGCGGGGAATTAAAATGCGACCGTTAGAGCGAATGGTAATTTGCGAGCGAGCGGCAACCAGGGGCGTACCACCATCGCTTACAGCCGTATTGTTTTAATTTTGTTGACGTTCGTATTTAAGACTAATAATCCTAATTTTTTTAAATTAATCCGCCTGTATAGAGGTAAACTCAGGAAGACGGTGGGACTCAAAACAGGGCACGGCCCATTAAACAAACACCTCTTCGTTATAGGCGTCACCGACAGTCGTCTGTGCATGGGGCTCGCATTGAGACTGACGAAACGCCGACGCATGTGTTGCCAGAATCCGCGAGCGTCACGGACCAACGCGAACGACACCTCGGATCCCCAACCTCGCTTCGAGAGGACAACTTGGCCGATGTTCTAGCTTCTCGGATGGCTGGAGTGAAAACTCTGGCGGGGAGGGGTATTGCAAAGCGTAACACGCCAAGAGCGTGTACCGAACGGGCGCTCTCCCGCGATTGGCGCGTCGGCCCAACCGAGCGGTTATATGTTAGGGCATCATCTAGTAGATAATATTATATACATTTTTTGATAGTTTTGACATAATATATATTATATTATTACAGTTCCTTTGTAGGAAAACCAATGTAAATTCTTGTCACGAAAACGCAATAGAAGCACAAATATATAGAATAGTAAGTAGTTTGAAAGTAAATTTTTATTTACTTACTTTTTTTGTCAAAAAGCACTCAAAATATTATTCAATCCAACAATTGCAAATGAGCAATCTAAGTCAGCGAATTAATATTGAAATGTGAACTGACCACCGATTGCTCCAACGATAATATTCTCCACTCATTGAATTCGTGATCTCTAACCGCTCATCAATATTTATATATACGCGAGGGGCTGCACTGTGCGCCCCCCCTCCGCCCCCCGCACAGGGGGGCGCACAGTGCAGCCCCTCGCGTCGCCCCACTGAGCAGGCGACCTTGACTTATGACGTTATGACTCGCTAACAATAGCATGCACTGTCACTGAACTTGCTATTGTGCCCATTATATTATTATAGCTCTATCTTTAAGTTGCCATAGTAATTATGAGTGAAACATTTTGAATGCATTGGGTCGTAACAGAAATAGGAATCTGCTTATTTTTATTCCTGGTCTTTGGTCGTAGGCTTTCCTCATTTCACGCAGCAATACAGCTGACGTCGGGTAGTAATATTCCATAAAAGACAAAGCACTTTTATATAGAGCGACTGGACGGACAACAAAAAGAAGTAGATCAAAAGAAAAGATGTAAGGATTGTGTCAAAAGGATATGCGTGTAAGAGGAGTGGATAGTGAGTTTATTAATGACAGAAGATAATATTGGAAGAAAAATACATGTTTTGCCGACCCCACATAGCGCGGGACCAGGAGTCAGGACAGACAGAAGCAGAAGACTTGATGAAGAGTGACATGGAACTAGGAATTTGCTTATTAGGTACTTTAGAGTGACATGGAATACTTTATATTCCGGCAAAACTGAGTCATGTCATGGCATTTACACTAAACTACGTACTGATGCTGATTATATAAAAGCGAAATACCACTCACTGGCTCCACAGCTTTTTACTACCTTGGTTATTGTGGTAGAAAGCCCTTGGCTTCCCATTGTGATGATAATGGAGACTGGTAGGCGGTAGCACTCCTATGTGGGTGGCAGCGCAAAGTCAAATTCAAGGTCAAAATATATTTATTCAAAGTTGGTACTTACACAGTACACTTAATGAACGTCAAATACATGAAGTATAAGCCGTGATGGTGATAATTAACGAGGGAGTAGTGATCTCTTATTTAAGAAGATAAGTGACGACAATAACTTAATATTGTGTTGAAGATTGGCCTGAATGTTCCTCCATACATTACAAGTAATGTGGTGTTATTCAACCCGTAGATGAGGTAGATGTGGTGTTATTTAACTGTACGAGTAGATCTCTAGAGACAATGAACTCTAAGTGTGAGCAATTAACGAGACTTCCGGCTCGCTGTGTGGCTCGCAGTCGGAACTGCGCTGGAGCGGGGCCGCTGGGGGCTGGGGCAGTGGGGCCGTCAACACGCGACGACATCAAACCCGCGGCCATTTCGCCGGAAGCCATCACAGAGACCGCTTGTTCCGTGTTCACGTTACAGCTCTGTTTATGAGTTTTCTAAATTGATTTATATTTAAGTGTTTCCTCTGGAGGACCACCGAGCACCTCTTATCCATGTAATAGCTAGTCCAAAATAATGACTACTTTAATCTAAAAAATGATTATGTTACGTGTTACGGTATTGATTTCATTTGAGTGTTACGTGGAAACGTTGAAATAGAATAAATACTAAATAAATTATACATCAATGCGTGGACATTACAAACAACACATTCACATACACTACCTCGTAGCTTTAGTTTTAAGATAACGTTACCCATTATCACCATCATGCTTTTTAAGTAATTTTTAGACGAAAATAAGTGTACCTACAGTGTACCGATATTTAATAAATAAATGACTATGACTATGACTACATACTTATTAAAATATATTATTTCAATTTGTAGAAAACTTACTCTTTGAGAAATAATGACAGACAAAAGCTAAGCTAAAAATAATTATGAACTGCCGTCGATCCCGGTTCTTATCACCGTACCCATAGAAAAAATAAATACAGCTTGTCTATTCCGTGACCGTACCGTAGTTCGCAACCGACATAAATGATTAATGATTTATTTATTTCACATAGGACAACTCATGTCACTTATGAAACGTTAAGACTCACACCGCGGTTCGGAAAACTATTCTACTGAGAAGAGCCGGCAAGAAACTCAGCAGTAGCTCTTTTCTTCAAAAAATAAAGAGGTTACAATAATTATAGATACATAGAACACATACGTTACGATACAAGTATTACACTGAGTTGTGGGTCACTGGATGCGAGGCCGGTTGCTTCCATGCAACTTTGTCGTTAATAAAATCATACCTAGATAGTATAATAGCCTCGACTTAACAAATGCTGTTTAACACAGTCTTTAAATGTATGTAATGGCAAGTCCAGAAACTCTTTTGGAACTATGTTATAAAAGCGTACACTCGACCCCACAAAGGATTTCTGCACCTTGCGCACACGATATGACGCTGTTACAAGCTTATGGCGGTTTCTAGTACATCGATTGTGAGTATCACTTATTTGCTTATAGCATCGATATATATGTAGGCACTAGATGGGCCCTTTCATAGAAAAACGCCGGGCGTCCGAGTTGCTGAACACGTTCCGCACCTGTCTTTGTTCCCGTCGTAGCGCTGTCACGATCGCTCTTTGTGCAGATAATTTGTTATTATTAAGTTAACATCTAAAGTTTAATTAGTTTGGCACTGTATAATTTTAATTTTAAGGTAAGTGTTTCAATTCACAATTATACATTTCCAAAAAAACCTTATTTAATATTTTTATCCATTACGCAATCATTTAATTTCCGCGGCAAAACTGTATGATTTATTTTTTTACTAACTGGCCTTACGGCTATGACCTATAATATTATCTATGACCGAGTCATACGTTTTCAAGCTTTCATTCAAGATGTTGCAAGCAAGTTCCCGCTTTTCAGACTAGATGGCGTTGATGGCGTTGCTAAAAATACGCCCACATTCTTTGTTTGACAGGGCCCGTCTATGTAAATTGAGGTCGTGGGCTTATAAAGATTAATGTTCCGTCTGAGAAATACTATATTATTGTAAATGTATTGTGAAGGCACCGTAAGTACACCAATCTCTTTAAATTTTTCACGAAGTGATTCGCGTGATCTAAGTTTATAAATAGAACGGATGGCTCTTTTCTGCAATATAAAAATTGATTGGATACCAGCTGCTCTGCCCCACAATAAAATGCCGTACGACATAACACTGTGGAAGTAAGCAAAGTAGACAAGCCTAGCCGTTTCAATATCGGTAAACTGTCTAATTTTCCTGACAGCAATAGCAGCCAAGCTAAGTTTTCCCGCTAGTGTCTCAACATGAGCGCCCCATTGAAGCTTATTATCCAAGGTCACCCCTATAAAATATACGATACTTGATATCGCTGAATCTTAGAGTACTGGAATATCATATCACTCGTAATTGAATTATTTAATATAGGATAATACTATCGGAGCACTTCGAGTGTACATAGTATCATCATTTCAAGCTGGCCAAATTATAAACCTTTACTTTACCACATCGGTTAACAAAGCATGTATTCCATATTCTGCTATGCCGCTGTTTACCGCTATACTTTCCGGGTAGTTTCGCTAGTAGCCCAAGTCCGTTGACATAATATATTTTAAGCCTTGAAGCGAGACTCGATTTTCCTCCTCGTTCAGAGCAGCAATGCAGCGTGCACCGCTTCATTAGCGCGGCGACGAGCCTCGCCCCAAGCGCGGCTCTTTGTGCACTAACCAGCCGCAACAGACTGCAGGTGAGGTGAGCCACTTTGACTCGCTGCTCGCTGGGCGGGCAACGCTGTGATAACTTTAAAATTATGCTTGAACAATGTTCTTTGACGTAACACTGACTGAGATGGCCTCGTTGGTCTAGCACCCAAATCATTCGGCCGCCAATTGCAAGATCCCGGTTTTTTGTTTCGGGTCGGGACAAACCGTTATATTAGAATTTCTGACAAGAAATTCTCGAGTAGAAATGCTGCTGATAATTTTGTGGGCTTCTCTGGAAGTTGAAACGTTAGTGATGTGCGCCGCGCTTTGGAGAGGAAGTAATGCCGTTATTCCTGTTACTGGTGGTTAAAATGTCTTCCCATCGGATTAAATGAATAACCTCTCGGTGGCTCACAAAAGATGTCAAGCTTTATTGCGACGTCGCGTCGTCCTCTGGACGGCCTGTCCCATCGATCACCATCGACTTCGAGAGAGTGACGTTTAGAAAACATCTTTCTTCTTGTTCGTAGGGCCAGAGAGTTATTATTATTCTAGAGCAGTAACTTTAAATGGATGGATCTAACTTTAAAAATTATTGATGACTATATCATTTGAAAATTTTACAAGTTTTTATCATAAAGTACATGTTGGAAGTGTACTGCTCCCTAGTTTTAGTTTGGACCAGTTTCTAGTTCGATTGGCAAACTCGTATATAAAACTGAAAGCTATCAAACTAATTTTCCGAAACACACAACCTGAAATTAATAATTACCATCCCCCGTACTAAGCAAACATTGTACCTCGGTACAGTAATATCTCTATTGCGGCGCGGCGGCGGAGTGTGTTGCGAGACTTTGTCATTAGTTAATTAATTGAACCACACGTACCTACTTCATTATCGATTGGGGATCGAATTAACGTATCCGCTCGCAACTCTATCGAGTACCGGGTAAACGATACGTGCTCAAAATACCTGTTCAGCAACAATTTGAAGTTGTAACATAAAATCTCTATTTGCCTTCACTTTATCTCTACCTAGGACATAGAGTTAATTTTATTTTCTTTTAAAACGATGGTTCTTCCAACATAAATCTGCTCGCCAGGTTGGTAGTATTGACGTGTGCTTAGAGACTATAATGTTGACTGCAGACAAGCGGACAAGGCAGTGCGGTTGTGTGCAACATTTATACGTATGCTACCGATGCGGCTGATTGTTCCTGAATATAGAGTCGCTTGAAGTGTCAGTAACAAGACGTTACAAAGCCGAAGGTGACCGTGGAGTATCATAGAGCTTTCGTCTCAGCATCTTTTATCGAATTCAAAACGATTCTATAATTTTGTCGAAGGATTCTGTAGAGAGTGTATGAGTAAGAAACATCCATCCATCCATCCAAAATTTCGCATTTATAATATAAGTATAAGTACGCATTTATAATATAATAAGCTGATTGTAATTTTGATTGTAACATATGTTCCAGCATCAGTAGGGTAAACTCAACTAAGTATTTAGGTATTATAATAGATCATAGGTTATCTTGGCAGGGACAAATTGAAGTTATTAGCAGCAGAATTAGAAAGTTAATTTGGATATTTAAGATGCTAAGACATATTGCCTCTAAGGACCTACTCAAGAAAATTTACATTGCTTTGGCTCAGTCAGTACTAGGCTACTGCATCCCTGTCTGGGGTGGTGCAGTAAAAACAAGGTTCATTGATATAGAAAGAGCACAACGATCTTTGCTAAAGGTCATGTTTTATAAACCATATAGATTCCCAACTCAAAAGCTGTACTCATCTAGTCAACTTTTAACTGCGAGACAGTTGTATATACTGCAAATGATTCTAAAAGTCCATAAATCGATAAAATTTGAAGCCACCATCTTACGCAGAAGAAGAAGCTTAACGTCTTAAAGGCATCAAAAACTTCATTTTCTCGTAATTTAAAGGTTATTAAAAATATTTAAAAACACACACTATGCACACTCGCAAACAAGTACACACACACGCACACGCATGTATACAAACAACACACACACACACACACACACGCACACACACACACACACACAAACAAACAAACAAACAAACAAACAAACAAACACACAGACACACTATCCTTTTTACATTGTTAATAATAATTAGAGATTTAAAATTAAAATTTAGAAAAAAAAATGTTTGTGCAATTAATGTCCGTAATTTAATCAATTATAAATATGTTTTTAATAGAATTTTGATGAATCTGTATGTTATAGAAGAGCGGAATCTCCTGATACAGGTATTTAAATATACTTAAAAGGAGGTCCCAGCCCCAATGTATTTCAATTGTATTATGAACAGAAATAAATTATTTATTATTATTAAGATAATATAATGTAACAATTAACTCGAGCCGTGTTCGATCTAGGACTGTTGAATGATAGATTGATGGACAGATATAATTAATTGATTGCTAATAATTATAATTATTTTAATAATTATCATAAATCCTAAATGCTAATGATTTATATGAGTGGCACGCGTGATGGTCGCGATGATGTTTTGCGCACCGATTGATTAATTATTGCTGTAGACGTGTGTGTGTGAGTACCTAGATGTGTGAATAGATCATAAAGACGTAATAAAAAGTTTTATATTCTCTAGTTTATACGTACTCAGCTTTATCTATTTTTCACTATTTTCACATTCTAGGGCTACTGGAAGAAATCTCTTCAAGAGATAAATGTCCTTTAAATTTTTATGTTAAGTGTTTAAGTTTTGTACTAAATCTATATATATAAAAGCGAAAGGTCACTGAATGATCATCACGATATCTCAGGAACTATAAAACATACAGACTTGAAATTTGGAAGGTAGGTTCCTTCTATGGTGTAAACGTCAGCTAAGAAACGGTTTTGGGAAAATTCACCCCTAAGGGGTTGAAATGGGGGTTGGAAGTTTGTATGAAAGTCCTTTGTTTTTGAAGTTAGATTGAGGTGTAGTAACTATGACGTAGGTTAGAATATTATATAAGACGTATCTCTTAGATAGTAAGTGATTAGTAATAAAAGGTATTCAGCAATGAACAGTCGTTTGCCATAAGATCCCAACTTCCCCTCATGGCGACCCATGCCATATTTGGGGCGCGCGACGCGGTGTAGTGTTTCGGCTCCAAAGTACAAAATATGTGTAACATGAAAATTAGCATTTAAGTTATAAGTTTAAAATAATAAAAATCTGTATAATTTTTTTTCCGAAAATCTACCCCAAAGAGGGTTAAATGGGGGTTGGAAGTTTGCATGATGGTTCTAAGTTTTTGAAGTTACAAACTAGAAAATCGGGATTTAGGTTATCAGTTTTAAATTATAATAACCTGTATAACCAATTTTCCGAAAATCTACTCCAAAGAGGGTGAAATGAGGGTTGGAAGTTTGCCTTATTGCGTTTGCCCATAAAGCCTCTTAAGATAGACTTTTTGCAGCGGGAAAATTTCATAATCTCATAGGAAATCAGAAATTCTACGCGGACGAAGTCGCGGGCGACCGCTAGTATTATATATTTATAAATAAATAAGGAAAAGTAGGTTAATGCAGATGGAGCAAAGTTTACGGTAGGACTGTGACCGTGCAACCGGCAACGGTACAAGCCGCACACTCGCGACATATTGCGGCGGTGATGCACGTCGTGTGCGCGTGGAATGTACGTGAGCATTCACGCGCGCGCTGTCCCCGGCCCGAGCCCGCACCGCACCGCACCGCACCGCACCGCACCGCACCGCACCGCACGCGAGCTTACTATTCTTATTTGATTCAGGTTTAGTTCAATTAAACACGACAATATTGTAGCAACAGGTCATAGAAAAACACCAAAATCCTATTTTCACGAAGTACACTGGTTTATAACTTTAAAAATAACGACCTACTTCAATGGGTGCCTACAGTTTTGCTGAGTCTACAAACCAGAAATTTTGCATTAGATGAGTTTTTGTTTATAACTGAGACCTGACCACCAAGAAATGATGGTCACTAATCTTTGAAAATGTAAAAGTAACGTTCGAAATGAAATGGCTCTTTTATTGTTGGGTTATAGTGAATGCAACCCTTGCATTGTAATTTTTATTCTGTGCATTTCTTATCTATGGTTCCGTTTCCGCTTACTAAGCATTCTTTTTTTTTTCTCTAATGGCCAATGTCGATACTCGTTGTCCGTGTCCCGTGTCCGTGTAATTATACTGTTCAGATTATGTTACTTATTTTTACTAACTTACTTTTTGATTAAACGCTGTTTAACAAAACCCAGTCGTCGTTTCTCTTCATGGTAGCAGAGCGCGCAACATGGCCAAGATGACAAACGCAATGTCGCACTTCCATCTTGAAAAGTTAACAGGTCGGTCTAACTATGCTTCATGGAAGTTCGGGGTGAAGACCTACCTGGAACACGAAGACCTTTGGGATTGCGTGGAGCCGTTGGACGACAGTAAACCCATAAATAAAGGTCTCCCAGAGTCATATAAACCAATGATCATGGCTCTAGAAAGTTCTGGAATAGACATCAGTGCAGATTCAATCAAAACAAAACTCATTCAAGAGGTCAAAAGCCCCGAGCCTTCTGCATTCTATATGGGTAAGAAGAAATTTGGGCAATATAAGCCCCGGAAAGGCCCCCGCTGTTATACGTGTAATAATTATGGACACATTAGCAAATTTTGCAGAAATTCAAAGAAATCAGACAAGGAACAGGCCCCAAAACAAAATAACAAAAGTTCTAGTTTTATTGCAGCTTTTTCAGCTTTCACCCATACAGTGGATGATCAATGGTACATTGATTCTGGTGCAGCCATGCATATGACCCATAGAAGCGACTGGCTGTATGATATCAAGGTGCCTCCGATACAAAACATCACTGTGGCAAATAAATCACCACTGTCTGTTGAGAGTGCTGGTAACGTAGATATCAATCTAGGTGAGGAGAAAAGGGTACAGGTGAGAAATGTTCTTTATGTACCAGATCTTGCTGTCAATCTGCTTTCAGTTAGTGCGATGAGTAAAAGTGGATGTAAAGTAGTTTTTCATAGCAGCGGCTGCGATATATATAACAGTGAAGATATATTTGTCTGTTCTGCTACGCTGATAAACAATCTGTACCGATTAAATTCTAGTACAAATGTGCAAGCTAATTTAATATGTGCTGGAATTACAGATGAGTCCGTCCTGTGGCATCGCCGTATGGGACATTTGAATTTCAATGACGTCAGTAAACTGCCAAGCTGTGTTGATGGAGTGAAGCTGCCGACGAGTAAGAATAGTAAGAATAAAAGTAACATAACCTGTACAACATGCAATGAGGGTAAACAATCCAGACTGCCATTTAACAATGTGGGTTCCCGAGCTACACAACCGCTAGAACTCATTCATTCTGATATCTGTGGCCCTATGGAGACTCTATCAGTTGGAGGTATGAAATATTTCATTAATTTTGTAGATGACTATACAAGGAAAGTATATGTATACTTTATGAAAGATAAATTAAATATTGTGAAAATATTCAGAGATTTCAAGACCAAGGTAGAGAATGAACTAGATAGAAAAATTAAAATTGTCCGAACAGACAACGGAACCGAATTCTGTAACAGAGACTTTGAGAAATACCTTACAGATTCTGGTATTGTCCATCAGACTAGTACACCGTACACCCCGCAACAAAATGGTCTCTCTGAGCGTATGAACAGAACTTTAGTTGAGCGTGCACGATGTATGATCTTTGATGCTAAATTAGGAAAACAATTCTGGGCTGAAGCTATAGCTACCTCAGCATATATTATAAATAGGTCACCCACGCAGTCTCTGGACGGAAGAACTCCCTATGAAATGTGGACGAAGCGAAAACCTAACATTAGTCACATGAAAATATTTGGTTGTGAGGCAATGGTACAAGTGCCTAAAGAAAAGCGAGGCAAGTGGGACCCTAAATCAGTAAAAATGCTCTTTTTAGGATATTGTGATGACACAAAAGGATATCGATTCTGGAACCCTGCTACTCGAAAAATGATTAAGAGTAGGGACGTCACTTTTTTAGAAAAGGATAGTAACCATAATGATAAACTTGTGACTCTTAAATTTGCAGATCAACCAGCTGGTGGTAGTCATAGCAATGACACCAATCCTGTTAATTCTTTAAGGCCTTCATCTCTTGTGGAACTGTCAGAATTGTCTAATGACGCCGTGGCAGAGAGTGTATCAGAATCGTCCAGTGAATATGAGACAGATCAAGGAGATCTTGATGAAACATATAAGCCCTCCAGGCTGTCATCAACGGAAGACTTCAGAAAGGTGACACTGAGGCCGCGTAATCGAAATTTCAACCAAGATACTGAAGGTAATCCAACCAGTTATTTTTGCTATAGTAATCTGAATGATCCTCAGACAGTTGAAGAAGCTTTATCCGCTGAACAAGCAAGTAAGTGGAAAGAAGCAATGGAAGAAGAGTACAATGCTCTGTGTGAAAATCAAACCTGGACATTAGTCGAGCGCCCTCTGGACAAAAAGGTCATACCGTGTAAATGGGTATTTAAGTCTAAGACTGACCAGGATGGTAAAGTTATACGTTATAAAGCGAGATTGGTTATAAAAGGCTTTAAACAAAGAAAAGGTATAGATTATGAGGAAATATACTCTCCAGTTGTACGCTACACTTCAGTAAGATTTTTACTAGCAATGGCTGTTAAACATAACTTAAACATAGACCAAATGGATGCAGTTTCTGCATTTTTACAGGGAGATATAGATACAGAAATATATATGCAGCAACCCCCATTGTATGAAAAGGGATCACAAGTATGCATGTTACATAAATCAATATATGGGCTGAAACAAGCAAGTCGCCTATGGAACAAAAAGCTGAATGGAGTTCTACTAGAAATTGGTTTTCAGCAGTCTAAAGTGGACCCTTGTATCTACTATAATCTTAGCATCATGATGTTTGTTGCGGTCTGGGTTGATGACCTAATTTTGTTCTCAGCTGATAATGAAACTAAAAATCTAATCAAAGAAAAATTGAAAACTAAATTTTCCATGAAAGATTTGGGAGAAATTAAACAATGTATTGGTTTGAATATAACCAGGGATAGAATTTCTGGAAATTTAATGATTGATCAGCAAAAGTATATCAATGAAGTTTTAAGTAAATTTGGCATGCAAGAATGCAAACCAGTGAAAACACCTATAGAACCGGGTAAGAAGCTAAGTCCGTGTACTGAAGAAGCAAATTTGAGTTTTCCATATCATCAGGCTGTTGGCTGTCTTTTATACCTGGCGCAAGCTACCAGACCAGACATCTCATATGCAGTCAGCACTCTCAGCAGATTCAATAAAAATCCTCTAATGGAACACTGGATGGCGATCAAGAGATTAATGAGATATCTGCAAGGCACAAAAGACTATAAGTTGGTATATAGCAAAGATGAGATTAAGCTGCACGGATATTGTGATGCAGACTGGGCAAACGATACACAGGATAGAAAATCCTGCACCGGTTACATTTTTATGTTTCAGGGCGGAGGTATATCTTGGACCTCTCGCAGACAACAGACGGTCGCACTGTCGACAGCCGAGGCCGAATACATGGCGATGGCGGCGGCCGCGCAGGAGGCGCTGTGGCTGAGCCAGCTGCAACGCGAGCTGGGCGAGAGCGACGACGCACCGCTGCGGATTCTCAGCGACAACCAAAGCGCAATCAAGCTCTCCACTAGTGATAGTTACAAACCACGGACTAGACATATAGATATCCGCTTTCATTTTCTTAAAGACTATGTAAACAAGTTGTTGCTTAAATTTGAATTTTGTTCCAGTAATCAAATGGTAGCTGATATCTTAACTAAAGGAACACCATTAGATAAACATTTGTATTGTTGTTTAAAAATGGGCTTGCATTCTAGGGAGGCTGTTGGGTTATAGTGAATGCAACCCTTGCATTGTAATTTTTATTCTGTGCATTTCTAATCTATGGTTCCGTTTCCGCTTACTAAGCATTCCCTTTTTTTTCCCTCTCTAATGGCCAATGGCGATACTCGTTGTCCGTGTCCCGTGTCCGTGTAATTATACTGTTCAGATTATGTTACTTATTTTTACTAACTTACTTTTTGATTAAACGCTGTTTAACAAAACCCAGTCGTCGTTTCTCTTCATTTATCATTATTTTAATTCGATACCAAGTAGAACTTTTTTATCAGGTTGTACTCATGTGCTACAAAAAACTAAGAGACTCAAAATTGTTCAATGTCAGATAACGGTATCGCGCGAGCGATAAGCCGATCGCGATGCTTATAGTAAGCTGTCACATTGTATCTTAAGTCTAAATAAAGAATTAAAAAGAAATAGTTAAATACCTAATAATAATACTATAATATATAATATATAATATATAAATACCTAAGTTAAAATCTCTAAAACTTAAAAACTTATTAAAATAAATGCTACGGAACCGCGCGCATTCCTTGCGGCTAAGCGAATTCGATGACCATTGCATTTTGCATACAAGCGCCTTCACGCAACCCTAATTATGAAACCGGTTAGCGAGTTCGGCCGCTCGCTGCTGTCGCGAAGTTCCGAGGTTCGCCGCGCCCGCGCCGCCTAGATCATTCGATAGCTGCGTTTGCTAGCGGGCGGTGTATTACTGGATCTCCTATTCTTACTACGTCATACGTGGACATCCGTCCTGTCTTATTTGGCTGCCTAATTAACCCGCTGGGGTGAGTTGTCATAATAACTAGCCTAACTTATTAATTGCTATAAATTGTGCTAGCTTAATATAAATGTAGGCTGTCCTGTGCCGCTGTAGTGCTTGTTCTCGGTCGCTGGGCTGGACAAGGGCTTCTACGGCGGACGGGGTTCTATCCCACGTCCCTAACGCCTACCGCTCTGGGGTTCCAGGTTTTCAAGGACGGGCTACCTACCTTTGGGGCCTGGATCGGCCGTTCCGAGGAGGCTTGGTGAACGCTCGTCCATCGTGCCTCGTGAGGCTTCCTACGGAGGCGGACTTGAGGCTTCGTATCCTTGCGCCGCTCGACTAGCGACGCCCTACAACGTTTGGCTGAGATCTGTGGCCGCTGCTGCATCAGAAGCCCTGGATCTGGACCCTGGAGCTTCAGCCTTTCGTTCAGGCCAGTGCCGCTTCTCTGATCTAGTCTCTAACTGCGGTGTGAATAGGTGGAAGAGAAAAATATACGGCTTCTGAACCTACGACCCGGGTTTTCTTTGCCTACACCTACAAAGACTACTTATTCTGTGACGGCCTACCACGGCACAGTGGCGCCCTTCTCGTGTGTCTTTTTCCACCATTTCACACTGTAGGTATTTTTTTACACAGCACTACAGATTCTGCACCGTCATTCTCAACCGTGTAAGCGACAAAGTGATGCGACATCGACGAACTGGTACGTACCTACTTATTAATTTGTCACGCTTATGCTATTTTGTTTTGCGATAGTATCTAATTACTTTAAATTATAAACTGTTACGTGTATATTATAATTTAATACTTACTTACCTACTCGTGGTAATTTTAAGAAAAGTTGTTACTACTTACCTATCTATGTTGTTTAATATTTTTTATGCTAGTTTATTTTAACTTAATTTAAACGTCAAAAATTACGTAACAGTTCGTAACTAATTTGATTTTGCATATTTCCATCTTTTGTTCAAGTTTAATCGTTAATTCATTACTCATATTTTTTCATTACCTACCCGCTTTACATATACGCATCATCACCGAGTCGTACCTAGAAGTCAATTGTAAAGGACAGCGTACACTATCGTAATATTATTATTATAATTAGATTATTGTAGTTATCATTAGACTAGTTTTATCATTTGTATTTGCTCATATTCATCAATCCATTCATCCCATTTATTTAGAGCTGCTTATTGGTAATTACTATAGATCTCTGCTTTGTTTTGTACAATTATGGCAACTCACGCTATTAAATATTTTTTGTTAAATAAAAATGAACTATCATACGAGGTTCTTATTAGGGGTGCAGAGCCAGCGTCCACTGTTATTGAGTTGAAAAAACAAATAGCTAAATTAACGCCGTCCCTACCCAGTGCAGATATCTTGGAATCAGGTCTAGACCCAGAGGAGGATCTTGCGGGAGCCGCTAGTTCCCTAAAAGAGCTCGCGACGCGTATTAAGCAGTTAGAAGACAAATTCGATTATAGCCTATACGAACGCTCGCGCGCTTTATGCTACCATATTTACCATCGGCTGAAGCGTATCGGTGACGCGGAACCTACTGTAGCTATCAAGGCGGTAAATAAAGATTTCAATGTTCTATATAACCGTCTATCGGTGATACAACGTCCCAGTACCCCAACGCCTACTACTAGTTCTGCAAATCCATTCGAAAGCACTACCATGTCCCAGACTACGACCGTAGTTAATTGTGACCATCAATTAGAACGAATAAGGCCTAAATTTGATGGCACGTCCTGCGTCCGTGCGTTTCTAAACGACGTAAAAGACTACGCGTCAGTTAAAAATATCTCAGCAGATCGACTATTAGCTCAGGCACCGTTATTTTTTAGCGGCAATGCAAAGCATTGGCACCGCAGCATACGCGATTCAGTTAAGACATGGGGGGAGCTAACTAAATTATTACTTAACGATTTCAGCAAAAAGCATTACGACTATAGACTATTAGCCGAAATCCGTAATCGCACGCAAGGCGAATCCGAAAGTGTGGTTATTTATTTCTCGATAATGGCCGACTATTTTTCTAGATTAACCAAACCATTATCGGAGGAGGAGAAGTTGGAGATCCTTTTGCATAATATCCGACCATGTTATGCTAACGTCCTAGCCGTTAACCCTACAAGCATCGACACGGTCGAGAAGTTGCGTGCGTTGTGTAGAAATTATGAGAGCTACGAGGGTATATCATCGCAATACAAGGAACCACCTAGGGTGACCCCTAACACTCTTGCCCCTGATTTAGCCTACGGACCGAAACATCAGAAAATTTTTAATACACATAAACCTAAATTTAATCACTATACTAAAAGTTATCACTCGACTAAAAATGAGAACACTACACAATCAAAATCTGTCAATGCCGTCGCACAGGTGTCTAAACCTGCGCGCCTATCATGCCCTCGGTGCCGTACTAACGAACATTCCTTAAGTCAGTGCAAGGAGGAACGTTTTCCTATATGTTTCCGTTGCGGGGAGCGTGGAAAAAAATTTTCTGAATGCGACAAATGCCAGAAAAACCTTAAATCTAATACTGACAAAAATACAAAAAACTAATTGTGCAAGATTGCTGCAATACAAGTGCTATACCTACTCGTAAACATAATAACTTTAATGAAGAGGAATGGAAGGATTGGTTAACTAAAATTAAAATATATTTTTCTAGCTACTCAATTGCATCAATCTTGGATAAAAAACCTATTAACGACATACGTCCCTATGCAACTGTAAGCGTAGGCGACATTTCTTTGCGTGGATTGTTAGACTCCGGATCCGCTATTACAATCTTGGGTCAGAATTCACATTTAAAATTACTAGAATCAGGCCTAACCTTAATAGCCGAGAATAACCCTAAGTTATTTATTGCAGCTGGTGGCCAAAAATTAAATTCTATTGGTTACATCAATTTACCTATGAAATTTGAAAATCAATTTCATGTTTTAAAAGCTCATGTCATACCGTCTGTAACGAATTTCTTAATACTAGGTATGGATTTTTGGACTAAATTCAAAATCTTTCCGAAATTTTCAAAATCTATTCAATTATCTAGTGATACTGAATTGAATGTTTCTAGTGTAAATGAGACTAACGGGTTGTTGCGTTCCTATAAAGATTTAAACGAATCACAACGTACTACTATGGATAACATCATCGAACAATTCCAAAATATTTCAGCTGAGAAACTCGGTCTAGGCCGTACTAACTTGATTACTCACCATATAGATACGGGTAACTCACCGCCTATTAGACAGCGCTATTATAGAATGTCACCTGACAAACAGCGAATTTTAGGCGAAGAGCTAGACGAAATGTTACAGCTAGGAGTAGTTGAGGAGTGTGAGAGTCCATGGTCTTCACCGGTTTTACTAACACCTAAAAAGGACGGTAAACTAAGATTCTGTTTAGACAGCCGGAAGCTAAACGCTGTTACTCGTAAGGATGCCTATAGATTACCGTACGTCGCAGAGATACTAGATAATCTAAAGAATGCTAAATACCTATCTAGTATAGACTTGTCAAAGGCTTTTTGGCAAATCCCTATTGCTATGGAGGATCGCGATAAGACCGCTTTCTACATCCCTGGTCGCGGTACATTCCGTTTCGTTACTATGCCGTTCGGATTAACTAACGCGCCGGCGACTCAGCAGCGACTTGTCGATTTATTGTTTTATGGTCCGGAATTCGAAAATTCAGTTTTTGTTTTTCTTGACGACATAATAATAGTTTCTCCTGATTTCGATTCGCATATATCTTTATTGATAAAAGTTTATAAAAAACTACAGATGGCAAACCTACGTATAAATTTGTCAAAATCGGTTTTCATTCGCGAAGAATTAAAATACCTAGGCTACGTAGTTAACTCGAAAGGATTGCACGTTGATCCGGGTAAGGTCGACGCGATTCTCAACTTTCCGACACCTATAAATAAGAAAGAAGTTAAGAGATTTATCGGCACCGCATCATGGTATCGAAGATTCGTACCTAATTTTAGCACTATTGCCGCGCCTCTAAATCAACTAACTTCATCTAGTAAGAAGGCTAAACCTTTCATTTGGACGAAGGAAGCGGACGAATCGTTCAATAAACTAAAAGAGTGCTTAATCTCAGCTCCAATATTATCTTGTCCTGATTATAAGCTACCTTTTGAAGTTCACACAGACGCCAGTGACTACGGTGTTGGCGCATTACTAACACAGACTATTGATGGCACCGAACACCCTATAGCTTACATGAGTAGGTCCCTAACGCGTCCTGAACGGAATTATAGCATAACCGAGAGGGAGGCACTTGCCGTCCTGGTTGCTTTAGAACATTGGAGATGCTATCTCGACAACGGTCAGCAATTCACTGTTTACACAGACCATTCAGCTCTCAAATGGTTCCTGAACCTAACGAACCCTACCGGACGTCTAGCTCGTTGGGGAGTCCGATTATCCTGTTTTAACTTCGTAATAAAACATCGCCGCGGTGCTGATAATATTATTCCCGACGCTCTTTCTCGCGCATGTCCAGTGGCAACCTTAGACTCGCACGATAATTCATCTAGTGTAAGTAATAGTTCTGATCAATGGTACTTAAATATTTACCATGGTTGTCAAAACTCACCAACTTCATTTCCAAATTACATTGTTAAGAATAATCGACTATACCGCTTTATGCAAACTAAATGCGCCTTACTAAAAGAGTTCGAATGGAAAGAAGTGATACCTAAAGAAAATCGCGATCTAATTCTTACCGAGTGTCATTCAGAGCCTACAGCTGGTCACTTCGGCGTCTTCAAAACTTACAAGCGCTTAACGCTACGCTATTACTGGCCCGGTATGTACGCGGACGTGGTTAGCTTCATATCTAGTTGCGATACCTGTCTAGCCTACAAACCATCTACACACGGCACTTTAGGTAAAATGGGTAGACCTAAACAGGTATCGCGACCCTTTCAGATGTTATCTGTGGATTTTGTGGGCCCACTTCCGACCAGCCGGAAGCAACATTGTTATCTATTAGTTGTTGTTTGCTGCTTCTCCAAATACACTATGTTATTTCCGGTTAGGCGTGCAAACTCGGAATCTGTCATCCGAATGCTAGAAAACCATGTCTTCTTAGTTCATGGAATTCCCCAAGTAGTCCTGATGGACAATGCGTCCCATTTTAGTAATAAAGACCTAATATCTTTCTTCAATAAATATAAAATACCTAAAGTTCACTTTACACCGAAATACACACCACAGATAAATACGGTGGAACGATACAACAAAACTGTCATCACTAGTATAGCATCGTTCATTGAAAAAGATCATAGATCCTGGGACATTAATCTACCTAAAATTCAGTTCGCGATGAACAGTTCCGTGAACGAAACTACCGGTTATACACCAAACTTTTTAGTCTACGGCAGAGAACTGGTAACTTGCGGTTCTCACTACATACACTCAGACGACGGTGATGAGATATTATTCCTTCCTAGAGATATCTATAGTGAAAATATTGGTCACCTAGCAAATATTTTCAATGACGTACAAAAATCACTATGGCAGGCTCACGTTAGGAACACTAACCAATACAATTTACGTAGGAAACATACTGAGTTTCAGGTTAACGATATCGTATGGAAACGCACTTATTTCCAAAGCGATAAGGATCGCTATTTCAGTAAAAAACTCGCACCTAAGTTTGCTAAATGTCGAGTAGTTGCTAAACTATCTCCTCTAGTATATAAGTTAGAAGATATGAATGGCCATGATCTTGGTACTTGGCATATCAAGGACCTCAAATCATTTAAAAGCCAGTTACAAGTCTAAAATTAAAATAATGGAATAAATTACAGTACCTATTATTACACTAACTAAAAATAATTAATGACCATTAAATTAACTTATTTTATACACATACAATATTACTATACCTACATAATTAAACTACACACCTTATAGATTATATTAAACACTAATTATACTAAAAAAAATAGGTTCTAATGCCGATATCTTCCACCAAAAAAAAAAAAAAAAAACTTAACTAAATTACATTCTATAGCTATGTATAAATTCGTTATTTCTTAAGTTACATCAAAGTGCTCACCTGCAGATTTTAATTTAACACCCATCCATCTATCGTGCGAATATTACTACAGTTATGTACAATATTCATTGAGCTACTATCTTGAGTAAATATTACTTAACAAAATACTTACTCTGCGTGTTAGGGTCTTTGGTCTTAACTGCTACTGACTAGAAGACAACATGATAGGGAAATTCTGAGAGAGAGGTATGAAAGTGTGAATGAAGACGTATGAGTGGGAGGATAGTGTTTTCGAAGAATGGAGTCAGTCGGATTTTTGTATTAAGTACGAAAAATCCTACGTTTTCTGGCGGGGTACTGTCACATTGTATCTTAAGTCTAAATAAAGAATTAAAAAGAAATAGTTAAATACCTAATAATAATACTATAATATATAATATATAATATATAAATACCTAAGTTAAAATCTCTAAAACTTAAAAACTTATTAAAATAAATGCTACGGAACCGCGCGCATTCCTTGCGGCTAAGCGAATTCGATGACCATTGCATTTTGCATACAAGCGCCTTCACGCAACCCTAATTATGAAACCGGTTAGCGAGTTCGGCCGCTCGCTGCTGTCGCGAAGTTCCGAGGTTCGCCGCGCCCGCGCCGCCTAGATCATTCGATAGCTGCGTTTGCTAGCGGGCGGTGTATTACTGGATCTCCTATTCTTACTACGTCATACGTGGACATCCGTCCTGGTCTTATTTGGCTGCCTAATTAACCCGCTGGGGTGAGTTGTCATAATAACTAGCCTAACTTATTAATTGCTATAAATTGTGCTAGCTTAATATAAATGTAGGCTGTCCTGTGCCGCTGTAGTGCTTGTTCTCGGTCGCTGGGCTGGACAAGGGCTTCTACGGCGGACGGGGTTCTATCCCACGTCCCTAACGCCTACCGCTCTGGGGTTCCAGGTTTTCAAGGACGGGCTACCTACCTTTGGGGCCTGGATCGGCCGTTCCGAGGAGGCTTGGTGAACGCTCGTCCATCGTGCCTCGTGAGGCTTCCTACGGAGGCGGACTTGAGGCTTCGTATCCTTGCGCCGCTCGACTAGCGACGCCCTACAACGTTTGGCTGAGATCTGTGGCCGCTGCTGCATCAGAAGCCCTGGATCTGGACCCTGGAGCTTCAGCCTTTCGTTCAGGCCAGTGCCGCTTCTCTGATCTAGTCTCTAACTGCGGTGTGAATAGGTGGAAGAGAAAAATATACGGCTTCTGAACCTACGACCCGGGTTTTCTTTGCCTACACCTACAAAGACTACTTATTCTGTGACGGCCTACCACGTCACAAAGCATACAAGCAATATCAGTTTATCTATACTGTCAGTTTATCTGTCGGTCTGTCAGCGCTCACCTGCCACTGGCGACAGCTTCCGCATAACGCACCAGCGCGACTTCCACTGCGAACAAAACCACAGCGTCAATACACGAGCCAGACGTCAATACACGAGCCAGACGTCAATACACGAGCCAGACGTCAATACACGAGCCAAACGCTCCTAGCATACCTATACATATTACTGGAACGACTAGTCCTCAAGTAAAATAATTAAAGCTTGTTTGTCTGCCTTCTACCGCTTGGTATAATCCCTTCCCCACCTCGTGTTTGTCAGTCTATAGGTGTGCAGGATTGCTGTATCTAGACGTGTCCGTCAAATGACTGTAACTCGTTAATATTATCTGTAGCATGGGAGTAGTGACCGAGTTACAGCGTAGTATGACACTGAATGTAAAACTGTGCCCTGAGCTAAACTTTTCAAGTTCATGTAGACCGATTAATATTGACTTTTAATAATACTTTTGTTGGCAATAATTACCTTTTTTCCATCACGAAACTTGACGGTGCCTTCGATGATGGTGTTATCATCGGCCATCTTAGCCAGCGTGCCAGGGCGGCGCTATGGTGCGAGCGCAGACTGCACGGCGCGTGTGCCACGGGTGCAGTGTGGGTGCGCCCCGGGTGCAGTGCGGGTGCACTCCGGTGCAACGCGGGTGCAGTGCGGGTGTACTCGGGTGCAACGCGGGTGCAGCGCGGCTGCTACGGCAGGCGACCGCGTCGGCGGCCGCGCTGCGATCGCGTGCCACCCATGGTTTCACTACTAGTTCACATCACTTCACACACTGTTTATCTGAAACAAAAGAAACAATGATTTACTCAAAACACCTAAAAACTGAATACATATTAAGATATTAAATTAAATGAAATTTATTTATTTGTAAGAATATGGGATGATGAAAGATATTTATACTTAAAATTAGAACCGCATATTCGGTCAGTTAAACCTGACGTACAAATTTCTTCGAGTTACATTAATTCTAATACTTAACTCATTCATTATATTGCCAATCTGAGTTGTTTTATGTTTACAAATTTCTAAGGAAACCATTTATCTATCCACCGGTAGAGCCCATTAACGTCCCACTGCTGGGTACATGCCTCCACTCTCATAGGAGAGAGGAATTAGAGCTTAGACCCACCACGCTGTTCTAATGCGGATTGGAGGGCAAGTTGAACAATTAAAATATTATTTGAACTGCTTAGCACCATTACACTAAAGAAAATATTTTAAATGTCAAAATCAGTCCAATTATAAATTACTAGCGGACCCGGCGAACTTCGTACCGCCTTAGTATGCAAAATTAAATGTATATTTTTCAATATTTCTGAGAGATTTTCTTAATACTTTTTCCGTAAGAACCTTCTCCTAATAATAACAAATACAACAAAAAAAGAATTAGTGAAATCGGTCCAGCCATTCACGCGTGATGCCGTGACCAAGGAAAACGGGTTTCATTTATATATATATATATATAGATTATTGATCTACCTTCAACGTCATAAATAAAAAATTTGAATACAAATTAAAACGAAACGTAAAAAGCATAGACTTACGCATTACTATTAAGAAAACAAAATTTTACATTGTATGTTATGATATACAGTTTATTCTTCAAATTTGGCCTTCTTATTCCCTCCGTGCCTCGGAGAGCACGTTAAGCCGTCGGTCCCGGTTATTATCACTAACATCTGATAGTAAGCATGACAAAAACAGAGTTTAAATACTCTTAGTCGAGTCGAGTGACATGCGGAAGGACGTGGAAACCCACCGCATTATTATCCCAAGAAAACTTCTACCATTATTTGATTAATGGAAAGGGGTCACGACCCTCAATAATGAGGAATACGTCGCAGGGAGAGACATCACGAGATATTGTATCCAATTTCAGAATTGATTGCGAGCAAGCCCTGAGATCACACAATCGCACAATAAGAATGATCAAACAAACAACAAGTTCGCTTCTGCGGGTGCGTAACAAGCTTTGCCTCCTTCAAAACTTGCGACACTGGATTTGAGTTTCGATCCAATTAAAATTCATACAAACTAGGCTCGGACGAACACTGCCGATTAAAATTTGTTATATCGATATTTTATTACTTAACTATGTACTACACTTCGTCCCTTTATATTCCAGTATAAAAAGCTAGTCTATGTCCCTCCACGGGATACAATTTGTCCCTGTACCAAATTTCATCAAAATCGATCGCTCGCTGCGTGCTATCTATGCCGTGTGCGATCGAGCGGTTTATAGCGAACTAGCGGACTTAGCTGTACCTACTTCCGCTGAGTGACGTAGTCGTAGGTAAACAAACATCTAACATTGCAATATTATATTATGCATAATAATATGTCCATGGGTACTACTTGAAAATATCGATAGAGATCGATGTCGCTAAATATTGTATCAACTGACTCATCCCTAACACAGAGGGCATTCACAACGGAGAACAAGTCAATTAGGGGTCGTGACTCGCGGCGCGTCCCGGGCGCAGTCGGGCGGCGTCGCGGGTATGATCGCGTCGGTAATGCGCTCACAAAGGGCGAACAATGCGTTTGTTCCCTTTAGTCGAGCGCTGCGTAAATACAGCGCGAGTCGGAGGGCGTCATTAGTTCGAGTGGCGAGCGAGGTGAGGCGACACGTTGCGAGCTGCCGCGTGCCGGGCGCCGGGCTAGCGGCTAGCGGCTGCAATCCACATTTCTATTATCAATACTATGAATATAACGTGGCTCTTACACCGCGTTTACACAAAGCTCATAATATGACGTATTCGACATTGTTGCCATTTTTAACCGACTTCCAAAAAAGGAGGAGGTTCTCAATTCGGATGTATGTCGGTGCATATCTCCGTGGTTTCTAAACCGATTTGAAAAATTTTTTTTTCACTGGTTTGAGGAAGCGCTAGGTGGTCCCATAAAAAATTCTGACTCCAAATCCTCAATCCTGATGCTGTAGGTATACCGTATCCTCAAAACTAGGGAGTTAGGAAATGTTGATGGTGAATTCATATAGTAGGTATCAAGTCACGTGTATACAATACAACTCTGAGTCCCAACTCCTCAACCCTGATGCTGAAGGGTACAGAACTCCTTAAAAATAGCGATCAAGGAATTGTTTATGATGAATTCATATTGTAGGTGTCAGGCAACGACTTCATGCTTAAAACCAAGTCCTAACTCCTCAACTCTGATGCTGCAGGGTACTGCAGTCTTAAGCCGTGGGGATTTAGAGTACACTAAAAAGTTAAAATAAAAACTCTTTCCAAAAAACCGACTTCCAAAGCCACTGTAAAGTAAAAAATAGAGTATAACAAAGATAAGCAAAGTTGACGCACCAGGCTCGCCCGACTTCAACATAGTGTGTAGAAATCAAAATTATTTTTTACTTTACAGAGGCTTTGGAAGTCGGTTTTTTGGAAAGAATTTTTATATGAAGAAGATATTAAGAAGAAACACTGAATTTACTACAAACACAAGTTGGAAAAATATTATTTCGTTAAAACAAAGCTGATTGTGTATTGGTATAATTCTGTGGAAACCACCTACCTAATACCTGTGGATTGGTTTGGGTTTGGATGTCAGGTTCAGCTGGTTGTCAGGTTCAGCTGGTTGTCAGGTTCAGCTGGTTGTCAGGTTCAGCTGGTTGTCAGGTTCAGCTGGTTGTCAGGTTCAGCTGGTTGCGCTAACTTGAACCGAATCACTATACTTAATATGAACGAATTCCAAACGGAAATCTCTTTTGACGAATTCCCTGGCGCAGATTAAGCGTCGTTGTCTTAACGTGGGAGGTTTCGGATTCGATTCCCGACAGGGTCAATTTGGCAATTTATAATTTCTGATTTTTCTCTGGTCTGGTCTGGTGGGAGGCTTCGGCCGTGGCTAGTTACCACCCTACCGTGAAAGACATGCCGCCAAGTGACTTAGCGTTCCGGTACAATGCCGTGTTGAAACCGACTAAGGGTAGGGTAACTGCGATACCCCTAACAGGAAGCAAGATACCATCTTAGATTGCATCATCACTTATCATCAGGTGAGATCGCAGTCAAGGGCTTACTTGTAGTGGAATAAAATAATTAATGGTCCATATTTTAAATCATTTCAGCAGAAGCTCTCCGTGGCCTCGGCGGGGCTCGAGCTGCCGACCAAAGCATTATCCTAATCCGCTGGTGGCCGTGCGCGCGAGCGGGACGAACTGCACTCTACCTTACTAACAATAGAGTCACAATTACTGTGCTTTCAAACCGACTTTATGAAGCGGACACACGGCCCGAGCGAGTCAATTAGCCGGCGCCTTGTTGCGACGGCGCCGGATATTGTCGCACGATCGCATACACTGTGAAGCGGTTTGCGAAAAATAAATTAAAAACAGGAGCCTTTTGCTCAAAACACAATATTGTGGTGCGCAGGAAATTGCTGTTCTCTCTCTCTCAAGTTCAAATCAATCAATAAAGCTACGAGAGATTGTGCCTACGGTAACGTACGGCATGGGGAAGTGGGAACCAGCCCCCAATAGACTCAGCTGGGTAATCTGTTTATCGGACATCACCAGAGAGAAAGACATCATCATCTCAAAATATAGCTTTTAACACCTAGAATCACTATTACAATTTACAACCATGTCCTAAGCTTGATGTCTAATTATCTGATGTCCGCAACTTCGTTCGTTTGGAACAAGTTTTTTCAATTTCCATGGGAACTCCTTACTTTTTCGGGATAAAAAGTAGCCTGTGTCACTCTCTAGGTCCTCAAGTATACCCATGCAAAAAATCACGTCGATCCGCTTTGTTGCGACGTAATTGAACAACAAACACACTTCAGCATTAATAATATTAGTATGATAGAATGTTTATATTGTTTGCATCAATGAACATAGAAAATCTAAATAATATATTTATTCCACTGACGAGATGAAGTTTGTTGCCGACCGCGCTTTACGAACAAAGTAATCATTTCCAAGAGCTGAAGATTTCATGACGAGTTGGTGAGTTGTTAAACTGCAAAGCCTACAGAAAGTTTCAGTGGAGCTTAAATGATTATACGATGAAGCAAATCGGTTAAAAGAATGAGAAAATAAACAGTGCGACTCTCTACATACTCTCACACAATAAATCACAAAAGTTATATCTGAAATTTCAATAATGGGTACCCATTAGGTACATATAAATGTCCTTTATATATGCAGAGTCTTGAACCTTATTTTATGAAAACTCGATTCGATATCTAGTTTCTAAAATATTATTTACTTTCTAAGAGTATGGTGTAATTTGAATAAGCTGCTTTTGACTTCTGACTTTGACTAGCCTATTATAATGGCTCTACTATATGTGCTTAGAATCATCGACAAGTGACTTCTAACATTACTGTAGGACTCGCTTTTAATGTGTAACTCAAATCTGGGGACTTACTATAATCCCTACAACAGTATTATTTAAAATTATTTGACGCACCTTGACGTCCCTTAAAAAAGTATAATATAATTCTGAAACAAGAGAGAACTGATAACGACACATTCATAACATCAAATAGATGGTTTGCCAACCGATACTTAATACAGAATCGCAAAGTAAGAGCTTTGTGGGCACCCAAGTGCTGGCAAGCCGGAATACGTTGCGTTTATCTATACTCTGAATTTGATATCAATTTGCATCAATGTGCAGGATTGCCCTTTAACAAGAAGACGATAATATACACAAACAAACGATAGACAATAAAAATACTAACTAAGTATTTATTTAAAAAGAGAAAAAAGAAATACTTTACAATTATGCCGACAAAGGCAGCTTTATAAGAATTGCGGGAGCTGGACACCAGCTATACTTTATCGCCAAAAATCGAAAATAACCAAAAATCAGTAATAGTTTTTAATTTTATCTTTCTGTAATTCTTTGTTTTTATGATATCAATTAATCTTACTAATATTATAAATGCGAAAGTTTGGATGTATGGATGTCGGTATGGATGTATGGATGTATGGATGGATGTTTGTTACTCAATCACGCCCCAACAGCTGAACAGATCTGGATAAAATTTGGCACAGAAATAAATTATAGTCTGGAATAACACATAGGCTACTTTTCATCCCGGAAAATTAAAGAGTTCCCGCGGGAACCACAAAACCTCGATCCACGCGTACGAAGTCGCGGGCATCAGCTATTAAGTACATATATTTCAAAACTTTCTCGTAAATAAATTAGAGTACCTTCCTGGGCAGTCAATTTCGTTACATAATTATAATATTGTAAAGAAGTACTAATGTTAGAGACAATCCAGAAATAGGTATTTATGAGACACTTTTAATATATTTGTACTCTCATTTGGAACTTGCACGAATAAATGGTTAAACGTGTAGAGGTTCCATGAGAGATTTAATGTAATTGGATAAAAGTTGGCAAAACTTAAAAATAATATTCATTTGATCCGGCCACGATTGCTATCGTAAAGCTCTAAATCAAAATGCGATCTAAACACAAAAGTATTCAATAATCGCTGAGTATGCCGACAGGAGACTGAATTACCATCGTCAAAACACTCGCATTTATACCAACGATTTTCAATATGGCGTCCGTATCCGGAGATTAAATCGAATGACATGAAACGAGTCAAATTGATGGATATTATACTTCCTGTTTCATGAGGTACAATGACAAATCGTAATAATGCTAACACTAATTAATAAAAGTATCCAATATCGGTTTTAATTGAAGTACACAGTAATGAGGCTCAGCCTTGGTCTGTAAGAGGTTAATTCGCCCTTTTTGTTTTGATGAGCAACAAAAAAGAAAACGTGTTTGAACTTTTCGATTCTTTGTGCTGGATCTTTATAATATGATGGATTACAGATTTTGGAGCCGTTTTCGATTAAACTACAAACCGAACTAACTAAATGAACCAAATCTGAGGCAGAATAAACAATTTGAAGGGCCAACCATAACTTAAAAATTAAAATAATATGATTTACAACAATTCCTGATAAAACGTAACTCAGTAGGTACTATTTTATTCATTTACTATTTTGGCTATCTGCGTATTGCAAAATAGTTTCTTATCGCATTAACAATTTGATGAGACAGGCACTAGCCTTTTTTATCAATTTCATTGAGAAAACGAAGTACATTGTGTTTAAAAGTGTTTTTGTAAATTTAATATTGTGCTGAACATTATTAAATTTTTGGCGGGAGTTGAGCTCGTTTGACGTACAATAAAATTGTGCGAACTTTCACAGTTACCTACTGTATGAACCAATAAATATTTTATTTAACGACTTTCTTTGTAAGATCTTCTCGGTTGATAAATAATTTATTTATTTATTCATGTAGGACAACTTGTGTCACTTATGATACATCAAGACTCTACCACCGGTTCGGAAAGTTGTTTCTACTGAGAAGTGTCGGCAAAAAACTCAGCAGTTGCTCTTTTCTTAGGAAGAAAAATGTTACAATAAGTAAACAATACAACCATTAACTCTATGAATACAACAAACGTTACGTTACAAGTATTACACTGACTTGTGGGTCACTGGATGCGAGCCCGGTTGCTTCCATGCAACTTAGTCATTAATAAAATCATCGATGGTATAATTACCTCGACTTAAAAAATAAAATGCTGTTTAACACAGCCTTTGAATGTATGCAATGGCAATCGGTCGTGTGGGATTTTGTGCGCTCCGAATCTTGCTTATTCTTAAAAACTTCAACAAAGTACTTGAACAAAAAACTTCAATTGTTACTTATTGAAAATACTATTCTAATATGAATACTTACAATGCCACAAGAAGATCGATGTCACGATCAACCTCCGAATTGTAAGCACAAATCAATTCTGCACTCCACTCAACACTCACACACTGCACTCAACTCTGTCCACTCATTCCACTCGGAGGCTTCAACAATGATAGCGAAGTGTAACTCGCGCGGCCAGTGTCGGGAAAGTTTGGCGCGCGTCGGCGTCGAGGGCGGCGCGACGTCACTCCGGGCGGGCGGCGCAGCACACTGCCGCGCGCCGGCCGGGCGGGCGGGGCGGAGCGGGGCGGCGGGGAGCGCCGGCTGCAGGCGCGGGGAGCCCGGGGACTCTTCGGGGAAATTTTGACGAATGGCTCCTGTGACTGCGTGTGCACTCCGCTAATTGCGCTTTTAATGAACGCGCCGGCTCCTGAGCTCCTGAGCTCCCGAGGGAGCGGACTGAGCGGCGCATCGCACCTCCGGCGCACCGAGCGTTGACAACTGGTTGATGTTAGCGGGAATATTTTATTTTTTCAAGCTATTGCTGCCGTTGCGATCTAGTTTCTTTAATAATCTTAAAATATGATGTTATTTTGGCATCAAAAAGTACAATGTGATCATTCGATAAAAATATTTTGATAAGATCTATCATTATAATGGCTGTTTTATTTTGTAATAATTATAATGGTTAATAATGATTCGACGTAATTAATACTTGAATTACTGACAAACCGGGCTCATTGTTTTGTATACAGCATTATGTTGAGCATGAAATTGTCAAAGTCTCGCGTTAGCTGACATGCCCCGGCTTTGTTGAAGTGTTTGATAAAATAAGTTTGAAAATATTATAAATTTATGCAGGTTTTGGGAGACCCATAAGTTTAAGCAATGCTTCGAATTGTATGCTAAGTTATTGACTTTAGGGTAGTTACAGATAAGATATTTGAAGCGATACCAAAATCGCTCAGTCGTAGTAAGTAGATTAATTCAATCTCAGTGAATCATTTCGCGCCATAAACTTAATATAGATCGCTCCTCTCCCGTACCACGCGGGGGCCCCGGCCGGCACGCGGGGGCCCCGGCCGGCACGCGGGGCCCCCGGCCGGCTCGCGGGGCACCTCGCCTGAGCAGGATCAGCCGACACGCGGGGATTCACTGCGGGCCACGAACTTGACGCGCGGACGACTGAATTATACGGTTAGTGACTAAACTAAAATTTAATCTTATATTTACAAATATGAACATCTCCATGGCGCAGGGATCAGCGCTGTGTTTTTGTTATCGATGCGTTCCCAGTATAGACAATTCAGGAATTTAAGTACATTTTTTCCTAATGGTCTTAGCTCTAATCTGGTACAAAGGAGACTTTGCCCGTGATTGTCACCTTGCCGGTATAGACGTGTCCATCAACCACCAAATGACAGCTTACGAGTAAACATTGACTTGAAAAATTATACCAACTGTTTTAATCGTTTTTTTTAATCCACTACAAGCTAGCCCTTAAATGCGATCTCACCTGATGGTAAGTGATGATGCAGTCTAAGATGGTAGCGGGCTAGCCTATTAGGGGCATGGCAGTTATATTAAAACCATACCCCTTCGGTTTCTACACGGCATCATACCGGAACGCTAAATCGCTTGGCGGCACGTCTTTGCCGGTAGGGTGGTAACATGCCACGCCAGCCACGGCCGAAGCCTCCCACCAGACCAGACCAGGGAAAATTCAGAAATTATAAATTCCCAAATTGACCCTGTCGGGGATCGAACCCAGGACCTCCGCACGTTAAGGCAACAGCGCTACACACTGCGCCACGGAGGTCGTCAAACTAAGTCAAAGGATTTTCTAAGTAGGTACTGGAATTTTGTTGTTTTCCTTTGATGATCCTATGCATAGGTATCTTTTCGTCGCCCTTCACTTCACTGCCGCCTCTAGTGTAGCGCCGTGGCCCTGCGGTAACATTGTCGCACTAATTCCTAGTTCAAACAAGTCGCGCTCGCCGCGCGCGGCGCTGATGACGTAGCGAATCGCTCAACGTGTCGCACGCGCCGCGCGCGTGACGCGTCGCCTCGCGTCCTGCAGCGTACAACAAGCTTTCGACGTTTGATTCATGACATCGCATCGGTCAGAACTCCTAGTAACATTAAACTGGTCTATTGCTGTTGACTTCTTCCAATATTAGCTAAAATACAAAGGTGGTGGTAGAGGTGATGTTTCAATTATTGGTTCGACGACCATTTGGATTTCATTTCCCCCTTGTGTCGTTCAGCTCTACATGGAACGAAGTAAATAAAAATAAAGGTGTGTAAGTTATTATTGAAAATGATTACGTCGACCGTCGTACCCTATTCACATTTCACACATAACAATGTAGAACTTGTTACTTGTTGTGTCGAAACAACGCTTGCAATAACAGAGGGTGTTGCAACTAAACCATAAATCGTCCGTCATCTCCGCTCGCGCTCGATCGCTCTACCGCGGTGACACTCGTAAAAAACTAATAAACTACACAATAAAATTTATCATTACCATTTATTACCCACGACGCAACGTAACGGTATATGTGTTTGTTCAAAGAGGTTGTGCGTGTGGCTGTTTTTACAATGTTAATGTTGACTGTGACACTGTTTTCACATTCGGCAGACAAACATGTTTAATTAATATTTGCGCTGGAAGATAGTAAGAAGGAAGAAAGAAGCATTTACTTATTCTACTTACTATCCCGCGTAATCTGCCTCTGATCCGCCTCTGAACTAAGCACGCAGAGGCGGAATTAAAGGTCCAATCAAATAGTCTCTGAATTGAGGTGTGAGGGCTCGTTTATGCAGTTGTCACACAAACTGTCGAAGTCAAAGTACATTCTACGCGCGAAATTATATGTTATTGCGACGCGGCTTGCGGTCAACTTAAAATGCGACTATTTAATTGGCGCCGGCTATAAAACTATTTTGATGATCTCACAAGCCACGGTCCTGTCGCTGATTCAGAGCTACCACCACCACGACTTCGTTTGGCGTCACCCGTAAACGTCTGCTGTATAGCTGACACAGCGCGCGCCTGTCGGCAAACTGGCGATGCGACAGGAAAGTTGTAAGTAGTGGAGCGACAGCGCGTGACACTGCGCCCGCAGCATCAATCTGCGTCAGCGGACAATGCCTGTCGATACGCGCACTCCGCGACCCTCCCTCGCCCTCCGCTGCCGCTTGTGGCGACTGATATCTTGATTGATGATATACTGAACAACACTACTTACTGCATTCCACAATATCTTGAGTTTAAAAGAGTTTCCTTACACATTAGGTCAATAATATAGATATATCAAACCATGAGATGTATGACTACAACAGGAACATAAGAAAACATAAACCCATGGACACACAATTAGCACGGCAGAAGGCATAACGTCACGCAGGGAACTTTATGGAGCACGTCAGACATCAATGCGTCAGACTGCAGTCACATGCGACTGCAGCAGGAGAGTGCAATGTTAACAACACCTAAGAGTTCGTTGCTAGCTTTTAAACTTAGAAATTAAGTAGTCACTTCATTATTTTTGATTTGAAAACTTTATGCACTCTGATTATTTATGAGGATTGCTTCGGGCAATCGACAATCGAGGTGCGCTGCCTTTACCATTATAATTTTGGACACGTCGCGATGTGTGTATTCAAGACTTAATGATTTAGTTTTTGTTTTAATTTCAAATCTCTTTATTGATATCATTACAATAAAACTTAAAGCTAGCTCATCATTTTTAATAATAAAAAATAGCGGTTTATTTGTAGAATTACAAAGGTTTAAGAGTAAAATAAAAGACTAACAGTTGGTTCTAGTATTTTAGCCATTACATTTTTGATTATGTAAAAAATAGAATTTAGTTTGGTTAAATTTTATGTTTGACAAAATACAGATTTTATTACTGATCGTAATAAAAAAATTCTAACTTCCATAATTCAGCTATAAATATAATAATTAATTGGTTCGACAAATACCTAACTTTACAGCAGACCAAATTTGATGGTTTTGCAGACCATTAGTAGCATGCAATTTTCTGAATTGTTTGGTAACAGAAGATATTTGTAACAAGCCATTACATTCTACCAATCACAATATGGATGTAACAACATTTTTTTAATGATCATCATGTAGTTTATTTGTGTTCATTAATAAGGTTTAAAAACAATAGTTTGCATTGAATGTTTCTGCAGGTGTAATACAAAATTTATCAGAAGAGTGCCTTCTGGCGTGCATCTAATTTCCTAATGTGCGTGAAAGTTTCACTAATACAATGCGATATCGAGACTATTTATGTCATATGCCCCCGGTGTGTTGTAGCGGCACTGGCTAGTCGCGTGCGGGGTCGCAGGCGGTGGGCGGGGGCCCCAGGCAGGCGGCGTAGGCCGTGAGGTGCGGCAGGCTGCTCTGCTCCAGCACGCCGCCCATCATGCGCGCCTGGGGCCCGGTGTGTTGTGGCGGCGTTGGCTAGTCGCGTGCGGGGTCGCAGGCGGTGGGCGGGGGCCCCAGGCAGGCGGCGTAGGCCATGAGGTGCGGCAGGCTGCTCTGCTCCAGCACGCCGCCCAGCATGCGCGCCTGGGGCCCGCGCGCGAACACCGCCACGTCCTCGCCGCCGTGCGTCTCCGACGACAGCGGCACGTCCGCGTGACTGCGCCACTCCGCCGCGCCTGCCGGGAGACTTCTGTATGACTCTCACTTTGTACTAGGTATACTCACCATTGCCGTGGCCGCATGGCGCGCATGGTCACAAAAATCGCAAAAGGCAAACGTATAAATTAGCTGCCAGACCGACGATGTAGCTAGAGCTGTGGTTATACAGCCCTAGCTACATCGTCGGTCTACACGGTCGGTCGATCGAGGCTGGTGTTGAGCAAACCTAGATTAGTTTCAATAGCCACTTACGATAGTCCGCCTCCTGCGTGACGTCAGCCCTCCTGCCGTGGCGCTGCGCGCGGTGGCCGGGCCCGTTGGTGTAGGACAGCGTCATGTAGGGCACGCCGTCGTCGCCGAGGTCGTCGGACGGGCCGAGGATGTCGCCGCCGCGGTGGGTGTAGCCGTTGTAGGCCATCACGTGCGAGTGGTCCGACGTCACCACGATCAGAGAGTCGTCTTCGGACAGCATCTCGGCCGCGCGCCCGACCGCCTCGCTCAGCTCTATGGTCTCGTCCAGCGCGCGCTCCACTTGGTTGTCGTGGTGTGCGTGGTCGATGCGCCCGCCCTCCACGAACAGGAAGAAGCCCCTCTCGTTCCTGCTCAGAGATTTGATCGCAACCTCCGTCAGCTCGGCGAGAGTCGGCTCCGTCTCGACGTCGGCCTCGATGTGATATTGAAGATGGCTGCCTTCGAATAGCCCCAATAGGTATTCCGGTGGGTCGGCGCCGGCGGCGAGCAGTTGTTTCCGGTTCCACACGTACTGGTAGGTCGCGTTGCGAGCCACCTTGTCCGTCTGCCACTCCTCGATGAGGTCGATGCCGTCCTCCCTCCTGCCGGGCGTCCCCTCCTCGTCCGTGACGTCTTTCGGTAGGAATTCCCGTCTCCCTCCCCCTAAAATCACCTATTGGATGATAAAATTACTTGAATACTTGACGGTGAAGGTAAATAGATTATCTAAATGATTCAAAAGGAATTACAAAAGTCTTAAAAATCCTTATGATCGTCAAATCGACCTGTGGCCATCAACTTTTGTTATAGTCACGTATTATATAGTCTTTCCCCACTCGACCCTGTTTTCAGCCTTCTGCTTTCAAACCGCCATCCTACGACAAGAATCGCTTGACCCCTGCTACATTGTTCAATTCCTGCCACATTTTTTGAAATAAAGTTTGAACCTGCACAAATAAGTAACCATTAATATATAATTAATCGGTCAATAAAATAAAAGGCATTTATTATTGGTGTGGTCCCCTCAGCGTTCGCCTCACCTTGAACTGGTTCCCGGGCGCTCGGCGCACGAGCTGCGCGGCGATGTCGGGGCAGGCGGCGGGCTCGCGGCCGGCGCTGCGCACGTCCGCGTCGCTCTCCCAGTCGCGGTCCGCCACGTGCGCGTACGCACCCGCGGGCGACGCGTGCGTCACGCGCGTTGTCGTTACGATACCTGCCAGAGAGAAGCACAATATACAATATCTATGACCTGATGATGAGTAGCCCAGCGATGAAAACGTTACTCGTAGACTATAATACTAGAAATGCGAAAGTTTGGACGGATAGATGGAGGTTTGTTACTGAATCAAGCCAGAACGACTGAACGGATCTGGGAAATTTGGCACAGAGAAAGATTATAGGCTGAAATAACACATACGCTACTTTTACCTCGGTAAATTAAAGAGTTCTCGCAGGAATCAGAAAACCTAAATCGACGCGGATGAAGTCGCGATCAGCCAATACCGTATAATGCATCAGTTGTAGAGCCTTCAACGCGCTTCGGTATTGCGTTAACCGAGAGTCTGCCATCTCTGCGCATACCACGGCGACGTCACCTTACCAATACCTCGGAACTCCAACCCACCAACACCACCACAACAGCCAATTAACATCCCACTGCTGGGCATAGGCCTCCACTGTCATAGAGGGAGAGAGGGAGTTAGAGCTTAGACCCACCACGTTGCTCCAATGCGGGTTGGCCGACTTTAACGACTATTATCATGTTAGTGATAATAACCGGGATCGACGGCTTAACGTGCTCTCCGAGGCACGGGGGTGAAACACCGCCAATTTCCTAACTCCGGGCTAGTACTCAGAATTTCTAGTCGGAAAACCCAATACCTAATTATGGCCCGACCCGGGACTCGAACCTGGGACCTCGTCGGCGCCGTCAAACATGCTAACTACTAGACCAACGAGGAACTCCAACATCTATCAGTATTTCTAATTGCGTGCCTTTAAGCTTTGCAAATTTTAAGGTCTCAATGTGCAGCAGAGATGTGCCGGCAGTCGATCCGAGCGAGGCAACGAGAAGTATGCAAGTGTCGGTGTGTCGGTGTGAGCGAACCGGCGTCGCGGCCGTCGCGCAGCGCCCAGGCGGCGATGGAGGTGAGGTGCGCGGCGGCGTGCTGCGAGGCGGCGCAGTCGGCGCGCGCCACGCCCGCCAGCACGCCGATGGTGCCGAGGTTGGCCTTGGCGCCGCACAGGTACGCCGTCGCCGTGCACGCCGAGTCCGGGATCTGGGAGTCCACGCAGTACGTCTGAACCGGACACAAAACGATTAGCTTTATCCAAATATTATGGAGTATAATATTATACTCGATAAGTACCTATATCAAAAAGGATATAGTCCCACAAAATTGTCTGACCCGGTGACAGCGTCGCTAGGAGGTAATAAAAAATTTCAAATTTGAATCTTAAAACTAAGGCATTTAAGTTTAATTACGAATGTACTATTTATACCAGAATAACTGTGTCGGTCTCGCGTATTCCACATTTTTACCCCCTACCAAAAAACTCTCAACGCACCTAAAGAAGTTTTCACTTCAATAAATTTATGAAAAATTAGTTTCAATTTTAGCAACCGGGTCAGATAAGTATAATGATTTTTTTTGGTGTTATATCTTACACTTCAAATTTAAGTGATTGAAAAAGTTTCAGATGGAGTCGAGAATTATCCAGTTTAATTTTACAAATATAAGTCATTCAATTATACAAAATTAATTAAATTAAAATAAGCACAATGCATCATGAAATGGGAGCCTTAGCCGCAATTGAATTTTTTGTACACAGAAAACTCATACTTAATTTTCATTGCAAACGTCGTCAGTCAACAAGTTAACGTCACTATGCCAGGAGTTCTCAGAAGAAAAACATATAGCACATTTTCTCACATGGATACAAGTGATCGTTTATCTATATTTCAACACATTTGAATCAAAGAAAAACTGTTAGTTTTTTAAACCGGTTGATATTATCACCAAATTTGAATTTTGTATTGAAAACTGATAATAATTGTTGAAGATTGTGCCTTACTTGCGATCGGGTCCTGAATCGCTGTCTCATCAATTATTAGGATATTGATTACTCCATGTAAATAATCCACTTTAAATTATAGAGCCATTATGTACTATCATATTGTAGTTATTTACGTGCAAATTATATACTTTTATTATGTACTTGTTGAAGAATTTACAGATGGTATAGCCACTTGTTTAGTATTGCTTATATAGTATTGCTTTTGGGAAAGCCTGTCTCAGGTTTATAACTGAATAGATGAGTCATTTCCTAGACACATGGAAATATAAATTCTGAAAGCACCTTAACAATTTAATACGTAACTTCTTGCATGATTGAGGCATCTTAGTTAGTGGTATAATTTAACTTTATATTACATACCACAATAATACTGTAATACCTACTGATTATATGCCGTTAATTATATTGTCTAACCTTACATGTAAATAACTCTAAAATATGTTCAATTAATACACATATTTCGTATTCTGGACGATAATAAATAGTTATAACGTTTGATTAAATATTGTTTAAATATTTATAGCTAAAATTATCATACTTGACTAGTTGTAATAGATAACTTGGCTAATTATATTAAATATAGAGCTTAGATAATTATGTAAAAATAGAAATTAAGTCTATAAACGAATTAATACTGCATGTGTTTTACTTACCTTTAGTATTAAGTTTTTATAGTAACTATATCAGTTTTATTTGTATTGGTTTTTATTTTGTAATAATTTTCTATATCTTCTATGTATATTACTAAGTTAAGTTTCATGTTTTTATTGCGCAATAAGCGTCCTATTGGTTAAGTACTGATTCTACTAGCTCGTTAATAAAGAATGCGATATGTGCACGCTCCGAAATAGAATAAAAACCGGCCGCCCCCGGTCGAGTTACGCACTTCACAACGAGACTCCGGAGCGTACGCATCTCCGCTCCAACGCAACAACAACAAGTGTTTTATTTCACTCCCTCGCTGTGGCTCGGGTCGCACCGATCCTCTACAGTGCATGGTCCTTCGAGCCGGATATCAGCAACTCAAGATCAAGATCTCAAGTCACGAGTCTCAAGATTCTCCGCAATAAAGCAAGATTGAAGAGGAATCAACCTATCCCCTCAGAACGGGTCTGCGGGCAGGGAAGATCGTTCAAGAACGCTGCGGACTGAAGTCGTCAAGAAGTCTGCCTAGCAACACAAGAGGAATCCACCGTCGCTACGCGGGTGCATTGAGGCAAGCTACGGGTAGCAGCCGAAGACCGCAAGAGCGTCGGGAGGGATCGCTTCGTCGCGCTACAGAATCAAAACGTCGCAACTGCCAAGCAAGGCGAAAAGGATTTCGACCACGGCTGCGGGGCTCCCCTGAGTTTGGAAGACCGCAAAACCCGGAAGAGCGTTTCGCCGAGCAAGCAAGTCGACACCAAGAGCATTCGTCATCGCGAAGAAAAGGAATCGACTCATCGCTGCGGGTGCATTGAAGCAGGCTACGAGTAGCTGCCGAAGACCGCGGCGCCTGGGGACATCGTTTCTTCGTGTTGAACAGATCTCTATAAGCGCGGTTTACCGCGGCTCTCCCGCTCACCACCTAACGGTGCCAAACGGTGAACGGGCGAGTTAACGCCTCACGGCGGGAGCAGTATACCAGACGATACTGCCAGTTCGCCTTAACCGGTGAACTGTAACAGTCTGATCGCGTCGGTACGGTGCACGTAAGCTAGTGGCCTCCTGGTGGGCCTGCTGAAGGGTTGGGCGTTCCTCCCAATTCCCGAGCAGCTAGTCTTGCGTGTGACCCTCTTCCGGGCGATTCCCACCTACCTTACCTTTTTTTCCATCCCTGGGAGAGTGTGTTCTTCGGGACCCTCAAACAGGACTGCTAGGGCCGTTAGGGAGGTAGGGCTTTAGGGCTGTAGGGAGTAGGGCCGTTAGGGAAAAGAAGACGCAGGACCCGACCAAGATGAGCACGATAGAAACCCGAAGCAAGAAGGCAAATCCCAAGGACAGGGACCCGGGCGAAGTGGAATCTGGAAACTCATCTAAAACTGGGCAGTCAAGAAGTTCCGAACGGACTACAAGCACCGGAGGTACTACGAGCACCGAAGGAACTACAAGCACCGAGCACACCACCAGTACTGAACAAACCACCAGTACTGAACAAACAACAAGCACAGTACATTCAAAGAATGCTGCAAAAAATCAAAGGAAGGCAACAGGATCACGCGCGTCCCAAAGCAAGCGCGCTGAACTTGAGGCAAGGTTGGCGCTTCAAAAGAAGGAGATTGAAAGAGCAGAGGCCGAAGCCGCGCTAGCTCGAACCCAACTAGAGCTGACACAACTAGCTGAAGACTCAGACATTGAAGAGGATGTCCAACAAATAGAGTCCAATGTTAATGAATGGATGAATAAACCATCAAACGAGACAGATCAGGGAATGGCCGCATTAACCAAATTGCTCGCAAAAGCATTAAAACAAGACAGCAAACAAGATACTCCAAGAAAACCACCCGCATATATGAGCGACCTACCACCATTCGATGGAGACCCGATTAATTGGATACCTTTTATAAAACATTACACAAGCACCGCCTCGTACTTCATCGACATTGAAAATATTGCGAGAATACGAAAATCTCTAAAAGGTCGCGGAAAAGAAGCCGTGAAGTCACTTCTATATACCAGCTCAACACCAGAGAGCATATTAAAAGAATTAGAAAGAAGATTTGGCCAACCAACCTATATTATTAAAGGTTTAATTGCAGAACTACATAAATTACCTCGAATGACAGAGGACATGAAAGGTATTGGGACCTTCGCCAGCGCCGTTTTCAACACGGTGGACACAATAAAACAATTAGATCAACTGGAATATTTATATTCAACAGAAATTTCGGATAAAATTGTGGACAAAATGAGCACATTAGTCAGATTTAGATGGCAAGAATTCAAATCAAACAGGAGAAAAGAGCCAATGCTAAAATTGCTATCAGAATTCCTAACAAAAGTATCAAACGATTTTGACGAACCGGGCACAAGCGACAGACCAAGAATAAAATCAGAAACAAACAAATCTCGCCCAATAAGGAAAGCACGTGTAAACGTAGCCCAACACGAAGAGAGCGACTCCGACTCATCATATGATAGTGAATTCGAAGAAGAGATGCAGATCGTATTAGCTGCCTCTGCACAAGAAAATGAAAAATGCATCCTATGTGAACAAGCTCACGATATTTCTAAATGCGATAAATTTTTACATGAATCCATAAAAAACAGATGGGAAACCGTCAAGAGATTAAAAATATGCTTCAAATGTTTGAAATTAAACCATAGACATCTAACATGCAAATCGAAACCGTGCGGCAAAGACGGATGTACTAGAACACACAACGAACTATTACATCAAGAAAAATTGAATTCAGAACCTAGCAAGATAGTATCAGTAAATCACATAGGCACCTCACGAGCCTACTTAAAAATCATACCCGTCGAATTAAACGGACCGAACGGGACAGCAACAGTTATGGCCTTACTAGATGAAGGATCAACAGTGACGCTATTACTAGAAGACGTAGCCAATCACGTGGGAGCTACGGGACCGAGTAAAAGTTTATTACTTGAAGGCATAAGCGGCCAACAAATAACAGAGCAATCAAAACACATAAAATTACGAATAAAAGGCCTGTTTGCAAGAAATTACGAAAACCTGCAAGCACACACAGTTAAAAATTTAAACCTACGGCCTCAATCCGTGAGGAAGGAAGACATCGCAGACTGCCCTCACTTAGTAGAGATAGAAGATCAATTATTATATGACGGAACGCCACCAACCTTACTAATAGGTCAAGACAATTGGCATCTCATAGTCACAAGAGATTTAAAAACTGGTGCATCTTCAAAACCTGTGGCATCATTGACCAGCCTAGGTTGGATATTACACGGTTGTAAAACCGAATCAACCAAACCAGTATTTTTTATAAACCATACCTACAACAAATCGGAAGAAATCGATGAATTAATAAAAACTCACTTCAGCTTGGATTCACTAGGAATAACTCCGAAAAAACCAGCAAATGATCCGGAGCAACGAGCTTTAGATATTTTGGAAAAAACTACTCACAGATTACCAGAAGGCAGATATGAATGCGGACTGCTCTGGAAAACCGACCAAGAAGTAATGCCTTTAAATCGCAATAACGCCTTACGTCGCCTGAAAGGCATAGAAAACAAATTCGAAAAGAACGAAGAATTTAAAGTCAATTACACCAAACAAATAGTAAACCTATTAACAAGCGGCTACGCCGAACCCGCCATCGATAGACCCACATCACCCAGAACTTGGTATTTACCACACTTTGCCGTTGTCCATCCGCAGAAAGGCAAACTAAGAGTCGTATTCGACGCAGCCGAGCGAACAAATGGAAAAAGCCTTAACGACGCATTACTGTCTGGACCCGACTTACTGCAATCATTATTCGGCGTACTAATAAGATTCAGACAAGGCTCTGTTGCCGTAGCAGCCGACATTAAAGAAATGTTTTTAAGAATAAAAATACGCGAAGAAGACAGAGACAGTCTACGATTTCTCTGGCGAGAAAACGAAACAGATGCCGAACCAAAAGAATATAGAATGAAATCTCTAATCTTCGGAGCAACATCATCACCCTGCTCAGCAATCTACGTAAAAAATAGAAACGCCCAAGATTTCAAAGATATATATCCAGAAGCTGTAAATTCCATATCGAGATGTCACTACATGGACGATTACCTACAAAGTTTTGCCACCGCCGATGAAGCATCACGAATAAGTCAAGAAGTAGACCTGATTCACAAAAGCGGCGGTTTTGAATTAAGAGGTTGGACGTCGAACCATCCATCTGCCATAAAAAATCTGGCAACCGACCAGCCAGATCATGTGCAAATATGCCAGCAAGAAGAATATGGAAAAACGTTAGGAATGTTGTGGCAAATCAGCAATGATGCTTTAAAATTCACTCTTAACCTGCGCAACACTCCAGATGACGTAATTTACCGCATACGATTGCCCACCAAACGCGAAGTGGCAAGTGCCGTGATGTCAGTATTTGACCCTATGGGCCTAGCTACTCCAATACTAATACAAGGGAAAGTCATAATACAACAATTATGGCGCACGGGCATAAGCTGGGACGAACCTATCCCAGAAGAAATGACTAAACCATGGACAAATTGGTTAGAAAGCCTAGAGTCATTAGAAGAACTCAATATACCCCGATGCACAGACTCGCTTAACGAGGGGGAGCTGCATACATTCGTGGACGCCAGCGAAAACATTTACGCAGCCGCTACGTATTGGCGCACCTTAAAAAACAATAAAATCAAAATAACATTAATAGCAGCAAAAGCAAAAGTAGCCCCGCTAAAACCAACGTCGATACCACGGCTAGAACTCCAAGCTGCCTTATTAGGCTGCCGTTTGGCTTCAAGCATACAAAATGAAATGGACGCCGAAATAAAAAGGAAATATTTCTGGTCAGATTCGCGAACAGTGTTAGCATGGATTAAGTCCGACCCACGCACATACAAAACATTCGTCGCGCATCGATTAGCCGAAATAGAAGATCTCTCCAAAACATCTGAATGGAGATATGTACCCACTAAACTTAATGTCGCCGACGATGCTACTAGAACTCCACCGAAAAATTTTAATATCAAACACCGATGGTTTAATGGCCCCGAATTTTTATTACTCAACGCCGACGAATGGCCCGAAGATCGAAGCGAGCGATCACCATCACCAACAGGCGAAGAAAGAGCAAAAACTATCGCCACCGTTCGACATTCTGAAACGCCAATGCCCGACGTAAAAAGATTCTCGTCATGGACTAGATTCGTCCGCGCCACGGCACGCTTTCTCCAAAGTGTGGACCACTTTAAACGCTACCTAAACAAAACCGAGAAGGTGACCGCCACCAAACACATCAAAAAAGATGCGAGTTGGAAACCATACAAACCAAAGAAAAAACAATTTGAAAAAACAACTCCAGAACCAAATAAAGCCGCATCACATACACCTAACAGGATCAAATTACCAAACGATTATTTAGAAAGAGCGCAAAAACTGATAATTCAAAAAATGCAAAACGACAGTTTCCACGCCGAGATAAAATGTTTAAAAAATAACCAACGTTTGAACAAAGACTCACGCCTAAGAAGACTCACCGTCGTCTTAGACAAAGATATCGTACACTTAGAAACTCGACTGTCCGCCGCCAACGATTTGATAAATACCTACAAGAAACCAATCGTACTAGACGGCAAGCATCCTACCACTCGACTGATAATTAATCATTATCACCAAGAGTACAACCATGGCAATCACAACACCGTGATGAATGAGATACGCCAAAGATACTACGTAACGTCACTTCGAACTACAGTAAAGATGGTAGCAAGAGAATGCCAATGGTGTAAGACACACAAAGCAGTACCTACTATAACTCCGATCGGAGACCTGCCAGCCGAACGTCTGAAACACAAACAGCATCCATTCACATGTACCGCAGTGGACTATTTCGGCCCAATAACCATAACTGTCGGAAGGAAAACCGATAAACGATGGGTAGCGCTGTATACCTGCCTTACCACACGCGCTGTACATTTGGAAATCGCTACATCACTATCATCCGATAACATGATACTCACATTAAGGCGAATGATAGCACGCCGAGGAAAACCAAAAATCATGTACAGCGACAACGGAACGAATTTTGTCGGAGCAAATAAAGAACTGCAAGCTGAATTCGACAAAATGAAAGAAAATACAGAAGAAAAAGGAATTCAATGGAAATTCATACCGCCTGGAGCCCCACACATGGGAGGAGCTTGGGAAAGATTAGTACGATCCGTGAAAACCGCATTAATAGCCACACTTAATACGCGGCATCCACGAGAGGAAATTCTGCATACTTTACTCCTGGAAGCAGAACATCTCATCAACTCAAGACCAATAACAGAGATATCATTGGACCCCGACGATCAAGAGAGTCTAACGCCTAATCATTTCCTTATCGGAAGATCGAGCGGTACCTACTCTATCGGAAATTTCACCGATAGCGAGCTTATCGGCCCCGCTACCTGGAAAACGGTACAAAGACTCACCGACCATTTCTGGAAACGTTGGCTTACCGAATATTTGCCTACGATAGCGCCGAAATACAACAACAACCAAGATGACTTTGTAAACCCAGCTATTGGAGATATCGTAATTATCATTGATAACTCCCTTCCGCGAGGCACATGGCCCAAAGGCGAAATCATCGCAACTTATCCTGGCCCAGATGGCAAGACACGAATAGTTGATGTTCGAACCATCGCCGGAGTAATGAAAAGACCGGTTTCGCGCCTAGTGAAGATCACACAATCTTCTTCCACCAATGATAGTGCTCCAGATTCCATCTTCGCACGAGGGGGAGACTGTTGAAGATTGTGCCTTACTTGCGATCGGGTCCTGAATCGCTGTCTCATCAATTATTAGGATATTGATTACTCCATGTAAATAATCCACTTTAAATTATAGAGCCATTATGTACTATCATATTGTAGTTATTTACGTGCAAATTATATACTTTTATTATGTACTTGTTGAAGAATTTACAGATGGTATAGCCACTTGTTTAGTATTGCTTATATAGTATTGCTTTTGGGAAAGCCTGTCTCAGGTTTATAACTGAATAGATGAGTCATTTCCTAGACACATGGAAATATAAATTCTGAAAGCACCTTAACAATTTAATACGTAACTTCTTGCATGATTGAGGCATCTTAGTTAGTGGTATAATTTAACTTTATATTACATACCACAATAATACTGTAATACCTACTGATTATATGCCGTTAATTATATTGTCTAACCTTACATGTAAATAACTCTAAAATATGTTCAATTAATACACATATTTCGTATTCTGGACGATAATAAATAGTTATAACGTTTGATTAAATATTGTTTAAATATTTATAGCTAAAATTATCATACTTGACTAGTTGTAATAGATAACTTGGCTAATTATATTAAATATAGAGCTTAGATAATTATGTAAAAATAGAAATTAAGTCTATAAACGAATTAATACTGCATGTGTTTTACTTACCTTTAGTATTAAGTTTTTATAGTAACTATATCAGTTTTATTTGTATTGGTTTTTATTTTGTAATAATTTTCTATATCTTCTATGTATATTACTAAGTTAAGTTTCATGTTTTTATTGCGCAATAAGCGTCCTATTGGTTAAGTACTGATTCTACTAGCTCGTTAATAAAGAATGCGATATGTGCACGCTCCGAAATAGAATAAAAACCGGCCGCCCCCGGTCGAGTTACGCACTTCACAACGAGACTCCGGAGCGTACGCATCTCCGCTCCAACGCAACAACAACAAGTGTTTTATTTCACTCCCTCGCTGTGGCTCGGGTCGCACCGATCCTCTACAATAATATCTAATCTTTATCAATCTTCTTGTCGAATACAATATCTGAAAAGATTATTCGAACGCTAATAAAAAGAAGAATATTAATTTTACCAAGCGTTTACAAATATTTATTTCGATTTCTCCAGTGTCAAGCTACGGAATATAAATCGTCTCTATCCACACGTTTCTACATCTCGCTCGTTCGATCTCGAGCTCTCTTCCAGGTGTCGTGTGTCGCACAGACGAGCTCACCTTCGCCAGCCCCACGGTGGGGAAGCGCTCGAACGTGAGCTGCGCCTCCTCGCCGGTGCGGTTGCGGCGCTGGCCGAGCAGCGCGCGCGCCGCCGCCACCGTCGGCAGCGACATGCCGTCGCCCAGGAACATGACCACGTTGCGCGCCGCCCCGCCGCCGCCGCCGCCGCCGCCGCCGCCGCCGCCTTGCGCGCGCGCCGCCACCGCCGCGCGCGCGTCCTGCAGCCAGAACTCGCGAGTGGCTTCGCTCTCGAGCCGCGGGTCGGCGCTCGCGGCTCTGCGCAAGTTGCGCGGGCTCCTGTGATATTCATCCAGCCCTGAAACAGACGTCCAGCGGTCACGCTATTATTGTTTGTGATATTCGTAATCTATATTATACTGCCTCGTTGGTCTAGCGGTTAACATGCTCGTAAATAAGTGCAAGTACTAGGCCGGAGTTAGGATGTTGGCGGTGTTTCACCCCCGTGCGTCGGAGAGCACGTTAAGCCGTCGGTCCCGGTTATTATCATTTATCACTAACATGATAATAGTCGTTAAAGCCCGCTAACCCGTATTGGAGCCAGCGTGATGGGTCTAAACTCTAATTCACTGTCTCCTATGAGAATGGAGGCGTGGGGACTTTAATAGGCTGTAGTGGTGGTGAATATTATCCCGGGAAAGGACATAGGCTACTTTTTAATCCGGAAAATTAAACTTCAACTATGCTAAAAATCACGTCAATCCGTTGCTATGTTGCGGTGTGATTGAAAGACAACCAACCAAAAAACCAACAAACAAACACACTTTCGTATTTATAATATTAATATGATAAGATTGTACGGTTACCGATCGCCAGCTGAACGAAGGCAGCTAGCAGAAGCGGCAGCGCGCACGCGCAGCCGCCACCAGCGCGTTTCATTGCTCCTCACTCCTCACTCCTCACTCCTCACTACTCAGCAACTTGCGGATGATAAATGAGTAAACTCTACGTTGTATTCACGTTTGCACCGAGACCTGCGGGCAGCTATACTGATCATTTCCCGCGCATTAGGTAATGCTATATTCTGTCGAAGTGATCTTGAATCTATTTAGCATTGATAAGGGAGATGCGGATGTAGATAATATCAGAAGTGTTTGATAAAAAATGTGTGTAAACAATTCCAAACCTTCAATAATATTTAATGTCTACTATAGTTTTTGCCACGGCTTCACTTTTTCTTCACTTTTTTATTCGATGTCGAAGATCGAATGGGTAGGTAGGTATGCAGGTGTAACGTAACGATCACAAGTTACGTTACTCTGGGTCGACTAATTTCATATTATTTATCAGTCGCCGGTTTTAGCGTTTGTGTGATACCAAGATCTCTTCGAAAAAACAGTATAATGCGTACGTACCTGGCTGACTGGACCGCCTTCGCCTGGATTCCTTGGTCTCACAAGCATTCACAAATATCCATAATTATTATAACATACTCAGACACCGGCCGGTGGACACTTTGTTAGGTTAGATATGTCCGATTGATTGCGTAGTTTTAATATGCACACGAATCACTTATAGTTTGGTTTTCTATGGTGAATGTTAATATGGACACTTCACGATAAGAGTTAAATCCGAGAATAGATTTAATAGCGATAAATCGATATCGATCGGTTGGAGGGTAGGCGTGAAAAAGTAAACACATATTTTAAAATTGGTCTTAGTTTTTTATTTTAAATTATTGGAATTTGTTACATATTTTTGCTTCTTTAATGTAAAGTATGTATGTGTGAGTGACAATACCTACCAGCAAAAGTTTTCCTTGCGAAATTCACTTTAGAACATAACTTTTTAATTCGTGACAATCACCAGCACAACTACCAGTATGGAATCACTTAAACAGTCGTTTACTGCTATGTCCGAGATGTTCCACGCGAAGATGGATGAATTCCAGCAGGATCTGCAGAAGAACTCCGCTACCAAGACCCCAGCGACCACATCATCTGTTGCAGCTGACTTTCAGTGTTTCAAAACTTTTATTGTGACTGCTTTGAACACTCTGCAGCAGCAGCTGGAGTTTTTAAGGCTTGAAATGGATCGCCAGGAGATGCGGAGAAGACGCAAGATGTTGCTGGTACATGGCGTGCCCGAGGTTAAGTCAGAGGACCTCACTGCGTGTGTTACCAAAGTGGTCACTGATCATTTGGATCTTCCAAACTTTTCCAGCTCGAGCATTAAGTCGAGTTATCGCCTTGGCCGCACTTCGGATGACAAGCCCAGGCCTATTGTGATAAAGTTCGCTGAAGTTACAGTCCGTGACAAGGTATGGTTCGCGAAAACTAAATTCAAAGGCACTGGCATCACTCAGTCAGAGTTTTTGACAAGGCCTAGGCATGCTGCATTCATGGAAGCTCGGAAGCGGTTTGGAGTAACGAACTGTTGGACGCGGGATGGATGTATTCATATAATAGCCTCGGACGGGAGCCGAAATCGAGTGGAGACACTACGTGAGCTGGAGAGCATTCCCATGGGGTCAGCGTCATCGGCAGCCGCTGCGAAATCGCCTAGTCACATCCCTGGAGTGCCGACTAAAAGTCCAGACACTAGGTTGCCTATTCATCGTTCTTCTAGACGAGTGGTTAAAAAATAATTACTTTCCTTGTTTGCTATAAATTGTTAATTTACCCACTCTTAGCAGTGTTTTGAGCTTCCATCTCTGTACATAAACGTCGTCAATTCAAATTGGAAAGTGACAGTGAGACAGATGAGATTTCCTATTTGTCATCCATAGACTTGTTTAGTTATTTTTAATTTATAAATTAGCTGTGTTTTAGATTCCAGTGTTTTAAACATTTCCCTTTGTTATAGTGTTAAGTCGTGGTGGGTAACTTTGGTATGTTGGTAGTGGTGGGTAACTTTGGTATGTCGGCAGTGGTGGGTAACTTTGGTATGTCGGCAGTAGTAATACTCATAAATTCCTACCTCCTTGATACTAACTGCTATGTGTTTTTGAATTAATGTATTAAAATCTCGGGCTCCTTAAGTTTGTTACATACATATTACAAATAGGCATAATAATATAATTTAGGGTAATGTACTTTAGAATAATTATTATTTAATGTTTTTTCTCTTAGGTTAATGTCAATTCTCACTGTCACATATTATTTGTGCTATTAATGTTACTGTTGCTTTGTATTAAGTTATTGTGATTTGACTTTTTGTTGCTGGGGGGTACGATTTGTTTGTATTTAGATTTAAATTTATTATTTTATATTTATTAGTATATTTAATATTATATTATATTTTATGTCATTTCAAGATATTAGCCTAGACGAATCATTTTTTTCATTATCATCCTCTGATGGATTGAATAGTAATGACAGTTTCTACAGTCTCCCTTCTCTTAATGAAACTATAGATTCTCACTTCTCAGGTGTACTGAAGAATTTCAATGTTGTCCATATTAATGCCCAGAGTATTCCTGCACACTATCCTGATTTGCTCTCCTCTTTTGACTGCAAAAACTTACACGCTCTTTTAGTCTCCGAAACCTGGCTTAAGCCTTGTTTGTCCTCCACATCTTGTGCTCTTCCTGGCTTTCAATTAATTAGGAATGATCGTACTGCTCGTGTTGGCGGGGGTGTTGCCATATACCTCCGATCTCACTTGCCGTTTAAAACGATTAGTATGTCAAATGTCCAGGCTGCTCCGGGAGCTGAATATTTGCTTGTTGAGGTCCTTTTTTCTTCTAGTAAGCTCTTACTTGGAGTATTTTATAATCCTAGCCTAACAATTGATTATTTTCCTGTGTTTGAAAGCCTTCTGGATCAGCACATCCCACTGTATCAGCACTCTATCATTATGGGTGATTTCAACACCTGCCTCTTAAAGAATGACTTCCGCTCTGTTCGACTGAAATCAATAGTTGATGCAGCGAATTTACATTTACTCCCACTTTCTGCCACACACTCTTTTCCTAATTGTACTCCATCTCTTCTTGATCTGATTCTTGTTTCCTCCATTGATCATGTTGCAAAGCATGGTCAATGCGCTGCTGATGCTTTTTCATATCATGATTTGGTTTATCTATCATATAAGTTACGACCTCCTAAAGCTAAAAAGAAAATTCTTCTGCTGCGTAATTTTGTTGGTATGGATTTAGATCGGTTAAGAGATGATGCGGCGATGATAGACTGGACCGATGTCCTTACGGGAGTTAGCGTTGATGATATGGTGGAAAGCTTCAATTCACTTTTAACGCAACTCTATGATGTACATGCTCCAATTCGGCCAGTTCGGCTCAAGCACCTTCCTGCTCCCTGGCTTTCTGAGGAGATAAAAAAATTGCAGCATAAAAAAAACACTGCAAAAGCTAAATATAAATCTAATAACTCCGATGAGAATAAGGAAAAATATAAAAATATTCGGAATCGTTGCAACAGGTTGTGTAGGGATAAACAACGACGCCATATCCACAAATCTATACTTGAAGAAGATGATTCTGGTCGAGTATGGAATTTTCTTAAATCTCTTGGAGTTGGGAAAGCACGTCAGGATAAGAGCTCCTTAAATATTGATCTGAACCAACTTAATCAGCATTTCTCTTCTTCTTGTGGCATTGATGATGCCACAAAGTTGCGGACTAAGAATCAAATTTCAGCTTTACCCACTTCTGATGATCCTGCTTTTATTTTTAGTCAGATCACTGATAGTGATGTTAAGAAAAGTATTCGTGAGGTCAACTCTGATGCTGTTGGTACAGACTGTATTAGTCGTAAAATGATCATCCCTGTCATCGATATAGTGACTCCTGTTATTAAATCCATCTTTAATTTCTCAATTTCCACTGGAAATTTTCCTTCTTCCTGGAAAGAGGCTCAAATTACTCCTATTCCCAAAAAAGCTAACCCTTCTGGACTATCGGACTTCCGACCCATTTCCATTCTTCCATTCCTATCAAAAGTCTTTGAACGTATTGTTCACCAGCAATTGAGCCTCTTCCTATCTAGATGGAGTCTGTTTAATCCATTTCAATCCGGTTTCCGGACAGGTCATAGTACGACTACAGCTTTAGTCAACATTACTGAGGATATTCGTCTCGGTATGGATAATCAACGTGTAACAGTGTTGACCTTACTTGATTTTAGCAATGCATTCAACAATGTTGATTTTGATCTCTTGTTAGCCATTTTAGCTTCTCTTAACATATCTCCTGAAGTGATTGACTGGTTTCATAGTTACTTGTTTGGTCGCCGGCAGCGGACGCGAGTTGATGATTCGTTATCTAACTGGTGCACGATCAATGCCGGTGTTCCACAAGGTGGCGTGTTGTCTCCTCTCCTTTTTTCAATTTTCATTAGTTCTATTACTCTCCAGTTATCTTCTCACTACCACCTGTATGCTGACGATCTCCAATTGTATGTACAGGCTAAATTGGTGGATCTACATCAGGCGATAGATTTGGTAAATAATGATCTAGATTCTATTGTGCAATGGAGTAAGTCGTATGGCCTGAAGGTAAATCCAGCAAAAACTCAATGTATAATAATAGGCAGTCAAAAGTTGGTCACGCGTATAGATTTTTCTACATTACCTAGTATTATTTTTGACGGTACTTGTGTACCTTACAGTGACAAGGTTAAAAATCTAGGTATCATTTTTGATAAATTTTTGTCTTGGGCTCCGCAAGTGAGTGAGGTGAGTAGGAAGGTGTTTGCGTCTGTCGGGTCTCTTCGTAGATTGTCAAATTTTCTACCCATACCAACTAAAATAACGCTAGCACAGTCTCTTCTTTTGCCAATTCTCGATTATGCTGATTCTTGCTATCTCAATCTAAATGAGGAGTTGCTTAATAAACTTGAGCGCATTCAAAATCTTTGTATACGGTTTATATTTGGACTCAGAAAATATGACCATATTTCTGAATTTCGCGAAAAACTCAAGTGGCTCCCGATCCGCCTTCGCAGGGATACTCACATTCTTTCTCTTTTATACTGTGTTCTATTCAATCCCACTACTCCTTTTTATCTCAAAGAGCGGTTTGAGTTTCTGAGTGACACTCATGGTCGCTCTCTTCGCTCTAATGATAACCTAATTTTAAAAATCCCTTCCCATAATACCTCTTTTTCGTCGAAATCCTTTTCCGTTCAAGCTGCTAGGCTATGGAACTCCTTACCGTTTCATATCAGGCGTGCGCAATCTCTTGCAGCTTTTAAAAAGCTCATCAAAGCGCACTTCCTTCCCCCATGATTTACTTTGCGTCTTCTGGCTTTTATTTTATTTTACTCCCTTTTTGGCATAACATTTAGTATATGTATATAGATATTTATTTATATTAGTATATGTTTGATTGTATATAGGTATTGATTTTATTTTGTATTATATAATTATATATATATTATTATTATTAGTATTATATTAGTATAAATTATTACATTATTATTATTTCCTCCTAAATTTACGTACACCCTCGACTCACTAGGCTTAATTCCTATAAAGCGTGGTTGCCTGGAAGAGATCGCTTCAAAGCGATAAGGCCGCCATTTGTACCGATTTTCTTTAATTATTTTTTATTATTATTATTTAATGTACTTTTTTTTTGGTGTACAATAAAGAATATTTCATTCATTCATTCATTCATTCATTTCATTCATTCATCGATGACTTGGCGATATAGAAAAATGGATCGAACAGACTTCTTTTCACTTGATGTTGTCGAGTCACCTTTTTTCGTTGCGTAGTCGCGGGTAGGTCGGGGAAATAGTTGGCGTGGTGGTATGACTGGCCGTACGCATCGGACAGTGCAGTGTTGCCCGTGTTTTACGAATTAATCTTAGTATCAACACTTTGCTAAAGGCTTTGATTGTACCAAGTGTGAAACCAAGTATGAATACGAAACATCAGGTAAGTATAGGGTAATTTTCGCACAATTTAGCTCATAGATATTCACGTAGTGGTAGTGACGATTAAGTAAGTAATTATTAATTCTGCCACAAAAGTAATTGTAGTGTTTAATTTATAACAATGGTACTGACGTGGTAAGGTCGGCGACCGGCGTCACGGTGAAGTTGAAGTTTGCTGTGAAGGTGACGACTCTCATATGCCGTGTAATGTGTTGTATGTGGGTAGTGGGTACTACAATTATACAACAGTTACGAGTGTGTCTCCGCTCCGGCCTTCCACTGTTGCTATCGCATATTTATTACGGAATCAATTACAATATCTACCTACCGAACCTAATTTCAAAAATAACCAATCAAGTTCGAGGCAGACTCGCGCACGAAGGGTTCCGTACCACCATACAACATAAATTATTTTAGTAAATAACAAGAAATATGTCATAATAATACGTAATCACCTGTGAAATAACTGGCTTACAAGTGGCGCTAAACTGGTAGCGCCTGACAAACAATTTGACACCTTATGAGTACGGAATATTTCGAATTTTTTCCTATACTTGTGATGTGTGGCATTGCTACTAGCCAAATTTCATGATACAACGTACTATTACCTATTCTGTGATTCTAGGTCAACGGGTATACTATAGGTTTTGATTTTATTGGTGAATGTCAAAAATATGCAAATTACGTAGCATAAACGGCCGTATCTATTGATTGCGTTGACTTAGAAGCTTGATTTTTTACAGCCTGAAGGACTGTGAACCTAAGTATTTGATATTCATTTCAACTTGGTATCTCCACGCGATCCTATGAAAAGGTGCTTGACAGAAAAGCAGACAGACAGACAGAAAACGCAATGATCCTACATGGGTTCCTTTTTTCCTCTTGAGGTACGGGACCCTAAAAAGAAGGCGATTGTCCTGTGATATTATGTTGTGTGGTGCGGCTCGGCGCGGCGGGCAAAGTATAAATTATATTTCATACGTTTCATTCTTCAGATATATTAGACACATTGTAGTACCTTCATTGTACTGGCAACTCCGCACTTATTTAAATATTGGGGTAGTTTAAAAAACTTCCAACCGTTGTTACCTCCGTCGTGGCCCCGAGTCACGCCATTTCTCATTCTTTTATTGTGCGCGGCAACGATCACTCACTATTCAATATTTTTATACATTAATTATTCAGAGTTTTAAAAAAAAAAAAACTTTTGAATTATGCCTAAGCGTAGCGCCGACAAGAAAATTACCTATTATCAAAATAAAATTAAAAAGTTAAAGAGACGAAATCGTATAATATCGTATTCATCTTCGTCGGATTCCGAGGAAAATCAGGGTAAGTGAAGATTAATATTTTAACAAGTGATTTTGTGTATAGAGTAGGTAAGATAAAATAACCTAGAAATCTACTCGCCAGTAAAAGCTGGCACTTTTGTTGTACCTAAAGCATCTCTAAGCTAGCCTTGAGGGTATCACAATGAGGGTATCACAAAGGCATAGCATGATGCATAAAATAAGCCTGGAGGTTGACTGCGGGTCAACACGAGGGTTATAAAAACAAAACGTTTTTCGTTCACATAAGAAACGTCACATTTGATCGTTTCAGATGACGGAACCACGCAAGGTGATACCACGACGACGCAGCCTCCTGTTCTAGTGGACCCTCATGATGACGTCCAGAATACGTCTTCGATAGAACAAGTTCCGGATGAACACCCAGAGCTCGATCCTGAACTACTATCAGCACTGGGTGACCCCACGGATGAGCAACCAGTTTATGGCGAAAATATTCACCACACCTTAGCACAACGTTGGATCCCCATATTGAAAAAAGGACTCTCCAAGAATATTAAAGAAAAATTACTAAAAGAGTACCAAATACCGGAAAACTGTAAACTTCTTAAGGCGCCTACTTTGAATCCAGAAGTTAAGGCGGCAGTCTCCGATATTGTAACCAATCGTGATAAAAACATACAGTTAAAGCAGGACCAACTAGGTCTTGGTATAACTGCCATCAATAAAGCTATTACCTTGCTTCTTCTGGGAGATGACAAAATACAGGCTATCAAGATACTTTCTGATAGCTGTCGGATCTTAACCGACCTACATTATACCGAAACCCAAATAAGGACAAAACTTATAACTCCCGGTCTCGACAAATCGTTTACGCCATTGTTAAAAGATCACGAAAGGGACGAGACGCTTTTCGGAGAAAAGCTTTCAGAGACTATCAAAGCTTCGAAAGCTATTGAGCGTCAAGGGTCGCAAATAAAAAAATCCACCCCGAGGGCGACTTCTCTATCAGCACCCACAGCTGGAACATCGACAGTGAAGTCTCGGTATTCGGGAAACGAAACAGGCCCCCCTCGTTACGCTTCGGGGAACAGGGGGGGGCGAGGAGGATACCCACGAGCATCGACGGCGTATCGGCGACCGGCAGCGACGGCGACGCGATCCCGAGCTCCTTCCAGCCAGAGCAAGCATCGTGTCTACACACGACGTTAGAGATACAGGTACATGCTGGTCGTCTACAATATTTTAAAAAATGTTGGCAGAAAATCACCCGTAATAAAACAGTCTTGGACTGGATATATAATGGTTATCTTATACCATTTTCAAAAAACGTTTATCAACATGTCGTACCGACTAATACATTTGCGTCAGAGGAAAAGCGAGAGATGTCTTTAGCAATTAACAATTTATTGGAATTAGGCGCGATATGTGAGTGTGAGCCACAGCCGGACCAATTTATATCTAAAATATTCTTAGCCTCAAAATCTAATGGTGGCAAAAGATTTATTTTAAATTTAAAATTATTAAATAAATTCGTAACTCAAAATCATTTTAAAATGGAAGATTATAGGACAGCCTGCAAATTATTACCTAATAACGGCTTCATGGCTTCAATAGATTTAAAGGAGTCTTATTTATTGGTACCAATCAATCCATCACAGAGGAAATATTTAAGATTTCAATTTCAAAATGATTATGGTAAAAATTTAACTTATGAGTTCAAAGCAATGCCTTATGGTTTATCATCGGCACCGAGAACGTTCACAAAAATTATGAAAGAAGTTGTGGCTTACCTCAGATATCACGGCCTTTTATCCGTCATATATCTTGACGATTTATTATGTATTGGTCATACATACACCGAGTGTTTACATAACGTAACCGAGACGGTTAAACTGTTGCAATGCTTAGGGTTCGTGATAAATTTTGAAAAAAGTCATTTACAACCCTCGCAACAGGCTAAGTTCCTAGGTTTTATCTACAACGCCATCAACATGTCTTTATCCTTACCTGAGGATAAACGGATACATATTTCTAAATTAGTGAAAAAATTTATTCCCTTACCTCGATGTACTATCAAAGAGTTAGCTTGTTTAATCGGAGTACTTACGTCTGCCTGCCCAGCGGTTAGGTACGGTTGGGTCTACACAAAACGCCTCGAGAGACAGAAGTACTTAGCACTAAAGACGCATAAAAAATATGAAGCTAAATTTCGCCCATCGTCAATAATATTAGCGGATCTTAGATGGTGGTTACAGAACATTTTTTCGACATCTACCCCCCTAAGACCTAATAAGTTTCAACTAGAGATTTTCACGGACGCCTCCAGGTCTGGATGGGGTGCATTTTGTGATAACGAAAGAGTTAACGGTAAATGGAAATCAACCGAGTTAAAATTTCATATTAACTACTTAGAGCTGATGGCGGTATTTTTTGGTCTCAAATGTTTTGCACGCAACATACGCAACTGCTCCATTTTACTACGTATCGATAATACAACAGCATTAAGCTACATCAATCGTATGGGTGGCATTCAATACCCCCATTTAAATGATTTGACACGAGAAATTTGGCAATGGTGTGAAGAGCGAAATATATGGTTAACTGCTTCTTATATTAAAAGTGAAGATAATAAAGAAGCTGATGAAGAATCCCGGAAAGTTAACAATGATATAGAACTTAAGTTGTCAGATAAAATATTTAGTAAAATCACAATGAAGATAGGCACACCGGATATCGATTTATTCGCTACTCGCACCAATGCCAAATGTAGTCAATACGTATCATGGAGACCAGATCCGGATGCCTTAGCGATAGACGCATTCACAATTTCATGGGATAGCATGTTCTTTTATGCTTTCCCACCTTTCTCCCTAATATTGAAATGTCTAGAAAAAATTATAATAGATAAGGCTGAAGGCATACTTGTATTCCCTTACTGGCCTTCACAGCCTTGGTTTCCTCTACTACAAAAAATGCTTACTTCAAACATAATTTTTATAAATTCCAAAAATAACGTGATTTGGTCTTCCCCTAGGAACCCACAATTCAAAGGATTTACCCTGGGAGCAGCGAAGCTCTCAGGAACGCATTTAAGAAACGAGGTGTTCCTGTAAACTCTCTGGATCTTATGATGGCATCTTTAGCCAAGAACACGTTACAACAATATAGTGTTGCCTACAAACTTTGGTGGCAGTACTGCCATAAACATGATAGGGATCCATATAAATCTTGTATACCATCAGTTTTATCGTTCCTTACGGAACAGTTTGTTAAAGGTGCAGCTTATGGTACTCTTAATAGTTATCGTTCGGCTTTAAGTTTACTTTTTGGTGATGAGTTAGGATCTCATGAACAGATAAAAAGGTTGTTAAAGGGAATATATAAATTAAGACCGAACCTCCCAAAATATGCATCCACATGGGATCCTCAGATCGTGTTACAACACATCACTCAATGGGGCACTAATACAGAATTGTCTTTACAAAAGATTTCTCAGAAACTTGTTATTTTGTTAGCTTTATGTACAGCCCATAGGGCACAAACACTTACATCTATTAAAATTAAAAATATTTATATATGTGCAAACGGAGTCAAAATCATAATCTCCGATATCATTAAAACATCGGCAGCCGGTCGAGACCAACCAATTTTATTCTTACCGTATTTCAACGAAAATATAAATATTTGCCCAGCAACAACATTAAAAGATTACTTGTCGGTTACAAAAGACCTAAGGCTTAATTCAATAGAAAACCTCCTGATAACGCACAAGCGACCTTACAAAGCTTGTCACGGAGATAAGAGGAACTACTTGAGTTGCGGGTGTCGGTCGATAGGGGGCGCTGCGGGGGCGCCGGTGTGACAACACGTGGCACCGCAGCGCGCCTTTTAGGTTATGACGTGACAATAAAAGAAATGGGATGAACAGAATTAGGTCTGCGTAGGCACTTACCCAAACTTACCTACGCAGTAATTGCTTCGGATAGATACAGCCGTCGGGCATCGAACCTTTGGAGTCGAGGACCGTTCGGCAGCACAGGTGGCGCGCCTCGCGCCCAGTGGCAGCTTACAATAGGGTTATTGGCGAATGGGGAACATTTCAATGAGAACAAATGAGTTACTTACTCGCACGATAATTAAATTTAATCAGTGAATGTTACACAGGAGAGAGATAAGACTTAAGATCAAGTTATAGGTACTTTCGCACTTACAATCCATTTTCTTTACAATACCACTTAGTCCTACGCTCGAAGAAACTCGAAGAGTAGACCCGTGGGGTGGGCGGCAGCGGCCATGGCCGGCTGCTAACCCTCAGCGAGCGCGCCCAATGCGCGCGGCAGGATACCAGGAGAATAGTTCGTAAATTCGCGCATCACGAAGTTTCGCGGGCACCTTCACTTATTTGAAATTACGGCACATTTGTGCTTTTCACTGATTGCACTACTTATTTAGTAAGTACATTAATAAAGTTAATATAACAAGAACAAATCACGCGTATATGGTGACCGTCCTACAAAATGGCGGAACGTTCCATTAGCAAACTCGGCTCGGAGACACGAGGCAAAAATATATGTCACTAGAGAGTGAGAAAAAATTAAAGGAAAGGTAACGAGTCATGCCCCCATTGTTATGGGACCTGACAAAGGCTGGGTTAGGTACTGAGACCTCCCATTTTAAAAAGAAATACCGGAGTCCCGCATGGCGGTTCACACACGGTAAAATTCACATCTTCCGGGCCTTGAAGAGACCACGGGCTGGCGCGGGCAGACGCTCGAAAGTTCAGGGGGTGACTCGCGTTAGCGCACCGCTTGATGGCAGACGCCCTCTTGCGTCGGAATCTCGCGAAACGCGTGACAAACAATAGGTGATGATAAGGATAGCCGTATGGGCTTCCTCTCTGGAGTGAGCGAGACAGCGCGATTTCGCATTTACTGTTACTGACCAATGCTTAAATCGCACTTCTTTCATAAAAACTATGCGTTCGGTAATATTGAAACTTGACAAAAAAGTAAATTTAATCTATAATACTACAATACCCCCTTTTTTGGGTAGGAGACAACCCAGTTGTCTCCACAGCCGTTTCAACCCGAGAAAAAAAACTTATTTTCTATGCTTATACCTAAATTGTGTTGAAAATATTAAAGTCTAGTTGAAACTTTTAATTTTAGTGTTAGTTTAGTGTTAGTAGTATAAAATATTTAAATTAGCCTAATTCGCTTTCGTATTGTGTCCTAATGAAGTTTTATTTTTGGCCAATTTTGAAACACATTTATTATTTACTTGCATACATCACGCTTTCGACCTGTTCTTAGACTATACCAGCTGGTGTAAATTATTTGGTTAATATTAAAGTTATGTTAGTTTCTACTTGGCTAAGTTTGCTTAATGTGTATGTAACTATCCTAGTATTAATCCTAACATTTTGTTTTATTTATATAGAAAAATAGTTATAGTTATTTGATGCTTAACTATAACCTGTATCTATATTTAACTGTTTTGGGACTGTTCCTGGAATTGGGAACGTTGCCTTCAATGTTCGTTGAGTCGTGGTATGCTTTGTAGACTAATATTTAATCTAAAAAAAAAAGGAAACTTAATTTTAAGTTTCATATGCCGTTAACATAAGTTGAGTGTTAAATGTGACTGTCTCTTTGACTATCTCAAAGTATGTATGTCATCATTAATACATTTCAATAGGAGATGAACGAAGTTCAGTGTCTAAACCGATGTATTTAAAAAATCACCGTCTCTTAGACTATAAATTTAATCTATAATTGATTATGTCTCACTGTATATAGTAAGAACCAAGAATTAACTATACCTATTTGTTAGGTTGTGTTTTATTTCAATTAATTTTGAGGTACTACTTGTGCCTCTATATACTCTGTATATGAGTGTAAAATAAAAAAACTATGCCATGTGCGGGCAAAGGGGCTATGCATGGAGTCCCTTGGCTTCACAACTTAGTGCACGGTATATCGTCCTACGGTCCTACATGCATAGCGTCTACTAAACTATTTGCTAGTTGGACCTTGGTAGGTAATGACATTATGGTAGCATAATGTTTGGGGAAAGCAAAAAAATTCCTTATAATATAAGGTCAAGAAGAATAAAAAAATTCTTCAAAAAGTATGTGTAGTGTCTACCATCGCAGAGCAATCTACTTCATGTTTATCAATGTTCGATCATAACATGTAATAAAATAAAATAACAAAGTATTTATATGGTCGGTCTCCTTTATTTTGGAGTAGCGACCTCATTTGGACATTCTCCTTTCAAAGAGGGAAATCCTAAAACTTAATAAGTAAAAAGTCATAATATAAATGTGTAATATGTAAGGTGTAGACCTTGTGTAGTAATGTTAGTATATAATATTAATTTACTTTGAAGTAAAATTACTCATAAATGTAATTTTTAATTGTTTTAACTTCATATTCAAATGTATATCTATAGTTTGTTAGGCAGTGAAATACCTGAGTTTTATTTTTAAAGTTTTTAATGTAATGTATGTTTATACTATTTACTAATTCATTTTTTATGGTTGTTAGTTGTTATGCTAACTGATGTGTTGAAATGTGTAATATATTTTTATATAGGAATTTTTTATAAATGTAGATATAGGTTACTTGATGAATTATAGGTATAATTTACTATGTAAGGTAAAGTTATGCTTTATTTAATGTTATTATATGAAATATAGATAAGTTATATTGATTATATCTATGAAAACTTAATAATGTCTTTTATATGATATTTTCCTTTATATTTAGTACCTATATCCTCTAAAATATAAACCAAATCGGAGATTTTCTCTATAACCTTTGTTTTAACAAATCTGGGAGCGAGTTTCGCTGAAAAGAAGCTTGCTGCGTTAGATTGGACAAAGTTCTTTCTCCATACTATATCATTCACATTACACACCACTTTTTTTCGCCTTAAATTATATCTGTGTGCGTTTCTTTGGTAAGCTACGGTCAAAGCGTCCTGTACAATATTATATATTTCAGATAACTGTATGTGGACCCCTAGGGTTGGTATTTACGTAGTTGTCCTGCATGTCAATATAGACGGATGTGGATAATCCTATATCCGGCTTTGGTATCGGTGAAGTGACGAACTCGAAGTTAAGAGGAGCTGTACCCATATTGGTGACTTCGGGATTCATATTTACTATATATAACTAGATTAATATCTGTATTAAATGATTGAACTGTATCGCTAACTGTGACAAGTTTCGTAAAAAGAATAGTTATATTAACTGTAAGGTGAAATGTTCTTGTTTTACAAGTTGTATTTATGACTAAACATTCTTAAAGTAAGATTGTTTATATCTAGTTATTCATAACACCATGTGAATTCTATGCGTTATTAGGATTCCGCATTTTCCTTGCTTGTATAAAAGGACAACTGTAAAATAGTTGATATTGAAAATTGTTTACATTGTTGATTGACAATTACTACTAAGTACTTACTTGCGAATGCGTATCCTTGCCTGTTCGTCCAACAATTTCGACAGGATTGCTGTAGAAATCACATATACACTTTAAATTATTAAGTTATAAACAGTTTGTATACACCGATATATATTCATAAGTTATTATTCATTTGTTCTAAAAATAGACAAGATATAAGAATAGCGTACAAGTCTAGTATAAATAAAGTAACGCTAGCAGTATTGCTACGTACTGTTGACAATAATGACAAAGAAATATGTCAAAAGACAATTAATAACTGACAGACGTACAAGAGTGTCAGTTTTGACGTATTTCAGAATGACAATTTCTAAATTTGAAATGTGTCAGAACAATTATTGAAAGAACTATGACTTTGACATTTAATTAGTTCCACATTCTACCATTCACTGAGTGCGAGGGCGACACCTGCACTATTGAGACGGGCGCCATTATTGTCACGGAGAAAAGAGCAACTACCGGGTTTGGATACCGGCCGATAGGGGGCGCTGCGGGTGCGCCGGTGTGACAACACGTGGCACCGCAGCGCGTCTTTTAGGTTATGACGTGACAATAAAAGAAATGGGATGAACAGAATTAGGTCTGCGTAGGCACTTACCCAAACTTACCTACGCAGTAATTGCTTCGGATAGATACAGCCGTCGGGCATCGAACCTTTGGAGTCGAGGACCGTTCGGCAGCACAGGTGGCGCGCCTCGCGCCCAGTGGCAGCTTACAATAGGGTTATTGGCGAATGGGGAACATTTCAATGAGAACAAATGAGTTACTTACTCGCACGATAATTAAATTTAATCAGTGAATGTTACACAGGAGAGAGATAAGACTTAAGATCAAGTTATAGGTACTTTCGCACTTACAATCCATTTTCTTTACAATACCACTTAGTCCTACGCTCGAAGAAACTCGAAGAGTAGACCCGTGGGGTGGGCGGCAGCGGCCATGGCCGGCTGCTAACCCTCAGCGAGCGCGCCCAATGCGCGCGGCAGGATACCAGGAGAATAGTTCGTAAATTCGCGCATCACGAAGTTTCGCGGGCACCTTCACTTATTTGAAATTACGGCACATTTGTGCTTTTCACTGATTGCACTACTTATTTAGTAAGTACATTAATAAAGTTAATATAACAAGAACAAATCACGCGTATATGGTGACCGTCCTACAAAATGGCGGAACGTTCCATTAGCAAACTCGGCTCGGAGACACGAGGCAAAAATATATGTCACTAGAGAGTGAGAAAAAATTAAAGGAAAGGTAACGAGTCATGCCCCCATTGTTATGGGACCTGACAAAGGCTGGGTTAGGTACTGAGACCTCCCATTTTAAAAAGAAATACCGGAGTCCCGCATGGCGGTTCACACACGGTAAAATTCACATCTTCCGGGCCTTGAAGAGACCACGGGCTGGCGCGGGCAGACGCTCGAAAGTTCAGGGGGTGACTCGCGTTAGCGCACCGCTTGACGGCAGACGCCCTCTTGCGTCGGAATCTCGCGAAACGCGTGACAAACAATAGGTGATGATAAGGATAGCCGTATGGGCTTCCTCTCTGGAGTGAGCGAGACAGCGCGATTTCGCATTTACTGTTACTGACCAATGCTTAAATCGCACTTCTTTCATAAAAACTATGCGTTCGGTAATATTGAAACTTGACAAAAAAGTAAATTTAATCTATAATACTACAAGCTGCCAGCACTCAAACAATCAGCCGATGGATTAAGCAGGTGCTGGCAGAGAGTGGCGTGGATGTGTCTGCGTTCGGCGCGCACAGCACCCGACACGCTGCCACATCCACGGCGCACGCGCAGGGCGTGTCGCTTGACGTCATCAGGAAGACTGTTGGTTGGTCACAATCGTCTCAGACGTTTGCAAAATTCTATAACCGTCCAGTGAACGATGATGCTTGTTTCGCAAGATCTGTTTTACTCGCTAAATAATAAAAAATAAAAATGTTCTTGAGTTTCAATATGTAATTATAAACTTTATAAATGGATAACTTTATTTTAAGAGAATTGTGATGAGTTTATTAAATTATTCCTAATTTCTCAAATAAAAACACGTGTTTTAATTTGATTAATTTAATACAAAATTTTCGACTCTAAACATCTACAATGTGTCTAATATATCTGAAGAATGAAACGTATGAAATATAATTGATGATTAAACGAACTTACCTGTAAGTGAAGTTCTATCACAATTATGTGAGTACGTTTCATTCGAAGATATATAAGGTCCCTGCCCGCCCAGAACCCATATTATCATTCCGAAAATTTTGTAATACTCTAAAGAATGAGAAATGGCGTGACTCGGGGCCACGACGGAGGTAACAACGGTTGGAAGTTTTTTAAACTACCCCAATATTTAAATAAGTGCGGAGTTGCCAGTACAATGAAGGTACTACAATGTGTCTAATATATCTTCGAATGAAACGTACTCACATAATTGTGATAGAACTTCACTTACAGGTAAGTTCGTTTAATCATCAATATTATGCGAGTTAGCTTCTCACGACCCATCGAGTAGAACGAAGATTCCATCATCTGCTTTATGTTGCTTTAATTTGGTGCAATTAAATGTTTTCCATTAAAGCAATCATACTTAGTAAATATACCATAATATTGCATTTAGCATCCCCAAGCTTGTATTAAACCAGCTAATCTGCCTTGGCACAAAATACTGTGGTATTTCGTCAAAATTTCAGGGTTAAGAAAATATGCGAAATTTCGAATTTGTAGGTCCGACGGTTCTTTAGCCAGTTTCTCGCTCGTTACGCACGGATAGGAAAATAAATACTCAAGCAGAATTGTTGACACTATGTTTAGTCTTAATTTACATCAATAAATAAAATAAATGTGAAATTCTATTTCTAAATACGAACTAATACGAGTAGGTATGTTATACTGATGATGTTGTCTAAATATTGTAACAAAAATGTACTAAATGAATTGGCGATATTTATTTCAGCGACTAGTTATTTGCTGATTAATAATTACTAATCTCTGTACAAGCTCAATCTCTATTATTACTGGATTTTTAAAAACATTACATCCCCACAGCTGATTTCTTAACATCTAATTACCTTAGGTATAACACCTTAGGTATAATATTACAATGCTAATACATTAAAGCTAATCCTTCTATTGTCGTCTAGCCTCGCAGCTTGAGGAGCGGCAACACGAGCGCGGCGAGGAGGGCGGCGGCGGCGGCGGCTCGGGGCGGGCGGGCGCGCGCGGCGGCGCCGCTGCAGGCGCGCAGGCCGGGCCCGAAGCAGCCGGCGTAGGCGAGGCGGTGCGGCACGTGGCTCTGCTCGTACAGGCCGCCCAGCGCGTCGCCGTGCCGCCCCCACGCGAACACCGGCACGTCGTCCGCGCCGTGCGTCTCCGAGTTCAGCGGCACCTCCACGTGGCTGCGCCACGTCACCGCGCCTGCAACACGCGCGCTATATTATACCCGTACCCCTATTCGGGTTCTACACCGCTAATTCGCTTGGCGGCACGTCTTTGTCGGTAGGGTGGTAACGAGCCACAGCCGAAGCCTCCCGCCAGGTCAGACCAGGAAAATTCAGAAATTATAAATTCCCAAATCGATTGAAATCGTTGATCAATCGTTCGGATGTGTGTACAATTTCGAACAAATCGAACGTCTGGATTCATTGAATATAATGGTTCGACTACGTCAACGACAACGCGAGAGGTTAAGTTATAGAAGCGTGTTAATGATGGGAAGTTATGTCGAGCCGCAAACATTTTTTTTTGGCTACCGAACTTAATTTCTAATTTTATAACAGAGTAACAGAAAAATTAGAAAGCTAAAAAAGTGTGGGTATGTGCAATTCACACACGGAACTTTAGTAAATTTTTAGAGGCGAAATATTCTGTCTAAAGTATGTTTAAATAGCACCCGTTGACACGAGGATACCGGTGTCACCCCGTAACAACTATAACAACTATAACTACGTCCGATACGTACGAAAGTCAGGTTCCTGCGTGACGTCGACCCGCCTGCCGTCCACCTCGCGCCGGTGTCCGGGCCCGTTGATGTACGACAGCGTCATGTACGGCACGCCGTCGCGGTCGCGCGAGCGCGAGGGCCCCAGCACGTCGGCGCCGCGGTCGCTGTAGCCGCTGAAGGCCATCACGTGCGCGTGGTCGGCCGTCACCACCACCAGCGAGTCCTCCTCGGACAGCAGCTCGGTCGCGCGCGCCACGGCCTCGCTCATCTCGATGGTCTCGTCGAGCGCGATCTCCGCCTGGTTGTCGTGGTGCGCGTGGTCGATGCGGCCGCCCTCCACGAACAGGAAGAAGCCCTTCTCGTTGCGGCTCAGCATGCGGATCGCGACCTCGGTGAGCTCGGCGAGCGTGGGCTCGGTGGCGGGGTCGGTGAGCAGGTTGTACCGCAGATGGTTGCCCTCGAACAGGCCCAGCAGGTAGTCGGGCGGCGCGGCGCGCGCGCGCAGCAGCTGCTCGCGGTTCCACACGTACTGGTGGGTCGCATTGAGCGCCCTCTTGCCGCTCTGCCACTCCTCTATCAGGTTGCGGCCGTCGGTCCTCCGGCCTTGCGTGCCCTCCTCGTCGACGTCGCTCGTGGGTATGAATTCGCGGCGTCCTCCTCCCAAAATCACCTGTGAAGATCGGTTTTATAAAACGTTTATTATCATCAGGACCTATCGTCCGGTCAGTATCACTCAGGCCGGTCTCGTCACCGCTGTCACCGCTCCGATCGACATTTTACTGGCACGCTAATATTATTATGTTTTAGAATATGACGGAGGAATTCTCAGGCACATAGATTTATATCCTCGCGATGTTTTTCTTCATCAGGAAAACACAATCTCACAATATTATAATTTATTGAAATGAAAACTTCTTTAGCCGCTCCACTTATTACTTGTACGAAAATCGGAAGACGCAGGCATCATTCGACGACTGAGCCTTACCGATCAGGTTCGGATATCATTGGAGGAAGGCGCCCGCGTGTCTCATACCGTTTCTCGTTCGTACCGTACCTTGAGCCTGTTGCACGAGCTGGTGCTCGATGTCGGGGCAGGCGGCGCTGCGCACGTCCGCGTCGCTCTCCCAGTTGCGGTCGGCGGCGCGCGCGTACGCGTGTCTCGTGTACCTTGAGCCTGTTGCCGGGCGCGTGGTGCACGAGCTGGTGCGCGATATCGGGGCAGGCGGCGGGCTCGTGGCCGGCGCTGCGCACGTCCGCGTCGCTCTCCCAGTTGCGGTCGGCGGCGCGCGCGTACGCGCCCGCGGGCGACGCGTGCGTGATGCGCGTCGTGGTCACGATGCCTGCAACACGCGGCGCGGTCAGTGCGGCTGGCGGGGCGCGGGCGGGGCGCGGGCGGGGCGGCGCTCACCGGCGTCGCGGCCGTCGGCCAGCGCCCAAGCGGCCACGGAGTCGAGGCGCGCGGCGGGCGCGAGCGAGGCGCCGCAGTCGCCGCGCGGCACGGCGGCCGTGAGCCCCAGCGTGCCGCCGTTGGCCTTGGCGCCGCACAGGTACGCCGTGGCCGAGCACGCGGAGTCCGCCGTCTGCGCGTTCACGCAGTACGTCTGCCGACATATAGCATTATATATGTCACCGTAAAATTACAAAAACCGTTAGATTGTAATCTAACTGGCGATATTGTAACAAACAAACTAAAAAGAAAAAGAAATAAACACTCACTCCCTCAGAATTCTCACGATAAAACTAAAAAATTATACCTCTAAAACAAGAAAAAAATCGCTGAACGTATTACATAAGGTATTTTCTGGTAGGTCTGAATAATTTTTTTTTCTTTTGACGTCACTATTTGGGCCATCTTGTATAACCAATCTCGTAGCCATCTCAGAGGAACGAATGGCATAGTTGTGACAACGCATATCAGTCGATTGCGATTGTTAAGCAACGTTGACCCAAGTCGGTAACTGAATGGGTGATCGAAGTTGCAAGTTCAAATTTGGCCTTTTCTATTCCTCCGTGCCTCGGAGAGCCTCGGAGAGCCGACGATTCCAGTTATAATCACTAAGATCTGATAATAGTCGTAACAAAACTTAGAGTTTAAATACTCTGAGTCGAGTCGTATGCGGAAGGACGTCGAAGCCCACCGCATTCATATCCCAAGACAACTCTCACCATTAAGTGATTAATGGAATGGGGTCACGACCCTCAGCAATGAGGAATACGACGCACAAAAAACACAGCCATCTCAAGGACGGAGGGACACGACCTCATACTTCACGAGCTCATAGAGTTACATCCTCTATCTCTCTCTCCATTTCGTCCGTACGTTCCGTCTTTTCTTTGGTCGAATCAAATCTGTACCGCTCTCGATAGCGAGCTCTACGAAGCACTGCTTATCGTAAGAACCAATGCACACGGTGCAACTCCTTTCTTAATAATATGTACCCCGCTTTAAAGGGTCACACGAACGACAACGAACGAACCTTCACGAGTCCGAGGGTCGGGAAGGCTTCGAAAGAGAGCTGCGCCTCCTCGCCGGTGCGGTTCCGGCGCTGGCCGAGCAGCGCGCGCGCCGCCGCCAGCGTGGGCACGGACATGCCGTCGCCCATGAAGAGGACCACGTTCCTGGCGCCGCGCGCCTCGCCGCCTCGCAGCCGGTGGCGCGCCTCGAGCGCGGCGCGCGCGTCCTCGTACCAGTAGCTGGCCAGCAGCTCGGCGGGTCGCGGCTCGCGCGCGGCGCCCTCCCCGCGCCACTCGGGGTGGTAGGGGTCGCGGGGCGCGGCGGCGCGCGCGCACGCCAGCGCCGCCAGCGCGGCACACACGCTCACACTGCAACACGACCTCATGTCCCGGAGGCGGCTCGCAGTCGACTCCTCGCGCAGCCCGCGCCGCGCTACTTATGTCCGGCCGAGTGTTGCGATCGCTCTGTCTGATTGCACAGTTGGCCGGCGCGGTATCTTGGGACTTTTGTTTATTGCTTCCTTATTACCTATCGATATCGTGATCATTACTGCAGCATACCTATTAATTTTGCACGCGGGTTTCTTGTTGTAAATGTATGTACATAAAATCGTTTGTCCTGACTGACTGACTCTACTATCACACACATATCGCACAGCCTAAACTGCTGGGGTTAGAAACTTTAAATTATGACACTAAGTTTCTTTTTTCACGTAGTCAATAACTAAGGAAGGGATTTTCGAAATTCCACCCCCAAGGGGGTTAAATATGGGGTGAAAGTTTGTAATATATGATAGTCCGACATTTTCCAAGTTATATGTGTCACCGTAAAATTGTAAAACCTGTTAGATTATAATCTAACTAGCGATATTGTAAACTGTTGAAAAATTAAAATTCAACGCATTATTTTTCGGTAGATTGTAATCTATTAGGTATATTAACCCGATAGATATTATTTATGTCGAACCCTAACCTAACCTACAAGAAAGAGACAAGAAAACGTAAATACAGTGAATATTTCAAAAATTAACACTCAAAACATTGAACGGTTCACAATCTTTCGGCAGTTTACAATCTATCAAGATAAAAAGCGTTAGATTACAATCTATCGATTTTTACAATTTTATATACATGGAATTTTGTATTTGGTTTAAATTAAAGAAATACGTATTTCACAGTTTTTTGAAAATTCTACCACCAAAAGGGTGTAATAGGGGATGAAAGTTTGCATGAAAGTCCTTTATATTGAGATTTATTTTCAAGATATACTCAAAGTCATATCTACAAAACTTAGTATTGTACGTGAAGAAGTACGTGTGTCACAGTTTTTCCAAATTCCACCCTCAATGGGGTAGTTTGTATGAAATTCCTTCCTTTTTCAAGTTATAAACTCGAACTCAATTTATTTATAACATGTAGGACATACATGTTTCTCTTATGTTACGTCATCTTTTGACTTTATAGCAATGCAACTTGGTATTTGAACTTAACATTAAATATAAAGAAGTATGTGCTTCACCATTTTTGTAAATTGGCCCCCCAGAGGGATAAAATAGGGGATAAAGATTTGTATTTGTAATTTGTACACACAACAGTAGTGGCTTTGATTACAGTATTAATTATAATCAAAATTTAACTCATAAGGTCGGATCAACTAAATTTTTAGGCATAACTATTGACAGGTAGTGTGGCTGGAAAACTCATATCCAAGCAGTGTGTAATACATTAGATAATTTTTTATATTTACTAAAATGTCTTAAACAAACAGCAACCCATGAAGCCGCTCTCATGGCATACCATGGATATGTGTCTTCCATTTTGAGATATGGCATTATACTCTGCAGCCGATCTTCTTGCCCAGAGCTGGTCAATCTGAGGTCCAGCAGCTCCACATCACAGGCTGCGAGAAGACAAGCCAATGTGGTTACAACAAGTTCAAGGCCATCACTCAAGAGTACCTGCTTCCAGAGAAGGAATTCTATAAAATATGCAACATTGGAACAGAACTGTGAATCCAGATCGTAGCTGTAACGTAGTTTTAAGAAAAAGGGTTTCTAAACTAAAAATGTTATACTATGTTATACTATGGGGTAACTCTGTGGAATGGGAAAGGGCATTTAAGGTGCAAAAGAAATGCATCAGGGCTCTGTATCTACAACCCTGCCTACTAGCCTACTACCGATTGAATGATATAGTGAGGTCTTAGGGCCGACACGCGGGGGTTTCACGGCCGTCGGCTTCATTTCAATATTATTTAGTATAGATCAAGGACATTAATAAATACAGTAGATGAATTGTATAATTATTATTTATTTACGATTTTTGAGCATGAAATATTGTTTTAATGTGATCACTTCTCCCGATTTTGCGAATACCCATACAATGTATGAAACTAGGTAAATATATACACCATACATGAAACTTAACACTACATAGTAGATCACAACGTGGAAGATCAATTAATAACTTGACCAGGCCAAATATGGGAGCTTGCCTAGGTGTCAAAAATCAATGTGCAGCAAATATTTTTTTTATTATTGCATTTGTTATATTTTATAATGACCGAATCGAACACGACATTCTGTTACTCAAATTATCCAATGCAATTAGATAATAAGAGGCGATCTATTTCGTTGGTTCTTCTCCCATGTAAGAAATAAATCTCAGGCTGTAGTGCTTAATGGTTTTACCTCGACTTGCCGTATTGTTCCTTCAGGTATACCATAAGGTTCTTTACTAGAGCCTCTGCTTTTTATTATTTTTATACAGGATATTGCAACCTGTTTCCAAAATTCTAACTTTTTGCTCTTTGCTGACGACATGAAAATATGTAGGGTAGTAAACAATTATACAGACCAGATATGCTTCTTCAAGATGACTTGCTTAGACTCGATCATTACTACCTAGCCAATAAATTGGACTTAAACGTTTCCAAATGTTTTGCTATCTCCTTTTCACGTGAGCGTTCCGTATTCAAATGCTCATGTAAAATTAAAAACCAAGAATTTAATTGGGTATCCGAGATACGTGACCTAGGAGTTATTATAGACAGTAAACTCTTGTACGATAAGCATGTGGACCATATTGTTTATAAGGTATCTAAGATGTTAGGCTTCCTAATCAGGTCAGCTAAAGATTTTACCAAACTTAAAACAATTAAAGTACCTACTCTATTGCGCCGTTGATTATCTTGAATATGCGTCGCAGATCTGAAATCGTCAAACGACGTGTATATTCATCGCATTGAAAGAATCCAGAGAAAATTTGTTCGGCTTCTTAAGTTTAGGTTTAATCTAAATCCCAACCTAAGTTATTATGCTTTATATACTCACTTACACCTTCTGCCTTTAGCCGTTAGGAGAAATGTCAGCGATATAACCTATCTTCTTGAAAAGTTATCCCTCAAAGTGTCTACCAATACCCATCCCTGTGCTTAATCTATTCTCCGCCCAACGCTATAAAAAATATTTTACTTCGCTTTCGCTTCTATGAGAGCCCCCCTGAAATAAAGATTTTTATAACTTTTAAGCCATATTCGGCGGGAGGCCATCGGTTTATATGTATAATAGTTCAGACATTCAGAAGTTATAAGGCTCTGACAGACGGACGGACGGACGGACAAGTGCAAATGCACTCAAGTAGACTCAGAGACCTTCGCTTCGCTCGATCAATTAATAATCTCTAAATTATCCCTAATATTAGTTTACTCTGGTTCTTCTCTCGTATTCATTCATCTTAGTAACTGTAAGCTTTTATTTTTCAATTACTTCCTATGTGTTTTGACAACCTCCGTGGCGCAGTGTGTAGCGCTGTTGCCTTAACGTGCGGAGGTCCTGGGTTCGATCCCCGGCAGGGTCAATTTGGGAATTTATAATTTCTTAATTTTCCCTAGTCTGGCCTGGTGGGAGGCTTTGGCCGTGGCTAGTTACCACCCTACCGGCAAAGACGTGCCGCCAAGCGATTTAGCGTTCCGGTACGATGCCGTGTAGAAACCGAAGGGGTATGGGTTTAATATAACTGCCATGCCCCTAACAGATAAGCCCGCTACGTCCATCTTAGACTGCATCATCACTTACAATCAGGTGAGATCGCAGTCAAGGGCTAGCTTGTAGTGGATAAAAAAAATGTAGCATACACTAATAGTACATTACATCGCGAGACCGGGAAGTACGCGTTTTCTGGTCGAGTGTTAGTTAGGCTATATACGAGACCAGAAATGCTCTTCCGGTCGAGGTGTGTATAGTGCTTTTCTAAAAAATTAAACAAGTGACTTTTTTAATTTATTATATTATGTAATTAAAAGAAAGTAAATAAAAAAGCAACCTACTTAAGAAATATTAAAAGAAATTAGTTATATTTATACTTTTAATTATTTTTTTTTGCGCTTTGAGTGCTGAACGCGTAATACGGTAGAGTTCCAAATTTAAACTATTTATTTAGACCAAAGAACATTATAACAAGTTACGAGATATTCAGGAAGAAAGATTCCAAATTCAAACTTATGATATGTAATGAAAATACATACATTCTTTACTGGACTAGGCCGGGACGTTTAACTTTCAAACTCATTTACAGGGTATGAAATGTGCACATTTCATATCATTTTTTTAGAAATATGTATTTTTCCTCCTTTGAGGGCTATTTTTATCCCACGTAAATTCTATCTGTGAAAACTTGTAATTGGTATTATACTCATTCTTTATTTATCTATCCATTTTTTGTTGTAGCTGTAAGTTTTCTTAACGAAATAAATTAAATAATTTTCAGATAAAAACGTTTCAGAAGTCTGAAGGCTCACAAAAAAATAAAGAAAAGTTTCACCAAACAACTGCTACTTTCCCACGCTACATGGCGCTAGACGTTGTGGTTAGCGAGTCTAAACAATTATTTTCGACCACGTTGTTCAGAAAAAAATTAAGCTTTGCATTATTTGGGCAGGGATGAGTATAATTCAGTTTCAGTTTCAGTTAATTTATTTAAACATGTAGGACATACCGGTGTCTCTTATGCTACGTCATGTTTTGACTCTACCACCGGTTCGGAAAGCAGACTGTACTTACAGTACTTACTTACGTACAGACTGTACAGAGGCCTTGGCCAAAACGGGGAGAAGACCCGGCTTAATAAATCACGTTACATCGTACTGCTGCTTTCCCACACTAGATGGCGCTAGGCGTTTGGCTAGCGACCACAGATCGCAGACAGATGCAATGTCAAAAGGCGTTCCTTTAAACGCAGTGGTTAATTAAAAATGCTTTGTTAGGCCACTACACGTTTCACTGAGGCTTGTCAACAAATAAAAATAATTAATAACAAAACATACATTTCCTTCTCATAATGTAGTGACAGAGGTACTTAAATGGTATTCATGTAATAGATAGCAAGATTATTATCAAGCATAATCAAATGGAACGTCAAAATGGAGTAGTGCCTAAAAGAGGAAAGCGGATACTCAAGAATTAAACAATTAACGTATTGGTTTTTTAAATATTTTAACCTTGACATTATTCGGGATAAAAATCCATAATAATTTCGGTTTTGATTTTAAAACCTTAATGTAATGTAAGCGGAAATCCTGCAAATTGTCCCGAATCGGAGGGCAATTTCTGGTAACGTCCATAATCTATTGCTAACTATTAACTAATCAATACAAAAAACGATAACAAGATTTAATTTCAAGAAAAAACATTTCTGTACCTAAGAGTTAGGTTAGGGAGAGTTAGGTTAGGGAGAGTTAGGTTAGGGAGAGTTAGGTTAGGGAGAGTTAGGTTAGGGAGAGTTAGGTTAGGGAGAGTTAGGTTAGGGAGAGTTAGGTTAGGGAGAGTTAGGTTAGGGAGAGTTAGGTTAGGGAGAGTTAGGTTAGGGAGAGTTAGGTTAGGGAGAGTTAGGTTAGGGAGAGTTAGGTTAGGGAGAGTTAGGTTAGGGAGAGTTAGGTTAGGGAGAGTTAGGTTAGGGAGAGTTAGGTTAGGGAGAGTTAGGTTAGGTTAGGTTAGGTTAGGGAGAGTTAGGTTAGGGAGAGTTAGGTTAGGGAGAGTTAGGTTAGGGAGAGTTAGGTTAGGGAGAGTTAGGTTAGGGAGAGTTAGGTTAGGGAGAGTTAGGTTAGGGAGAGTTAGGTTAGGGAGAGTTAGGTTAGGGAGAGTTAGGTTAGGGAGAGTTAGGTTAGGGAGAGTTAGGTTAGGGAGAGTTAGGTTAGGGAGAGTTAGGTTAGGGAGAGTTAGGTTAGGGAGAGTTAGGTTAGGGAGAGTTAGGTTAGGGAGAGTTAGGTTAGGGAGAGTTAGGTTAGGGAGAGTTAGGTTAGGGAGAGTTAGGTTAGGGAGAGTTAGGTTAGGGAGAGTTAGGTTAGGGAGAGTTAGGTTAGGGAGAGTTAGGTTAGGGAGAGTTAGGTTAGGGAGAGTTAGGTTAGGGAGAGTTAGGTTAGGGAGAGTTAGGTTAGGGAGAGTTAGGTTAGGGAGAGTTAGGTTAGGGAGAGTTAGGTTAGGGAGAGTTAGGTTTTTTTTTTTTTTTTTTTTTTTTTTTTATTAATAAAATCAGTAGACACCTCTGACGTAGTCAAAGCCTTTGTTTATCTAATTATTAATTGTTTACGGTCATTTTTTATTTGAAAATTATATTAATAATATTTATTAGTTATATTAAGTATATACTAAATTTATTTTAGCTATGTGTGCACTATCTATATTTTGTTCCTATATTCTAATAATACAGAGTAAATGTAGATCTATCCTATACACATTATCTTATAGCTTACGTTTTATTCCTATCTATGACTATATTAACAACTTTTTTGGCATACTTTAAAAATAAATCCCTTGTTTTATTAGTTTTTAATATATTAGCCAGGGAATCCTTGCACAGATTCATTTGCATCTCCTGTTCTAGATTTTCTCTTTCTCTGCCGTGCTGCGGACACTCAATTAATATGTGTAATACAGTTTCGTCACAGTTGGGGTCGCAGACACAGCCTGGATCGTCTTTGCATTTGAATCTGTGCAAGTATTCTCCAAAGCCGCCATGCCCCGTAAACAATTGGGTGGTAACACTGTCCAGGGTGATCTTTTGGACCATTCCATGCGCTTCAACCGCGTTTGGGAAGAATGTTTTGGTCGTTCCTGCAGTTTCGCCTGATCCATATCTCCGGTTCCATTCGTCAAGGGATTCCTTGCGGATTTGGCCCTTGACAAATGATACCGGGCATAGATCGTAGTCTGGACGCTTTTTTGAGTAGAGGGCGGCGCTTTTCGCCAGCTCGTCAGCGCGTTCATTTCCAGCGAGGCCAGCGTGGGCTTTTATCCAGAACAAAGTGACAACTTTGCTCTGGGCAAGAGCCCGCTCCAGGTTCTTGCGGGCCCCTACTGCTAGTGGGTGGTGCGAGTGATAACTGACTACAGTCTCCAGCGCAGATCTGGAATCACTATATATTCCGAAACTTGTCTCGGTGCTCTTTAGGACCTCCGCCGTGGCTCTGCATATGGCCAGCAGTTCAGCCTGGTAAACTGTACTGTAGGATGGCAGCTTTAATTTTACGGGCTTGATCTCCGCTTCTTCGTTCCAAAGGGACAGTGAGGCTCCGACTTTGTTTTCAATTTTGCTGCCATCTGTGAAGATGCGCATTGCTTGACTGTTGTTATTGTCGACATCTTCTTGATCTACCAGGCTAATGAACTTGAGGCTCATATGGGTTGCCGGGTGGCCGTTCTCCGAGTAGTTGGCCTTCCGCTCGATCTCCCCGCCCGCCAGCTCCGGCCGAGGCACTCCCCTCTTCGCCTCATACAGGGCTGCTGCCTCTCGTATGCGGAGATCGAGTGGGAGGATCCCTGCCAATAGCAATGCGGCATTCAGGGAGACCGTTCGGTACGCCTTGCTGATTTTTTGAGCAAATCCGCGCTGCACACCGCCCAGCTGCTTTCTAACTCCAAGCTTTCGCGCCGCTGGCGCCCAGGCGCTCGCCGCGTATAGTATTATGGGTTCTACTACTGCCGTGTATATCATCCGGATTATTTCCGGGTGTAGGCCCCAACTAATCTTTGCCGCTCTCGACAGCTGCCTGTAGATGTTTGATACTTTTTTGCATGTATTCGTAATGTGTGTGTTAAAAGTCAGGGAGCTATCGATGGTAAGACCAAGAATTTTTATTTCCTTGGTCATATTTATGGAAACCCCTCCCATGTTCAGGAGTGGCGTGTCGTATTTTAACTTTCGCGTGATCAGCATAGCATTTGTTTTGTGCGGAGCGAATCGAAGTTTATTTCGGACGCCCCACTCCTGAACATAGGCGAGGGCGGCGTTGGCTTGTCTCTGTATTTCCTGCGCAGTATTGCCATCGAAAATCAACACAATGTCGTCTGCGAACGCCTGACAGTACTCACCCCTCTCCTCTAGGCCTTTTAACAAAGGGTCCAGAAGGAGATTCCATAATATGGGCCCCCCTATGGATCCCTGCACACATCCTTTGTTGGTTGACTTGCTGTATTGCTCGCCGGCATACCGCACATTGACACTCCTGTCTTGTAGATAATTATTGATAAGCCTACGTATGTTGACTGGGCAGTCCTCTTCCACCAGTCGAAGCTTAATGGCTGGCCACCAGGCGCTATCGAAGGCCCCCTCTATATCCAGCGATATCATCGTTACAAGTTTTTTCAAGTTCAGCTTGTTCCGTATGTATTGCATGAGGTCATAGAGGGAGTCTTCGGTGCTCCTCTGTGGCACAAAGCCATACTGGCGGGTGCTAATTTTTGGCAACAGGTGCCATTTCAATCTACCGACCATCATTTTTTCTAGGATCTTCCCCATTACAGACAGCAGTCCGATCGGTCTGTATGATTTTGGGTTTGTCAGATCTTCCTTGGCTGGTTTCTTTAATACGACAACTGCCGCCCGTTTCCAGATAGTCGGAAAACTGCCCAGTTCGAGGCATTTATTGGCGAACGCCAAGAATGTCTCCGGATCCCGCGCTATAACCCGGCTGCAAATGTCCGCAGTTAGTCCGTCTTCTCCCGGGGCCTTCTTGGGATTGAAGCTTTCCACGGAGTTTTTGAGTTCCTCCAGGGTAAATGGGGGGTCATGCGTGCTACCATGGCTCGGTCCATTTACCTGGTGAGCGGCTTTTCTTATCTCTACGTGGTCGGCGTTATCCTGGCTTTCGAGGTCCTCCGGGTAAAAAGTCTCGGCCAGCAATTTAACGGATTCTTTTGCGGTAAGTGTGGTGCCATTTATGTTTAAAGGGATATCTTCCTTTCTTTTAGTTGTTCGACCAATCACCCTATATATACCCTCCCACATTCCTTCCTTGTTCTGTTTACCGCAGAACTCCTTCCAACTGTGGACCTGTGCTTCCTTTGCCTTATTCTCATACTCTTCTTTCTTTTCTAGGTATTCATCAACTACTCGGGCTCTTCGTGTCGGCGCAGCGCTTCGTATTTTTCTCCTCCTGGTGTTAACTTCTCGTCTGAGCTCATTGAGTTCTTCGGACCACCACGGCAAGGTAAGTTTATTGTTAGTTTTTATAAGTGGTATATGTTTTTTACATGTAGTTTGTATTATGTGTGTATATGTTTCTATTGTATTTTCTAGCTGTTCGATATTATTGATATTTTGTATGTTTGTTTCATCTATTCTATGTTCAAGTTTTAGTTGGGCCATTTCCTCAAGGAACTGACTCCAATTTGCTTTTTTGGTGTTGTATACCCTGGTAGTTCTGTTTATGCTAATTCCTTTGCCTTTTTTAAATTTAATTTTGAATTTAATGCCGTTGTGATCCGAGCTCGTCATACCCTGGACCACTGTCCAGTCTTCCACCAGGTCTAGGATATCCGCGGTGCACGCTGTTATGTCCACATAACTACTAAAGGATCTACCCCCCCTTATCGTGTCGAAGGTTGGAACAGTTCCCACGTTGAGTACATGGAGGCCTAGTTGATCCAGCGTTCCCGCCAGAATGTCTCCTCTTGCATCAGTTTTGCCACCACCCCACCAAATACTTTTTGCATTGCAATCCCCCCCAATGAGCAATCTAGTTGACTGTGCTCCGGTCTCTATCCTCTTGAGCTGCTCCAGGTAAGGCTCCAGGGGTTTGTCTGGTTCAAAATAGAAGGAGACGAACACGGCCTCCCAGGCGTCAGTGCGGATCCTGACAACTGCGATGTTATTTGTTGTCAGTTCTGGGCACTGTATTGCGTCTATGTCTTGATCGAAGACGGCAATTGCCGCTTTAACAGTGCCCTCTCCCGGGTTGATGTTCTGGAAGATTCGTGTCCGTCCATATGATTTCATACTTGACCCTCCGCCCACATATGGCTCCTGGAGCAGAGCCAGAGCCGCTTTTTTCTCCGAGGCTTCTTTCATAAGCTCTGAAGTAGCTAGTTGTTTTCGCTGCAGGTTTGCTTGAAGGAAGAGATGGGCCTTGTCTTTGACTTGGGGGGGTTGTGATGTTAAGTTGGTGTTATGGGTGAGGGTTGTTACATTGTCATAGATGCTAGACTCCGCTATGGTGCCCTTAGCAGTAAGCAACGCTGGACCTTGCTAAGGTGTCAAATTTTTTACGCGTGATGCAATCTATGCTGAAAGCGTTGTGTTGCGTTTCTGCTAGCTTAGTCTGATGGCAGTTATTGCATCTGGGGGGATCACCAGCCCGCAGTGCTGGGCATTCGGTACGTAGATGGTGGCTCCCACAGTGCGAACATATGTCCTTCTCCTCAGTGCACTGCTTCTTGCCGTGGCCGAAACGCAGGCATCTCGTACATTGCATGAGCGGGGTTTGATCATAAACCCTCACTCGCTGCATGTCGATGTGAACCCGCCCCGCCTCAGTCAGGCGTCGCCACATCTGGGGAGAAACCCGCATCACCACATGGTTCTCATGCGGGTTTCTGGCACGCTTCCTATATCGCACTTCTATCTTCAAATTGTCTTCATTTAGGCCCTCCAGTATGTGGGAATTCTGGTTGAGTACTGCCCTGGTGATGTCCTCGTCCGTATTATATGAGAGGACGTCTTTGAACACCACCAGGGGGAGCTTATTGACGGCTTCTTCAACTTTAAGGCTTTCCGCTGATTTTTTCAGTCTCTTAGTTATTTGCTCCAGATCCGACTTAGAGTGACAGCCTAGGACAATTTTTTGGTTTTTTACTTTCCGCAGCTTGTCTACTCTCAGTCCGGTATCTATCGCGTTTAATGCGGCTCTAACTTTGTCCGTCACTGTCCCACTGGTGTCATTCTCATCCTCGGATGAGACGATAATGGAGTGCATCGGTGGGGGCACAGCAGCAGTTCTTTTTGCTGCAGCCCCTGCGTAGGTGACCCCTTCTGTGAGATGGTTATTCGGTGTGGGGTGCGGTATCTGCATCGTTTGCATTTCTTGCGTGAGTGCACGTGTAAAGTGCGTGCACTCAGCGGTACTTTTGTTGCAGACCCTCATCGCCTCCATGAGCTCCTCAATTCGGATGCCAAGCTCACCCTTTTCCTTTGATTTGTCTTTTTGTGCCACGAGTGTGTCTCTTCTTTCATTCGTTTCACCCTCAGGTGCTATTTCCACCTGCACTTCCCTTTGCTTTTCATCCTTCCCCTCCTTTCCTACTGCTTCCTTAAAAAGCTCATAAAGCCTCTCTATGGCCTGAGTAACCCCAATTTTAATGCAGGCCTTAAGGTTACGAGACTCATCTAGTAGTGTTTTCCCCCGGACGAGGCAGGCTTTCGCCTCTGTTCTTCTGCTGACATATTTAACGGAGGATGATTTAGGCATCGTTCCGTTTTCCAGGCTCTGAGGGACGTGTTTAGAGCCCTTTTGGCGGGTCTCTCGCGCCTTAGCAGGGGCTGGCGTGGCGATGACCTCTGACCCCGGGGTCCCCTGTGTAGCTCCGGTCGGGGATTCGTTTCCTGTCCCGATGTCTATATAAAAAGACTCGGACATTCGTCCTTGGTCTCCTTTGGGGGTGCCACCAGTGACCTCCTTAGGAGGTGTTTTAAACATATTGACAGGTTTCGAGGTTAAAAGATAATAACTATAAGTAAATTGTTACTTGTCTAATAAAGTATAAACCTGTGTGAGAATATAATGTCTAATAAATATTTAATTAAAGTAACTGGGTTGTATGAATAGCAACCCAGTTGTCAATAAAACCAACCCAACCCAACCAAATGTACGATCAGTGTGTACTAACTATACTATATGTATGACTAGATGACTAGATGGGAGTCTAAATGGAGTCTAAAGAGATTGGGAGTGTAAATGGCTTCCAAGGTCAATCTTACAGACTAAGAGTGGTGGGGAGGTGTATAGGATCTCCCCCCGTCAGGTACTATATTTCTGCAAAAGCAGATTGTCTAGTTTTGGCTTATTAAATGATTTAAATTAATTATCCAACCTAACCTAAGTTCTAAACTTGGGAGAGTAAATGGCTCCCAAGGTCAATCTTACCGTCTAAGAGTGGTGGGGAGGTGTATAGGATCTCCCCCCGTCAGGTACGATTTTTCTGCCCAAGCAGATTGTCAAATTTTGGCTTTTAAATTGATTTAAACTATTCCGGTTCTCCCTATGGTACTGCCGCCCGCCACTTGAGTCACGACAAGTGGGTGGGTGGGCGGGCGGGCGGTCCCGGAAACGCGTTTTTCGCGTTGGAAAATCGCCGGAAAAGAGGTGTAACGGTGCCGCGCGCGCGATTGCTCGCTTATAGGCGTCGCCCGGATCGGAAAATGCAGGAATTTGGAAGATATACTACTATTTAATTTTTCTTTGAAATTTTTCTAAGTGCCGAAATTTGTATGAAAATAGGAAAATTTAAAATTTTGTTTTTCTTTCGCAGGTCGCTAGTGCCGGTCGAAAGCAACGTCCTGTGAAGATTTGGCTGGAAAATGAGGAAAATTGGGGCGGCGGCGCAACAATTCCACGAGTTTTCGCTTCGAAATCGATAAGTTTGTATGCAGATCTTTACCTATGATATGTACTCGGTGTCGAATTTAAAAAGTTGGGAAACGCGCTTTTCGCGTCGGAAAATCGCCGGAAAAGAGGTGTAACGGTGCCGCGCGCGCGATTGCTCGCTTATAGGCGTCGCCCGGATCGGAAAATGCAGGAATTTGGAAGATATACTACTATTTAATTTTTCTTTGAAATTTTTCTAAGTGCCGAAATTTGTATGAAAATAGGAAAATTTAAAATTTTGTTTTTCTTTCGCAGGTCGCTAGTGCCGGTCGAAAGCAACGTCCTGTGAAGATTTGGCTGGAAAATGAGGAAAATTGGGGCGGCGGCGCAACAATTCCACGAGTTTTCGCTTCGAAATCGATAAGTTTGTATGCAGATCTTTACCTATGATATGTACTCGGTGTCGAATTTAAAAAGTTGGGAAACGCGCTTTTCGCGTCGGAAAATCGCCGGAAAAGAGGTGTAACGGTGCCGCGCGCGCGATTGCTCGCTTATAGGCGTCGCCCGGATCGGAAAATGCAGGAATTTGGAAGATATACTACTATTTAATTTTTCTTTGAAATTTTTCTAAGTGCCGAAATTTGTATGAAAATAGGAAAATTTAAAATTTTGTTTTTCTTTCGCAGGTCGCTAGTGCCGGTCGAAAGCAACGTCCTGTGAAGATTTGGCTGGAAAATGAGGAAAATTGGGGCGGCGGCGCAACAATTCCACGAGTTTTCGCTTCGAAATCGATAAGTTTGTATGCAGATCTTTACCTATGATATGTACTCGGTGTCGAATTTAAAAAGTTGGGAAACGCGCTTTTCGCGTCGGAAAATCGCCGGAAAAGAGGTGTAACGGTGCCGCGCGCGCGATTGCTCGCTTATAGGCGTCGCCCGGATCGGAAAATGCAGGAATTTGGAAGATATACTACTATTTAATTTTTCTTTGAAATTTTTCTAAGTGCCGAAATTTGTATGAAAATAGGAAAATTTAAAATTTTGTTTTTCTTTCGCAGGTCGCTAGTGCCGGTCGAAAGCAACGTCCTGTGAAGATTTGGCTGGAAAATGAGGAAAATTGGGGCGGCGGCGCAACAATTCCACGAGTTTTCGCTTCGAAATCGATAAGTTTGTATGCAGATCTTTACCTATGATATGTACTCGGTGTCGAATTTAAAAAGTTGGGAAACGCGCTTTTCGCGTCGGAAAATCGCCGGAAAAGAGGTGTAACGGTGCCGCGCGCGCGATTGCTCGCTTATAGGCGTCGCCCGGATCGGAAAATGCAGGAATTTGGAAGATATACTACTATTTAATTTTTCTTTGAAATTTTTCTAAGTGCCGAAATTTGTATGAAAATAGGAAAATTTAAAATTTTGTTTTTCTTTCGCAGGTCGCTAGTGCCGGTCGAAAGCAACGTCCTGTGAAGATTTGGCTGGAAAATGAGGAAAATTGGGGCGGCGGCGCAACAATTCCACGAGTTTTCGCTTCGAAATCGATAAGTTTGTATGCAGATCTTTACCTATGATATGTACTCGGTGTCGAATTTAAAAAGTTGGGAAACGCGCTTTTCGCGTCGGAAAATCGCCGGAAAAGAGGTGTAACGGTGCCGCGCGCGCGATTGCTCGCTTATAGGCGTCGCCCGGATCGGAAAATGCAGGAATTTGGAAGATATACTACTATTTAATTTTTCTTTGAAATTTTTCTAAGTGCCGAAATTTGTATGAAAATAGGAAAATTTAAAATTTTGTTTTTCTTTCGCAGGTCGCTAGTGCCGGTCGAAAGCAACGTCCTGTGAAGATTTGGCTGGAAAATGAGGAAAATTGGGGCGGCGGCGCAACAATTCCACGAGTTTTCGCTTCGAAATCGATGGGGAGAGTTAGGTTAGGGAGAGTTAGGTTAGGTTAGGTTAGGTTAGGTTAGGTTAGGTTAGGTTAGGTTAGGTTAGGTTAGGTTAGGTTAGGTTAGGTTAGGTTAGGTTAGGTTAGGTTAGGTTAGGTTAGGTTAGGTTAGGTTTTTTTTTTTTTTTTTTTTTTTTTTTTAAATCTTGTACCTCTGACGTAATCAGAGCCTGTGCTAGCTAACATTCTTTCATACTAGTTCTCGCAATTATGCCTCTCGTACTTTCATTCTTCATACAATTCTTTCTATCATTCATCATCTTTCGTATCCTTATGGGTGGGTTTCCCATCTATCTGAGCTTTCTACAGGATACAGGGTAATTTTCTTTATTTAATTAAAAGTTACACATTTTTTTAATTTAAAGTTTGTTACAGTTTTTTAGCCTTAGGTCTATTTTCTTATATATGTTTATTTACTAGTTACATTTTATTCGTATGACTACACTTATATACATTAATATATACTGCTATCATACATTTTCTTATACTACCTTATTTCTATTATTTACTATTTTTACTATTTTCTTGCAGAATTTTAAGAATATATCCCTATCTCTGGATTTCATTATTGCTGGTAAATTTTGTATTGTCAGGTCAATATCTAGTGTTTGCTCCAGATTGAATCTGTGCCTTGCAAAGACGGGACACTCCAATAACAGGTGCTGGATATTTTCTTCAGCCTCCGGGTCACAGAGGCAAGATGGGCTCTCCTTGCACTTGAAACGACTCAGGTACGCGGAGAACCCTCCATGCCCCGTGAGCACCTGCGCTATTTGTCCGTCCATTTGGATTTTCCTAACTGTAGAGTGCGCCGTCACTGCCTCGGGGAAGAACATTTTCGTCACGGAGGCCGTGTCCTCCGACCGATACCTTCTGTCCCATTCATCAATCGTACCCTTGCGAATACTACGCTTGATGAATGAGACAGGGCACCGATCGTAGTCCGGCCTCTTTTTCAATTTCAGGGCCGCTTCCTTAGCAAGCTCGTCGGCTCTCTCATTCCCTGCTAGTCCTATATGAGCTTTTATCCAGAATAATGAGATTGTCTTTTTCTGGAGATGGCAACTTCTCAGGTTGTCTCTAGCTTTGACTGACAGGGGATGGGACGAACCGGAGTTGGTTACTGTCTCAAGCGCTGCTCTGGAGTCACTGTAAATTCCAAAGGAATTTTCCTTGAGCGACAGCGCCAACTCCGTTGCCTTGCACAGGGCTAGTAGTTCAGCCTGGTAGACGGTACAGTATGACGATAGAGCAAGTTTGAGGACCTTGGTCTCCGCAGTCCCTTTCCAGACGGACAGCGCCGCCCCGACCCTGCCCTCAATCTTGCTCCCGTCTGTGAATATGCGCACAGTGTAGTCACTGTGGCACGAAAATTGTTCCTCGTCCACCAGGTTTTGGAACTTCAGTCCCATTTGTTCCGTAGGATGTGGGGCTTGTATCTTCGGTGCCATCTTCTCAATTTCTCTATCAACTAAATCACGTCTAGGTGCTCCCTTCTTAGCCTCGTATAACGAGGCTGCCTCACGGACTCGGAGGTCTAGAGGGAGCGTCCCCGTGAGCAAGAGAGCCGAGTTGAGTGATACCGTCCGATACGCCTTACACATCTTTTGGGCGTAACCCCTTTGTACTGTGCCGAGCTGCTTGTGGACTCCCAGTTTTTCTGCCGCCGGGGCCCATGCGGCTGCAGCGTACAGAATCACCGGTTCCACCGCTGCAGTGTATATGGTGCGAATAATGTCGGGGCTGAGACCCCAGCTCACACGGGCCGCTCTAACGAGTTGTTTGTAGATCCCTATTGCTTTTTTACATGCATTAGCGACGTGGGCGGTTAGGTTAGGTTAGGTTAGGTTAGGTTAGGTTAGGTTTTTTTTTTTTTTTTTTTTTTTTTTTTTTTTTAAATCTTGTACCTCTGACGTAATCAGAGCCTGTGCTAGCTAACATTCTTTCATACTAGTTCTCGCAATTATGCCTCTCGTACTTTCATTCTTCATACAATTCTTTCTATCATTCATCATCTTTCGTATCCTTATGGGTGGGTTTCCCATCTATCTGAGCTTTCTACAGGATACAGGGTAATTTTCTTTATTTAATTAAAAGTTACACATTTTTTTAATTTAAAGTTTGTTACAGTTTTTTAGCCTTAGGTCTATTTTCTTATATATGTTTATTTACTAGTTACATTTTATTCGTATGACTACACTTATATACATTAATATATACTGCTATCATACATTTTCTTATACTACCTTATTTCTATTATTTACTATTTTTACTATTTTCTTGCAGAATTTTAAGAATATATCCCTATCTCTGGATTTCATTATTGCTGGTAAATTTTGTATTGTCAGGTCAATATCTAGTGTTTGCTCCAGATTGAATCTGTGCCTTGCAAAGACGGGACACTCCAATAACAGGTGCTGGATATTTTCTTCAGCCTCCGGGTCACAGAGGCAAGATGGGCTCTCCTTGCACTTGAAACGACTCAGGTACGCGGAGAACCCTCCATGCCCCGTGAGCACCTGTGCTATTTGTCCGTCCATTTGGATTTTCCTAACTGTAGAGTGCGCCGTCACTGCCTCGGGGAAGAACATTTTCGTCACGGAGGCCGTGTCCTCCGACCGATACCTTCTGTCCCATTCATCAATCGTACCCTTGCGAATACTACGCTTGATGAATGAGACAGGGCACCGATCGTAGTCCGGCCTCTTTTTCAATTTCAGGGCCGCTTCCTTAGCAAGCTCGTCGGCTCTCTCATTCCCTGCTAGTCCTATATGAGCTTTTATCCAGAATAATGAGATTGTCTTTTTCTGGAGATGGCAACTTCTCAGGTTGTCTCTAGCTTTGACTGACAGGGGATGGGACGAACCGGAGTTGGTTACTGTCTCAAGCGCTGCTCTGGAGTCACTGTAAATTCCAAAGGAATTTTCCTTGAGCGACAGCGCCAACTCCGTTGCCTTGCACAGGGCTAGTAGTTCAGCCTGGTAGACGGTACAGTATGACGATAGAGCAAGTTTGAGGACCTTGGTCTCCGCAGTCCCTTTCCAGACGGACAGCGCCGCCCCGACCCTGCCCTCAATCTTGCTCCCGTCTGTGAATATGCGCACAGTGTAGTCACTGTGGCACGAAAATTGTTCCTCGTCCACCAGGTTTTGGAACTTCAGTCCCATTTGTTCCGTAGGATGTGGGGCTTGTATCTTCGGTGCCATCTTCTCAATTTCTCTATCAACTAAATCACGTCTAGGTGCTCCCTTCTTAGCCTCGTATAACGAGGCTGCCTCACGGACTCGGAGGTCTAGAGGGAGCGTCCCCGTGAGCAAGAGAGCCGAGTTGAGTGATACCGTCCGATACGCCTTACACATCTTTTGGGCGTAACCCCTTTGTACTGTGCCGAGCTGCTTGCGGACTCCCAGTTTTTCTGCCGCCGGGGCCCATGCGGCTGCAGCGTACAGAATCACCGGTTCCACCGCTGCAGTGTATATGGTGCGAATAATGTCGGGGCTGAGACCCCAGCTCACACGGGCCGCTCTAACGAGTTGTTTGTAGATCCCTATTGCTTTTTTACATGCATTAGCGACGTGGGCGTTAAACGTTAGCTTGTCATCGATGGTGAGCCCGAGGATTTTGATCTCCGGGGACATTTCGACGCTGACCCCTCCCATGCTCAGGCGTGGTGTGTCGAATTTCAGTTTCTTAGTTATTACCATGCCGCAAGTTTTGTGTGGTGCAAATTTTAGTTTGTTATCGACACCCCACGCCCGAACACATTCGAGGGCAGCATTCGCCCGTCCCTCGATCTCCCGGGCCTCTCCACCGTCAAAAAGCAACACCACGTCGTCAGCAAAGGCCTGGCAATAGACCCCCCTTCGTTCCATCAGCCTGAGGAGTGGGTCTAGCAGAAGGTTCCACAGGATTGGTCCTCCTATGGAGCCTTGGACGCATCCCTTCTCCGTGCTCCTTCTGTGTATTGCTCCCGCATATCTGACCTCCACCATCCTGTCGCTGAGGTAGTTACCGATGACACGCCTCAAGTTCGCGGGACATTTTTCCTCAGCCAGTCTGGTCTTTATCACTGGCCACCAAGCACTGTCGAAGGCGCCCTCGATGTCTAAAGAGACCAGTGTTACTAGTCTCTTTTGATGTAGTTTTTCGCGGATGCGTGTTATTAACGTAACCAGGGCGTCTTCCGTACTCTTCTGTGGCATAAATCCATACTGGTGAGTACTGATCCGAGGTAGCACGTAGAACTTGAGGCGGCCCACCAGCATCTTCTCGTATATCTTTCCTAATACGGGCAAAAGCCCGATAGGTCGATATGATTTAGGCGCGGTGTACGTATCCTTTCCTGGCTTTCTCAACACGACTACTGTTGCCTCCTTCCAGGCCTTTGGGAAGCTGCCGTGTTCCATGCATTTGTTGAGGAGAGCCAGGAAGTACGTTGGGTCCACTTTTATTGCATGTGAGCAGATGTCGGCCGTGAAACCATCGGCTCCGGGGGCTTTTTTGGGGTTGAAGGACTTCACAGCGTCTTCTAGCTCCTCAATTGTAAACGGAGGGTCATGATCATCGTGACCACTTTCGTTTGCTGTTTCTGCTAAGGCTCTTATTTGCAGATGTTGTACGCTGTCCCCATCCTTCAAGTCCCTCGGGTAGAAAGTCTCAGCCAGTAATCGAGCAGAGCCCTCAGCGTCCAACGTCGTACCCCCCTCTATCAATGGCACGTCCTCTTCTCTACGTTTGACTCTACTAATCACTCTATATATGCCTTCCCACACTCCTTCCCTGTCCTGTTTCCCGCAGAAATCTCTCCAGCTCTGCTCTGCTGCCTCTTTAGTTGCCAGTTCATATTTTTCTTTTTCTTTCAGGTACTGGTCTACAACCATCTGCCTGCGAATCGGCGCTGCACTGCGGATCCTGCGTCTTCGGGTCGTCACTTGCTTTTTCATCTCAGCTAAGCTCTCGGACCACCACGGCACGGTAAGTGTTTCTGTGTGTTTTTTGTTTGGTATTGTCTGCGTGCATGTGTCTGTTATGGCTTTAGTGTATGCTTCTATTGTGTTGTCAATTTGTTCTCTGTTTTCTATTTTGGCTATGTTTTGTGTATTGAGTTCAGTGTCCCGCATAATTTGGGCCAGTTTCTCATGAAAGAGACCCCAATTTGCTTTTTTTGTGTTATATTTGCGTGTTGTTCTTTGTATTTTTGTGTTTTGTGATTTTTGAAGTGTTATACCAAACATTATGCCGTTGTGGTCCGAGTTTGTGAGGCCTTCTACTACGTGCCAACCGTCCACGAGTTCGAGCATATCCGCAGTGCCCGCCGTCACATCGACATGGCTGCAGAATCTCCTCCCGCCCCTGACGGTGTCGAATGTTGGTACCTCTCCCATATTGAGAATATGCATATCCATCTCAGCGAGAGCTCCACACACCTCCTCACCTCTGATGTCCTCATTTGGGCTGCCCCACCAGTTACTTTTGGCATTTGCGTCTCCTCCTATGATCAGCCTTTTTGGTCCCGTTTTTCGTACGACCTTTTTCAGGTGCTCCAGGTATGGCCCTATGGGCTGGTCGGGCTCGAAGTAGTAGGAGACTAGGGTGATCGTCCATGCACTGGTTTGGACTCCCACCACGACGATGTTGTCCGTGGTAAGTTGTGGGTACTGTATTATATTTAAGTCGCTATCAAAGACAGCAATAGCCGCTTTAACAGTCCCATTTCCTGTTCCTGAGCTCTGGAAGATTCGGACACCCCGGTAACTCCTAACACTTCGCGTCCCACCCACGTAAGGTTCCTGAAGCAGTGCTATGGCTATCTTGCGTTTTCCGGCTTCGATCAGGAGTTCGGTCGTAGCCAATTTGCTACGCTGCAAGTTTGCTTGCGCTATTTTGTACTGGTGAGTTACTCGTGGGACGCCCTCAGCAATACGTTACTGAGACCCTAGCCAGTGCATCCCACCTTCTTCTGACTGGGCACTCACTGCTGAAGGCGTTGTGGCTCAACTGCAGTATGTCTGCTCTTTTGCAGTTTTTGCACACTGGTTCTGTCCCCACCAGTCTGTCCGGGCACTCGGCTCTAAGGTGCGGTCCTCCACAGTGGCTGCACAAGTCCGCCGGCTCCTTACAGAAGCGCTTGCTGTGGCCGTACCCCAGACATCGGGTGCACTGCACCAGTGGCGATTGGTCATCCACGGTAACCCTTTGGAGGTCAACTCTGAGCTTTCCTTCCTCTATTGCCCTCTTCCATACCATTGGCGAAACACTTATTATGATATGGCAGTTGTGGGGATTTCTTGCTCTGCGTCTATATTTGACTACTAGGGAGTCGTCCTCGCCGCCGAGGCTGCCAAAGATCTCCCTGTTCTGGTTTCTGAGGGCTCTGACAATTTCCGCGTCATCGTGGACCTTCAGCACGTCCCTCAGGATCAGAAGCGGGTTTCTGTTCTTGACTTCCTCGACGACGAGGCCCTCCCCGGCAGCTTCCAATCTGTCTTTTACTTTCTTCCTCTCCTGTTCTGTCTTACATCCCACAACTATCTTCCTGTCCTTGGCTTTCCTAACTTTTTCTACCTCTACCCACCCTTCCTTCGCATCTACTGCTCTTCTCACTCTTTCCAGAACCTCCTCGCCAGTTTCCGTCTCATTTTTGGACGTGACAACCACTGAGTGTATCGTGCCTTGAGTCTGGTGTTTTGACTTTGAGGCCGCCACATTTGCGTAAGACCTCTGCTCCATGGTTTCCTGGCATCTCGTTAGGTGTTCTTGGAGGGCCGTTTGTTTATTGAGGTTCTCCTTTAATAGTCGAGAGTGCTCTTCGAGCTTGTCACTCAAACCAGAGTTCAGGGCCACCGCAGACGTGGCGTCAATTTTCTTGCCATTTTCAGTGATAAGGCGACTCTGTTCTTTTAAAAGTTTAACTAGCTGCTTATGTTCCTCGGAGTTTCCCTTCTGTGTAGTCCTGTCTGGTGGACTCTGTGTGGTTCCAGGTGTAGGTACTTCTCCGGTCTTTTTGAATCTCTTTATCTCAGCTTCCGCCTCTTTTATAATTTGGAACATTCTGTCCACCGCCTCCAACACGTTTGCCTTTATGTCTGACCTGATATTCCTAGAATTATTTATATTCGTCCTGGCCTTTATTAGGCTGGCTTTGCCTTCGGCTAGTCGATTCGACAGCACCTGTCTCGGTAAGATTTGGATGTCGGTCTTACTGGTGGACGGGGTCAAGTCTTGTGGTTCCAGTCCCACCGCTTCCAGCTTTTCTATACTGCGTCTGACATTTGACGAAAGCGTTTGCGTCCTGGGTGGGGATTTTTGGGGCAAAAGAGTCTGTGTTTTTGGCGGGGATTTTTTCTCCATTTCTTGGTCAGTATGTCTTGTAGGGGTTCTAGCTAGCATTGTCGGAGGGATGCGTCAAAGAAAATAGAATAAAAATAAAATAAAATAAGATACGCGACAGTGTATATCGCTGTCGGTTTTTTCTGTACACTGTAAAATTGTGTACAGTCAATTTTGAGCAAATACTAGAGACAAGAGGTTCGGTCAACGACCTGAATACGATATAGTCGTTATACTGTAGGGGTGTAAAATGCCCCGAGTCAATAATATAACTGTCAAAACTGCTTGAAAATAGTAACACTATCTTAAAGTCTACTTAAAACTAATTAGAAACTACTTTTCCGCCTTAGTAGAGTTCAACTCTACCAAGACTCTAGGTAGAGTCGCCAGTCAAGTACCGTTTGAAAGCCCCCGCCGAGGGCTGGTCAGCAGTGAAAACCGCAACTCTCTACGACCAACGGTTGCCGAGATATCCAACTTTTAAACTTTTCAAAATGGCGCACTAAATTGTTGCCTGGATCTTCTAAATTCAATATCTCTGGAACCGCCGGCCGCAGAAAAGTGTGCAACGGCTCTCCGTGCTTGTCTCGTTACGAGCTATGTGTTCACCGATACCGGCTCTAGGATTTAGGTACAGACTCTACCTAGAGTCCAGAACCGGTGCCTGCGGCAGTGCTCACCACAAGACTACCAACCTAATATTAATAGAAAGCTAAGTCCGCAACTTCATAGAGCTCAACTCCAGGTCGACTCTAGGTAGAGTCGCCCGTCTAGTGTCAGTCAATAGCTCTTGAGGAGAGCAAGTCAACAGCGAAAACCGCTACGCGCTACGACCAATAGTTCCCGAGATATTCCACTTTGAGTTTTTCCAATATGGCCGACCAAATTGTTGCCTATGTCTAGACTCAACTTTAGAAATTAATATCTCGGGAACTACCCGGCGCAAAGATGCGTGCGACGGCTCGCCGTGGTCGTCTTTTTACAGGCTATGAGCTAACCGGACTAAAAAACCAGGTTAGGGGGTCGACTCTATCCAGGGTCCCAAGCCGGTGCAAGTTGTTGAGTTCGCCGCGATAGGGTGCCCAAAGAAAACCGCAGCCCTTAGCGACGTCCCTGACCGGAGCTATGCCCTCTTGAAGTTTTCCAAGATGGCCGCCAATATGGCCGCCGATTTGGACAGAAGGCCCAAATTCGGCAGTTTTCAGCCCAAACTACCCGTGTTTGGGCTCAAATTGTAGGGCTTAAAAAGACCTTCTTAGAACTATTACTAAATTAACCAAAAAAGCTAACCCCAATTTATGGGGGTTGAAAAACTGTGATTTTTTAACTAAATTTGAATTTAAAATTACTTACAAAAAATATACGGATTTTTTAAAACAAGTCAGGGCCTACACTATCTTATAGCTATTTTTTAAGGTATGTTACGGAGCCCTTGCACCCCTATTTCGACCACCTCGTGGCAACCCCTAATTTTCAAAAATTTATATTTAAAAAACTACTAAGCCGAAAATTATGAAATTTAGAATACAGATAGGATTAATTAATCTAAATAAAGTGAATAAATAATAAAAGGGGGTTGTCGATTTAGATTTTATAAAAAAGGGGGTTGAAATTTGGTAAAAATTTTGAAGTGCAATAGCTCCGCAACCACTTATCTGATTTTCATAAACAAAGTGTCCCCGTGCAGCTCCTGTTGAATCCCGTCGATCGAGGTCACTGGCAGCGCCCTCTGACGTCTGGAACAGGGAGCACGTGGACACGTGCTTTTCGGTTTTCTCCTTTTTCCTCGGCGTACACAAATGGAAAAAATCCACTTGAGGTGTCCACTTGTAGGTCTCGGTGAGGCGCGTCGACTGGTGCAACAAAAACACTAGGTCGTCGATCTTAAAACGGCAGCGTTCGCCGTCAAAGATCGTAAATTTGCCAAACTTCCGGTTTTTCACTCACAAAAACACCAAATCTTAACAGATTTTCGAGCACTTTTCGCCACTTTGTAGAGCTCGCGAACGCGCAACTTTTGACACTTTGCACGTGTAAATCGGTTACGAAAAACCCACTTTTTAGAATTTTCTAAACTTTAAAATTGCCCGGAGCGACACCAAAACACCTTGTACGCGTGCGCTACCGACTGCGGGGGGCGGCGGAGTCTCGGTTAGGTTAGGTTAGGTTAGGTTAGGTTAGGTTAGGTTAGGTTAGGTTAGGTTAGGTTAGGTTAGGTTAGGTTAGGTTAGGTTAGGTTAGGTTAGGTTAGGTTAGGTTAGGTTAGGTTAGGTTAGGTTAGGTTAGGTTAGGTTAGGTTAGGTTAGGTTAGGTTAGGTTAGGTTAGGTTAGGTTAGGTTAGGTTAGGTTAGGTTAGGTTAGGTTAGGTTAGGTTAGGTTAGGTTAGGTTAGGTTAGGTTTTTTTTTTTTTTTTTTTTTTATCGATTTCTTCCAAAATTCCTCTGACTTGGTGGTCAGAGCCTTTGTTATTAATTTTGTTTTGTATTGACTTAGTGTATTTGTTATTCCGCATTATTTTTCAATGTTTTATTTAAGTTATTTTGTTTATGTGTAATTGCTTTTATTTATTTTCACACGTTCTTAATTTCTTATATTATTTTCTACCTGTATCATTGTTTTGCAGTTTTAGTGTGATATGTTGAGGCTCATACAACATGAGCGTCAGCATTCACTGCCATTTTGGGTTCTTTTGGTTCCGTGTTTTTATAACACGAAATTAAGAGCCATTTTTATTCAATAATTTTGTGTTCTGTTTTTGTATTGTATATTGTAATTGCCACAATACCATTATTGTGGCTGTATTGTTTAATTTGTGTGTACTGTTTTTATTTTTTTGTAAAATGTATATTCAATTTGAATATACATTTTATGCTTTACATTTTCTTACTTATTTATTTATTTGTATTTACTGTCTATTATAATTTGTTTAGCTATGTTTTATTTTCTTTTATTATTTGTTGAGCTACTTTGTTACAAAATTTTAAAAAGATTTTCCTCTTCTCTTTACATTCTATCAATTTACTTATTGTTTCTATATTTATTACATCATCCAGAATTATCTCAGTCTCAAATCTTTTTCTGGCGAATCTAGGGCAATCCAGCAGCAAATGCAGAATGTCTTCTGTCGCTGCTGGATCGCACTGGCACGAAGGGCTGGATTTACACTTATATTTGTGGAGGTAATATCCGAACCCTCCGTGTCCCGTCAAAATTTGAGTTGTGACTGAGTTTATTTTAATTTCTCGCATAATTTTATGTGCTTTTCTCACATCTGGCAGAAAAGCTTTAGTGGTATTAGCGGTTTCGCCCCCGCTATATCTTTTCTGCCAGATGTCGAGAGTGGCTTGTCTGATGTGTCTTTTGACGAATGAACTTGGACAAGCGTCATAGTCGGGTCTGGTCTTTTTGGTTAAAGCGGCTTGTTTTGCCAGTTCGTCGGCACGTTCGTTTCCTTCGATGCCGACGTGAGCCTTAATCCAGAACAGTCTTATTTTCCTCCCTTCTAGGTACAGTTTTGTAATCTTATTTCTAATTTCGAATGCCAGCGGGTGGGATGATCTGTGGCTTCTCAGCAAATCCAGGGATGATCTGGAGTCACTAAGGATACACACATCATCCTCTCTTCCCTTAGCTGCTTCCTCTATAGCCTTTTTGAGCGCGAACATCTCCGCCTGAAATACGGTACAGAATGGTTCCAGTCGTAGCTTCCTGGACGCCGTCTCAACACCATCCCTCCATACAGTGACTGCTGCTCCAACCTTACCTTCAATTTTACTCCCATCGGTAAATATAAGGGTACCCTGTAGTTGGTGTTCCTCAATGGTTTCAGGTGACAGATCTTGAAGGTTGGAGTAGTCTATGGCAATCGATTTTGATGGATGCTCGGCCTCCAAGAAGCTAATTCTGTCTTCCAGTTTTCTGTCTTCAGGTAGGCATCGAAGGGGGCGACCACGCTTGGCTTCGTAGAGTTGGGCGTGCTCAGAGATCCGCAAGTCCAGAGGAATCAGACCGGCGAGAACTAGCGCGGCGTGTAGTGAAACTGTCCTGTAGGACTTGCAGATCTTCTGAGCAAAACCTCTCTGTATAGTGTTGAGCTGTTTCTGGACTGTGATCTTTTGAGCGGCCTCTGCCCAGACACTCGCTGCGTACATAACAATTGGCTCGATTACTGCAACGTATATGGTTTTTATTATTTCCGGGTTTAACCCCCATGTCGTTTTTGCCGTTCTGGCCAACTGTTTGTAAATGTTGAGCACCCTGACAGAAGTGTTCGCGACATGTTTGTTGAATAACAGCTTATCATCGATAGTGAGTCCTAATATTTTTATTTCTTTTACCAATGTTAATTCTTGTCCGTTCATTTTTATTTTTGGTGTATCAAATTTTAACTTTTTTGTTAGGACCATTGCGTGGGTTTTGTGGGCCGCAAACTTAAGTTTGTTTTGTCTACCCCATGCGCTAACATGAGCCAGGGTCTCGTTTGCCTTAGTCTCTATATTTTGTGAGGCCTTCCCGGAGAAAACGAGGACGACGTCATCCGCGAAGGCCTGACAATATACGTTTTGACGGTCCATGTCGTTGAGTAGAGGGTCCAACAGGAGGTTCCAAAAAATTGGTCCACCTATCGAGCCCTGTACGCATCCTTTCGTCGTAGATTTAGTGTGTATTTTGCCTCCGTAATGCACTTGAACCTTCCTATTCTCCAGGTAACTGTCGATCAGGTGTCTCAAGTTGCGAGGACAGTCCATTCGGATAAGCCGGTGTTTTATGGCAGGCCACCAAGCGCTGTCGAAGGCGCCCTCTATGTCTAGTGATATTAGGATAACGATGTTCTTTTCCTTTATTCGGTCTTTAATATAGTTACTTAGATCACAGAGGGCGTCCTCCGTACTGCGCTGGGGGACAAAGCCATATTGGCGAGTGTTTAGTTTCGGCAGAAGATGCCATTTGATTCTAGAGACCATCATTTTTTCCAGAATTTTGCCCAGGATTGATAATAGCCCGATGGGTCTATATGATTTGGGGTGGTGGTAGTCTGTTTTGCCTGGCTTTTTCAAGACTACTACAGCGGCAACTTTCCAGAGACTCGGAAACAGTGCCAGCTCCAGACATCTATTGGCAATACTCAGGAAGAGCCCCGGGTCGTAGTTAATAGCGGCGGTGCAAATATCTGCCGTGAATCCGTCCGGTCCCGGTGCCTTCTTTGAATTAAAGCTGTTCACCACTCGTCGTAGCTCTGTTCCGGTGAATAAGGGGTCGTCAAATCCTTCGTCATTTGGAGATGCTGTAAGACTTCTTGTCGCCGTGTGCTCCGGCGTGTCTTCGAGAACGTTGTCATCAGGGAAGAAGGTTGATGTTATGTACTCAACTGAGTCTGTGGGATTGAGTGTGATTCCATCTTTGATCATAGGTTTGTCATCCGTTTTCCTTTCTGTCGATCTTATGACCCTATACACGCCATCCCACAGACTCTCTCTATCCTGCTTGGTACAGAAGTTCTTCCAGCTTGCGGTTTGGGAATTTCTTGCTTCTTCCTCATACTTCTCTTTTGATTCAACATAATCTTTTATTACGTAAGGGCGACGAGAGGGAGCTGCACTTTTGATCCTTCGCTTCTTTGTGATCATTTCTTTTCGCAGGAGTTCAAGATGATTGGTCCACCAGGGTAATTTATAACGCTCTTTCGGCTTTAATTTGGGCATTGATTCTTCACACGCTTTTGTTATATTATTAGTGTATATATTTACTATTTCATCTAGGTCATTTTTGTTACTTATTTGTTGTACTGTTGTTACATTAATGTTCGTCTCCTTCAATTGCTTGTCTAATTCCTTTTTGAATTTTGTCCAATTAGCTTTTTTAGTATAATATTTTCTTGTGGTGTGTTTTTTGCTGTCCAATAATTGTTTTTCTAGTTGTAATGTGAATTTTATTGCGTTGTGATCAGAACTAGTGCATCCCTGGTCGATACACCATCCGTCAATTTTATCTAAGAGGTCTAGGCTACATGAGGTTATATCTACTCTACTGCTATATAATTTATTATTTCTTACTGTTTGGAAAGTGGGATCGCTCCCCTCGTTAAGTATTTGTAACTCCAACTCTTCCAGAAAGGAAGCCAGCTCTGCTCCTCTATGGTTTTCTTCGGAGCTTCCCCACCAGGTGCTCCAAGCATTGACGTCGCCTGCCAGTATGATGTTCTTTTTTCCTACCTTGTCGTATATCATTCTTATTTGGTCTAAGTAGGGTTCTAGGGGCTTATCCTCCTCGAAATATACCGATATTAGGTTAACAGTTCGACTTTCAGTTATGATGGCAGCATAAGCAATATTTTCCGTTGTTAGTGTAGGGTCTTCGTGTATTGCCAAGTTTGAGTTGTGGACCATAATTGCGGCTTTTATCGGTTTACTTCGGTTTATCAGTTTTTGTATTATTTTCGTTCCCGGATATTGGCCCACAATCCCCCCAGCTCCCACATATGGCTCTTGTATGAGGGAAACGTCAATGCTTTGGTCACCCGTTTCTTTTATTAGTTCTTGTGTGGCAAGCTTCTTCCTTTGCAGATTGGCCTGTATCAGCGCAATCCCCGTGAAAACTTCGGCTTAACAATAAGACACGCTGGAACGAGCTATCGTGTCCCATTTTTTCCTAATTGGGCACTCCATGTCGAATGCACTGTGATCGATCTTGTCGAGTTTGGCTGAGTGGCAGTTCCTACAGCAGGCAACATCTCCGACGGTCCAAGAAGGGCAAGTTGCACGGAGGTGTGGCCCGGCGCAGTGACTGCATCTATCTTCGGTCTCCTTGCATAGGCGACGACTGTGTCCGAATCCCAAACACCGCGTGCATTGCACAAGAGGGGACTGGTCATTTACCACGCAGCGTTGGAGGTCAATATGTACTTTACCCACCGATGTTAATCTTTGCCAAACTTTTGGGGATACTTGTACAATTGCGTGGCACTCGTGGGGATTCCTCGCTGGACGTCGGTACCTTGGTACCACTCGAAACTCGCTCTCCGGGATATCCCTGAGCGCATCCGCATTTTGCGATCTAATGGACGCCACGACCTCATCATCCGTGTTATACGCCAACAAGTTCTTTATTACGATTAGCGGATCCTTGTTCTTGGCCTCGCTGATTTCCAGGTCTTTATTGAAACTCAGCTTTTCGGACAGTTGAGCCAGGGAGTCTTTGGTATCGCAGCTGATAACCACCTTTTGGTTCCTCGCTTTGCGGATTCGCTCTACCCTGACTCCGCTGGATCGCGCATCTGCAGCACCTCTGATTTTCTTTAGGACGTCGTCGCTAGTATCCTTTGCGTCTTTTGAGGATACTATTATGGTGTGGTTTGGGTTTTGTGCGGGTCTGGGCCTTGTTCCTGCTGCCGCCTCCGCGTAGGTCGCACTCCTTTTACTCTCTTCTACCAGCGCTGCAAGTTGGCTGCTAACTTGCTTGAGATCTTTTACAGTTTCTGCAGCCTGTGGGAGTGGCATCTGCTGTGAAGGTTTCGACAGTGCGTCCAGCACGTCGAATACCACTATCTGACGCAAGGATTTTACTTCTCCCAGCACTTCTGCAATAGGGGCTCTTATGTCCACCGCTTTTACCCCCGCTGCCAGCTCCGCGAGCCGTTCCGCGTGCTCCTTTTCCAGACTTAACGCTTGGGAGGTCATTTGGGAGCGGGCTCTCTCTATTTGTAGCTGGAGCGTCTGGCGAGACTCGCTTAGCCGCAGGACTATTTCATATAGTCCGGCGAGGTTCTCCAGAACCTTCTCCTTAATGGAGGTTTTGATGTTGCCAGATTGCTCCATCTGCTCCTTGGCCTCTTGAAGAAGGCGGTTTGCTGCAGCTGGCAGCGTGGATAGGGAGGGCTGTGAGAGGTCACCGGTGGATGCTCTGCTGGAATGGCTGGACGTACTCGCAGCAGCCGGCGTGAGGGGGTCGATAGTGGTTTGCTTGGACTCGTCCGCACTCACTGATCGAAGTAGGACCTTTTTGCTAATCGGTACCATTTTTTTAGGCTTCGCGGAAGCGCTAGGTTGCGACATTTTGGAAGTGGTGAGAGTGCAAAACGCTAACTAAACTGTCCCAAACAGGACTGCGTTCGTAGTTTTTCGAAATTTGGAGTTTTAATTTTTGATGGTCTCTTTATGGTATTGCTCCCTGCCACCTGACTAGCGCCAGGTGGGTGGGTGGGCGGGCCCGGAAACGCGTTTTTCGCGTCGGAAAATCGCCGGAAAAGAGGTGTAACGGTGCCGCGCGCGCGATTGCTCGCTTATAGGCGTCGCCCGGATCGGAAAATGCAGGAATTTGGAAGATAAACTACTATTTAATTTTTCTTTGAAATTTTTCTAAGTGCCGAAATTTGTATGAAAATAGGAAAATTTAAAATTTTGTTTTTCTTTCGCAGGTCGCTAGTGCCGGTCGAAAGCAACGTCCTGTGAAGATTTGGCTAGAAAATGAGGAAAATTGGGGCGGCGGCGCAACAATTCCACGAGTTTTCGCTTTGAAATCGATAAGTTTGTATGCAGATCTTTACCTATGATATGTACTCGGTGTCGAATTTAAAAAGTTGGGAAACGCGCTTTTCGCGTCGGAAAATCGCCGGAAAAGAGGTGTAACGGTGCCGCGCGCGCGATTGCTCGCTTATAGGCGTCGCCCGGATCGGAAAATGCAGGAATTTGGAAGATAAACTACTATTTAATTTTTCTTTGAAATTTTTCTAAGTGCCGAAATTTGTATGAAAATAGGAAAATTTAAAATTTTGTTTTTCTTTCGCAGGTCGCTAGTGCCGGTCGAAAGCAACGTCCTGTGAAGATTTGGCTAGAAAATGAGGAAAATTGGGGCGGCGGCGCAACAATTCCACGAGTTTTCGCTTTGAAATCGATAAGTTTGTATGCAGATCTTTACCTATGATATGTACTCGGTGTCGAATTTAAAAAGTTGGGAAACGCGCTTTTCGCGTCGGAAAATCGCCGGAAAAGAGGTGTAACGGTGCCGCGCGCGCGATTGCTCGCTTATAGGCGTCGCCCGGATCGGAAAATGCAGGAATTTGGAAGATAAACTACTATTTAATTTTTCTTTGAAATTTTTCTAAGTGCCGAAATTTGTATGAAAATAGGAAAATTTAAAATTTTGTTTTTCTTTCGCAGGTCGCTAGTGCCGGTCGAAAGCAACGTCCTGTGAAGATTTGGCTAGAAAATGAGGAAAATTGGGGCGGCGGCGCAACAATTCCACGAGTTTTCGCTTTGAAATCGATAAGTTTGTATGCAGATCTTTACCTATGATATGTACTCGGTGTCGAATTTAAAAAGTTGGGAAACGCGCTTTTCGCGTCGGAAAATCGCCGGAAAAGAGGTGTAACGGTGCCGCGCGCGCGATTGCTCGCTTATAGGCGTCGCCCGGATCGGAAAATGCAGGAATTTGGAAGATAAACTACTATTTAATTTTTCTTTGAAATTTTTCTAAGTGCCGAAATTTGTATGAAATAGGAAAATTTAAAATTTTGTTTTTCT